>JALAZF010000778.1:1200000-1852780 GCA_022829125.1 Lathyrus tuberosus
TTAGGGGGTTGAACAAGATAGCTAAAACAAAGGAGATTAGCTCCCGTCTCCATAGATGTCAACCTGATATAGCTATCATTATTGAAACTAGGGTGAAATACAATAAAGTTGAGAAGAGTAGGAAGATTTTAGGCAACCAGTGGGACTACATTGACAATTACACTCATCATACCAATGGAAGAATATGGATTCTTTGGAATGATAGTAAGGTTGACATAAAATTCCACAATTGTACAGATCAACTGATTCATTGATGTGTGCTTAGTAAAGATGGAAAGTTCAGAAATTGGTTAACGACCATATATGCTGCTAACACTCTCAATCAAAGGAAGAAACTCTGGGATGACATAGAAAAGATTAATCAAACTTAAACAGGTGCCTGGTGTCTTATGGGGGATTTCAACAATGTGTTGAGTACTCATGATAGGATTGGTGGTAGACCTGTGCAGGAGAGTGAGTTTAGTGATCTTGCTGGTATGATGGAAAGAATGGGCTATTTGAAATTGATAGCACGGGTGAAAATTATACTTGGTTTAATAAGCATACTGAGGATCCCATATATTCAAAGATTGACAGAGGGCTTGGTAATATGGAGTGGATGCAGGAAAATATGGACAAAACAATCCATGTGTTTGATCCAGGCATATCTGATCACAACATGTTATGGCTGAAAGGAGAGGAGGTGAAAATTAAAAGACCTATACACTTCAAATTTCTGAATAGCACCACAAAGATACATGGATTTCAAGAGTAAGTGGAGAGAGATTGGACAAGGATCACCTATGGAGACCCTATGTGTGTCATGTGGAAGAAACTTCACAGACTGCAAGGAACCATAAAGAAACTTAGCAAAGGTATGAGGAACATGAAAGAGCAGATAGAGGAGGCTAGGAAAAGATTGGAGAAGGCAGACAATCAACTGAGCCAAGACAAAATGAATAAGGAGTTGATCAAAAATGTTAGAGAGTGCACTGAGAAGGTTCTCCAGTTGAATGATATTGAAGAAGAGAATCTGAGACAAAGAGCTAAAGTAGACTGGATTAAGCAAGGAGATAGTAACTCTGTTTATTTCTTTGCCACTCTGAAATATAAACAGAAGCAGTCTAAGATGAGACAACTGATACAAGATGATGGGAAGAAGCTGACCAATCAAAATGACATATAGGAAGAGGTTCTGAAGTTCTATAAAAATCTCATGGGGAAGGCTGACGACAAGATGGAGAGCATTGATATCATAGCCATGAGAAGGGAGAACCAGTTGAATACTGAGCAAAGGAAAGATTTAATAAAGCCTGACAATGATAAGGAGATTGAGACTGCTTTAAAGAGCATAGGGGACCTGAAAGCTCCAAGATCTGATGGGTATGGAGCCAAATTCTTCAAGTCTACTTGGAATATTGTTAAAACAGATGTAAATGCAGCAGTCAAGGAGTTTTTTAAAGGAGGCAGAATATATCTACCCATTAATGAAACCATTGTGACTCTCATTCCTATGTCCAAAGACGCTAAAACAATCAAGGAATACAGGCTTATTGCTTGTTGTTCAACAATATATAAAATCATCTCAAAGATCTTAGCAACAAGAATGAGCAATGTCCTAGGGAGCATAATCAGTAGGAACCAAGCAGCTTTTGTTCCCAAGCAAAAGATTCATGACCATGTGTTGTTGGCCTATGAACTGATCAGGGGCTACTCTAGAAAGTATGGAGTTCCTAGATGTATGCTGCAGATGGACATAAGGAAAGCTTATGATACTATAGACTGTATAGCTCTAGAGACAATTTTGAAGGAGATTGGGTTTCCTAATCAGTTTGTGCATTGGATTATGATTGCAGCGACTACTGTGACTTACAAGTTCAACATAAATGGAACCTACACTAAGAATATTGAAACAAAGAGAGGGTTTAGGCAGGGGGATCCAATATCCCCACTGCTTTTTGTTGTGGTAATGGAGTATCTGCACAGGAAACTGATGAAAGTGGAGAGCAACCCTGAGTTCAATTTTCATTCTAAATGTGAGAGCATGAAGCTTATAGACTTGAGCTTTGCTGATGATCTTTTGTTATTCACTCGTGGAGATACAAAATCTGTGAAAATTCTCATGGAGGTGATTAAGGAATTCTCTAGAGCAACATGCCTTTTTGTCAACCCTGGGAAGTGTAAAGTGTATTTGGGTGGAGTGGAGGCCAAGGTAAAAGAGGAAATTCTGCAACTGACTTCTTATGCTATAGGTCAACTACCTTTCAAGTATCTAGGCATACCTCTGTCTTGCAAGAAACTTACAGTCAACCAATGCATGAGTCTTGTGGAGAAAATAGTCAGCAAAATCAACCATTGGAGTGCCAATTTCTTAAGCTATGCAGGAAGGGTTCAGTTAATTAGAAGTGTCCTTAATGCCACCACAAACTATTGGGTTACCTACATCCCTCTTCCAAAACAGCTGATTAAGAAAATTGAAGCCCATTGTAGATCTTTTCTTTGGACAGGTAAGAGTGCTATCAGTAGAAAAACCTTTATTTCTTGGAAAAAGACTTGCAGACCCAAGAACCATGGGGGTTTAAACATTCAGAATTTGGAGGATTGGAATCAAATGCAAATGATTAAGCTGTTATGGGATCTGCACAGAAAGAGGGACATCTTGTGGATCAGATGGATACACACTTATTATACAAAACAGGAGGATATAATGGAAGTTCCTATAAAACCAACATGCTCGTGGATACTGAAAACCATTCTGAAGCAGATAGAGGTAGTAGCAGGCATGACTGAATGGCAACATGCTGTGCAGAGTGGGATTTTCAACAACAGGAAGATTTATCAAGAGTTGATTGAAGAATCTCCACAGGTCAGTTGGAAGAAGATGTTGTTTGATAATTGGGCCAGACCTAGATCAAGATTTGTTCTATGGTTAGCCTGCCATAATAGGCTTGCAACAAAGGATAGGATGTATAAGATGGGGTTTATGGACAATCAACAATGTGGTTTCTGTTCTGAGAATGAGAGTTTGGAGCACCTGCTGTTCCAATGCAAAGAAATGAAGCAAATTTGGACTGATGTGTGTAGGTGGATACAAGTCCCTCGGAGCCCCAAGACATGGACTGAGGAACTAAATTGGGTGATGCAAAAGAGTAAAAGTAGGAGCAAGCAGGCTATTGTTCTTAAGGCTGCATTTACTGAAACCATATATGCTTGTTGGAATCATAGAAATAGTAATGTAATGGATAGCCAATATAGAAGAGGAAACATAAGTCAAAATATAATAGATATAGTGATACATAGGCTGTGGATGAAGCCTAAAATTAGGGAGCATGTTGCTCGCCTAATCATAGACATATAAATGGTTGTAATTAGTTTGTACTTATCTCTTTGGTAATAAAATCTCTTTATTTCCAAAAAAAATTAAAAAAATAAAAAAAAAACCTTTTAAAAATAAATAATCATTTTGGAAATCAAAACCAAATAGGTTTTAATTCATCTTGTGATTAAAGCCTTATTTTCCAAAACCTAAAACCAAAATCACAAGTTGTTTATTCAAACTTATTTATTATTTTTATCATTTTTATTAATTTTCTTTGAATAATTATATTAAAAAATGATGAAATTAGGGTTTTATTGATTTTCACCCTAAACAAACTTTTTCAAACACACTTTAGGCCTCTAATAGAGTGTAAGACCCAAGCCTTTTTGTAAAATAAACCCGTTCTGGGCCTCACTTATTGTATAAGTCCCTCTGTGTATTTTCAAAAACTTTGGCGCGATCGCCGTTTTTCATAAAAATAACCCTGGGCCTACCCTCGAGTAGTAAGACTCATTTCCTTTCTTAAAACTCATTTGGGCCTCTAATAGAGTGTAAGACCCAATCCTTTTTGAAACCAAAACTTTTTGGGCCTCAGCCATTGTGTAAGACCCACGGTGTTTTCAAAAATCTCGGCGCGATCGCCAATTCAAAATCAAATCAATTGGCCCTCCCCTCGTGTTGTAAGCCCTACCTCTTTTCTTTAAAACTTCTTGGTCCTCTTGAGAGAGTGTAAGGCCCATCCCCTTTGTACAGAAAACCTTTCTTGGGCCTCAGTCACTTGTATAAGTCCCTGTGCAAAACAACAGTGCGATCAGTGATAAAACCATGGGCCTCGCCTTGAGCTGTAAGCCCCAACAATTTCTCTCTCAAAGCACTTTTTCCTTTGATTTTGAAATATACTGTTGTTTCAATATTTCTTTGTTGAACAACTAACCCAACAACATGGAAGCTCTACAACCGAGTAAGTGTTTACCCGCTTTCATTTACTGTTTTCATATATATATAACTGTATTGTGGGGCTGCTCCACTGTAAGTCTTCTTTCATAAACTCATATCGACTGTGTAATACTAGTATAGATATTAGAGTTTCCCCGGCAATTACGTCTAGAACTAGGCAAAACTCCGTCTCTTTCCACCCGACGTTCTCCCGGATATTTCAACATAACCTCAACCCTGAGAATTTTTCTTTTTCAACAATTTTAGATAATTAGGTCTAAGAAATTTCCCCCTTGAACAGTTCATATACACAAGGCGATTGTTCCATGTGAAACCCCTTCTGGAACTGTTCATCCGCCTCCTCTAGGGCATAGTGCAAGGACCCACAGGCTTCCTAAAAGCACCCCCGCCTCCTCTTGGGCATTGTACAAGGACCCGTCGGCTTCTTAGAAGTTTTCACAGCCTCCTCTTAGGCTTCGTATAATGATTCTTCCTCCAGGAAGATAGCCTCCTCTTGGGCTTCGTACAAATTGTCCCTCGGCTTCTTAAAAGTTTCCAGTCTCCTCTTGGGCTTTGTACAAATTGTCCCGATGACCTCCTAGAGGTATAGGAACAGAAATTAGTCATCTTAATAGAACAGTCTTTCAAAGAGTCTAGATGTTGTTGCTACTGTTCCTTAAGCATAGTACAAGAGATAAAACTCGTAGACTCGGACAGTCTAAAAACCCTTTGGATTTCCCATTTCCTTGAAGAAAAGGAGATACCCTAATCCTCTGATCAAATCCATGAGTATGACATTACTCATATAAGAATTGATTTTCTCTTTTATCCAACACACTGGACCTGTCACTTGTAACACCCCCAATCTATACCCCCAAGCTATTAAAGCGGTAAATAAAAATTCGAAATTTCATCAGAGTATATTTAAATTATCATGGCATAGACAGGGAGCATCACATCAATTTGAAACAAAACATACAACACCTGCTCATAAAGATATGCAATAGTGGGGTAGCAATTAACAGAGGAACTCAGTTCCTTACACCCACCTTTCAGATTTTAGAATAAAATCAGAAAATCTAAAACTGAATATCATATATATATATACCATAAAAAGTGTATCTATCATACATTCAGTCATACAGGTACAAGCCAAAAGATATATATACATAATACACAATAATCACAAACGGCCTCCCTAACTACCCGATGTCACATATCAGAGCCGACCGACAAAAGAATGAAGACGCAAAGCTTCACAAAAAGACCTCCGACAACTCTAATCTGCAATGCCTCATAGAGCATTATAAAACAGCAGAAGGGTGAGAAAAACAATCATAATACAGTTGCATAAAATTATATATTAACACGGAAATGCACAAGTATAATATTCTCACCACCAATGCACCACAATCAAATATAACGCCACACAGTACAAGTATCAGGTATTCATCACCAATACACATCCATCATCAACACATTTATACATATACCATCTCATTAATCACATTCACAATTAACATACACAATTAATCCATGATTTATGCAAATGCACAGAGACCTACACAACGACTCTATGCACATGCCATGCGGTACCGACTTCCAATGTTTCTCATATCTCATCACCAGTTCACTCAGGAACTATTGGAACCATCGCTCGTTACTTAGTGTAACTCCCCGTCGGGCCTACGATGTTCACCCGTCGCTTTAGGTCCCCACATGGGCACACGACGTTTATGGATTGCTTTAGGTCCCCACATGGGCACACAATCCGATCGCTTTAGGTCCCCACACGGGCACACGATCGTCTATAACCATTGCTTTAGGTCCCCACACGGGCACACGATGTTATAGCAGATTCCCTCTGGAACCAAACCGTCACTCAGGACGTCACAACAATGCGTATCATGATGCTTGGCATACAATGACTCATGACATTTAATATGCACACGCATAAATACATTCATTTCCATCAACAAAATCACACTTTGCACTTATGCCCAAAACAATGCATTTAATTATCATACGGCCACAAATCATCACAACACCATTTAAACACATGCATTTACATCATACAACAGCACTTTGCACGATACACCTCAGTTACGCACACTTACAACGACAAAAGTCGACAAACCGACACTATTCCAAATTCCCGACATAATTTAATCGGCTAACAATCTCAAAATTATCATCATAAGAAAGTACATTTTATAAGCTTTCCAACGATATACATAACACTAAAATCGGAAATACGGTTCGAGAGTTATGAATTGTTAAGGAAAAGTATTAGTTGAAAAAATCTCACAACCGCTCGGCGAAACACCCTTCGCCGCTACCTCGCTCGGCGAAGCACAGGCGACACTAATTCCACCAAAATGACTCAAAAGAGTCAGGAACTTGGAACCTCTGCGCCTCTCAAAACCGCCCGGCGAAACAAACACACCGCCCGGCGCTTCACACCAGAAGCAGAATTTCTGCTTCGTGATGCACTGTTCCATAACCCAAAAATTCCATTTTAATCCAACCAAACCATTTCCAACAGCCACACAAACCTCAACAATTATTCATACATATCACAAGATCATACTACAAGATTCGTATCAATTTTCGTCCGTAAAAACATTGATTTCTACTCGTTTACGCGTTCTCGACCTATACTCGAAAAACTATCGAACAAGACGATACAACATGCAAACACACATACATAATCATACACAACGATAAGATAATCGAGTTTCGCACCCTTACCTGATTAAATAACGCGTAGAAAAGTCGGTTGATCGATTTCCAATTCTTCCCAAAATCTCTCTTTTCTTCTCTTCCCCTTTTCTTCTTTTCTCTTCTTACTATGATTTTCTCTCTTTTTCTTTCTAATTCTATTATTAACTTAACAAACAAATCAAAATGCCCAAAACACCCCTACACTCAAATATCTCGCAAACGTTCCCAAAACCCGATAAAATAACACAACATCGAAAAATAACATATTTTCACATAAAAGTCGAAAATAAAATAAAATAATAATAAAATAATCAAATGACTCGATTAAATAAAAATACTAAAACTGACAAAAACTGGGGCGTTACATCACTCAACTGAAACAGCAACCCGCGTAATAAGCCTCCGTCTTGGGCTTTGTACAAGACACAAACACTCTCTTGTTGAGTATAAAAGACTCTCTTGTTGAGTCAAAACATTTTAGCCTCCGTCTTGGGCTTTGTACGAGACACCAAATCACTCTCTTGTTGAGTCAAAACAACTTTAGCCTCCATCTCGGGCTTTGTACGAGATACAAAAACACTCTCTTGTTGAGTATAAAATATTCTCTTATTAAATCACCATTTTAGCCTCTGTCTTAGGCTTCGTACAAGACACCAAAACACTCTCTTGTTGAGTATAAAAGACTCTCTTGTTGAGTCAATCAAACCTTTCGCCTCCGTCTTGGGCTTGGTACAAGACACACAAAAAGACTCTCTTGTTGAGTCAAATCCTTTTAGACTCCTCTTAGGCTTTGTATAAAGAAAACCCCAGTTGAGACAATCAACCTTTTAGCATCAAAACATGCTTTGATCACAACATACTAACATCAACAACTCTTCCTTAGAGATGACAAATTCCCTCTCAGTCAGGAACCCCTTTAGCTTCATATCTTGGGCTTTGAACAAGATACAAATAGACCCTTCAGCTTCATCTCTTGGGCTTTGAACAAGACACCAAAACACCTTTTTCCTCCCATAGAATAGGAGGAACTATGATCGCTCAGATTTCCCTGTTTCGTTAAATGGGAATACGTAGGCATAAGATTGCAAAAGAATCTTAGCGAGCACAATAAACAAAAACCCAAAATCCCATATATCAATCAATTTGAAGCAGTATCCTAACCGACATCCCCATGAATAGTCCCTACATTTTGGTCTTGAACAAAATAAGCAGAGAGAGGCCCCACAATCTAAACCGTATATGTAAACCAACAGTTTTGACTGTTTAAACTCAGTATGCAAGCAGGGTTAGTTGGAGACATCTATTTCCCTTCCTTCATCAGCTTCAATAGGATAAAAAATGAATCGACCTGTAGTTTCCCCTAGAGCGACAGTGCTTAAGAATCACGTCCAAAATCGCTCCCTACACAAGAGAGTCTGAAAAGGTGATTGACTCAACAAGAGAGCCTGAAAGTGGCTTGACTCAACAAGAGAGTCTTTTATACTCAATAAGAGAGTGATTTGATGTCTCGTACGAAGCCCAAGATAGAGGTTAAAAGGAGATTGACTCAACAAGAGAGTCTTTTATACTCAACGAGAGAGTGTTTTATAGGTGTCTTGTATGAAGCCCAAGACGGAGGCTAAAAGGACAAGAGAGTCTTTTATACTCAACGAGAGAGTGTTTTATATGTGTCTTGTATGAAGCCCAAGACAGAGGCTAAAAGTAAATTGACTCAACAAGAGAGTCTGAAAAGGTTAGCTCCGCTGGGGAGAGTCATTGTACAAAGCCCAAGAGGAGGCTATCTTACCACTATGGATTCTAGAGATCCCGAAGCGGGTCCAAGTGTGGGGAACACTCATGAGAGAGACCGGGGTTTCTTCCTATGTTTGACAGGAACTTGAGAATGTCTCTAAGACTCAATAGGCTTAGACTGTCTAAGTCTAGTGTTTTATCTTTTGTACTATGCCCAAGAGGAGGCACAGGCATTAAGGGATGAGTGTAAGACCCTAATTTTTACCCCTAAGATTTTACTCTTTTCATTTGCATCTCATTACCACAAACAAGATCACAGTTTGTGCTTCTCCTGAGCACCTGTGTGTTTCTCTTTCTTACTTGCTTCTGTTTATCTAACCTCTAACCAAAAATACAAAAAAAGTATGCTGCCGTTTGCTTGTTTCTCTCTATGTGTTGTGCAGGCTTGTCAAAGACAATGAAGTGGTTTCAAGTCACAGGTGTTTGTTTAAAAGCAAGATGTCTTGTGCTGAGATTCTTCAGTTTATCAGGCAGTGGCGCATATGAGTTTTGGGCTCAGAAAGTCAGATTCAAATGGTTGTTGTTCACTTGTGGCTTATTCAGTGGTGGCTGTGTACACTTTATCAAAGGCTTGTGAAAAAAAATCAAGATTAGTTTTGGGCTAAAAAAAAAAGAGACTTGCTATCCCTTATCCACATTTTTAAACCAAATTTTCCATATTCCACTTTTTGCTATCTAAACCATTTTTTTTCTAATCCATTTCCTAAACCAAATATCCACATCCATTTCAAATCAATATCCAATTCACTCATCCATTATCCAAATTCAACTATCCATTCCTTAAACCATTTCAATTAACCATTTTGTTTCTAAACCATTTATTATCCATTTTCATAAATCTATTTCCATTATCCATTTTTCAAAACCCACCATAATTCAATATCATCATAAAAGCCCATTGTTCAATTCAATTACAAAAACATTCAAAAAAAATAGATAGGCCCATTATCCTTTTTTAACCATTCACCAAAAAGAAAAAAACTAAAAAAAGAGAACTACAATCCCTGCCACCAAAAATACACGGTCCACACTACCAAGCCATAAGCTTCACGAAAAAAAAGGGCAAAGTAAGCCCCATGAAAATCCCAGCCATCAAAACCGAGAACCGTCCCTTCCCAGCCGTTACTTCACGCCATACATCAGCCACTTCCACAACTTACCACGCCAATTCAATGCAAGTTCCAGCCACAAGCTACTACACCTTCCATAAACCTTCAGCCAATATGCCAAGCCATCACAAGCCGTCCAAAATGATTCACACGCACAACTCAGCGAACAAAACGACGGCAAAATGCAACAAACACTCCAAAAGCTTCAAGTCCAAAACGCAAAAAAATAAATAAAACGGCAACGGATTGCAATTCAAACCTCACCTCATCTCTCTATAAATTAGAGCTCCTCTCCCTCATTTTTTGAAGCTTGAAAAGCCATAGAAATTCTGCAAAAAAAATTCACCAACTTTCAATTCATCTTCACCATTCAACTTCAAGCTTCAGAAAAATTCTTGATGAAAAAAAAAAACCATAAATACGAGAATTCTTAAAGCTTCCATCATCTTCATATTTCTTCAATCATTTTTATAACCTGCAAATTATTCTCACCATTCAAAACCAATACCAATCCATTGCAACCGAACTCAACAACAACTCGCATAAATTCATCAGCAACAACAACATCAACCGTTCAATACATCGATTCGAGTTCAGAAGATGAAGAATAATTGAATTTCTTTTGGAATTAGAAGGTAAATCTGAGTTTTACGGCGTGAATCTCGCGGTTTAAATTCAAACTTGTGGTTGGATCTTCGTTCGAAATCGAAGACATATCTGTGTAGTACACTGCGAGTCGATCACAACCGTACGTATTTCAACTTCCGCCGCTCCTTTATGAGGCTTTTCGCGAATCCCTCCGCCACCGCCATGAACAGTACCGTTAAGCTATGGAGAAGATGATTGTTCTTTCTTTTTTTCACTTTCTGATTCTATTTTTTTTTATCTTTAATGTTTTCTTTTGTTTTTTATATTTTATTTTATTTCTAAACAAAAACGGATGGGCCTAGCCCATACGAAATGTTTTTTTCACCATCACCTCCATTTCTAAAATAAACCTCCATCTATTTTTATTTTCTATGATTTTCTTATAACTTTTTTTTTCTCTTTTCTAATTACTTTTTTTAATTTTTGATTTTTGAATTTGACTTACTATTGTTTTTTTTTTAAAAAGATTCTCTTAAAAAAGTCATGAAAAATTTCTATCATGAGAATTATCTTTTAATTCTTGTTTTTTTTCATTTTTATTTTGATTTCTCATTTTTCTTTCATTTTGGATTGTGTGTGGATCATAATTTTTTAGATCCACCTTTCTTCATCTATTTTCTTTTTTGATCGATGAAAGTCGAAGTGATCGTGAAATTTCTTTATGGAATTTCGATCGAGACGAGATCATTTCCACCTTTTCTTTTCGTGTGGCACCGCTTTAGGATAACGATCCCTATATCGTTTATCTCGCGTGCATTAACACATACATTTCATGGCCGGCCTCATTCGTAGGGTAATTGCTCGAACAAATTACTCGGCGTGCGCTTAACATAGACCAAAATTTGTCCCGCCTCGGAATAAAATATCAAAAATAGTTGATATTTGTCTTTTGGTTCAAAACTTATGGAACTTGTTGTTAGGAGGCTTTGGTCTTATCAATCCTCTAATGAGTTCTCATTAATCTTGACCTAAGTGCAAGTATCCAATTATAATTGATCACTAACTTTAACTACTAATCACTAACTTACTAACATTACTATTGTACTAACTTCTTTACAATTACTTCTCGCACCCTATCTCCTTTACTTTTATGCTTCATTTTATCATTTCATTTCATGTTTATGCTTCCGCAATTTTTCCTTTGTCCGTTGGACATATGTTTATGCTTCCGCAATTTTTCCTTTGTCCGTTGGACACATGTTTATGCTTATGCCTTTTTCTCTTTGTCCACTTGGACCAAAAACATTAATAAAGGCTAAAACCTCTAAAAAACTTGTGATTCTAATCTTGGACTATGGTTACTATCCTATGCAAATGGACTTGGAGTTTGAGCTTAGACCTTGGACATCCAATGCAATTCTTGGAACCTTGGACTTAGAACTAGGACCTTCCTTCCTTTGCTTTGGAATTATGGTTCGAAGACTTGGAAGCATACATTGTGGTTAGGCTATTCTTCTCCTTAGCTTTTACTTTATACTTTAGGATAGTCACTTCTTCTCCTCCCCATTCTTCAATTTTCAAAACTCTCTCTCTTTTTTCAAAACCTTCTTGATTTCAAACTTTCACCGCTTTCATAATCAAACCTTGACTTTGTCAAGTGATTTTACTCTTTTCCTTTCATTTCTTAACAAATGCTAAACTACATAAGCATATTGACACCTTTTTCAAAAGACTTAAAAAACATCAAACTCATCACTCTCCTTTTGTGCCCTCGTGCACTTTTTCCTTTAACTTTTTCATAAGTTTAGACATGATTCATTTCTTTAAGCGGAATTATTCGCTTGGAAATGACGACTTGTCTCTACATTTAAAATCAACCAAAACAAACAAATTTTCACTCTTTGTACCACGAACTACGAGGTTTTGATCCTACATTGCACATCGTGGGTACGTAGGCATGAGGCGACAAGTCTCTCCAAACACAAAAATCATTAAAAATAATTTCTCTTCTCATCTCCTCAATCTCTTTTCAAGCAAACCATTTTCAGACCAAAAGCGGTAGATATTTCAAAGGGCTCCTATAGAGTACTATAGACGTTTTGGGTGCTAACACCTTCCCATTGCGTAACCAACCCCCCGAACCCGGACTCTCTTCACTTGTTCTCGTTGTAGAGCTTGTGTAGGTTTTGTTCGCTCTTTTTCCTTTCCTTTTTGGATAAAATAAAAGTGCGGTGGCGACTCTTGCTTTTCGAGTTAAGTTAATCAATAGCTTACACTCACTATTTTGCCGCTACAGAAAAGTGGCGACTCTGCTGGGGAATCTCTGGTTCCTTGAGGGGTTTAGCCTACTTCGATTTATTTACTACCTTTTGTCTGATTTTACTTGTTACAGGATTTTTCTGTTTTGGAGTTCCTCTGTGTGAGATAGGTCCTATACCCGGACCAGAGTGTACTTTGAGATAGGAGGATGGTATAGTCAAGGGAACTTTGAGGGAGTTGAATCCTGAAAAAGAAGAACTTGAGAATCCATCCACTCGGTGGTTGCTTCTTTGGAATTACTGATGCCGATCGAGCAATCGAGAAGGCATTACTTTTTCCATAGAAGCCTATAACACTGAGAACCGTAGTACCCTTTAACTCATCCTAGCCATTTTAGGATCGTGGCGCGGAAGCTATGAAGATGCAAATCTGACTTAGCTGTCACGCGATGCCACACTCAGGTTAGATTCTCTTGAGGATAACTACCAACCTCCGAGCAAATCGGTGTGCTGGTGTGTCTGATAGTGAATTGTGGACCCTGGGCACTCTGCTAGAACCACTATTTTCTGCAGGTACAATGAAGACAAACCTTAGCACATACCTTTTGTGGACTGGTTCTTGACCTCGACTCCATGCTCGTGACTCGGACCTTTGAACCTGTGTGCTTTGAGTGATCTTGTTTATGGTTGTTGCATCCATGCACTCTTGCATCCATGAGCATACATATGCATTTCTTCCAGGTTGTCTCAGAAACTCATTTCGGTTGTCTCCTTCTCCAGTTATCTGCTCGCCGTCAAACTGTTTCCTCAACACAACTACGGAACTAGAGCTGCTGTCAGATTAAGAATGGAAAACCAAGAACAACATAACGCCGAAGTCAGAATGGAAATTGCTGAGTTGAAGGCCGGTATGACCAAGCTCACAGAAATGCTGCAAGTTCTGATTGCTAGAGGTGAACCACCTCAGAGGACTGGTCTGTTCATGGACACTCTTCAGCCACTCTATTGGGAAAAGATGATAGGCAGTGTATCATCTGGTTTTGCTGACCTAGTCACTATTGGAGAAAGACTAGAAGAAGGTATCAAGAAAGGAAGGATTGTTAATGCTGAAGCCTTTAGTGGTGCTAAAAAGTATGCTGGGAATTTTCAAAAGAAAAAGGATGGTGATACCCATGCTGTTTCGGTTGAAGGTAAACCTCGTCGCAGACAAGAACAATATGTAGCTGCAGTCGCTCCTATTGTCATTGCTCAACCAGCTCAAGCTCCTCGTCAACCTGCTAGACAGAATCAGAATCGCAATAGGGTTAACTTTGATCCTATCCCGATGTCCTACACTGAGCTGTATCCATGTCTTGTAAAGAAAGGTTTGATTACAACGAGGGCTCTACCTCCTCCTCCAAATCCTCTTCCGGCAGGCTACAGGGCTGATCTTCACTGTGAGTTCCATCAAGGTGGGGCAGGTCATAACTTAGAAGGTTGCTTTGCATTGAAAGCTAGAGTACAAGAGTTGGTGAACTTAAAAATTCTGGACTTTATTGATAATAATCCCAATGTTGTCAACAACCCTTTGCCAGAGCATGCCAAGTGAAGTTTGAGTCAGTTCAGACGGATCATCTCCTAAAAGCCAGTGTTTCAGACATGACAGCTCATCCTTGTTGCTGATTAGTCACTAGGCCTTGTTTCTTTCTGTTTGCATTTTCCTTTGATTGTATTGATTGTTTGCTTTCGAACTTTATTTGTACTTTCATGGTAATTTCAATTAAATGAGCATTGCAATTTCTGATTTAATTCATTTATTTCCACTGTGTGCATCTTTATGCTTTCTTTTTCACAAAAAATATATCTCATGTTCAATTTCTTTATCAAGCTTTTATTTATGCAAAGATTGGAGGGAGGATGACGAAAACGAAATACCTAAAATTGTTGGACTGTATGCTTTCAATTAAAACTTGGCTGAGGATGTACAGGCATTGTTTCAACTCCCAAACACTGGAGAAATAAGGAAGTTAATCCCTTGTCAACCCCTTTGATCCTAGAAGTTGGAGTTTCTTTCTGTACGAAAAAACCCCGCAATTTTAACCTAAGGATGGGTAGTTCTCAGTTAATTTGACTGTGCAGGCAAGACGCCTTCCAATAAAGGTTGCAATCACAAGCTTTCCTTCGCACACATCAAAGAAGTGTCGAAGATGTCTTTCAAGTCAAAAGCCAATGATGGTTCACCGTAATCATTAAACCAGGCAGTCACTACCTTTCAAAAAAAAAATGGATGAAAAAATCAAAAGAAGAGCCCGCTAAGTCAAAACCTATGAAGGAGACTTAGGCAAAAATTGGGGCATCCCGCTGACTGTAAGCTCAAATGACACAGTTCAAGCAAAAGTTAGGGATAACAAAAGAAAAATCAAGAGGTTGCCAAAATCCTCAAAGACAAAACGAGTTGACTGTGGTCCTCATCAAACAACAAAATGTTGTAAGAAAGAGTGACTGTCATCTCAAAAATACCTTGGTTCTTGAACCATCATCATAACAGTGTTGCAATTCCAAAATCTCTTGGAACCTGAATGCATAGTTTGAATTAACTGAGCATAGGACTGGAGGTCATCACGAAGATTGGGTTGGGTACCAATAAACTTTGAGCCTATATCATTTGTTTCAAAAAACTGTGAACCAGACCACGTTACAACATTCAAAAGACCTAATTGAAGCCAGGTTTCTTTTGAAAGCATACTACAGCAAGGTTGCGTAAACTGACTCCTATGTTTGTTGCCAATCATTTGCTTTGATGTCTTACCTTTGCTTGATCTTTCATCTTTGCATGTCTTAACCGCCGTGTTTTGACAAGTGTTTCATTTTGCTTTACATCAATAATATCATTCCAAAAATGATTTTTGATTTCAAAATTGCAAGAGCTTTGCGTTAAAATTACCATGTTTGTTTGAATAACCTTGTTTGCAGGCAAACTTTCCTCATCAAGGAATTTTCAAACAGTTGAGAAACCTGGTCAGTGATCTTATCAGGGGCATATTACTTCCAGATCCTGTTGTGAATCAGTCCAAGATTTGTTGCTCAGTGCAAGTTAATCTAAGAATTGGTTAGCCAGAAGACCTCTTTCAAGACTCATGCTGAGTTTAGCCTTCTCAACAGTCTTTTCAAGAACTGAAGCCATGATCAGTTCATCCCCAGCAATAGCAACTGAAGCCATGATCAGTTTATCCTCAACAATCATTTCAAGAATTGAAGCCATGATCAGTTCATTTTTTCCCCTGCAGCAGACAGACTGAACTATGATCAGTTTATCATCATCAATCAAGCAATCTGGGGCAATCTTCTCCAAGAATCCTCAAGATGTCTTTCCTCAAAGGACCATCAGCCTGATATAATTCATAAGTGGGACAGAGATGTGTTCAACATCTTCTTTCCAAGCAGAGTGGGTAGAGTTCCCTGTGTTGAGGAATCAGATTTCCATTCTACCTTCACAAAAGAGTCTATCTCAGTTGTCTCTATCATCTGCATTACATACATAAATCATTTACATATCATTGCATAGGAACATTTTCATAGCTCGAAGTTTGCTTCGTGCTCATATGCATTTTTCCGAGGACCTGTTGCTTTCAACATCTTACCTTGTGATCAAAGTCCAACTTATTTGGCACCTACCAAAACTTTTACCTGCCTTCTCATTCAGTGCTATTCCTGAATATTGTCGTTTACCTGTCTTTTCACCCAGTGTTATTCCTGGACGTCCTGCTTTCCTGGATCTTTGTATTCTTTCACTCCAGTGCCATTTCTGGATGTCTGTCTCTTTTGATCTCCAGTTCCATTCCTGGATACCTTGTTCCTCTTGTTCCTCCCAGTGCTATTCCTGGAAGTATTTTCTCTCCTCTATAATCCCCAACAGATCTGCTTGGATATCTTTCAGTGCCATTCCTGAAAGTTTTACCTGTTCATTCAGTGCCATTCCTGGATGAGTTTTTACCTTTTCTTTCAGTGCTATTCCTGAAAGTTTTATCTGTTCATTCAGTGCCATTCCTGGATGAGATTTTACCTTTACTTTCAGTGCCATTCCTGAAAGTTTCACCTGTTCATTCAGTGCCATTCCTGAATGATTTTTCTCCTTTGCATTCAGTGCTATTCCTGGATGTCTTTTTCACTGTCATTCAATGCCATTCTTGAATGTAGTGACTCACCTTTATCTTTCAGTGCCATTCCTGAAAGTTTTACCTGTTCATTCAGTGTCATTCCTGGATGAGTTTTTACCTTTACTTTCAGTGCCATTCCTGAAAGTTTTACCTGTTCATTCAGTGCCATTCCTGGATGAGTTTTTACCTTTACTTTCAGTGCCATTCCTGAAAGTTTTACCTGTTCATTCAGTGTCATTCCTGAATGAGTTTTCTCCTTTGCATTCAGTGCTATTCCTGGATGTCTTTTTCACTGTCATTCAATGCCATTCTTGAATGTAGTGATTCACCTTTATCTTTCAGTGCCATTCCTGAAAGTTTTACCTGTTCATTCAGTGCCATTCCTGGATGAGTTTTTACCTTTACTTTCAGTGCCATTCCTGAAAGTTTTACCTATTCATTCAGTGCCATTCCTGGATGAGTTTTCTCCTTTGCATTCAGTGCTATTCCTGGATGTCTTTTTCACTGTCATTCAATGCCATTCTTGAATGTAGTGATTCACCTTTATCTTTCAGTGCCATTCCTGAAATTTTTACCTGTTCATTCAGTGCCATTCCTGGATGAGTTTTTACCTTTACTTTCAGTGCCATTCCTGAAAGTTTTACCTGTTCATTCAGTGCCATTCCTGGATGAGTTTTCTCCTTTGCATTCAGTGCTATTCCTGGATGTCTTTTTCACTGTCATTCAATGCCATTCTTGAATGAAATGATTTACCTTTATCTTTCAGTGCCATTCCTGAAAGTTTTACCTGTTCATTCAGTGACATTCCTGGATGAGTTTTCACCTTTACTTTCAGTGCCATTCCTGAAAGTTTTACCTCTTCATTCAGTGCCATTCCTGGATGAGTTTTCTCCTTTGCATTCAGTGCTATTTCTGGATGTCTTTTTCACTGTCATTCAATGCCATTCTTGAATGAAATGATTTACCTTTACCTTTCAGTGCCATTCCTGAAAGTTGTATCTGTTCATTCAGTGCCATTCCTGAATGAGTTTATCTTTACCTTTCAGTGCCATTCCTGAAGGTCCTTGCTCACTTTATTCAATGCCATTCTTGGATATTGTGAACCTTTTATCCAATGCCATTCTTGGATAATTCTGATGTATTTTCCAGAACCTTTCTCACTACATTCAATGCCATTCTTGGATGTTGTGATTTCTTCTGTCCAATGCCATTCTTGGATATGATATCCTCGACAGAGTCCAATGCCATTGTTGGACATCTTTTCCCCAGCTAAGTCCAATGCCATTCTTGGATATCTTTTCCTCAGCTGAATCCAATGCTATTCTTGGATGTCTCTGATGCTTGTTGTTGCCTCATTCAATGCCATTCTTGAATGTTGCAGTGCTTTTATCCAATGCCATTATTGGATATCTTACCCAACAGAGTGTTTTTCACCTCTATCCAATGCTATTCTTGGATGACGCTGTCGTTTTTACCAGAAACTTTCTTGTTGCTGTCCAATGCCATTCTTGGACATCATTCGACATCCCTTTTGTCTCGTTTGTAGTTTCTATCCAATGCTATTCTTGGATGTCACTACTTGTCTTCCCAGGGTCTTGTCCCTCTCTTTCCAACTATTGATGGATACTTCTTGTCGCCTAGACAGATCTTCAGAAATAGCTTGTGTTCCCCGTCGTGTCTTTTCATGTCATCTCCCTCAATTTACCTTAAATCCTTTGTTTCAAGTCTCCCCGCAGTGTGTTTCATTCTTTGCATTCATATCATCTTGTGACATCTTATGGCTAAAAATTCGGTTTTCTATATTTAAGTATCTCCAATCTTGTCGAGACGAAGTTTTCAACCTTCATATCTCCTGATTGAAGAAACTTAAATAGGGGCAGCTGTAAGACCCTAATTTTTACCCCTAAGATTTTACTCTTTTCATTTGCATCTCATTACCACAAACAAGATCACAGTTTGTGCTTCTCCTGAGCACCTGTGTGTTTCTCTTTCTTACTTGCTTCTGTTTATCTAACCTCTAACCAAAAATACAAAAAAAGTATGCTGCCGTTTGCTTGTTTCTCTCTGTGTGTTGTGCAGGCTTGTCAAAGACAATGAAGTGGTTTCAAGTCACAGGTGTTTGTTTAAAAGCAAGATGTCTTGTGCTGAGATTCTTCAGTTTATCAGGCAGTGGCGCATATGAGTTTTGGGCTCAGAAAGTCAGATTCAAATGGTTGTTGTTCACTTGTGGCTTATTCAGTGGTGGCTGTGTACACTTTATCAAAGGCTTGTGAAAAAAAATCAAGATTAGTTTTGGGCTAAAAAAAAAAGAGACTTGCTATCCCTTATCCACATTTTTAAACCAAATTTTCCATATTCCACTTTTTGCTATCTAAACCATTTTTTTTTCTAATCCATTTCCTAAACCAAATATCCACATCCATTTCAAATCAATATCCAATTCACTCATCCATTATCCAAATTCAACTATCCATTCCTTAAACCATTTCAATTAACCATTTTGTTTCTAAACCATTTATTATCCATTTTCATAAATCTATTTCCATTATCCATTTTTCAAAACCCACCATAATTCAATATCATCATAAAAGCCCATTGTTCAATTCAATTACAAAAACATTCAAAAAAAATAGATAGGCCCATTATCCTTTTTTAACCATTCACCAAAAAGAAAAAAACTAAAAAAAGGGAACTACAATCCCTGCCACCAAAAATACACGGTCCACACTACCAAGCCATAAGCTTCACGAAAAAAAGGGCAAAGTAAGCCCCATGAAAATCCCAGCCATCAAAACCGAGAACCGTCCCTTCCCAGCCGTTACTTCACGCCATACATCAGCCACTTCCACAACTTACCACGCCAATTCAATGCAAGTTCCAGCCACAAGCTACTACACCTTCCATAAACCTTCAGTCAATATGCCAAGCCATCACAAGCCGTCCAAAATGATTCACACGCACAACTCAGCGAACAAAACGACGGAAAAATGCAACAAACACTCCAAAAGCTTCAAGTCCAAAACGCAAAAAAATAAATAAAACGGCAACGGATTGCAATTCAAACCTCACCTCATCTCTCTATAAATTAGAGCTCCTCTCCCTCATTTTTTGAAGCTTGAAAAGCCATAGAAATTCTGCAAAAAAAATTCACCAACTTTCAATTCATCTTCACCATTCAACTTCAAGCTTCAGAAAAATTCTTGATGAAAAAAAAAACCATAAATACGAGAATTCTTAAAGCTTCCATCATCTTCATATTTCTTCAATCATTTTTATAACCTGCAAATTATTCTCACCATTCAAAACCAATACCAATCCATTGCAACCGAACTCAACAACAACTCGCATAAATTCATCAGCAACAACAACATCAACCGTTCAATACATCGATTCGAGTTCAGAAGATGAAGAATAATTGAATTTCTTTTGGAATTAGAAGGTAAATCTGAGTTTTACGGCGTGAATCTCGCGGTTTAAATTCAAACTTGTGGTTGGATCTTCGTTCGAAATCGAAGACATATCTGTGTAGTACACTGCGAGTCGATCACAACCGTACGTATTTCAACTTCCGCCGCTCCTTTATGAGGCTTTTCGCGAATCCCTCCGCCACCGCCATGAACAGTACCGTTAAGCTATGGAGAAGATGATTGTTCTTTCTTTTTTTCACTTTCTGATTCTATTTTTTTTTATCTTTAATGTTTTCTTTTGTTTTTTATATTTTATTTTATTTCTAAACAAAAACGGATGGGCCTAGCCCATACGAAATGTTTTTTTCACCATCACCTCCATTTCTAAAATAAACCTCCATCTATTTTTATTTTCTATGATTTTCTTATAACTTTTTTTTTTCTCTTTTCTAATTACTTTTTTTAATTTTTGATTTTTGAATTTGACTTACTATTGTTTTTTTTTTAAAAAGATTCTCTTAAAAAAGTCATGAAAAATTTCTATCATGAGAATTATCTTTTAATTCTTGTTTTTTTTCATTTTTATTTTGATTTCTCATTTTTCTTTCATTTTGGATTGTGTGTGGATCATAATTTTTTAGATCCACCTTTCTTCATCTATTTTCTTTTTTGATCGATGAAAGTCGAAGTGATCGTGAAATTTCTTTATGGAATTTCGATCGAGACGAGATCATTTCCACCTTTTCTTTTCGTGTGGCACCGCTTTAGGATAACGATCCCTATATCGTTTATCTCGCGTGCATTAACACATACATTTCATGGCCGGCCTCATTCGTAGGGTAATTGCTCGAACAAATTACTCGGCGTGCGCTTAACATAGACCAAAATTTGTCCCGCCTCGGAATAAAATATCAAAAATAGTTGATATTTGTCTTTTGGTTCAAAACTTATGGAACTTGTTGTTAGGAGGCTTTGGTCTTATCAATCCTCTAATGAGTTCTCATTAATCTTGACCTAAGTGCAAGTATCCAATTATAATTGATCACTAACTTTAACTACTAATCACTAACTTACTAACATTACTATTGTACTAACTTCTTTACAATTACTTCTCGCACCCTATCTCCTTTACTTTTATGCTTCATTTTATCATTTCATTTCATGTTTATGCTTCCGCAATTTTTCCTTTGTCCGTTGGACATATGTTTATGCTTCCGCAATTTTTCCTTTGTCCGTTGGACACATGTTTATGCTTATGCCTTTTTCTCTTTGTCCACTTGGACCAAAAACATTAATAAAGGCTAAAACCTCTAAAAAACTTGTGATTCTAATCTTGGACTATGGTTACTATCCTATGCAAATGGACTTGGAGTTTGAGCTTAGACCTTGGACATCCAATGCAATTCTTGGAACCTTGGACTTAGAACTAGGACCTTCCTTCCTTTGCTTTGGAATTATGGTTCGAAGACTTGGAAGCATACATTGTGGTTAGGCTATTCTTCTCCTTAGCTTTTACTTTATACTTTAGGATAGTCACTTCTTCTCCTCCCCATTCTTCAATTTTCAAAACTCTCTCTCTTTTTTCAAAACCTTCTTGATTTCAAACTTTCACCGCTTTCATAATCAAACCTTGACTTTGTCAAGTGATTTTACTCTTTTCCTTTCATTTCTTAACAAATGCTAAACTACATAAGCATATTGACACCTTTTTCAAAAGACTTAAAAAACATCAAACTCATCACTCTCCTTTTGTGCCCTCGTGCACTTTTTCCTTTAACTTTTTCATAAGTTTAGACATGATTCATTTCTTTAAGCGGAATTATTCGCTTGGAAATGACGACTTGTCTCTACATTTAAAATCAACCAAAACAAACAAATTTTCACTCTTTGTACCACGACTACGAGGTTTTGATCCTACATTGCACATCGTGGGTACGTAGGCATGAGGCGACAAGTCTCTCCAAACACAAAAATCATTAAAAATAATTTCTCTTCTCATCTCCTCAATCTCTTTTCAAGCAAACCATTTTCAGACCAAAAGCGGTAGATATTTCAAAGGGCTCCTATAGAGTACTATAGACGTTTTGGGTGCTAACACCTTCCCATTGCGTAACCAACCCCCCGAACCCGGACTCTCTTCACTTGTTCTCGTTGTAGAGCTTGTGTAGGTTTTGTTCGCTCTTTTTCCTTTCCTTTTTGGATAAAATAAAAGTGCGGTGGCGACTCTTGCTTTTCGAGTTAAGTTAATCAATAGCTTACACTCACTATTTTGCCGCTACAATGAGTATCAACCCTAAAATGGCTGGAGTTTCGACACTGGAAAGACTGCTCTAGGAAAGGATGCCTAAGTTCTGTCTTATACCTTTAAGACGTTGTCAAGGTCCTTGTATTAAGCCCAAGAGAAGGCATGAGAACTTATAAGAAGCCGACGGGTCCTTGTACAACGCCCAAGAGGAGGCGGGGATGATTTTAGGAAGCCTGTGGGTCCCCAAACCAAGAGAAGTTCAAGAAATGCAATTCACAGAGAAGAGATCATTCCAGGAAAGTTCGATAATTTGGAAGAAACTCAAGAGATGCCATTCATGGAGAAAAGATCATCGCTGAGGAGTTAGAGTTTCTTTGACAATTTCTAAGGGTGACAGTCTAAGAAAAGGTTCACCGAGAATACTACCTTTGTCTTTGTTCCATATTGTTTAACCCCAAGAGAAGGGACGACTGTATCTGGAATCCTACGAGGGATCTAGTTTTGTTTGTATTTAAGAGTGACCAACAGAGCTTTACCTAGTGTTAGACGTAGTTGCAGGGGAAAACTCTAAATAACTATACTAGTATATATACAGTTGATATATGACAAGTATATTAAAAGAGGTATGAAAGAAGACTAACCATGCGCAGCTTCCCACAATACAGTTATATACATATGAAAGCAGTAAAGGAAAGCGGATAAACACTTACCCGTTGTAGAGCTTCCATGTTGTTTTATTAGTTGTTCAACAAAGAAATTAAAGAAAGTTTTGATAACAACATATATTTGAATTAAAAATCAAAGGAGAAAGTGCTTTGAAAAGATGGTTGGGGCTTACAGCTCAAGAAGAGACCCAAAGATTTAACGATGATCGCACCATTGTTTTGAATACTATACAGAGGGACTTATACAATATGTGAGGCCCAAAAAGTTTTTATATACAAGGGGGTTGGGTCTTACACTCCATTTGAGGCCCAGATTATTTGTTTTTCTACAAGTGATGGGGCTTACAGCTCAAGGAGAGGCCCAAAATGGTTTTATTTACAGAGAGATGGGAGTTACACTCTATCAAGAGGCCCAAAGGATTATTTTTAAGAAAAGAAATGGGACTTACAACACGAGGGTAGGCCAAGATGGTTTGTTTGAAAACGGCGATTGCGCCGAGGTTTTTGAAAACACCGTGGGTCTTATACAATGACTAAGGCCCAAATTATTTTGGTTTTCAAAAGGGGTTGGGTCTTAAACTCTATTAGAGGCCCAAAGGAATTTAAATAAAAAAAGAAATGGGGCTTATAACACGAGGGTAAGCCCAGATGATTTGATTTTGAACTGGCGATCGCGCCGAGATTTTTCTTTTAACACATAGGGACTTATACAACATCTGAGCCCCAAAAATGGTTTTGGTTAAAAGGGGATTGGGTCTTACACTCTATTAGAGGCCCAAAAGTGTTTGAAAAGAAGAAAGATGAGGGTAGAATAAATCAAAACCCTAATTTCATCATTTAAAAAGTAAATTCTTAAAGAAAATCAATAAAAAATGACAAAACACCAAATAAGCTTGAATAAACAACTTGTAATTTTTGGTTAATGTTTAAAAAATGAGGTTTTTATCATAAGATGAATTAAAACTCATTTGGTTTTGATTTTCAAGATGAATATTCACTTTTAAAATGTTTAAAAATAATAAAAAATGAATTTATTCATAAAAATACCAACTATATTAAATAAATAATATAAATTTGATTTTTTTGTGGAATAAAATATTTCAACATTTTTGTGATTTTTTGCAAAAAGAACCAACCAAAAATAATTAAAATTGAGGGAGTTATTAATTTTCCAAATTATTAACAATAATAAGAAAAATAATAGAAAATGAAAAAAAACATTAAAAAAGGGTCTGGGGCGAGGGGGATTCGAACCCCAGACCTCTTGTGTGCAGTGCGCGCCCTCTACCACTGGGGTGCTGATACATCTGTGTATCAAACCCCAACCACAAATATACAAGGCTTGCCTTGTTTTTTGACCTGGCAAAGCCAAGCCAAGGCAAGGGTTTGGCAAAAAACGTGAAGCTTGTAACTTTCTCATTTCTCCATGGATTGGGACAAAATTTAGGTATATCCTGCCTAGAATTTCACAAGGAATCTCATTTCTCCAGAAATGTTTTGATGCTTTGAACACTCTGAAATGATCCCTTGGAAGCTTTTAGGATGATTAGAAATAGCTGGAAACCTCAGGAATGGGAACTGGCCCTTTCTTGTAAAAGGAGCAAAAGTGACCAAAATAGCAACTCTCTCAAATGGTGTTCCAGATATGGGGAACCATTTGGGACAGTTCAAGGATGATATTTGGAGTGTGTTTGAGGTTTTATCTGGTTTTAAAAGTGACTGAATCAAGACATGGCTTGAGAAATGCAAAAAAGTCCAAGATTGAGGTTTTGAGAGGGGACTTTGTGATTTTGGTGTTACAGGTCACTTGTTAGAGTTTGGACAACTTAGATATGACATATTGGATGTGTTTGGATAATGAGCTGTGATGGAAATGCTCTCTAACTCAAAAACTCAGAGTTACCTTGCTAAAGAAGGCATTTTTGCCTAGAGAAAGAGATTTTGAGGAAAACAAGTGTTGTAGTGCTTTGGTGTACTCAAACGAGCAAGTTTGTTTTGGCTGCAATAGTGAATGGCAACTGCTGCAAAGGTTTGGCAAATGTTGATCAATAGGAATCCAAGTCTCCTCTAGCCATTAACTAGAGGTTAGAGCACATGCCTTTGGTTCCCTAGTTCAGAGATAAGTCTTGACTGAATTCAGTTGGAAATGGCTTAGTTTATTCCACCTTGGTGCATCCATTGAATGCTCCAAAACAAAATTGGAGTCTTGTCCCCTATTTAGGGTTTTTTAGGTTTCGCATGCTATTTTTAGTTCCAAAGACTTGGGAGGCTTATGGACCAGTGTTTGTCCCTCCTTGGTCCCTCCCTGAGGTGTTCAGATAGATAAACTTGTTTGTCATTTGTACAAATTGCTGAAATCGAGCAAAATGCACAAATCTGCCTAGTTATGACAATTGCAGCAAGGCATATTGCCACTGTCATAACTCTTGGCTCAAATGGAATTTCATGGGGTTCTTAGCCATTTTGGAAAGCTCTCATATGATAAAACATATGTGTGATCATAATTTGTCTTGACACTTTTTGGATCCAAGTGAAAAATGCCCCTACATTTTGGAAAAAGAAAAACAGATTCTGACTTAGTGAAAATTTCACTAAGTGTTGGAAAAAAGTGACATTTCATGTTTTTGTGATTTTGATCAATCCATAACTCAAAATCCATGAAGAACTAGAGTAAGGTGTAGTTGACACTTTAAAAGTATGCCATGGAGGCTACAAATCCATCTTTGGATCAGCCCAAATGGCAGCTTGGATCTCAAGTTATGATCCTTGGAAGTTGGTACCCTAACCACTTTGTTCCATAACTTAGAAAAATTCTAAGTTTTTATGGTTACCCCTTTTACAAGTTATCCCACTTTATTTTATTTTTATTGATGAATGATGATTCAAATCACACATTAACATCATTTTAGGGTCAACGAACCATAATTATGAAAAATCTCAAAAAGTCAAAGTTTGACTTTTGTGCACAGTTCACTTTTTATCAAATGAATTCCAAACTGTGCGATCCCCTATGAAATCAAGTCCTTGACCTAAATCAAACTTGATGGACATGTTCCATGGGTGTTATAGGGTGTATTGAATCATGTCCCAAGGTTTGGGAGCATGTCTGGGTCAAAAGTCAAAGGTACAGTTGACTTTTCTCGCGAAACCCTAACTGCGGTTCTGATGAAATTGAAACTTGTGCATCAAGCTTCTTAGATCAACCCATTGTTGCAAATGGATCAATGTAGTGTGTGGGAGACCCTCAAATCATATCTTGAGGTCCTGGCTCATGTTTTGTCCCAAAAGTCAACTTAGGGGTGAATTAGGTCAAGAAACCCTAATTCCTGATTTTTATTGTATGCATCCCCTGAGGCTAAATTGACTTGATGATTGGGTCCATGAGGTCCCTTGGAGCATCTTAAGTTGTGCATTGAAACATTGGCTCATGCCCAGAAGAAAATTTCCATCTGGAGGCCTTGGTCGACCAAAAACCCTAATTTGGTGACACTGGAGATCTTGAGGCTTAATCCACTGGGAATGCTGCAATCTGGTGCTTGATTCTTGATGTGGGAGTCCTCTTGATCCTTTGTGGATGTTTGAGAGGTTTAGAAAAGTTGAAGATCATGTCACTCCTTGAATGATCCTTTGTCTAAGAGCTCTGAAAGGGAGACTAATGAGGCATGATGGCACATCCATATTTTGGTGATGATTTACATAATGATGGGGAATCTTGGTGGTCAAAATTTGGGGTATGACAGATGCCCCTATTTAATCTTCTTGGACTCTATGGTGTGAATGGCGAAGGTATTCGGGCATTCGGGGTGCAAGAGGATTAAATATCGGAATACCCGAAATTTTGATGGTGGTTATGAACGGCAGTTTGCGCATCCATCTTCTCTTGCTAAGCGATGATGCTTAGAAAAGGTAAAAGTTCCCTTCGATCCTGGTTTCCTACCAAGGAACTGGTCTCAGTTTCTAATATAAACTTCCCCTAGATCCTGGTTTCCTTACAAGGATCTGGTCACAGTTTTTGATATAAACTTCCCCTCGATCCTGGTTTCCTACCAAGGATCTGGTCTCAGTTTCTGATGTAAACTTTCCCTCGATCCTGGTTTCCTACCAAGGATTTGGTCTCAGTTTCTTTTGTCAATAAACCTTATCGACAAGGGACGCTATGCGTAGCAGTTTTCCTCAAACTTCTCGCCGAATTTTCCTGGGGAGATGCCATTTGATGGAAAAAGTTTTGATGTCAGACTTGCTGGGTGATAACACCAAATCACACTGTATATTTGACTCCGATTGCACATGTTTTTGGTTGTTTATTTGTTATTTTCCCATGTTATTATGGTATTTTGTTTTACTTTTAGATACATTGCCTAATTTGAGCCTACAATGAAGAAACGACGCGAAAATAGGCTAAAACGGAGATTTCATGTGCAAATTGTACACTAGCCGTTTCACTCAGCGAACGCCATAGATGACACCATTTGAGTAGTAGGTTTCGCCCACATTCCAACGGTCACAAAAGACGTTTTATTCCTCATGCACACTCGGCGGACGCGGAGAGAGAGTCGGCGGGCGCCGACCCTTATAATAGGCAAACAGTCAGAAACGTTAGAGGCAGTTACACACGAAGGAAATTATTGTTTAAACCGTTTTCCATAATGTCGTGCAGCAGTTACAGATTCATAAACATTATAAATAGGCCTTATATTTTCACTTTTGAATCATCCAATCTTAGTTTTCAACCTTAGGCATAAAGTTCATTCTGTAAAGCAAGAATCCGTCATATCGAGGGATTATTGCACTATAGTTGTTAGTTAGATTGGAGCAATCATAGTTAGAAGTTATTTACTTTCCCGCAATTTACTTTCCAGCTCTGTACCAGATTCAGTCTCCGCTTTGGAGTAGGTTTCTTTTATAAATTGCATTTTATTATATTCCGCATCGCTTTTATATTAATTTATTTTCCTGCACTGCTTTATATTCATTTACTTTTTGTCTCAGCCATTACCTTATTATTTTATTTGTCTGTGTGATCTGTGTCTTTTGGAAGTGAACCAAAGCGTGACACTTGTGTTCATTCTCTCAAAATACACTCTCACATTTCGCACATTTTTATTTAAAAAATGTTTTACTTTGCAAATCAATTTATCGTTATGTTTTCAATTACTATGTCTAGCTAAATCCCTTGTGCTGGGATGTGAGAATCGTCGTTCCGGTGGTACTCCACATGTCGTCTCTTTAGAAATACTTTAGGGGCTGTTTTTTATTTTAATTAAACTCTTATGAACTTCAATTGATCGGTCATTACGTAAATGAGACCGTGTTTTTGTTTGTGTAATGACTGTGACTAGATCGGGTAAGATCGAAAGTCGTCCGGCATTTTAGAAAAGAGTTTGTTAGTTGTTAATTGATAAATACAGTAGAAGCACTTTATTGAGTAACTAGGAAAGTTTTATATTATTAGAAATAGGTTTTAAACTATTTTCGGACGCGTTTATAGATTTAGGATTCGGTCGGCCGAGCATATGCCAGAAACCCTTGGGTATAAAATATTTTCAATCGAAAGCACTTTTTAACTAAGTCTTAAAGGTAATTACATAAAAAAGGACTTTATCACTTTAACGCAGAGAGCGACCAATTCAGCGTGAGCGGCTGGTATAGATTAAAGGTTAGGTCTGGTTCCGATCACGCTAACGCAACAGATCCTTTTTAATTAACTCTTTTTCAAAGAAGAAAACATTGCCCCGTAAGTGTTATTATTTAGATGATAAGAGTATTGTTTGATTGATGTGAATTACATTCTAGTATAGTATTTATCTGATTTATTTCTATTTTCATTCTGTAGAAAACTTCTACTCTGATATTTATTAGCCTTAGATAAACAACGTAACAATAGTAATCGATAGATTAACATTGGTCTTTGTGGGATCGATAAATCTTTTATATTACTCTGACGTAATCCGTATACTTGCGGATAACACGCATCAAGTTTTTGGCGCCGTTGTCGGGGACCAATTACGTCAAAATTTCGTACCCTGTTGTTACACCGTCTAGACTAAGGCATCCTTTAGCCGGTAAATGCGAAGAACTCGCAATACCAGAACTTAGTTGATCCATTAGAAGAACCTGAACATTACGCCCGAGCTCGTCTTTTACTTCGAAAACTCAAACGAGCAATGGCAGACGAAGAAAACGCTAAACCTCTTAAAGATTTCGCCCTACCCTCTAACGAAGAACCTCATTCTAGTATAGTTAACCCAGCTATACCAGCCAATAACTTCGAATTAAAACCATCTCTATTACAATTAGTACAACAGAACCAGTTCGCAGGTCTTTTTACAGAAAACCCGAACCAACATCTTAAAGTCTTTATTCAACTAGTCGATACCTTAAAAGCGAACAGAGCTCCTCCTGAGGCAATACGTCTAAGACTATTTCCATTTTCTCTCAGAGATAGAGCTCGATCATGGTTAGATTCCCTTCCAGCCAACTCTATAACCACTTGGAATGACCTAAAGAAAGTATTCCTTGCTAGATACTTTCCACCGAGTAAAACTGCTATCTTACGAAACCAAATAACCCGATTTACCCAAAGCGAGGGAGAATCACTTTTCGATGCTTGGGAGAGATATAAGGAACTATTAAGAGCATGTCCACATCATGGCTTAGAACAATGGCTTATAATCCATACCTTTTATAATGGACTCATGTATAACACCAAGATGACCATAGACGCTACCGCTAGTGGCGCTCTAATGAACAAACCCTACCCCGAGGCTAGCGCTCTCATTGAGGATATGGCACAAAACCATTACCAATGGGGGACAGAACGAGCACAAGTAGAGAAGAAAGAGACCAAAGGAGGTGTGTATGAAGTTAGTTATTTTGACCATATGAACGCAAAGATGGATGCTCTAGCTCAAAAGGTAGAAAACCTGACTATCAACCCCACAACAATCGTAGCAGCTATACAACCCGGATGTGAAATCTGTGGAACTCTAGGACATACCATGGTTGAATGCAACCTGATAGCCGAAAATCCCACAGATCAGGTCAATTACGCCCAAGGAAACCCATATTCAAACACATTTAACCCTGGTTGGAGGAATCACCCTAATTTTTCATATAAGAATAATAACCCTACTCAAAATTCAACACCTCAAAGACCACCCGGTTTCCAAACTCAAAGACCCAATCAATCTGCACCATATGCTCCTCAGAAATCAAATTTTGAGAAAAAGATTGACGAATTCATCTCAGTTCAATTACAGCAGAACAAGGATTTCATGAACCAAAACATTCATATGAATGGACTAATTACCCAGTTGGGTACTGCAGCGAGCGATTTTGGACGTGGTTCTTAAGCACTGTCGCTCTTTGGGTTTTACTACAGCTCAATTCATTTTTTATCCTATTGAAGCTGATGAAGGAAGGGAAATAGATGTCTCCAACTAACCCTGTTTGCAAACTGAGGTCAAATAGTCAAAACTGTTGGTTTACAGATGCGGTCAATGTGGTGGGGCCTCTCTCTGCTTATTGTGTTAAGAATGAAATAACGGGACTATTCATGGAGATTTTATATAGGTACTGGATTTGATGTTTTTGATTAGTGTGTTCGCTAAGATTTTTTCTTTCAATCTTATGCCTACGTATTCCTATTTACCGAAACAGGGAAATCAGAGCGATCGTAGTTCCTCCTATTCTATGGGAGGAAATGGGTGTTTTGGTGTCTTATTCAAAGCCCAAGACGTGAAGCAAAAGGTGATCTATATCTTGTTCAAAGCCCAAGATGTGAAGCTGAAGGGTTTATTTGTATCTTGTTCGAAGCCCAAGATGTGAAGCTAAAAGATGTTGTCTTTAGAGAGAATTTGTCATCTCTAAATGGGTCTGTTTGTCACAACTGTTGGGTGACTGATTATAAAGGAGAATTACTTTAACCGGGATACGCGGATCCTAGCAATGTCGTGATTTCCTTTATAGGGGATTTTAACCTGAAGGAGAAGACTTTAACTCAGTGTAGAGTAATGCCATCTTTCCTTAGGAATTTCTCATGCTAAAAGAAGTACAGTGGCGTGGATGTAAATAATCTAGAGGCTTGCCACTTACAGCGATTGGATGATAGGAGTTGTTAATGTTTGTGTACTGTGAACGAGGCACAACTTTGATGCTAAGAGGTTGATTGACTCAACCGGGGTTTTCTTATACAAAGCCTAAGAGGAGGCTATTGGCCCAACAAGAGGGAGTTTTTATATGTCTCGAATGAAGCCCGAGAGAGAGGCTAAAAGGGTTTACTCAACAAGAGAGTGCTTTGTATCTTGTACAAAGCCCGAGATGAAGGCTAAAAATGTTTGACTCAACGAGGGAGTCTTTGGTATCTCGTACAAAGCCCGAGATGGAGGCTAAAAGTGTTTGCTCCACTAGGGAGAATTATTGTACAAAGCCCAAGAGGAGGCTAATGTAACTGTTTCAGTTGAGTGACAGGTCCAGTTGGTTGGTTAAGAGAAAATTAGTTCTTATATGAGTAATGCGACACTCATGGATTTGATCTGAGGATCGGGGTTATTTCCTGTTCTTTAAGGAAATGGGAAATCCAAAGGGTATTGAGACTGTCCAAGTCTACTGGTGTTTCTCCTTACTTGAAGGGTGCTCGAGGATGTTTTTGGGACTCGATGGTCTTAGACTGTCCGAGTCTAGAGTTTTATCTTTTGTACTATGCTTGAAGAAACAAAAGTAACACGTTCACGGTAGGAAGATCTAGACTCTTTGAAAGACTGTTCTATGAAGATGACTAATATCTGTTCCTATACCTCTAGGAGGTCGTCAGGAAAATTTGTACGAAGCCCAAGAGGAGGATAGAAAATTTTAAGAAGTTGATAGGTCCTTATACGAAGCCCAAGAGGAGGCTATCATTCCCGGAGGAAGAAATCGTTATATGAAGCCTAAGAGGAGGCTTTAAATACTTCTAAGAAGCCGAGGGGTCCTTGTACTAAGCCCAAGAGGAGGCGGGGATGCTTTTAGGAAGCCTGCGGGTCCTTGTACTATGCCCAAGAGGAGGCCGATGCTTTTAAGAAGCCTGTGGTTCCCCAAATCCTGAGAAGTTCAAGACAGGCTATTCACCGAGAATAGATCAAGCCAGGAAAGTTCAAGAATCTGGAAGAAACTCAAGAGATGCCATTCACGGAGAACACATTCATCTCTGGGGAGGTAGAGTTTCTTGACAATTCCTAAGGAGGACAGCCGAAGAGAAGACTGTATCTGGTGCTCCTATTGGGGATCTAGTTTTGTCTATTTCTAAGAGTGACAGTCTGAGAAAGGGTTCAAAAAGAATCTGCCTTTCACATCTCCATATTGTTTAACCCCAAGAGGAGGGAAGACTGTGTCTGGTAATCCTATGTGGATCTAGTTTTGACTGTAAATTCAGAGTGATCAACAGGGCTTTACCTAGTGCTAGACGTAGTTGCCGAGGAAAACTTTAAATATATATACTATTATTACACAGTTGATATGAGTTTATGAAAGAAGACTTACAGTGAGCAGCCCCACAGTACAGTTATATGTATATGAAAGCGGATAAAGAAATCATATAAACACTTACTCGGTTGTAGAGCTTCCATGTTGTTTGAGTTAGTTATTCAACAAAGAAAGATTGCAAACAACATTATATTTCAAAATCAAAGGAGAAAGTGCTTTGAAAAGAAATATTGGGGCTTACAGCTCGAGGAGAGGCCCAAGGTTTATCAGTGATTGCACTGTTTGTTTCTACAGGGACTTATATAAGTGACTGAGGCCCAAAAAGGTTTTCTGTACAAAGGGATGGGTCTTACACTCTCTCAAGAGGCCCAAGGAGTTTTAAGAAAAGAAATGGGTCTTACTACTCGAGGGTAGGCCCAGATGGTTTATTTTTCAACGGACTATGATCACGTCGAACTTTTTGAAATACAACGGGACTTATACCATAAGTGAGGCACAAAATAGGTTGTATTTACAAAAGGGGTTAGGTCTTACGCTCTAATAGAGGCCCAAAGTGTACTGTAGGAAAAGAAATGGGGCATACAACACGAGGGAAAGCCCAAAGTTTGATTTTTGAACTGGCGATCGCGCCGAGATTTTCTTTTAACACAGAGGGACTTATACAATATCTGAGGCCCAAAAATTGTTTTGGTTAAAAGGGGATTGGGTCTTACACTCTAATAGAGGCCCAAGTATTTTGAATGGGTCTTATAGCTCTAGGAGAGGCCCAAGGTTTTAAACGGGCGGCGATCGCGCCATTTATTTGAAAATGTACAGAGGGACTTTTATAATGAATGAGGCCCAAAAATGTTTTCTGTACAAGGGGGTTGGGTCTTACACTCTAATAGAGGCCCAAAGTGTTTGAAAATGATTTATGAGGGTTGAATTAATCAAAAACCCTAATTTGTTTTCAAATTGTATTTTAATTGAATAAAAAATTCAATTAAAAGGATCAAAATTGTTTTAACATGAGAAAACAAATTGTGATCTTGGATTAATGCTTCATAAATCAAGTTTTACCCTACAAAATGATTAGAAAGCATTAAAATTTACAAAATCAAGAGGAAAAAATATTTTAAAATGTCAAAAACAATTAAAACATTAATTCTTTGCAAAAATATCAATTATATGAAATAAATAATATTTTGGGGATTTTTTGGCAAAATAAAATATTTTAACATTTTTGTGAATTATTAAAAAAAGAATCAACTCAAAATCATTAAAACTCAGAGAGAAATTAATTTTTGAATCAATTAAATAAAAATCACAAAATTCAAATATTCAAATTTTGAAAAAAGGCGCCAAGAACACACCAAGAACACGCGCGTGTTCTGAGTTTGGCTGATTTGCATTTTCTCTCCAATCTCACTAAACACTTAATTATATCATGCAATCCACATATCAATCTGCTCGTCTCAACCTCACGATCATGTTTGTGACAATTAATTGTATTTAAATTAAGCACAAAATAAGAAATCACGATAAATCCTCAAGAACCCTAAATTCTGCATGAAGGCTGGGATTTTTGATACACGATTCAAACAAAGCAAGTAATTGAGGGGAAACATTCCATGCATGATTATGAACATTTGGCAAAAGTATTGTGCGAGGAAATATGCATAGATTGAGAGATGACCAAGTTTAGGCTTACCTCTAGGTCGTGACAGCAAGAGCAAATTGATTTCTGAGTTGGAGGTGTTACAGATGAGTTGTGATGATCTGAACAGCTTCCCTACACCCTATGGAGTGTGTTTGAATGCTTGGACTTGATTGGAAATGGCTGGATCACTTCATGGCATCTCAAATGCAACTTGGTTAAAACCTTTAGCAATTGGCGGGTGATTCTGAGAAATCAGTGTTACAGCTGTGTGTTTAGTGTTTGATCAGCTCACATATGATGTTTATGAGGTGTGTGAGTGATTGGTTTGAGTGGAATTTCCCTCTACTGAAAAATTCGATAGTGACTTGCTAAGAAAGGCATTTTTGAGAGGGAGAAGATGATTTTGATAAAGGCAAGTGTTGTAGGCCTTTGGTGTACTTAAACTGATCACAATTGAGCTCTATTTATAGTAGAGCAAGTTTGTTTTTCAAGGAATAATGAATGGCAACTGCTGAGTAGGGTTGGCCAATGTTGAGCAATGAGAATCTAAGTCTCCTCTAGCCATTGACTAGAGGTTAGGGCACAGGCTGCTGGTTCCCTTGGTCTTGGATAAGTATTGACTGAATTCAGTTGCAAATGGCTCAGTCCATGCCACCTTGATGCTTCCATTGAATGCTCCAATCCAAAATTGGAGTCTTGTCCCTATTTTAGGTAATTCTAGGTTTAGCATGCTATTTTTGGTTCCAAAGACTTTGGAGGCTTGGCTCAGTGATTGTCCCCTTTAGATTCAATCCACAGAGGTGTCCAAGTGGATAGAATTGTTTGGAATTGCACAATTTTGGCAAATCGAGCAAAAGTGCAAAATCTGTCTTGCCTTGACAGTTTTTAGCAAGGCAACTTGCCAATGTCATATCTCATGGCTCAAATTGAATTTAATGATGTTCTGGGCCATTTTGGAAAGCCCTTATATGATACAACAACTGTTTGATCACATTTGGTTTTGATACTTTTTGGATCCAAGTGAAAAATCCCCCTACATTTGGAAAAAAGTGAAGACAGATTTGGACTTAGTGAAAATTTCACTAAGTGTTGGAAAAAGTGACATTTTCACTTTTCAGCCACTTTGATCACTCCATAACTCAAAATCCTTAATGAATTGGACTTAGGTCTAGTTGAAGTTTTTGTAGAGGGTAATGAGGGCTACAAATCCATCTTTGGATGAGGAAAAATGGCTTTGTGGTTTAGGAGTTATGATCCTCCAAAGTTGGTACCCAAGCCACTTTATTTTTAACTTAGAAAATTTTCTAAGTTTTTATGGTTACCCCTTTTACAAGTTATCCAACTTTTCTTGATTTTTCTTGATGAATGATGATTCAAATCATACATTAACATCATTTTAGGGTTAAAAAACCATTTTTGTGAAAAATCTCAAAAAGTCAAAGTTGACTTTTGTGCACAATTGACTTTTTGTCAAGTGAATTCCAAACTGTGCAATTCCTTAGGAAATCATGTCCTTGACCTAAATCAAACTTCATGGACATGTTACATTGGTGTCATAGGGTATATTGATGCATGTCCTAGGGTTTGGGAGCATATCCTGGTCAAAAGTCAAAGTTATAGTTGACTTTTTCCGCAAAACCCTAACTGTGTTACTGATGAAATTGAGACTTATTGCTCAAACTTCTTGGATCAATCCATTGTTGCAAATGGATCAATATAGTATATTAGAGACCTTCAAATCATGTCTTGAGGTATTGGCTCATGATTTGTCCCAAAAGTCAACTTAGGGGTGAATTTGGTCAAGAAACCCTAATTCCTGATTTTTGATGAATGCATCCCCTGAGGCTAAATTGACTTGATACTTGGGTTTATGAGGTCCCTTGGAGCATCATAGGTTATGCCTTGAAGCAATGGCTCATGCCCAGAGGAAAATTTCCATCTGGAGGCCCTGGTCGACCAAACCCTAATTTGGTGACACTGGTGATCCTAAGGCTTGATCCACCTAGAAGGGAGCAGCTTTGTGCTTAATCCTTGAAGTGGGAGTCCTCTTGATCCCTTATAGATACTTGAGAGGTTAGACCATTTGAAGATCATGTCATTTCTTGATTGATCATTTGTCTAAAGGCTCTGAGAGGGCTTGAAACCCTAATCTCTGATAGTAGTGAATGCTCACCCATCTTTGGGGAGACTGATGATTCATCTATATTGTGATGATGATTTACACAATGATGGGAAATCTTAGTGGTCAAAATTTGGGGTATGATAGATTCCCCTATTTAATCTTCTTGGACCCGAAAGTGTGAATGACGAAGGTATTCGGGCATTCGGGGTGCAAGAGGATTAAATATCGGCATGCCCGAAATTTTGATGGTGGTTATGAATGGTAGCTTACGCATTCATCTTCTTTTGCTAAGCAATGATGCTTAGAAAACATAAACTTCCCCTCGATCCTGGTTTCCAACCAAGGAACTGGTCTAAGTTTTTGGAGTAAACTTCCCCTCGATCCTGGTTTCCTACCAAGGATCTGGTCTCAGTTTCCGAAATAAACTTCCCCTCGATCCTGGTTTCCTACCAAGGATCTGGTCTCAGTTTCTGAAATAAACTTCCCCTTGATCCTGGTTTCCTACCAAGGACCTGGTCTCAGTTTCTGAAGTAAACTTCCCCTCGATCCTGGTTTCCTACCAAGGAACTGGTCTCAGTTTCTGAAATAAACTTCCCCTCGATCCTGGTTTCCTACCAAGGATCTGGTCTTAGTTTCTTTTGTCAATAAACTTTCTTGACAAGGGACGCTATTCGTAGCGGTTTTCCTCAAACTTCTCGCCGAATTTTCCTAGGAGATGCCATTTGATAGAAAAATTTTGATGTCAGACTTGCTGGGGAACCCAGTCGTTTGAGTTGTAGAGGTGCACAAACTTCTCTGTTTGGAGACGCCATTTGTCGACTCTATCTGGGGAAAACGAGTCTCTTGAGAGACTGCCTTCACGCTTGGGGATATTACATCATACTTTTCTTGGGATCTTCCCGGAGAAATGCCCTATGATGGGATCCAATTTTGAGGTTCCGGTGACCTTTTCATTAGTGGTTTTTCGGAGATAAACTGCCGTACCGCGGGATCTCTGATTAAGAGGCTTTCTCTGGGGATTTTCCTTAATCCGGGAAAGCAAGGATATCATCTTCAATGGCGAAGAGTGAAATTGGTTGAAGGTTCTCTGGTCTTTCAGAGGTTCAAATTATCAAAGTGGTCAAGGGCCAACTTCATTCCAGAAATAAACTAGAGGAGAGAGATCATTCAGACGTAACGCTTCCTGACGAGGCAAGGACAGACAACTCGACGGAGAGGACTGTAATCACTACGGGACTAGACCAACTGGAGTGATAGTGATGCAATATGAATTGTGAATGAAAATCAATAATGCATGATGTACGTATGTTTATTCTGACAAAACTGACGCGACATACAGACTAAAAGATGAACATGACTGGATACTCGGCCATCGCGGGGGAGAAGAAGTATCGTTGGGTTCAAGATAACAATTATGCCTTACTTAGGAGAGATAGTCCCTGCTGGGAGCTATGTTGGTCGGGCTTAGGAGATGAGAACTCGGACAAGGGCATCAGATGGGAAAGCCGCATCTGATACAGCTGATCCTTCGTTCAGGCGCACTGGTTTAAAAAGAGTACTTTGATTCTGCACTTTGAAGCTCGATTACTTCTGGAGAAGCGGTTGATGTTCTTTCGATGTTCAACAGTCAAAAGAAATTGCCGACTTTATTTTTAAAAGCAGAAAATTTTTTAATAAGTAAATTCATTTTTGTTTCGTTTCAAGAATCGTTGATCATATTAAAAGGTCGATCTGTAAAGCTAAAACGAATAAGAATTGCAAACAAAAGCACAAGGGCTCAAATTTTATTGATAAGATGGAAATCAGATGAACGCGTGATTCCAAAGAGTATTTACAAAGTTTAGAAAATGGTAATTTACAGGGAAAAGGGCTACGTTGAAACATAACGACCACTATCCTTCTACCAACTTTGAATTCTGGGCATCCTGAGCTTCTGTCGAAGATGACCTTGACTGGAGTTTTCCTGACGGATGATGTAACTGCTGCTGAGGAACCTGCCTCTATTGAACATAGTTACTTGCCATTATCCCTTATTTTTGCCTGGATTGTACTTGGAGATTTCCAATCGACCGGGATGATTTTTTGACTTTGTCTCTAAATTTTGCCTGGACCGCCCTTTCGGGTTTTCAATCCACCAAGACGTTTTTTTTTAGGCGAAGTATTTCTTGACTACATCAACATTTATGGGGTAGGCAAATTCTTCTCCGTCCATGGTTGCAAGTCTCAAGGCGCCGCCTGAGAAAACTTTTGTGACCACATAGGGGCCATCGTAATTCGGAGTCCATTTGCCCCGAGAATCAGTGAGAAATGATTGTATCTTTTTGAGCACAAGGCCTCCTTTCCTGAAGATGCGAGGTCGAACCTTTTTGTCAAAGGCTTTCTTCATTCTCTGTTGATACAATTGACAATGGGATAGAGCTGTGATTCGCTTCTCTTCGATCAGATTCAGTTCATTGTGTCGACTTTGACACCATTCAGCTTCTGTAAGCTTAGCTTCCCTCAATACCCAGATTGATGGGATCTCTACTTCTATGGGGAGCATTGCTTCCATGCCATACACTAGAGAGAAAGGGGTTGCCCCTGTTGAAGTGCAGACAGATGTGCGATAACCGTGATGAGCAAAGGGTAGCGTCTTGTGCCAGTCTTTGTAGGTTACAACCATCTTCTAAACAATCTTCTTGATATTCTTATTAGCCGCTTCTACCGTTCCGTTCATCTTGGGTCGATAGGGAGATGAGTTATGGTGTTCAATCTTGACCTCTACGCACAACTCCTTCATCATCTTATTGTTCAAGTTAGATCCATTATCTGTAATGATCTGGCTTGGCACTCCATAACGGCAGATGATATTGTTTTTGATAAATCGGACCACCACTTGTCGGGTTACATTAGCGTATGACACTGCTTCGACCCACTTGGTGAAGTAATCAATGGCTACCAGGATGAACTGATGTCCGTTCGAAGCCTTAGGCTCAATCAACCCAATCATGTCGATTCCCCATATGGAAAAAGGCCATAGGGAAGAGAGAACTTTGAGATGCGTTGGCGGTACATGAATTTTGTCGGAGTATATCTGACACTTGTGACACCTCCTCATGTACTTGTAGCAATCGAATTCCATGGTCAACCAGTAGTACCCTGCTCTTAGAATTTTTCTCGCCATTGTGTGTCCGTTGGCATGAGTGCCAAAGGATCCTTCATGAATTTCTTTCATTAGCATGTCTGCTTCTGGTCTGTCCACGCATCAGAGCAAGACCATGTCAAATTTCGATTATAGAGAGTATCCCCGCTCAGTAAGAAACTGCCAACCAGCCTCCTGAGGGTTTTCTTGTCCTTCCTTAGTGCCCTAGGTGGGTACTCTTGTTTCTGAAGGAAGCATTTGATATCGTGATACCAAGGTTTGTCGTCTATGACTGCTTCAATCGTGAAGATGTAAGCCGGCCGTTCAAGGCGCATTATGTCGATCTTAGATAGGTTATTCCATTGACCTACACTAATCATGGAAGAGAAAGTGGCTAAGGCATCAGCCATGTGATTCTCTTCACAAGGGATGTGATGAAACTCGACTCTGTTGAAGAAGGGTAACAACCTTCTCTCGTAGTCTTTGTAAGGAATCAATCCCGATTGGTATGTGTTCTAATCTCCTTTGATCTGGTTGATAACCAGGGCTGAGTCACCATATACGTCCAAGTTCTTGATCCTTAAATCAATTGTTTCCTCGAGACCCATAATACAAGCTTCGTATTCGGCCTCGTTGTTCGTACACTTGAACGTAAGTCGGGCAGTGAAAGGAATGTGGGTACCCTGAGGGGTAACAATGATCACCCTAATTCCATTTCCATAATGATTGACAGCTTCGTCAAAGATAAGTCCCCATTGGGAACCTGGTTCTGGCCCTTCACTGGGTAGCGGTTCATCGCAATCTTTCATTTTTAGATACATGACATCTTCGTCTAGGAAGTCAAACCCGATTGATTCCTAATCCTAAATCGGTTGATGGGCCAAATGATCGGCTAACACACTTCCTTTAATGGCTTTTTGAGCATGGTACTCTATGTCATATTCTGATAGTAACATTTGCCAACGGGCAATTCTTCCCGTGAGAGCAGGCTTTTCAAAAACGTACTTGATTGGATCCATATCGGAGACCAACCAAGTAGTATGACGAATCATATACTGGCGAAGACGTTTGGCTGCCTAAGCCAAAGCGCAGCAAGTTTTCTCGAGCATAGTGTATCGAGTTTCGTAGTCCGTGAATTTCTTGGTTAGATAGTAGATGACAGACTCTTTCCTTTTGGTTTCATCTTGTTGGCCAAGTACACATCCCATTGAGTCCTCTAGGACTATGAGGTAAATGATTAGTGGTCTTCCTTCCACTGGAAGTGATAGAATCGGAGGGTTCAACAGGTATTCCTTGATACTGTCGAAGGCGGTTTGGCAGTCTTCTGTCCAAACGCAGTCCTGATTCTTTTTGAGTAATTTGAAAATCGGCGCACATGTCGCGGTCATGAGGAATATGAATCTGGAGATGTAGTTCAAACATCCTAGGAATCCTCTGACTTTTTTTTCCATTTTTGGAGAAGGCATTTCTTGAATGGCCTTGACCTTGTCAGGATCAACCTCAATTCCTTTTTGGCTGACGATGAACCCTAGTAGTTCCCCTGAACGGACACCGAAGGTGCACTTGTTGGGATTCAAGTGGAGTTTTTACTTTCTCAATCGCTCGAATAGCTTTGACAGGTGGGTCACATGCTCCTCTTCTGTTTTAGATTTTGCAATCATATCATCGACATATACCTCGATTTCCTTGTGTATCATGTCATGAAACAGAGTAGTCATGGCCCTTTGATAGGTTGCCCCGGCGTTCTTCAAACCGAACGGCATTACCTTGTAACAAAAGGTACCCCATGGGGTAATGAACGAAGTTTTCTCCATGTCTTTCGGCGCCATTTTTATTTGATTATAGCCCGAGAATCCATCCATGAAGGAGAAAACTTTGAGCTTTGTTGTACTGTCCACCAGCATGTCAATGTGTGGTAAAGGAAAGTCGTCCTTTGGACTAGCCTTGTTCAAGTCTCTGTAGTCGACACACATTCTGACCTTTCCGTCCTTTTTGGGAACGGGTACGATGTTGGCTAACCATTGAGGATATTCTGATGTAGCGAGGAAACCCGGGTCAATCTATTTCTGTACCTCCTCTTTGATTTTGATGGCCATGTCCGGGTGAGTCCGTCTCAACCTCTGTTTTACTGGCGGACAATCTGACCTCAATGGTAGATGATGCTCCACGATGCTGGTATCCAACCCTGGCATATCCTGATAGGACCAAGCAAACACATCGGGAAATTTTCTGAGAAGCTTTGTCAAACTTTCTTTAGCAGTTGGACTGAGTAGTGCCCCAATCCTGATTTCTTTTCTCTCTTTTTTCGAACCCAAGTTTACCATTTCCAACGGCTCTTTGTGAGGTTCAATGGACCTTTCCTCTTGTCTGAGTAATCGGGAGATCTCTTCTGGAATTTCGTTGTCATCTTCTTCTTCAGCCCCAAATACCGGGAACTCAAAGTCGGGAGAAGGCATCGGATCGTATGTTTCAACGGGGTTTAAAACAAGCAATCTGCATGACGTGATGATTTGTGTTTAGAAGAGATAGAGAGAATGCAAGAGTGTGTGCAGTGTATTTCTTTTGCTGCTTGTTTTTATTATTGAGTTTGTTTTTAGGTTTACCATTTTCTAAGAAAAGCAAAAAGAGAAAACAACAATTAATACGAAAATTATAGAACGACATTATTTTATTAATGAATAGGTCAATTCTTGAAACTACAGCCCTATAAAACAAAACTCTATCGCTTTGGGCAAAGCGAAGAGGGAAATTTACAGAAAGCGAGCCCTATCAAAACATCTGTTTCACCTGGGCAGGGTGAAAGGTTAAAGACGGCAATTACTTTGACTTATGAACAATCTTCAGAACATCGACAGCAACCCATTGGCGGCGAACTCCTCACAAAGTCTGGCAGCTTCCTTGATTTGTCTTCATAAATAACGCTGATTTCTGGCCGAGCAGGATCATTGGAATCTCTCTCCCAAGCAGAGTTGTCGTAGGAGGATTCCTCTGTTGCATTTTGCATGGCCTTTGTGCTCTCAGCTGTATCTCCCCATCCAGTTGGCTGGATATCTTCGAGCCTGATGCGAGAGCTTTCCAGAGCGGTGTACTTGACCATATAGTCAAATTTTCCACTTGGTTGTCCCACACTTCTTTTGAACTGGAGGAATCATCTCTCTCGATGACGTTGACCTTGGGAAAAGCATAGTTGATGAATTCAAGTCCTGCAAACGTTGTGAATTCATCTTTATGTTGAGTAGTTTCCAAATGACCCGAGTGTTGATCCCATGACATGGTGGGGACACAGGTATTCTGTTTGATGATGCTCAGCTAATTTTCGTTGTTCGGCTGACTTTCTGGCCCCAAGTTACCTGGGTAGGACTGCCACATTGGCAGGCCATCCATCGGGCCATAGTAGGTGTAGTCAAAATTGTCCTTCATCGGAGTGTCTTCCTCTAATGAATTTGGTGGAGCACGGCATCCTTCCGGATCACAATCTCCATATATCATTTCGACGTCTGACCTTGGTATAAATCTCGGACTATGTGCGGGATAGCAAAATGATGTAGGCACCTTTTCTCGAGACATATAACCGTCCTCGTTGATGTAGGATTTCCATTCCATATCTAGGTTAGAGGGATCCTCCTCATTGATAATGTGTACTTCTTGAGACACTGGGTGAAGGAAACCTCCACTGTGGAAGAAGTTTTGAATGGGATGAAAACTTTCATCGCTGGCAGCTGTCTGGGTACATGTTGCAGAAAAACCAAGACCCTTCTTTGTTTTATTGTCAGTAGGAATGACAAGCTGTCCCCATCCTTTTGTATTGGTACTCTCGACCGCTTTGATAGCATCTTTGAATGAGGAAATGGAAGTTCCCTCTTCGAACTGATTGTCCTTGCTCACCGGCAGTGCTTGGAACTGAGTTCCAATAACTTCCTCGGGTTCTACACAAGTAGATGATGATAAGTTGCTTATGAGAAAGGCTTGTTCTCCACAGACCGTAACGAGTTGACCGTTCTGAATGAACTTTAGCTTTTGGTGGAGAGTCGAGGTGACTGCCCCAGCCTGATGTATCCAAGGTCTTCCTAATAAACAACTGTACGTCGCCCGGATGTCCGTGACTTGGAAAATGACTTGGAAAGTATGAGGACCAATAGTTATAGGAAGATCAACTTCGCCGATAACCGTTTTTCTGGATCCGTCGAATGCTTTGACGACGACGTCACTGGTTCTCATCGGAGGTCCTTTGAATGATAATTGCATCAAGGTAGACTTCGGCATAACATTCAGGGCTGACCCTGTGTCTACCAGTACACTGGCTAAAGCATCGCCCTGGCAACTAACCGTGATATTGAGCGCCATGTTATGACGGCGACCCTCTTCAGGTAATTCCTCATCACTAAATCCCAAATTATTGCAGGAAGTGATGTTAGAGACAATGCTATCAAACTGTCTGATTGTTACATCCTGTTCCACAAAGGCTTGCTCCAAGACTTTCCATAGAGCCTCCCTATGCGCTTCTGAACTGAGTAACGGTGATAATACCGAGATCTTTGAAGGAGTTTGTAACAGCTGATCAACAATGTTGTATTCACTCCTTTGGATGGCTTCAGCATCTCATCGTTGTTTTTTGAAAGGTCGGGATCACTGGATTGACCGACTGGTGGATTGGGTACTTCCGTCTGAGGTTCCTTTTCTTTGTTAGGTTCTCCAACTCCTCTGTTGAAGATTCGACCGCTCCGTGTTACTCGAATGATGTCTGGAATATTCACGACGGAGGGTAATGGAATTTCCTTTCCATTCTCGATTATCATTGCACTGTATTTGTAAGGGTTAGCCTTAGTTGATTCATATGGTAATGGTCCCAGCAGATAGATGACGATGGGAGCCTTCTGATTTTTCTGACCATCGTAAGTAATCTCGATCCGTTCCTGGTTGGGAACTCTTGATTCTTCAAGTAGAGGAATGATGGTGAAAACATCCCTAGCCCTCTGATGATCAGAGACTATGACAACATCCTCGATTTGATTGGGGAGGTAATCTGGTGCCCAGTTGATTGGTCTGGAGCCCGGATATGGTCGAATCTCTCCACGATCCACCTGACCTTGAAGAGCTGCTCGTACAAGGTAACATCCTTGGTTACTTTCCGAACAGACTCTACAATGTTCATAGTTGTGTGGTGGCACCTGGCCACACCCGCTTTGAATGCAATGTAACCTCACTAGGTTAGTTTCTACAAATCGGGCATCCTGACTTTGACGCCGAGTAGGATTCCTATTATTGATACTGGTCTGCTGAGTATCTTCATCCATATAGATTGGCATCCACCAGTGATTTAACAAGTGTTGAAGTGCTTCCTGGACAAAGGCACAACCTCGATCGTTTTCGCAACCCACTGTACAACTTTGATAGTCATTTGATACCAGGAACCCGAGTCAGACCTGCTCAGCATGTAACTCTACCAGGTTGGTATTCAGTAAGCAAATGTCGAAGATCTGAATCATGTTGATTTGATAGGGATTCCTATCGTGGTAGTCCTGGATCCATCCAAGATCCATCTGATGCTGGAGGGCTTTTTGTACAAAAGAGCATCCCTGTTTATTTACCGAGCAAGTCAGACAAGAACCGTAATCATGTCGTGGCAGATTATGATGCTGGCTTTGCCTTGAGTGCATTGCCACCAAGTTGACATTCATCTCACGGATGTCGTGGTTTTGAATGGCGTTGGAATTCGTGTAGACCATGTTAACTCCACGAACTCGGTGCTCTTGGATCCACCCGAGATCCATTTGTTCCTATAGAGATGATTGCACCACAGAACATCCTCGATTGCTTTTAAAGCAGATACCACACTAGTGATAGTTATGAGGTGGCACATGACCATATCCACTCTGTCTACAATGCATCTTGACCAGATTGGTCTTCAACAAGAGTACATCGTGAATTTGATAGACATTGTTAGTCTCTCCTTCTATCAGGTTGACGACAGCTTTCTCATGTTGAGGCAGCGGGTTTGTGAGAACATTTGGATTCATATCTTTGAAAGATAAGACCCCGCCCCTAACAAGGTTTTGCACGTCAGATTTGAAATTGAGATAGTTCTCTATATTATGCCCTGGTCCTCCTTGATGGTAAGGGCACGTTTGATCCACCTTAAACCAAAAAGGCAGATTTTCCGGTACTGTAAGAGGGGACTTAGTCTGGATGTGCCCCTTGGCCAGTAGTAACGGAAATAGTTCTGCGTACGATACGGGTATAGGATCAAATCCTGGTGGCCGCATTGTACAATTGTTGTTGTATTGAGGACGAGCCTGCTGAAGAGGCTGTTGAGTCCTTTGCTGATTAGGTTGGCTCTGCGCAACCAGGGGTTGATACGTAGGAACATGCGGAGGGTTTATAGCAGGAGTCACAGCTGCTACTGGTTGATAATGTCGCGTTTGCTTTTCGAGAGAGATATTCCCAATACCTTGCTCTTTTTTCTTAGGGAAAGCACTATCGTATCGTTTTGTACTACTCGATGATCCAGCGTCTTTTACCAAACGTCCTTCTCGGACGGTTTCCTCAAGACGAACTCCCATACTGACCATTTCGGTGAAATCACTGGGCGCACTGGCAACCATTCGATCGTAGTAAAATGAGCTTAAGGTATTTAAGAAGATCTTTGTCATCTCTTTTTCCTCAAGAGGTGGACAAATTTGGGCGGCGATCTCACGCCATCTCTGAGCATACTCCTTAAAGGTTTCCTTGTCCTTTTATGACATTGATCTGAGTTGATCTCTGTCGGGTGCCATGTCCAAATTGTATTTGTAGTGCTGGACGAAGGCAGTGCCAAGATCTCTGAAAGTGCTAATCGTGGCACGGTTTAAACCCATGTACCATTTTAATGCGGCACCGGTTAAACTATCCTGAAAGTAGTGAATCAGTAAGTCCTGATTCTCTGTCTGAGCTGACATTCGCCGAGCGTACATCACCAGGTGACTTTGAGGGCAAGAGTTACCCTTGTACTTTTCAAAGTCGGGCACTTGGAACTTATGTGGAACTTTCACATTGGGGACTAGATAAAGGTCTGCGGCATCCTTTCCAAATAAATCTTGACTGTGAATGGCTTGCAGTTCCTTCTGCATTTCCAGGAACTGCTCCTGGAATTCATCCATTCTATTGAACATAGTTTCCTTTTTACCAGCAGGTATCTGTGGAACCTGTCCTTCCGGGGGTGGTACCGTGACTACGGCAGCGAATCTTGGTGTTTCCCAAAGTTTGTAACCTTCAGGAGTCCTCAGTATGCCTCTGGCATCCTCGCTTTCCCGAAGTCTGTAACCTTCAGGCCCAGCGGCTTCTGTTGTGATTCCTTGATCTTCAGCGATCGGAGGAACATATCCTTCCGGGATATAGTTAACAGGCATGCCCCAAGGGCGATCTTTTAGCATTTGATACCTAGGATCGTACTTTTCCACTATGGGCGTTGAAGTGATCTCTGAGATCACAGTTCGTTGTTGTTGTGCTTCTGCCATGGCTAGCATGTCGTTACGAAGCTTTCTCATATCCTCTCTCAGAGCGTCAATCTCTTCTTTCAACTCTTTGTTTTCTTCCTCGAGATCATCTATCTTTTTCTGACGATTGGCCCGAGTATTATACGAATGAGACAGTTTGACTCTAGAACCGAGACACAAACGTGAGATTCGTAGGTAAGAAGAATACGTTACGGGAGAATGATGAATGCAATGATTAAATTAATTATTTTTGTTTATTCAAAATAAACTTCGACAATTAGATTGCAAATATCAAACAGTGGGGAAACCCCATTTTATTGAAATTCAAAGGATTGCGAAAATCGAAATACAGTAGATTACAAGGTGCGGAAACAGAAACCTAATCTAAAGGGTCCCGAGTCCTCTCTGAGGAGAAACCGGGTGCTGATTCTGGTACTTTCCTTTTCTTTGACCGGGGCTCTTGGGCCGTTGTCGGGTTATCATTCCTTTTCCAGGTGAAAGGAGCGAGCAAATTCCTTTGGTCATCCTGATTATCCACAGCATGTTGCTCCAAAATCTCAATCAGAGCATCCTTATCTTTCAGCAATTGTTGTATCTTGGTACACTCTAGATTGAGGGTGCGGTACATGTTCTTCCAAGACCTTCTTTCCTTTTGAACTTTGTTGAGAGTTACCTGAAGCTTTTCCATTTTCGTCATGAAGTACATGACAGATTCCTTTGGCGAAAGAATTCCCTGACGAGGATACGACATCTTTAGCTTGAAAGCTCTAGTTTGTACCCAGTGGAGGTAAGGCTCCACCGAGGCACAGTCTGGTTTTCCTAGAGACTCTCGTCTTTTCTTGTGAACGTGTTTCCAAGCTTACATTATTTCCATCTTTAGTGCTCTGTCACTTTCTCCTTCTTTGAAGAAAAGACCTTCCAGATGAGCATTACGTGGGGCATGCCTCATCGAGTATCCAAATTGACGACGAACCAATACCGGATGGCAGTTGATTCCTCCTTTAGTTCCTATGAGGGGTACGTTGGGGAAGTTTCTACAACGATCAATGATTCTGATTCCATCATAAATCCTATTACACCAATCTATATCAGAGTTGGTAAGAGACATGATCTTCTGAGACCAGCGTAAGGCACTCTTACGATCCCAAAATACGGCAAACTTGGGCAAGTGGGAGATAAACCACTTGTATAGCAGGGGTACACAGCACGTTATCATTCCTTCACTGTACAAATTTCCTAAGTGTTCAGAATGATACGCATCCGCGAGCAAAGTTGTCACATGGTTTCCAATGAGAAAAACCTTAATGGCATTGATATCTACAAAGTTATTGATGTTGGGAAACAAAAATAACCCGTAGGTGAGCAAGACAAAGATGCTTTCAAAAGCAGTCACGTTCCCTATATTGGCAAAATACAGGGCTTTCTTCGTCAAAAACTGGGCTGGCATACCTTGGATGCCACCTTTAGTGGTCATGTGAGTCCTGACTTCTGACTCATCCAAATAAATTGCTCTTGCAATGGTTTGATCCTTTGGAATTTCTTCCAGTCCATAAAATGGAGCTTGATCAGTAATGTGTAGATCGGTCAGATGAGAATACTCTTCCAGCGTTGGTGCGAGCTGGTAATCTGGAAATGTGAAACAGTGATAAACTGGATCGTAAAACTGGATGAGTGCATCCATGATTCCTTCAATCACATAGACTCTTAACAACGGTAGCAGACCCCCGTACTTGGCTCTGAAAGCCTTAGGGTTAGTGATCATCCTTGCTAAACTTCTCAAATCCTCTAGCTTTGGAACCTTGAAGGTATACTTATGAGTTCTCCTTCTACCGAAATCCATGAGCGCAATCTTTTTCTTTGACATTTGTAATCATTGTCTTAGTTTAATTTGAAAAAGAGAGACTAGAAGAGAAGATTTTTTCTTTGTTTTAATGTTTTTTAGATGAATGCATGATTGCAGAACACAAAAACATAGAAAAATCATGGGGTCAAAGGGTCGGTGTCATGAAGTCAAAGCTCTACCCCCCCCCCCCCCCAAAAGGTTTTCTACGGATGATTTTTTGTACCTGTCACTCAAAATCATTGATTCCTGAGAACACCAGCGGGCCGGGAACCATGCTAGGTGGCGTCCTTTCAAAGAAATCTCAGAAGAGGGTAGTTTATCGCGTAACAGCCATTCCCGATAGCCACCGCACTACAAAAAAAGGTGATTTTTCCTAGGTGTATACTCAATCTTTCCACATGCGGCATCACATTTATTCCCATTAGCAGAAAAATAAACACAGATAGCAATTAGGAAAAGCAGTATATATATTTATCCTAAAGTCCTAGACTTTAAAGAGCTATGAACCTTATGTTCCTGACAAAAATGGCTCCTCGGCAGAGTCACCATTTTGTGGTACCTTCCCTATTTAATGGTTTTTAACCTAAGATCCTAGTGAGGTCAACATCCTTTGGTTTCTACCTAAAAGACAAAAAGAGAACAAGATCTCGAGTGGTCCCCAGCAGAGTCGCCATTTTTCTTGGCAGTTTTCAGACTTAAGGTTTCAACCAGAGAAGTAAGAGGGACAAGAGGTACCATAGGGCCCCACGGTGGGTGCCACTTTTCTGTAGCGAGCGATTTTGGACGTGGTTCTTAAGCACTGTCGCTCTTTGCGTTTTACTATAGCTCGATTCATTTTTTATCCTATTGAAGCTGATGAAGGAAGGGAAATAGATGTCTCGAACTAACCCTGCTTTGCAAACTGAGGTCAAACAGTCGAAACTGTAGGTTTACAGATGTGGTCAATGTGGGGGGGCCTCTCTCTGCTTATTTTGTTAAGAATGAAATAACGGGACTATTCATGGGGATTTTAGATAGGTACTAGATTTGATGTTTTTGATTAGTGTGCTCGCTAAGATTTTTTCTTTCAATCTTATGCCTATGTATTCTCGTTTACCAAAACAGGGAAATCAGAGCGATCGTAGTTCCTCCTATTCTATGGGAGGAAATGGGTGTTTTGGTGTCTTGTTCAAAGCCCAAGACGTGAAGCGAAAGGTGATCTATATCTTGTTCAAAGCCCAAGATGTGAAGCTGAAGGGTTTATTTGTATCTTGTTCGAAGCCCAAGATGTGAAGCTAAAAGATGTTGTCTTTAGAGAGAATTTGTCATCTCTAAATGGGTCTGTTTGTCACAATTGTTGGGTGACTGATTATAAAGGAGAATTACTTTAACTGGGATACGCGGATCCTATCAATGCCATGATTTCCTTTATAGGGGGTTTTAACCTGAAGGAGAAGACTTTAACTCAGTGTAGAGTAATGCCATCTTTCCTTAGGAATTTCTCATGCTAAAAGAAGGACAGTGGCTTGGATGTAAATAATCCAGAGGCTAGCCGCTTACAACGATTAGATAACAGGAGTTGTTGATGTTTGTGTATTGTGAACGAGGCACAGCTTTGATGCTAAGAGGTTGATTGACTCAACCGGGGTTTTCTTATATAAAGTCTAAGAGGAGGCTATTGGCGCAACAAGAGGGAGTTTTTATGTGTCTCGTATGAAGCCCGAGAGAGAGGCTAAAAGGGTTGACTCAACAAGAGAGTGCTTTGTATCTCGTACAAAGCCCGAGATGGAGGCTAAAAATGTTTGACTCAATGAGGGAGTCTTTGGTATCTCGTACAAAGCCCGAGATGGAGGCTAAAAATGTTTGACTCAACGAGGGAATCTTTGGTATCTCGTACAAAGCCCGAGATGGAGGCTAAAAATGTTTGACTCAATGAGGGAGTCTTTGGTATCTCGTACAAAGCTCGAGATGGAGGCTAAAAGTGTTTGCTCCGCTGGGGAGAATCATTGTACAAAGCCCAAGAGGAGGCTAATGTAACTGTTTCAGTTGAGTGACAGGTCCAGTTGGTTGGTTAAGAGAAAATCAGTTCTTATATGAGTAATGCGGCACTCATGGATTTTATCTGAGGATCGGGGTTATTTCCTGTTCTTTAAGGAAACGGAAAATCCAAAGGGTATTGAGACTGTCCAAGTCTACCGGTGTTTTTCCTTACTTGAAGGGTGCTCGAGGATGTTTTTGGAACTCGGTGGTCCTAGACTGTTCGAGTCTAGAGTTTTATCTTTTGTACTATGCTTGAAGAAACAGTACTAGCACATTCACGGTAGGAAGATCTTGACTCTTTGAAAGACTGTTCTATGAAGATGACTAATATCTATTCCTATACCTCTAGGAGGTCGTCGGGACAATTTGTACGAAGCCCAAGAGGAGGCTTGAAACTTTTAAGAAGCTGATAGGTCCTTATACGAAGCCCACGAGGAGGCTATCATTCCCGGAGGAAGAAATCGTTATATGAAGCCTAAGAGGAGGCTTTAAATACATCTAAGAAGCCGAGGGGTCTTTGTACTAAGCCCAAGAGGAGGCGAGGATGCTTTTAGGAAGCCTGCGGGTCCTTGTACTATGCCCAAGAGGAGACCGATGCTTTTAAGAAGCCTGTGGGTCCCCAAACCCCGAGAAGTTCAAGACAGGCTATTCACCAAGAATAGATCAAGCCAGAAAAGTTCGAGAATCTGGAAGAAACTCAAGATATGCCATTCACGGATAACACATTCATCTCTGGGGAGGTAGAGTTTCTTGACAATTCCTAAGGAGGACAGCCGAAGAGAAGACTGTATCTGGTGCTCCTATTGGGGATCTAGTTTTGTCTATTTCTAAGAGTGACAGTCTGAGAAAGGGTTAAAAAAGAATCTGCCTTTCACATCTCCATATTGTTTAACCCCAAGAGGAGGGAAGACTGTGTCTGGTAATCCTATGTGGATCTAGTTTTGACTGTAAATTCAGAGTGGTCAACAGGGCTTTACCTAGTGCTAGACGTAGTTGCCGAGGAAAACTTTAAATATCTATACTATTATTACACAGTTGATATGAGTTTATGAAAGAAGACTTACGGTGAGCAGCCCCACAATACAATTATATGTATATTAAAGCAGATAAAGAAAGCATATAAACACTTACTCGGTTGTAGAGCTTCCATACTGTTTGAATTAGTTGTTCAACAAAGAAAGATTGCAAACAATAGTATATTTCAAAATCAAAGGAGAAAGTGCTTTGAAAAGAAATATTGGGGCTTACAGCTCGAGGAGAGGCCCAAGGTTTATCAGTGATTGCACTGTTTGTTTGTACAGGGACTTATACAAGTGACTGAGGTCGAAAAAGGTTTTTTGTACAAAGGGATGAGTCTTACACTCTCTCAAGAGGCCCAAGGAGTTTTAAGAAAATAAATGGGTCTTACTACTCGAGGGTAGGCCCAGATGGTTTGTTTTTCAACGGACTATGATCGCGTCAAACTTTTTGAAATACAACGGGACTTATACCATAAGTGAGGCCCAAAATAGGTTGTATTTACAAAAGGGGTTGGGTCTTACGCTCTAATAGAGACCCAAAGTGTATTGTAGGAAAAGAAATGGGGCTTACAACACGAGGGAAGGCCCAAAGTTTGATTTTTGAACTGGCGATCGCGCCGAGATTTTCTTTTAACACAGAGGGACTTATACAATATCTAAGGCCTAAAAATTGTTTTGGTTAAAAGGGGATTGAGTCTTACACTCTAATAGAGGCCCAAGTGTTTTGAATGGGTCTTATAGCTCTAGGAGAGACCCAAGGTTTTAAATGGGCGGCGATCGCGCCATTTATTTGAAAATGTACAGAGGGTCTTATACAATGAATGAGGCCCAAAAATGTTTTCTGTACAAGGGGGTTGGGTCTTACACTCTAATGGAGGCCCAAAGTGTTTGAAAATGATTTATGAGGGCTGAATTAATCAAAAACCCTAATTTGTTTTCAAATTTTATTTTAATTGAATAAAAAATTCAATTAAAAGGATCAAAATTGTTTTAACATGAGAAAACAAATTGTGATCTTGGATTAATGCTTCATAAATCAAGTTTTGCCCTAAAAAATGATTAGAAAACATTAAAATTTACAAAATCAAGAGGAAAAAATATTTTAAAATGTCAAAAACAATTAAAACATTAATTCTTTGCAAAAATATCAATTATATGAAATAAATAATATTTTTGGGATTTTTTGGCAAAATAAAATATTTTAACATTTTTGTCAATTATTAAAAAAAGAATCAACTAAAAATCATTAAAACTCAGAGAGAAATTAATTTTTGAATCAATTAAATAAAAATCACAAAATTCAAATATTCAAATTTTGAAAAAAGGCGCCAAGAACACACCAAGAACACGCGCATGTTCTGAGTTTGGCTGATTTTCATTTTCTCCCCAATCTCACTGAACACTTGATTATATCATGCAATCCACATATCAATCTGCTCGTCTCAACCTCACGATCATGTTTGTGACAATTAATTGTATTTAAATTAAGCACAAAACAAGAAATCACGATAAATCCTCAAGAACCCTAAATTCTGCATGAAGGCTGGGATTTTTGATACACGATTCAAACAAAGCAAGTAATTGATGGGAAACATTCCATGCATGATTATGAACATTTGGCAAAAGTATTGTGCGAGGAAATATGCATAGATTGAGAGATGACCAAGTTTAGGCTTACCTCTAGGTCGTGACAGCAAGAGCAAATTAATTTCTTAGTTGGAGGTGTTACAGATGAGTTGTGATGATCTGAACAGCTTCCCTACACCCTATGGAGTATGTTTGAATGCTTGGACTTGATTGGAAATGGCTGGATCACTTCATGGCATCTCAACTGCAACTTGGTTAAAACCTTGAGCAATTGGCTGGTGATTCTGAGAAATCAGTGTTACAGCTGTGTGTTTAGTGTTTGATCAGCTCACATATGATGTTTATGAGGTGTGTGAGTGATTGGTTTGAGTGGAATTGCCCTCTACTGAAAAATTCGATAGTGACTTGCTAAGAAAGGCATTTTTGAGAAGGAGAAGATGATTTTGAGAAAGGCAAGTGTTATAGGCCTTTGGTGTACTTAAACTGATCACAATTGACCTCAATTTATAGTAGAGTAAGTTTGTTTTACAAGGAATAGTGAATGGCAACTGCTGAGTAGGGTTGGCCAATGTTGAGCAATGAGAATCCAAGTCTCCTCTAGCCATTGACTAGAAGTTAGGGCATAGGCTGCTGGTTCCCTTGGTCTTGGATAAGTCTTGACTGAATTCAGTTGCAAATGGCTCAGTCCATGCCACCTTGATGCTTCCATTGAACGCTCCAATCCAAAATTGGAGTCTTGTCCCTATTTTAGGTAATTCTAGGTTTAGCATGCTATTTTTGGTTCCAAAGACTTTGGAGGCTTGGCTCAGTGATTGTCCCCTTTAGATTAAATCCTCAGAGGTGTCCAAGTGGATAGAATTGTTTGGAATTGAACAATTTTGGCAAATCGAGTAAAAGTGCAAAATCTGTCTTGCCTTGACAGTTTTCAGCAAGGCAACTTGCCAATGTCATATCTCATGGCTCAAATTGAATTTGGTGATGTTCTTGGCCATTTTGGAAAGCCCTTATATGATACAACAACTATTTGATCACATTTGGTTTTGATACTTTTTGGATCCAAGTGACAAATCCCCCTACATTTGGAAAAAAGTGAAGACAGATTTGGACTTAGTGAAAATTTCACTAAGTGTTGGAAAAAGTGACATTTTCACTTTTCAGCCACTTTGATCACTCCATAACTCAAAATCCTTAATGAATTGGACTTAGGTCTAGTTGAAGTTTTTGTAGAGGGTAATGAGGGCTACAAATCCATCTTTGGATGAGGAAAAATGGCTTTGTGGTTTAGGAGTTGTGATCCTCCAAAGTTGGTACCCTAGCCACTTTATTTTTAACTTATAAAAATTTCTAAGTTTTTATAGTTACCCCTTTTACAAGTTATCCAACTTTTCTTGATTTTTCTTGATGAATGATGATTCAAATCATACATTAACATCATTTTAGGGTTAAAAAACCATTTTTGTGAAAGATCTCAAAAAGTGAAAGTTGACTTTTGTGCACATTTGACTTTTTATCAAGTGAATTCCAAACTGTGCAATTCCTTAGAAAATCATGTCCTTGACCAAAATAAAACTTGATGGACATGTTCCATGGGTGTCATAGGGTATATTGATGCATGTCCTAGGGTTTGGGAGTATGTCCTGGTCAAAAGTCAAAGTTACAGTTGACTTTTTCCGCAAAACCCTAACTGTGGTACTGATGAAATTAAGACTTATTGCTTAAGCTTCTTGGATCAATCCATTGTTTCAAATGGATCAATATAGTATATTAGAGACCTTCAAATCATGTCTTGAGGTATTGGCTCATGATTTGTCCCAAAAGTCAACTTAGGGGTGAATTAGGTCAAGAAACCCTAATTCCTGATTTTTGATGAATGCATCCCATGAGGCTAAATTAACTTGATACTTGGCTTTATGAGGTCCCTTGGAGCATCATAGGTTATACCTTGAAGCAATGGCTCATGCCCAGAGGAAAATTTCCATCTGGAGGCCCTGGTCGACCAAACCCTAATTTGGTGACACTGGCGATCCTAAGGCTTGATCCACCTAGAAGGGAGCAGCTTTGTGCTTAATCCTTGAAGTGGGAGTCATCTTGATCCCTTATAGATACTTGAGAGGTTAGACCAGTTGAAGATCATGTCATTTCTTGATTGATTATTTGTCTAAAGGCTCTGAGAGGGCTTGAAACCCTAATCTCTGATAGTAGTGAATACTCACCCATCTTTGGGGAGACTGATGATTCATCCATATTGTGATGATGATTTACACAGTGATGGGAAATCTTAGTGGTCAAAATTTGGGGTATGACAGGTACTAAACTTGATTCTGTAATTACCCATAACAAAATGCTTGAAACCCAAATCTCTCAAGTAACACAACAACAATCTACTCATGCTACACCTGGAGGACAATTCCCTGGACAACCTCAACCTAACCCTAAAGGGCATGCTAATGCTATAGCTCTAAGGAGTGGGACCACTTACGATGGGCCTATAAACCCTAGGTTGAATAATCCAGAACCTCCTAGGAAAGAGGTTGTGACCACACCTAAGAAAGAAGTTGAGAAATCGGTGGAACCTGAGAAATCTAAAGATACGGAAGATAAGGAGAAGGAAAAAGAAGAGAATGAAAAAGTTTATGTACCACCTCCTCTTTACAAACCTCCGATTCCATACCCACAAAGACTTAAACAAACCAAATTGGATAACCAATATACGAAATTCATAAAAGTGATTGAGAAACTCCATGTAGAGATTCCATTCACAGAAGCTATTACCCAAATACCATCTTATGCCAAATTCCTTAAAGAATTTTTAACCAATAAACGAAGATTAGAAGATCCTAAACCTATAGAATGCAATTCAATTGCTGAGAATAAGCTTGCTATGAAAGAGAAAGACCCAGGAAGTTTTTCTATACCTTGTGTTTTAGGAAACCAAGTTATAGATAAAGCACTTATAGACTTAGGAGCAATTGTAAGTTTAATGCCTTTAGCCGTTTGTAAAAGGTTAAACCTAGGAGAAATGCAACTGACTAGGATGTCTCTTCAATTAGCCGATATATCAGTTAAATATCCAATTGGCATTTTGGAAGACGTCCCAGTTAGACTTGGTCAACTCTATATTCCAACAGATTTCGTCGTAATGGACATTAAAGAAGACGATGAGATCCCAATCCTTTTAGGTAGACCCTTCTTATCAACAGTTGGAGCTATAATAGATGTCAAGAAAGGAAAAATGACATTCGAGGTAGGTAATGAAAAAGCAGAATTTATACTATCCCAATTCTTAAATGCACCAGCCATATATGACTCATGTTATGTCATCGATATAATTGATGAATGCATAAGAGAATTAGATAAAGAAGATCCAGTAGAAACCATCAAACTACCTTCAATCCCCATAATGGAGGACGATGGATTCGAACGCTTATCTAAACCTTACATAGATAACAGTCTTTATGAATGCTTGGCACTTACCCAGATCATATGCCATGTTCGAAAAAACCATCTATGGAGCTTAAGGAGCTTCCTAAGAATTTAAGATACGAATTATTAGACAAAGAATTAAACCGCCCAGTCATAGTCAGTGCCACGTTAGATGGTCCTGAAACCAATCAATTGTTAGATGTTTTAACAAGATATCCCTCAGCTCTAGGTTATAAAATTTACGATCTCAAAGGAATAAGTCCTTCCATGTGTATGCACCGAATTATGCTGGAGGAAGACGCAAAACCCTCCAGAGAACATCAACGAAGGATAAATTCGATAATGAGTGACGTAGTAAAAAGGGAAGTGTTAAAATTGTTAGAGGCTGGAATAATGTACCAAATTTCCGATGGTAAATGGGTAAGCCCCGTACATGTGGTACCCAAGAAAGGAGGTCTCACCGCTGTATAAAACGAAAAAGGAGAACAAATAGCCAAACGTATAGAAAATGGTTAGCGGATGTGTATCGATTACAGAAAGCTCAATAAGGTAACTAGGAAAGATCACTTCCCACTTCCATTCATAGACCAAATGCTCGAACGTTTAGCTAGGCATTCTTACTTTTGTTATTTAGATGGATACTTAGGATTTTTCCAAATACCCATTCACCCTGATGATCAAGAGAAAACAACCTTTACATGTCCCTATGGAACATTTGCTTACAGACGAATGCCATTTGGACTATGCAATGCCCCAGCTACCTTCCAACGTTGTATGATGTCAATCTTTGCAGATTTCCTTGATGAGATCATGGAAGTATTTATGGACGATTTCTCGGTATGTGGATCCAGTTTTAAAAAATGTTTAACCAACCTCGAGAAAATCCTGTAAAGATGCGTAGAAGTCAACCTCGTTCTAAACTGGGAAAAATGCCATTTTATGGTGACTGAAGGCATGGTACTAGGACACATAGTGTCCTAAAGAGGCATTGAGGTTGATAAAGCTAAAATAGAAGTAATATAAAACCTCCAACCACCCAAAACCATTAGAGAAATCTGAAGTTTTCTTGGACACGCCGGTTTCTACCGACGCTTCATTAAAGACTTCTCCAAAATAACTAAACCATTAACCTACTTACTTATGAAAGACGCCTAATTCAAATTCGATGATAAATGTCTTGAAGCCTTTAAATACTTAAAACAAGCACTGATTTCCGCACCCATCATTCAACCTCCTGATTGGAATCAACCTTTTGAAATTATGTGCAATGCTAGTGATTACGCTATTGGCGCTGTTTTAGGACAAAAGAAGGATAAGAAACTCCATGTGATTTACTACGCCAGTAGGACTTTAGATGCGGCTCAGCTTAATTATGCCACAACCGAGAAGGAACTCCTGGCAGTAGTCTTGCAATCGACAAATTCCGAACCTATTTAGTAGGAGGAAAAGTCATACACTGATCATGCTGCAATAAGATATCTATAAAGCAAAAAGGATGCTAAGCCTAGGTTACTACGTTGGATCCTTTTACTTCAAGAATTTGATTTGGAGATCCGAGATAAGAAAGGCACCGAAAATGTGGTCGCTGACCACCTTTCAAGCTTTGAATATCTAAAACCAGATCTTGTTCCTATCAATGATGATTTTGCATACGATAGATTAGTAGGAGCAGTTAGAACCATCCATGATGATGATCCTGACCCCTATTTAGAATTAGACATTGAAAAAGCATCCACAGTGACAACCGTACCTTGGTACGCAGATTTTGTTAATTATCTAGCAGCTGATATCATACCACCTGATCTAAATTACCAACAGAAGAAGAAGTTCTTTTATGATGTGAAATACTTCTATTGGGACAAACCCCTTCTATTCAAGAGAGGCGCATATGGCATTTTCCGTCGTTGTGTCCTTGAAGAAGAAGTAGAAACTATAATTAAACATTGTCACTCTTCACCATACGGTGGACATTTAGGCTCATCCAAAACATGCGCTAAAATACTTCAAGCAGGTCTTTTCTGGCCAACTTTATGGTGCGATGTTCATGCCTACATTGTAAGATGTGACAGATGCCAACGCACTGGGAACGTCTCAAGAAGAGATGAAATGCTTCTGAGAAATATTCAGGAGGTAGAACTCTTCGATGTTTGGGGTATAGATTTTATGGGACCTTTCCATCTTCGATGGGAAACAAGTATATCCTAGTAGCTGTTGATTATGTATCCAAATGGATTGAGGCTATAGTTTTATCCACCAACGATACTCGTGTAGTCATTAAACTATTTAAAAACTATATATTCCCTAGGTTTGGAGTACCTCGATTGGTTATAAGCGATGGAGGATCGCATTTCATATCTAGGATATTCAAAAACCTTTTAAAGAAATACGGAGTTAAACACCGAGTAGCCACACCTTACCACCCGCAGACTAGTGGACAAGTAGAAGTATCTAATAGGGAAATAAAAAAAATCTTAGAGAAAACCGTATCAATCTCTTGAAAAGATTGGTCCTTAAGACTACAAGAAGCCTTGTGGGCTTATAAAACCGCTTTTAAAACGCCTATAGGAACAACCCCATATCAATTAGTCTACGGAAAATCTTGCCATTTACCCTTCGAGCTTGAACATAAGGCCTACTGGGCCATGAAAGCTCTTAATATGGATTACTTAACAGCCAGAGATAAACGCATTCTAGATATTGACAAATTAGAAGAGTTACGCCGAAAGGCTTATGAAAGCGCCGTAATATATAAAGAAAGAACCAAAGCATGGCATGACAAAAGAATTGCCAGAAAAGAGTACAACGTAGGCGATCCTGTACTTCTTTTCAATTCTAGATTACGATTGTTTCCTGGTAAGTTACGCTCGAGGTGGACTGGACCCTATGAGGTCACAAAAGTCTTGAAATCTGGAGCATTTGAAATTGCAAATCATACATGTAGTCCCTTTCTAGTGAATGGACAAAGATTGAAACCCTACTATGGAGGTGGCATTCCCACATACTACTCTGGCCATACTCTGATAGAACCACCTATAGCAATAACTACTACGTAAGTTTTTCAGTCGTCCAGCTAACGACATTAAACAAGCGCTGCGTGGGAGGCAACCCACGGTTTTCTTTTCATTATTTTTCTTATATATATATATATATAATTTACTTGATTTCCGAAAAAGAAAAGATTTATTATTTATATTATTTTACTAACTTGACTGACTTATGCAATGTCTGTTTTTACAGGTTACAGATCACATCATCTCAGATATTCTACACTAACTTTCTTTTCAGGATGTAGAGCTATGATGACATGCATATCGTGTTCAGAGATGACGTACAGATGAAGAAATATGTAGTCCTTTCTGAAAGACCGATACTACCCACTAGGTACCCTGACCCTAGATGTTTAGAAGCCCTGGGTATTGAGGCCAGTGTGAGGTACCTTTGTCACCAGCTCCAGTGGGATGAGTATTCTGAAGCAATGAATGTAACCTATAAGCATTTAACCTTAGAGTTCCTCAGGTCACTGATATATGATCCCTACAGTGGAAGAGGTTACAACAGTGGAAGCATAAGATTCAGACTATTTGGAAATGAGTACACCCTTAACCACAGAGATTTTGCTAAAATACTTGGTTTTCAGTGTGGCTTGGATGCAATCCATTTTATGCATGAAACCAATGTTATGCAAGATGAGCTTGATGGATTCTGGAGCGAAATCACTGGTGGAGGAGGACCTGATCCTTCCACCCAATTAGCAAACAAAATCCACAACCCAGCTTTCCGTTATTTCCAAATGATCCTAGCCGAGACTTTCTTTAGTAGAAGTGAAACCGAGAACCAGGTTACTGCAGAAGAGATTCTGATGCTCTTTTGTACTACTGAGTCACACCCATTAGCCAGTGGTAATTTTTTGATGTATAACCTATACTTGAATGCTGAATATGGACCCATCCATGTAGGCGGTACTATTACACACATAGCTTATGCCCTGGGTCTAGCCAACAAGCTAACTCATCTTACCTCCCATTGTGGCTACACCTTAATTGACATTAATCATTGCCTTGACCATGGCCTTATCAGGAGAACATTCTTTAGTGCAGATAACTATAAGCTCTTGATAGATAACAAAGTCGTTCACTACTTTGGTTTGCCAAACCACACCCAGACAAGTATCCATGACAAAGCTAACTGGTCATATGCTTTGGAAGGCCAAGACGAGACACCCATCCGACATAAGACCCCACCCGTGCCTGAGTACCATCCTACACCCTTTCCTGAAAGGACTACTGTCTATTCCTCTAACATCAATCTCCAACGCAGGGACATATATTCAGAGATTGACGCTATGCGCAAGGAGATCATTTCTCTTCGCGAGGAATGCGCCGAGCTCACCTTACAGATACAGATCTCAGACGAAACAAATGCTTCATCCTATGATCTTTTATACCAGGAGATTTGCGATCTCAGACGCCAGCTTGCAGAAGCACGGGCATCTTGTCCTCACATGAGTCAGGATGACCGTCGACAGTCTTTCTAGAAGATATTCAGGAGCTCTGAGGCATAGCTCACACATTGTGTGGGGGAGACTTACCACATGCTTGTTATGATCGTTTATTTCTATCGTTACCACGTTTTTATCTTTATTATTATTATCGTTATTATCAGACTATTAGTAGATTTAATTTTCCATCGTTATTATTATTAGAGTCATTGCATCCATATGCTATATGCGACTGTCATATTATTTCAAGTTATAATAAATATCTACATTATTCCAATCTATTGGTAATATTTAAAAAAATTATTTCATTTATCTTTATAATTTAAAAAAAAATTTAGAGTTAATAATATTATTGTTATTTAATTCCTACATTCACAAATATATAAAATAATAACTAAATAAACAAAATATTATCTATGTTTCTTACATGTACCAATATGCTATAAACACCCCAAGGAGGAATTCATGGACCAACCAAAGCCCAAACCCGTGCCAGCCCAATTTTCATAGTCCGCGGACGCGGACCCCTACTTGGCGGACGCGGAGGTGTCTTGAGATTTAAACGGACCAGAATAAGAAAACCCCCATTTTTGCCACTCTCTTCATCTTCTACCTCCAAAAAATTCTGATTTTAATCACCATAAAACCCCATTAAACCATTAAAATCCCTTATTTCATAACTTCCCCACTACCATTACACCTACCATTACACATTATCTCTATAAGAACCATATATTTCACCCAAATCTACAAAAACCCAAATTACCCATTTTCCATCACCAAACCTTCATTTCACTTCAACAATGGCAGCGGAGAACCAAGAAAACATCATTTTTCGAGATGGAGATGACGGAGTCAAGCAATGGGAAAAATGGGAGAGACTATGGACATGCAACATTCTTGCAATGAGGTATATTAATGATATTTGTATGTATAACCTTGGTATAAGATTTAGCGTATTTTATCTGTTAAAAAATTTGAAATTAGAGAGTATTTTTATTCGCAAGGAGCCTACTTATGAAAGACTGACCCGCAAATTTTTGAGTTCTTTGGAGTACACCGTTAGAGAAAACACTGCCAGCACTGTAGGCACAGTGAGGTTTAGGATGTTCAATGTTGAATACATTTACACCACTGATGCACTTGCTGATTTATTAGGATTCCATTTCGGGAATGGTGCCGTTTGTGAGGCACCCATAGACACAAATTGGTCGACTGAGGCTTTCCAACTGTGGAAAGACATCACAAGTCAGACCACCTACTCCTTTGATGGAAATTTGGCCTCCGACATTCATAACCCAGCCATACGAGTATTCCGCCTTTTATTAGCTGAAACTATTTTTGCCTGTGAAAATTCTAACAAAATGAATTCCAAAGAATTTATATTTTTACAGGCTGCCTTATATAGACAAAGATTAAATCTTGTACCTTTTATGATAGCACATATGCGAGCTATTGAGAAAAAGGGCAGCACCGTGTCATTTGGAGGATTGATTACCTTCATTGCACAAGCCCTCCACCTGAACACCGAGTTGGCCACATTGGAACCACTCCCGCCTCACACCATTGATTTGAAATTTTTGAGAGACACATGTTTATGCAAAACAAGGCCGGAAAGAGGTTATACCCTCATGGTTCGCAACACTGCCATCCCGAGTGTCGCTTTACCTTGATCAAGTCACACTGATGTGCGCAAAAGAGGAAATTGGCTCTATGATTTGAGGGCTGCTCCTATTTTAGGTACGTTATTACCAAACGTCCCCGAGGTCGAAGGAAACGAGACTGATGATAAGTATGACCGTATGGAGCAGTCTCTTATTCATGTATCACCTGCACACACCCCACCTGTTACTAACCATCCTGCAAGTACTTCTTTTGGATTTTATATCACCGAAGAAATGTGGCAAGCATAGCAAGCTAGAGAAGAAGAGAGTGACGGCATGTTCTATGCCATGTACCAACAACAGCAGGAGATGATGGATTTTATGCGGGAGTCACAGCAATCCACTCTTGAGAGTTTCCAAGCACTTAGAGATCAAAATGCCTCTCTAATAGAGAGGATTAAGCTGATGGAGCTGTCACATACCACCCGACACCGTAGTAGGAGTCGTCGTCCCAGACGTTCAGAGCATGGTGGAGATAGCCCCAGTGCCCGACATGATTGATTGTCAGGTTTCACCTATCCCTTTCTTACTTTTATCGAAACATTGAGGACAATGTTCGGTTTAAGTGTGGGAGGAGATATTTATTGTGTTTACTTGTTTTTACTATTTCTATTTTATTATTGCTTTCTAGTATAGTTTAGTTTGTTCTAAAAAAGTTTCACATGTGCTTGACGAGTCATTTTGTGTGAGTTTGTCTATTTTCCCATTTCTTGAGCCTTAACAAAAATTAATTTTTCTTTTGAACAAAGAAAACAACATTTACTTTGAAAATTTGGGCTATTAGGACAAGTAAGTATCATTTGAAAAGGCTTGGGAAAACTTTTTGAAAAATCGATATCGTTTTTACACCATAAGTCTCTCAAATATAGGGGCCTATCCAGTTTTTTTATACGGTGACCTTAAAATCTCACCCTTCATCACTTACCCTTAAGTAGTTTATTCTAGCAGTCAGCACCATCTTAGCCACCGCTAAGTGACAAACCGATGCAAATAGGTAAGATCCTACAAAAACAAAAAGAAAAAGAAAAGAAAAAAAAAATCCAAAGAAGATGCTAATGTATCTTTAGAAAAAATTTTGCAAGAAAAATTATATATCCAAAAAGAATAAAATTGCAAAAAGTATCAAACCATTGATATAAAAGGATCAGGATTACCACAGGTTATGTTCACCATGCGAGTGAAAGATAACGGTCTTAATGTGACTGCGCTTGAATGAGAAGGGGTAAGAAAGGAATGAGTAAGATAGGCCTAAGTATAACATCATGGTTTGGATTGGTTTGTATAGGAGAGAAACTTACGCCCGCAAATCGCGGAAAGTGTCATTACGATACCCTTGGTTCATGAGTTAGTACCTACTGATGTATCATTGATCAAACTTAATTTCTTAGCCTAGATTTAATACTTGTATGTTCGCTGTTCTTCTTTTTCTTATGAGAGTTTGTTTGAGGACAAGCAAAGGTTTAAGTGTGGGAGAATTTGATAACACCAAATCACACTGTATATTTGACTCTGATTGCACATGTTTTTAGTTGTTTATTTGTTATTTTCCCATGTTATTATGGTATTTTGTTTTACTTTCAGATACATTGCCTGATTTGAGCTTACAGTGAAGAAACGACGCAAAAAGAGGCTAAAATAGAGATTTCCTGTGCAAATTGTACACTAGCCGTTTCACTCAGCGAACGCCAGAGAGGACGCCATTTGAGTAGTAGATTTCGCCCACATTCCAATGGTCACAAAAGATGTTTTATTTCTCATGCACACTCGGCGGACACGGAGAGGGAGTCGGCGGGCGCACCCTTATAACAGGCAAACGGTCAAAAACGTTAGAGGCAATTACACACGAAGGAAATTATTGTTTAAACCGTTTTCCATAACGTTGTGCAGCAGTTACAGATTCATAAACATTATAAATAGGCCTTGTATTTTCAATTTCGAATCATCCAATCTTAGTTTTCAACCTTAGGCATAAAGTTCATTCTGTAAAGCAAGAATCTGTCATATCGAGGGATTGTTGCACTATAGTTGTTAGTTAGATTGGAGCAATCATAGTTAAAAGTTATTTACTTTCCCGCAATTTACTTTCCAGCTCTGTACCATATTCAGTCTCCGCTTTGGAGCAGGTTTCTTTTATAAATTGCATTTTATTATATTCCGCATCGCTTTTATATTAATTTATTTTCCTGCACTGCTTTATATTTGTTTACTTTCTGTCTCTGCCATTACCTTATTATTTTATTTGTCTGTGTGATCTGTGTCTTTTGGAACTGAACTAAAGCGTGACACTTGTGTTCATTCTCTCAAAATACACTCTCACATTTCGCACGTTTTTATCTAAAAGATGTTTTACTTTGCAAATCAATTTATCGTTATGTTTTCAATTACTATGTATATCTAAATCCCTTGTGCTGGGATGTGAGGATCGTCGTTCCGGTGGTACTCCACATGTCGTCTCTTTAGAAATACTTTAGGGGTTGTTTTTTATTTTAATTAAACTCTTATGAACTTCAATTGATCGGTCATTACGTAAATGAGACCGTGTTTTTGTTTGCGTAATGACTATGACTAGATCGGGTAAGATCGAAAGCCGTCCGGCATTTTAGAAAAGAGTTTGTTAGTTGTTAATTGATAAATATAGCAGAAGCACTTTATTGAGTAACTAGGAAAGTTTTATATTATTAGAAAGAGGTTTTAAACTATTTTCGGACACGTTTATAGATTTAGGATCCGGTTGGCCGAGCATATGCCGGAAACCCTTTGGTATAAAATATTTTCAATCGAAAGCACTTTTTAACTAAGTCTTAGAGGTAATTACATAAAAAAGGACTTTATCACTTTAACTCAGAGAGCGACCAGTGCAGCGTGAGCGGCTGGTATAGATTAAAGGTTAGGTCTGGTTCCGATCACGCTAACGCGGCGGATCCTTTTTAATTAACTCTTTTTCAAAGATGAAAACATTGCCCCGTAAGTGTTATTATTTAGATGATAGGAGTATTGTTTGATTGATGTGAATTACATTCCAGTGTAGTATTTATCTTATTTATTTCTATTTTCGTTCTGTAGAAAACTTTTACTCTAATATTTATTAGCCTTAGATAAACAACGTAATAATAGTAATCGATAGATTGACATTGGTCTCTGTGGGATCGATAAATCTTTTATATTACTCTGATGTAATCCGTATACTTGCGGATAACACACATCACTGGGGGACCCATCTGTCTAAGTTGTAGAGGTGTACAAACTTCTCTGTTGGAGATGCCATTTGTTGACTCTACTGGGGAAAACGAGTCTCCTGAAAGACTACTTTCTGTTTGGGGAATATTACATCATACTTTTCCCGAGCTCTTCTCGGAGAAATGCCATGTGATGTAGTCCAATTTTGAGGTGCTTTCTCTGGGGATTTTTCCTTAATCCGGGAAAGCGAAGACATCATCTTCGATGGCGAAGAGTGACGTTGGTTGAAGGCTCTCTGGCTTTTTAGAGGTTCAAGTTATCAAAGTGGTCAAGGGACCAACTTCAATTCAGCAGCAAAGTGGAAGAGCGATTATTCAGACGCCACCTTTCCAGACGAGGAAAGAACTGACAACTCGATTGAGAGGACTCTTATCACTAGGGGATAAGGCTGACTGGAGTGATAGTGATGCAATACGAATATGAATGTAAATCAATAATGCATGATGTATGTATGTTTATGCTGACAAAACCGACACGACATACAGACTAGTAAATGAACACGACTGGATACTCGGCCACAGCGGGAAATGAAAAGTATCGTTGGTTCAAAAATAGCTATTCTGCCTTGCTTAGGAGAGAAAGTCCCTGTTGGGAGCTATGGTCGGGCTTAGGAGGTAAGAACTCTGCCGGTGATGTCGGACGGAACATTCGCATCAGACGCAATTGATCCTTCATTCAGGCGTACTGGTTTAGAAGGAGTACTTTGATTCTGCACTTTGAAGCTCGATTACTTCTGGAGAAGCGATCGATGTTCTTTCGATGTTCAACAGTCAAAAGAAATTTCCATCTTTATTTTAAAAGCAGAAAAAGTTTTAACAAGTAAATTCATTTTTGTTTTATTTATAGAAACGTTAGCCATGTTAAAATGTCGTTCTGTAAAGCTAAAACAAATAAGAATTGCGAACAAAAGCACTAGGGCTCAAATTTTATTGATAGGATGGAAATTAGCCAAGTGCGTGATTCCATAGAGTATATACAAAGTTAGAAAATGGTAATTTACGGGAAAAGGGCTACATCGAAACATAACGACCGCTATCCTTATACCAACTTTGAATTCTGGACATCTCGAGCATCCGTCGAAGATGACCTTGACTGGAGTTTTCCTGATGGATGGTATAACTGCCGCTGAGGGATTTGCCCCTTTGTTGAACATAGTTACTTGCCATTATCCCTAACTTTTGCCTGGATTGTACTTTGAGATTTCCAATCCATCGGGATGATTTTTTATCATTGTAGCGCGAATTTTTGGACGTGGTTGCGAAGCACTATCGCTTTGGGGTACTATAGCTTGATTCATATTTTATCCTATTGAAGCTGATGAAGGAAGGGAAATAGATGTCTCCAATTAACCCTGCTTGCAAACTGAGTTTGAACAGATGACTGTTGGTTTACAACTGCTACAAAGATTGTGGGTCTCTCTTAGGTTATTTTGTTAAAATAATGCCTGGTCGATTGGTGGGAGGTTAAGACTGATGCTTTTCGATTGAGATGTGAAGGTATGGGTTTTGGATTAGTGTGCTTGCTAAGATTTTTCTTTCAATCTTATGCCTACGTATTCCCGTTTACCGAAACAGGGAAATCAGAGTGATCGTAGTTCCTCCTATTCTATGGGAGGAAATGGGTGTTTTGGTGTCTTGTTCAAAGCCCAAGACGTGAAGCAAAAGGTGGTTTATATCTTGTTCAAAGCCCAAGATGTGAAGCTAAAGGGTCTATTTGTATCTTGTTCAAAGCCCAAGATGTGAAGCTAAAAAGGTGTTGTCTTTAGAGAGAATTTGTCACCTCTAAAGGGGTATGTTTGTCACAACTGTTGGGTGACTGACTATAAAGGAGAATTACTTTAACCGGGATACGCGGATCCTAGCAATGCCATAATTTCCTTTATAGGGGGTTTTAAACTGAAGGAGAAGACTTTAACTCAGTGTAGAGTAATGCCATCTTTCCTTAGGAATTTCTCATGCTAAAAGAGGGACAGTGGCGTGGATGTAAATAATCCAGAGGCTTGTCGCTTACAGCGATTAGATGGAAGGAGTTGTTGATGTTTGTGTACTGTGAACGAGGCACAGCTTTGAGGCTAAAAGGTTGATTGGTTCAACCTGGGTTTTCTTATACAAATCCTAAGAGGAGGCTATTGGCCCAACAAGAGGGAGTTTTTATGTGTCTCGTACAAAGCCTGAGAGAGAGGCTAAAAGGGTTGACCCGACAAGGGAGTTTTATATCTCGTACGAAGCCCAAGATGGAGGCTAAAAAATATTTGTTTTACTTAACAAGAGAGTCTTTGTATCTAGTACGAAGCCCGAGATGGAGGCTAAAAATGTTTGACTCAACAATAGAGTCTTTGTATCTCGTACGAAGCCCGAGATGGAGGCTAAAAATATGTGTCTTGTACGAAGCCCAAGACGGAGGCTTAAAAATGATTGACTCAACGAGGGAGTCTTTGTATCTCGTACGAAGCCCGAGATAGAGGCTAAAAAATGATTGACTCAATGATAGTCTTTGTATCTCGTACGAAGCCCGAGATGGAGGCTAAAGGTTGGCTGTTTTAGTTGAGTGGCAGGCCCATTATGTTTGGATGAGAGAAAATCAGTTCTTATATGAGGAAGAAAAGATTAGCTCTGCCAGGGGGAATCATTCTACAAAGCCCAAGAGAAGGCTAACTTACTGCTGAGGATTATTGTAATCCTGAAGCAGGTCCAAGTGTGGTGAACTCTCATGAGAGAGATTGGGTTTCTTCCTATGCTTGTAGGGCACTTGAGAATGTCTTTGGGACTCAAGAGGCTTCAGACCATCCAAGTCTGGAGTTTCATCTTTTGTACTATGCCTAAAGGAAAGTACGCTTTCGGGGTGAAGGGCTAGACTCCTTTGAAAGACTGCTCTATTAAGATGATTAATTTCTGTTCCTATACCTCTAGGAGGTCGTCGGGACAATTTGTACAAAGCCCAAGAGGAGGCTGGAAACTTTTAAGAAGCCGAGGGACTATTTGTACGAAGCCCAATAGGAGGCTATAAAAACTTTTAGGAAGCCGACGGGTCCTTGTACAATGCCCAAGAAGAGGCGGGGGTGCTTCTAGGAAGCCTGTGGGTCCTTGTACAGCACCCAAGAGGAGGCGGATGAACAGTTCCAGAAGGGGTTTCACATGGAACAATGGCCTTCTGTATAATGAACTGTTCAAAGGGGAATTTCCTTAGACCTAGTTATCTAAGATAATTGTTATGACAAGGCATGGCGCACTATCCGGGAGAACTTCGGGTGGAAAGAGACAGAGTTTTGCCTAGATCTAAACGTAATTGCCGGGGAAACTCTAAATATCTATACTATTATTACACAGTCGATATGAGTTTATGAAAGAAGACTTACAGTGAAAGGAGAAAGATTGAAAATAATAGTATATTTCAAAATCAAAGGAGAAAGTGCTTTGAAAAGAAAAATCGGGGCTTACAGCTCAAGGAGAGACCCAAGGTTTATCAGTGATTGCACTGTTGTTTTTGTACAGAGGGACTTATACAAGTGACTGAGGCCCAAAAAAAGGTTTTCTGTACAAAGGGATGGGTCTTACACTCCCTCAAGAGGCCCAAAATGGTTTTAAAGAGAAGAAATAGGTCTTACTACTCGAGGGTAGGCCCAGGTGACTTTCAGTTTGAAAATGGCGATCGCACCGAGATTTTCTTTTAACGCAGAGGGACTTATACAATATCTGAGGCCCAAAAAGGTTTTGGTTAAAAGGGGATTGGGTCTTACACTCTATCAGAGGCCCAAAAGTTTTGAATGGGTCTTATAGCTCTAGGAGAGGCCCAGGGTTTGTTTTTCGACGAACGATGATTGCGTTGAACTTTTTGAAATACAACGGGACTTATACAATAAGTGAGGCCCAAAAATAGGTTTGTATTTACAAAGGATTGGGTCTTACACTCTATTAGAGGCCCATGAGTGGTTTTAAGAAATGAAATGGGTCTCACAAGAGATATTAAAACTCATTTGGTCTTGATTTTTCAAGATGAATGTTCATTTTAAAATGTTTAAAAACAAATAAAAATGAACTTATTCACAAAAATACTAATTATATTAAATAAATAATATAAACTTAATTTTTTTGTGGAATAAAATATTTCAACATTTTTGTGATTTTTTGCAAAAAGAGCCAATAAAAAATAATTAAAAGTGAAAGAGTTATTAATTTTCCAATTAATTAATAAAACATAAAAATATTGGAAAAAATGGCAAAATGTGAAAAAAACACAAAATGGCATGGGTGGGGTTTGAACCCAAGACCTCAAGGTTACAAGGCGCGCGCCTTACCACTGGGGTGGTGATACATCCATTGTTTGAAGTGAAAACACAAATATACAAGTCATGCCTTGGTTTTAGGCCTGGCCCAAGGCAAGGCAAGGCAAGTTTTGGCTCAGAAATGTGAAGGTCATAACTTTCTCATTTCTCCATGTTTGGGGACAAAATTTATATGCATCTGGCCTAGAATTTCACAAGGAATCCAATGGTGGTGGTAGTTTTTTCAGATCACACTCCCTCCTCAAAATCCGATAGTGGTTTTGAAAAAGACCTATAATTGCATTTTCTATGCTACACTCTTGTACAGACATGGATTACATGGTGAATTAGCTCAAACACAACATATACAACATGTATGAGATGTTTATGATCAGTGGACTTCAAAACATTGCATGATTCAAAGATTCCAAGTTATGAGGCTTACCCTCCTTTGAGCTTTTTGGAGTTTTTATGCAATTTGTCAAGCCTCTTGCTCCAGAAGTGGTTTGATGCTTTGGACACACTCAAATGATCCCTTAGAAGCTTTTAGGATGATTGGAATTGACTGGTACCTGCAAAAACACAAACAGTCCCTTTCTTACAAAAGGGGTTAAAAGGGACCAAAATAACAACTCTCCCAAATGGTGTTCCATATGGGGAGAACCATTTGGGACAGTTCAAGGATGATATTTGGAGTGTGTTTGAGGTTTTATCTGGTTTGGAAAGTGAGTGAATCAAGACATGGCTTGAAAAATGCACAAAAGGCCTATTTTGAGGTTTTGAGAGGTGACTTTGTGATTTTGTGATTACAGGTCACTTATGATAGTTTGCACAGCTTACATATGATATATATGAGGTGTGTGTGCGATTGATTGTGATGGAATAGCTCTCAAGCTCAAAAACTCAAAGTTGCCTTGCTAAAGAAGGCATTTTTGCCAAGAGAAAGAGATTTTGAGGAAAGCATCTGTTTGATGGATTTGGTGTACTCAAACTGAGCACAAATGAGCTCTATTTATAGTAGAGCAAGTTTGTTTTGGGATCAATAGTGAATGGGAACTGCAGCAGAGGTTTGTTCAAAGTTGGCCAATGGAAATCCAAGTCTCCTCTAGCCATTGACTAGAGGTTAGAGCACAGAGCTTTGGTTCCCTACTTGTTGGAGGAATCTTGACTGAATTTAGTTGCAAATGTGTCAGTCCATGCCACCTCTAAGCATCTATTAAATGCCTCAATCCAAAATTGGAGTCTTTTCCCTCTTTTAGGCAATTCTAGGTTTGGCATACTACTTCTTGTTCCAAGGACTTTGGAGGCTTGGCTCAGTGATTGTCCCCTTTAGATTTGATCCTCAGAGGTGTCCAAAGTGATGACAAGGCTTGGAATTGGATTATTTTGGCAAATCGACCAAAAATGCAAAATTCTGCCTTGCCTTGGCAGTTTTCAGCAAGGCATATTGCCAATGTCATATCTCATGGCTCAAGTTGAATTTGGTGATGTTCTTGGCCATTTTAGAAAGCCCTTATATGATACAATAACTGTTTGATCATATTTGGTTTTGATACTTTTTGGATCCAAGTGAAAAATGCCCCTACATTTGGAAAAAAAAGTGAAGGCAGATTTGGACTTAGTGAAAATTTCACTAAGTGTTGGAAAAAGTGACATTTTCACTTTTTGTCATTTTGATCATTCCATAACTCAAAATTCCTAATGAATTGGAATGAGGTCTAGATGAAGTTTTTGTAGAGGGCCATGAGGGCTACAAATCAAGCTTTGGATGGGGAAAAATGGCTTTGTGGTTTAGGAGTTATGATCCTCTAAAGATGGTACCCTTGCCACTTTATTTCATAACTTAGAAAATTTTCTAAGTTTTTATGGTTACCCCTTTTACAAGTTATCCCACTTTTCTTGATTTTTCTTGATGAATGATGATTCAAATCATACATTAACATCATTTTAGGGTTAAAAAACCATAAAAGTGAAAAATCTCAAAATGTCAAAGTTGACTTTTGTGTACAGTTGACTTTTTATCAAATGAATTCCAAACTGTGCAATCCTTTAGGAAATCATGTCCTTGACCTAAATCAAACTTGATGGACATGTTCCATGGGTGTCATAGGGTATATTGATGCATGTCCTAGGGTTTGGGAGCATGTCCTGGTCAAAAGTCAAAGTTACAGTTGACTTTTTCCTCAAAACCCTAATTGTGGTACTGATGAAATTGAACTTGTTGCTCAAGCTTCTTGGATCAACCCATTGTTACAAATGGATCAATGTAGCTTGTTAGACACCATCAAATCATGTCTTGAGGTCTTGGCTCATGATTTGTCCGAAAAGTCAACTTAGGGGTGAATTAGGTCAAGAAACCCTAATTCCTGATTTTTTATGTATGCATCCCCTGAGGTCAAATTGACTTGATACTTGGGCCCATGAGGTTCCATGGAGTATAATAGGTCATTCTTTGAAACATTGGCTCATGCCCAAAGGAAAATGTTCATCTGGAGGTCCTGGTCAACCAAACCCTAATTTGGTGACACTGGCGATCTTAAGGCTTGATCCACCTAGAAGGGAGCAGCTTTGTGCTTAATCCTTGAAGTGGGAGTCCTCTTGATCCGTTGTGGATGTTTGAGGGTTTAGAAAAGTTGAAGATCATGTCAATTCTTGATTGATCCTTTGTCTAAAAGCTCTGAGAGGGCTGGAAACCCTAAAGTTGATTGTAGTGGATGGTCACCCATCTTTGGGGAGACTAATGGTTCCTTCATATTGTGATGATGATTTTCACAATGATGGGAAATCTTAGTGGTCAAAATTTGGGGTATGACAATCATGTCTCTAATTTTTGTCTGGACCGTCCATTCGGGTTTTCAATCCACCGAGACATTTTTTTTTCTTCTTTTTTTTAGTTTAGGCGAAGTATTTCTTGACTACATCAACATTTGTGGGGTAGGCAAATTCCTCTCCGTCCATGGTTGCGAGTCTCAAGGCGCCGCCTAAGAAGGCTTTCTTGACCACATAGGGGCTGTCATAATTCGGGGTCCATTTGCCCCGGGAATCGGTGAGAAATGATTGTACCTTCTTGAGCACGAGGTCTCCTTTTCTGAAGACGCAAGGTCGAACCTTTTTGTCAAACGCCTTCTTCATCCTTTGCTGATACAACTGACCATGGCATAGTGTCGTTATTCGCTTCTCTTCGATCAGATTCAGTTCGTCGTGTCGACTTTGACACCATTCAGCCTCTGTTAGCTTAGCTTCCATCAATGCCCGAATTGATCGGATCTCTACCTCTATGGGGAGCACTGCCTCCATGCCATATACTAGAGAGAAAGGGGTTGCCCTTGTTGAAGTGCAGACAGATGTTCGATAACCGTGAAGAGCAAAGGGTAGCATCTCGTGCCAGTCTTTGTAGGTTACGACCATCTTCTGAACAATCTTCTTGATGTTCTTGTTAGCCGCTTTTACCGCTCCATTCATCTTAGGTCGGTAGGGAGATGAGTTATGGTGTTCAATCTTGAACTCAGCGTACAACTCTTTCATCATCTTGTTGTTCAAGTTGGATCCATTATTAGTAATGATCTGGCTCGGAACACCGTAACGGCATATGATATTATTTTTTATAAATTGGACCACCACTTGTCGGGTTACATTAGCATATGACATTGTTTCGACCCACTTGGTAAAGTAGTCAACGGCTACCAGGATGAACCGGTGTGCGTTTGAAGCCTTGGGTTCGATCATGCCAATCATGTCGATTCCCCATATGGAAAAAGGCCATGGGGAAGAGAGAACTTTGAGATTTGTTGGCGGTACATGAATTTTGTCGGAGTATATCTGACACTTGTGACACCTCCTCATGTACTTGTAGCAGTCGGATTCCATGGTCAACAAATAGTACCTTGCTCTCAGAATTTTCCTCGCTATTGTGTGTCCGTTGGCATGAGTGACAAAGGATCCTTCATGAATTTCTTTCATCAACATGCTTGCTTCTTGCCTGTCTACACGTCGGAGTAAGACCATGTCAAAGTTTCTCTTATAGAGTGTATCACCGCTCAGGAAGAAACTGCCAGCCAGTCTTCTGAGAGTCTTCCTGTCTTTTCTGGATGCCCCAGGTGGGTACTCCTGTTTCTGAAGAAAGCATTTGATATCGTGATACCAAGGTTTGTCGTCTATGACTGCTTTGATTATGAAAATGTAAGCTGGCCGTTCAAGGCGCATTATGTCAATCTTAGGTATGTCATTCCATTGACCTACACTAATCATGGAAGAGAAGGTGGCTAATGCCTCAGCCATATGATTCTCTTCACGAGGGATATGATGAAACTCGATTATGTTGAAGAAAGGTAACAACCTTCTTGCATAGTCTTTGTAAGGAATCAGTCCTGATTGGTATGTGTTCCAATCTCCTTTGATCTGATTGATAATCAGGGATGAGTCGCCATATACATCCAAGTTCTTGATCCTTAAGTCGATCGCTTCTTCGAGACCCATGATACAAGCTTTGTATTCGCCCTCATTGTTTGTAGATTTGAATGTCAGTCTGGAAGTGAAAGGAATGTGGGTACCCTGAGGTGTTATGATGATTGTCCCAATTCTATTTCCATAATGATTGACAGCCCCGTCAAAGATTAGTCCCCATTGGGAACCTGGTTCTGGCCCTTCACTGGGTAGCGGTTCATCATAATCTTTCATTTTCAAATACATGACATCTTCGTCTGGGAAGTCAAACCTGACTGATTCCTGATCATCAATCGGTTGATGAGCTAAATGATCGGCTAAAACACTTCCTTTGATGGCTTTCTGAGCATGGTACTCTATGTCATATTCTGATAACAACATCTGCCAACGGGCAATCCTTCCCGTGAGAGCAGGCTTTTCAAAGACATGCTTGATTGGATCCATTTCAGAGATTAACCAAGTAGTGTGACGAATCATATACTGGCGAAGACGTTTTGCTGCCCAAGCCAAAGCACAGCAAATTTTCTCAAGCATAGTGTACCGAGTCTCGCAGTCGGTGAATTTCTTGCTCAAATAGTAAATGGCAGACTTTTTCCTTTTTGTTTCGTCTTTTTGGCCAAGTACACAACCCATTGAGTCTTCCAAGACTGTTAGGTAGATGATCAGTGGTCTTTCTTCCACTGGAGGTGATAGAATCGGTGGGTTCGACAGGTATTCCTTGATACTGTCGAAGGCAGTTTGGCAGTCTTCTGTCCAAACGCAATCCTGATTCTTTTTTAGTAATTTGAAGATTGGTGCACATGTCGCGGTCATGAGGAATATAAATCGAGATCAGCCTCAATTCCTTTCTGGCTGACGATGAACCCTAAAAGTTTCCCTGAACGGACACTGAATGTGCATTTGTTGGGATTCAAGCGGAGCTTGTACTTTCTCAGACGCTCGAATAGTTTTGACAGGTGGGTCACATGCTCCTCTTCTGTCTTAGATTTTGCAATCATATCATCAACATATACCTCGATTTCTTTGTGTATCATTTCATGAAACAGAGTAGTCATGGCCCGTTGATAGGTTGCCCCGGCGTTCTTCAAACCGAACGACATTACCTTGTAACAAAAAGTACCCCATGGGGTGATGAATGAAGTTTTCTCCATGTCTTTCGGCACCATTTTGATTTGATTATAGCCCGAGAATCCGTCCATGAAGGAGAATACTTTGAACTTTCCTGTACTGTCAACCAGCATGTCAATGTGCGGTAAGGGAAAGTCATCCTTCGGATTGGCTTTGTTCAGATCCCTGTAGTCTACACACATTCTGACCTTTCTGTCCTTTTTTGGAACTGGTACTATGTTGGCTAACCATTGAGGATATTCTGATGTGGCGAGGAAACCCGCGTCAATCTATTTCTGTACTTCCTCTTTGATTTTGATGGCCATGTCTAGGTGAGTCATTCTCAACCTCTGCTTTACATGCAGAAATTCTGATCTTAACGGTAAATGATGTTCCACGATGCTGGTATCCAACCCTGGCATATCCAGATAGGACCAAGCGAATACATCGGGAAATTCTTTGAGAAGCTTTATCAGACTTTCTTTGACAGTTGGACTGAGTAATGCCCCCAATCCTGATTTCTTTTCTCTCTTCTCTTGAACCCAAGTTGACCGTTTCCAACGGCTCTTTGTGAGGTTCAATGGTCCTTTCCTCTTTTCTGAGTAATCGGGAGATCTCCTCTAGAATTTCTTCGCTATTTTCTTCTTCAGCCTCAAATACCGGGAATTCAAAGTTGGGAGAAGGCATTGGATCATATGTTTCAACGGGGTTTAAAACAAGCAATCTGCATGACGTGACGATTTGTGTTTAGAAGAGATAGAGAGTATGCAAGAGTGTGTGAAGTGTAAAATTTTTTTTACTGCTTGTTTTTATTATTTGAGTTTTCTAGGATTACCATTTTCTGAAAAAGTGAAAAGAGAAAACATCAATAAATGCGGAAATTACAGAACGACGTTATTTTATTTATGATTTAGTCGATTCTTGAAACTACAGCCCTATAAAACAAAACTCTGTCGCTTTGGGCAAAGCGAAGAGGGACAATTACAGAAAGTGAGCCCTATCAAAACATCTGTTTCACCTGGGCTGGGTGAAAGGTTAAAATAAAGGCAGCAATTACTTTGACTTATGAACGATCCTCGGAACATCGACTGCAACCCATTGGCGGCGAACTCCTCGGTGAATCACAAAGTCTGGTACCTTCTTTCTTGGCTTGTCTTCATAAATAACGCTGATTTCTGGTGGAGCCAGATCATTGGAATCTGTCTCCCAGGCAGATTTGTCGTAGGAGGATTCCTCAGTTGTATTTTGCATAGTATTTGCGCTCTCAGGTAAATCTCCCCACCCAGTTGGCTGGATGTCTTCGAGCCTGATACGAGAGCTTTCGGGTGCGGTGTACTTGACTAAGTAGTCAAATTTTCCACTCGGTTGTCCTAAGGTGTCCCACACTTCTTTGGAACTGGAAGAGTCATTCCTTTTGATGACGTTGACCTCAGGAAAAGCATAGTTAATGAATTCTAGTCCTGCAAACTTTGCAAATTCATCGTCGTGCTGGATATTTCCTAAATGCCCTGAGTGTTGATCCCATGATTCGGTGTGGACACATTTATTCTTTTCAATGACGCTGAGCTGATATGTATCGTTGGGATGACTCTTTTGTCCCAAGTCTCCTGGGTACGGCTGCCAGATAGGCAGGCCATCCATCGGGCCATAATAGTCGTGGTCAAAGTTGTAGTTCATCGGAGTATCCTCCTCTAATGAGTTTGGTGGTGCGCGGCATCCTTTCGGATCACAATCTCCGTATATCATTTTGACATCTGACCTTGGTATAAATCTCGGACTCTGTGCAGGATAGCAAAATGGTGTAGGCACCTCTTCCTGATACATATAACCTTCCTTATTAAGATAGGATTCCCAATCTTCCTTCGTATCGGAGGAATTACCTTCGTTGATGGTATGGACTTCTTGAGACACTGGGTGGAGAAAACCTCCACTGTGGAAGAAATTCTGAATGGGATGAAAACTTTCATCTTTAGTAGCAGTCTGGGTACAGGTCGAGGAAAACCCAAGGCCTCTCTTTTTCTTATTGTCAGTAGGAATGACAAGTTATCCCCATCCTTTTGCATTGTTGCTTTTGATCACCTCGAGAGCATCTCTGTACGAGGAAATCGACGTTCCCTTTTCTGATTGATTGTCATTGCTCACCGAAAATGCTTGGAACTGGGTTCCAACAACCTCCTCGGGTTCTATGCGAGTGGACAATGAAAGGTTACTCATGATCAAAGCTTGTTCTCCACAGACCGTGACGAGTTGGTCATTTTTAACGAACTTCAGCTTCTGGTGAAGTGTCGAAGTGACTGCCCCAGCCTAGTGTATCCAAGGTCTTCCCAACAGACAGCTGTATGTTGCTCGGATGTCCATGACCTGGAAAGTGACTTGGAAAGGTTGAGGACCGATAGTTATTGGAAGGTTGACTTCGCCGATAACTGTTTTTCAGGATCCGTCAAATGCTTTGACGATGACCTCACTGCCTTTCATCGGAGATCCCTTAAAGGATAGTCGCATTAGAGTGGACTTTGGCATAACGTTGAGAGCCGATCCGGTATCTACCAGTACGCTGGCTAACGCATCATCCTGGCAGTTGATTGTGATATTGAGCGTCATGTTATGATTTGGGCCCTCTCCCGGTAATTCCTCATCACTAAATCCCAAGTTGTTGCAGGAAGTGGTGTTAGAGACGATGTTATCGAATTGTCTTATTGACACGTCCTGTTCCATAAAAGCCTGTTCTAGGACTTTCTGTAGAGCATCTCTGTGGGCTTCGAAACTGAGCAAAAGCGATAGCACTGAGATTTTTGAAGGAGTTTGTAGCAGCTGATCAACAATGTTGTATTCACTCTTTTGGATGAGCTTCAGCATCTCATCCTCGTTCTTTGAAAGGTCGGGATCACCGAATTGACAGACTGGTTGATCAGGAACTTCGGTTTCAGGTTCCTTTTCTTTGGCTGGTTCTCCAACTCCTCGGTTGAAGATCCGACTACTCCGTGTTACTCGACTGATGTCTGCAATATTCATGACGGAGGGTAATGGAATTTCCTTTCCATTTTCAATTGTTGTTGCACCGTATCTGTAAGGGATAACCTTAGTTTATTCATACGATAGTGGTCCCGGTAGATAGATAACCACAAGAACTTTCTGATTTTTCTGACTGTCGTAAGTAACTTCAATCAGTTCCTGGTTAAGAACCTTCGATTCGTCAAGTAAAGGGATGATGGTACAAACATCTTTGGTCCTCTCATGATCAGAGATTACGACAACGTCTTTGATTTGGTTAGCGAAATAGTCTGGCGTCCAGTTGATGGACCCTGAAACTGGGCACGGCTGAATCTCTTTGCGGTCCAACTGAATTTGAAGGGATGCTCGCACGAGGTAACATCCTTGATTATTTTCTGAGCAGACCCTACAGCACTCGTAGTTATGTGGTGGCACCTGGCCACGCCCGCTCTGAATGCAGTGTAATTTCACTAGGTCTGTTTCAGTGGACCGAACATCCTGAGGTTGATGCCGAGTAGGGTTCCCATTAGTCATGCTGACTTGTTGCGTTTCTTTATCCATAGAGATTGGAAGCCACCAGTGATTTAACAAGTGTTGCAAAGTTCTTTGAACGAGAGCACACCCTTGGTCACTCTCACGACACACTTTACAGTTATGATAATTATGCGAAGTTAGGAAACCGAGCTGGACTTGTGTAGCGTCTAACTCCACCAAGCTGGTATTCATCAACCGAATATCGAAGATTTGAATCATATTCACCTGATAAGGATTTCTATCGCGGTAGTCCAGGATCCACCCAAGATCCATCTGACGCTGGAGGGCCTCTTGTACAAAAGAGCATCCCTGTTTGTTTACCGAGAAAATCAAACAAGAATCATAATCGTGTCGCGACAGATTATGATACTGGCTTTACCTTGAGTGCATTGCCACCAAGTTGACATTCATTGCATGGATGTCGTGGTTCTGAATGATGTTGGAATTTGTGTAAGTCATGTTGACCCCACAAATTCGGTGATCCTGGATCCATCCTAGATCCAACTATTCCTTTAGAGCTGACTGCACCACAGAACACCCTTGATTTTCTTTAGAGAAGATATCACACTGGTGACAGTTATGAGGTGGTATATGACCATACCCGCTCTATCTGCGATGCATCCTGGCCAGATTGGCCCTCAATAAGAGTACATCATGAATTTGATAGTTGTGGTTAGATTCTCCCTCTATCAAATTAATTGCAGTCTTCTCGTGTTGAGGCAGCGGGTTCGAGAGAACATTAGGATTTGTATCCTTGAAGGATAAGACCCCACTTCTAACAAACTTCTGCACATCGGATTTGAACCTGAGACAATTTTCTATATTATGCCCTGGTCCTCCTTGATGATAAGGGCAAGTCTGATCCACTTTGAACCAAAAAGGCAGATTCTCCGGTATTGTAAGAGGAGCCCTGGTTTGGACAGGCGCCTTGACCAGTAGTAATGGAAATAGTTATGCGTACAACATTGGTATAGGGTAAAAACCTGGTGGTCGGGTTGTACGGTTGTTGTTATATGGAGGACGAGCCTGCTGAAGAGGCTGTTGTGTCCATTGCTGAAATGGTTGTTGATTCGGTTGGCTCTGAGCAACCTGAGGTTGATACGTAGGAACAGACGTAGGGTTAATAGCAGGAGTTACAGCTGCTACTGGTTGGTACCGTCGCCTTTGCTTTCCAAGAGAGATATTCCAAATATCCTTCTCTTTTTTCTTAGGGAGAGAACTATCGTATCATTTTGTACTACTTGATGATCCAGTGTCTTTAACTAGACGTCCCTCTCGAACTGCTTCCTCGAGATGAACTCCCATACCGACCATTTTGGTGAAGTCGCTGGGCACACTGGCGACCATTCTGTCGTAGTAAAATGAGCTCAAGGTTTTTAAGAAGATTTTTGTCATCTCTTTTTCCTCAAGAGGTGGACAAATTTGAGCGGCAATTTCACGCCATCTTTGAGCGTACTCCTTAAAGGTTTCCTTGTCCTTCTGTGACATCGATCTGATTTGATCTCTGTCCGGTGCCATATCCAGATTATATTTATATTGTTGAATGAAGGCAGCGCCAAGATCTCTGAAAGTGCCAATCTTAGTGCGGTTTAAACCCATGTACCATTTGAGCACGGCACCGGTTAAACTATCCTGGAAATAGTGGATTAGTAGCTCTTGATTCTTTGTCTGAGCTGACATTCGCCGAGCGTACATCACCAAATGGCTTTGACGGCAAGAGCTACCCTTGTACTTTTCAAAATCGGGTACCTGGAATTTGTGCGGAACTTTCACATTGGGGACCAAACAAAGGTTCACGGCGTCCTTTCCAAATAGATCCTGACCGCGAAGGGCTTGCCGTTCCTTCTGCATTTCCAGGAAATGTTCCTGGAACTCATTCATTCTATCGAACATACTTTCGTTTCCACCATAAGGCATCTGTGGAATCTGTCCTTTCAGGACAGTGTGTACCACGGGTGGTGGTACTGTCATTATAGCAGTGACTCGTGGTGCTTCCCGAAGTTTGTAACCTTCAGGAGTTGCCGTTATGCCCCTGGCATCTTCGCTTTTCCAAAGTTTGTAACATTCAGGCCCAGTGGTTCCTGCTGCAGTTTCCGGATCTTCAGTGATCGACGAAATATATCCTTCCAAGATATAGTTAATAGGCATGCCCCAGGGACGATCTTTCGGCATTTTATACCTAGGATCATACTTCTCCACTATGGGCGTTGATGTGACCTCTGAGATCAGAGTCATTTGTTGTTGCATCTGGGATGCTGCCAGAACTTGCATGTCGTTATGAAGCTTTCTCAGATCTTCTTTCAGAGTGTCGATCTCTTCTCTCAACTCTATGTTCTCTCCCTCGAGATCATCCATCTTTTATTGACGATTGGCCCAAGTATTGTACGAATGAGACAATTTGACTCTAGAATCGAGACACAAACGTGAGATTCATAAGGAAAGAAGAATGCGTTACGTGAGAATGATGAATTATATGCAATGTGTAACGCCCCAATTTAAATTATTTAATCGTCGTGCATTATTTTCAATTGTATGGCCTTGTTAGGGGGTGTCTGAGTGCGAAGGGGTAATGTTAATAGTGATAAGGTGGGGGTGTATCCGTTAATAGTAATATGGAGCTTATTTTATTAGTATTATTACTATTATTATTATTATTATTTTAAATTAAAAATCTAATTTAATTAATTAGATAATGGGCTGATAGAAAATAGGGAGGGCAGTTTAGTCATTAATCTGGTTTTAGTGAGAATTAGTGAGGGGTAAAGGATAATCAGAATTTTGGGAGAAAGAGAAAGAGGAACAAGGATAGAACAAGGAAGAACTAGGGCACCCATCTCCATCAATTTTCATAGGAATCTGATCAAGAATTCGAGGTAAGGGGGGAGAATGGGTTCAATACAGGTGATAATAGCATGAAAAGGGTAGCGAGGGGTCCCTTTCCGCATAGGATTTTCGTATGCTTTATGGTTAATGAAATTCTGAGTATGATATGAATGTTTGATTCCTGATATGTGTCGAATTGTTGATGATAGTTGATTTTCATGAATAAATTGTACTGTTGCTGCGTATGAATGCATTTGGTTGCAGATCTGGTTTTGATGCAGGTGGAGAGGACGAATTAGATCTAAGACCTGAAATTCTAATGTAGTAATGATAGGTGAAATTGTAAGATGAGATTATAGATCCTAAAATTGATGTAGAAATAAGTTTAGGACTGAATTGGAGTGAAAAGGTGAGGATTCCGTAGCAGAACCTAGACTGGTGTGGGAAATTGGATTCGCGTAACAGATCTGGTCGTACGCGTAACAGGTAAGGCAATACGCGTACGACGATGGTCAATACGCGTATGGGAGGGCCAAAAAGGAGGCTTGGCACGGCCATCTGCCTGTACGCGTAACAATACATATATGGAAGCTTGGCATTATGCGTAAGGGGGAGGCGTTACGCGTAACGAGGCCTGAAGTGGGATTTTGATGGAAAAATAGGTCTCTGCCCATACGCGTATCAAGTAGGGCAATACGCGTATGGATGGGAGGGCGAGTTGGGAAATACGCGTATGGCACAAGGCAATACGCGTATGGTCACCGTCAGTGCAGAATTTTGCAGTTTCGCGATTTCTTTCCCGTTTTCGCGTCCGGAGTGATTTCTTTTGGTTTGAGAGGTTGGGGATAGATGTCAGGCCCTGAGAAATGTATGATTAGTGATAAGAATAATTAATTTAGTAATTTTGATGAATTAATTTGTAATTAGCTAATTAACGTCGTGTGAGGTGTTTTCTGTGGTGTTATGTATTGATTGTGATCAGGAGGATCGTGGAAATGTATGATTATGATTATATATAAATTATATGCATATTGATGTCATGCATTCATGGTGTGTTGGTGGTGATGAATCATTGCTCAGGAGGAGTGTATGTGATTCATCCGAACTCCAATGTGGAGTATGGTGGGATAAATCATTGCCAAGTAGGGGTGTATGTGATTTATCCGGGTTCGATTGAATGAACCATGGTGATTTTGTTACCACATGCATTGTGTCTGATGTTGAGTCACATTGCATTATTATTATATGTTGATTGAATTATGATTGAAAGTGACAAGTAAGTCGTGCTTATGTGATTGTCTGATTGTGTGTGAGTAACTACTCTTATCATGTGATATTTGCCGTTTATTATTGAATGTAGTTCTCACCCCCTTTGTTGTTGTTGTGTCTGTGCTTCTTCGGAAGTACAGATAATCCAGATACTTGAGTTGCTTGGAGTGTGTGTTGCCTGTTCGAGTCGTAGAAGTCGCTCTGATACGTAACACGGGAATTTTGGGGATTTTATTCATTGTTTTTCCCTATTGAATTTTCGTTACGTATCTCTTTTGAATTCAATATTTTGAGGACCACGAGTTTATGTGGAATTTGGTGTATATTGGCAATGTGCCGTGAACTTATGAAATAAATATTTCCGCTGCTTTGTTTCATTTAATAAAAAGAAGTTTGATGTTGGTTTTATTGGTGTAGCATCCTACTCGTAAACTTGAAACTCTAATTTTTATTTGTAATATTCGCGTATTTTATATAATGGGAAAGTGGGGTGTTACAATTAGTATCAGAGCAGGTCGATTCGTCCGGCCAGGTGTAGTAGTAGAGTCTGTCCTTAGAATAGGAGTTGATTGTGTGTTCTAACCATATGTTGATTGTTGAACAATATGGCAGGAAGGAATGATGTTGCTCTTGCTGCTGCTATGCAAGTTATGGCACAAGCGGTAGAGAACACCAATCAGGCGGGAGGTGCTCAGTTCCGTGATTTAGCTCAGTTCCAGAGCAATAAGCCGCCTACTTATGAAGGGGGTATTCTGGATCCGGAGGCTGCACAGAAATGACTGAAGGCTGTGGAGAAAATCTTCAGGACCATGGAGTGCAGTGATGCTCAGAAGGTACAGTTTGGTACGCATATACTGGAAGGCGAAGCTGAAGTCTGGTGGGACAACAGTCGTCAGAGGTTGGAAGCTGCGGGTACTGAGATTACTTGGGCAGTGTTTCAAGCTGAGTTCCTAGAAAAGTATTTTCCAGAAGACATCCGAAGTGCAAAGGAGGTTGAATTATTGGAGTTGAAACAGGGAGATTTGACGGTTACTGAGTATGCTGCTCGATTTGAGGAGTTGGTTCAGTATTGTGCTCATTACAAATGGATGAGGCAATGACTTCGAAGTGCTTGAAGTTTGAGAATGGGTTGCGTCCCGAGATCAAACTGGGCATTGCTTGTCAGAAAATAAGAAATTATACGGAGCTGGTAAGCAGAAGCAGGATCTATGACAATGATAACAGAGCCAGAATTGCTCATTACAAAGTTGTGAATGAGAAGAAGGGTAAGCTGAGGTTTGGAGGTACTCCTTATAGTGGTCCAGCTGATAAGGGGAAACAGAAAATTGACATAGGAAAGAAACCAAAGGAGAAATGAGTGGGTTCTGATACTCTCAAGTGTTTTCGATGTGGGAGGGCGGGTCACCGTGCTAACTGTCCGAATGAGGTGAAGAAGTGTTTCAAGTGTGGTAAACCAGGGCATGTTATAGCAGATTGTAGGGCCACTATGCCTACCTGTTATAACTACAGAGAAAAGGGTCACATCAGCACTCACTGTGAGAAGCCAAAGAAAGCACAGGCCAATGGAAAAGTATTTGCCTTGGTGGGAGCCCAATCCACCGATGAGGAGCGTTCCGTCAAAGGTACTTGCTTTATTAACGATATTCCCTTGATTGCTATCATTGACACGGGTGCAACACACTCGTTTATTTCAATTGACTGTGTGAAGAGATTAGGGATTACGTCGTCTACTCTAGAGCAGAGGATGATGATTAAAACTCCGTCTATTGGTTCGGTGGTTACTTCTTTGGTGTGTTTGAAGTGTCCACTGACTATGTTTGGTAGAGATTTCATAGTGGACTTAATTTGTTTGCCACTCGGTAGTCTCGATGTTATTCTGGGGATGAACTGGTTGGAATTTAATCAGGTTTATATTGATTGTTTTAGGAAGACGTTATTGTTTCTTACTCCTGAGGAGGAAGCATTAGTGGATTCGTTGTCTAGCAGGGAGTTTAGGACATTGTTGGAGGATGAAGCTAAGATGTTTGCAGTGTTTACCTCGTTATCTGTCGAAATTAAGACTTCGGTTAATGAGTTGCCAGTAGTGAACGAATTTCCTAAAGTATTTCCAGATGACATTTCAGAGTTGCCTCCGACGAGAGAAGTTGAATTTACTATTGATATTGTTCCTGGTAGTAGACCCATATCTATGGCGCCGTACAGAATGTCTGCATCAGAACTGGCAGAGTTGAAGTCTCAGATTGGAGAATTACTTGATAAGAAGTTTATTAGACCTAGTGTGTCGCCTTGGGGAGCTCCGGTGTTGTTAGTTAAAAAGAAGGATGGTAGTATGCGTCTGTGCATCGATTACCGTCAGTTGAACAAAGTGACCATTGAAAATAGATATCCACTTCCAAGGATTGATGACTTAATGGATCAGCTTGTGGGAGCTCGTGTTTTCAGCAAAATTGATTTGAGGTCAGGTTATCATCAAATTAGAGTAAGGGAAGATGACATTCAAAAGACTGCCTTCAGAACTCGCTACGGACATTACGAATAAGCGGTGATGTCTTTCGGAGTGTCTAATGCGCCGGGTGTGTTTATGGAGTATATGAATCGTATCTTCCACTCTTATCTGGATCAGTTTATTGTAGTGTTCATTGATGATATACTGATTTATTCTAAGTCTAACGAAGAGCATGCAAGACACTTGAGAATTGCATTGCAGGTGTTGAAAGAAAATAAATTGTTTGTAAAGTTCTCGAAGTGTGAATTCTGGTTGAATACTGTGAGTTTCTTGGGTCATGTTATCTCTAGTGATGGCATAGCGGTGGATCCATCTAAAGTAGGTTCGGTACTTTAGTGGGAACCTCCGAAGACAGCAACGGATTAGAAGCTTTCTGGGTTTAGCGAGTTATTACCGAAAATTCATTAAGGGGTTTTCTAATTTGGTGTTGCCATTGACTCAGTTAACTAGAAAGAATCAGGCATTTGTTTGGGATGCGGCTTGTGAGGAAAGTTTTGAGGAGCTGAAGAAGAAATTGACTTCAGCGCCAGTGTTAATTCTACCAAGTCCAAGTAAACCTTTCGTGGTGTACTGTGATGTGTCCAAGATGGGATTAGGCGGTGTGTTAATGCAAGATGGCAAGGTAGTGGCGTATGCTTTGTGGAAATTGAGGGTGCATGAGAGGAACTATCCTACTCATGATCTTGAATTAGCTGCAGTGGTGTTTGTGTTAAAAATCTGGAGACATTTTTTGTATGGATCAAGATTTGAAGTGTTCAGTGATCACAAGAGTCTAAAATATTTATTCGATCAGAAGAAGTTGAATATGAGGCAGAGGAGGTGGTTAAAGTTCTTAAAGGATTATGATTTTAATTTGAGTTACCATCCAGGAAAAGCTAATGTTGTAGCAGATGCTCTGAGTCGGAAGACAATTCATATGTCGGCTTTAATGGTGAAGGAAATGGAATTGATTGAGCAGTTCAGAGACTTGAGTATGGTTTGTGAAACTACACCAGAGAGTATTAGATTGGGTATGCTGAAGGTGAATAATGACTTTTTGGATGTAATTAAAGAAAATCAGAAACTGGACGTGAAGCTAGTTGACTTAATGCCTCCAGGAGGAGTCTACAGAAAGCCTTGGGTTCTAAATTGAAGTTGAGCTCGGCTTATCATCCACAGACAGATGTTCAATCAGAGAGGACTATCCAGTCATTGGAAGATTTACTGAGGGCCTGTGTATTGGAAAAAGGTGGTGCGTGGGATACTCATTTGCCAATGATTGAGTTCACGTATAATAATAATCACCATTCTAGCATTGGAATGACACCTTTCGAAGCTTTGTATGGTAGGAAGTGTAGGACACCTCTGTGTTGGTATGAAACAGGTGAGAATGTGGTGCTTGGACCAAAAATTGTGCAACAGACTACTGAGACAATTTAGATGATCTGTGAGAAGATGAAAACGTCTAAAAGTAGATAGAAGATTTATCATGATAATTGGAGGAAGGATTTGGAATTTAGTGACGACGATCACGTGTTCCTGAGAGTTAACCCAGTGACTGATGTCGGACGTGCATTGAAATCTAAGAAGCTGGATCCTAAGTTTATTGGACCGTATCAGATACTGCAGAAAGTGGGTGCAGTTGCTTATAGAGTGGCGTTACCACCTAAACTTTCGAACTTGCATGATGTGTTTCACGTGTCACAACTTCGGAAGTATGTATCGGATCCATCTCATGTCATTCAGAGAGATGAAGTGCAGATTAGGGATAATCTTACTGTGGAGGCGATGCCGATAAGGATCGACGATCGCAAAATGAAGCAACTCAGAGGAAAGGAGATACCTCTGGTGAGAGTAGCTTGGGGAGGAGCTGCTGGAGGAAGTGTGACCTGGGAACTGGAGAGCAGGATGCGGGAGTCGTATCCGAAATTGTTTTCATCAGGTACATTTTCGAGGACGGAAATAATTTAAGTGGGGGAGAGTTGTAACGCCCAATTTAAATTATTTAATCGTCGTGCATTATTTTCAATTGTTTGGCCTTGTTATGGGGTGTCTGAGTGCGAAGGGGTAATGTTAATAGTGATAAAGTGGGGGTATATCCATTAATAGTAATATGGAGCTTATTTTATTAGTATTATTACTATTATTATTATTATTATTATTATTTTAAATTTTCAAGTCCAAGCATTCAAACACACTCCATAGGGTGTAGGGAAGCTGTTCAGATCATCACAACTCATCTGTAACACCTCCAACTCAGAAATCAATTTGCTCTTGCTGTCATGACCTAGAGGTAAGCCTAAACTTGGCCATCTCTCAATCTATGCATATTTCCTTGCACAATAATTTTGCCAAATGTTCATAATCATGCATGGAGTGTTTCCCCTCAATTACTTGCTTTGTTTGAATCGTGTATCAAAAATCCCAGCCTTCATGCAGAATTTAGGTTTCTTGAGGATTTATCGTGATTTCTTGTTTTGTGCTTAATTTAAATGCAATTAATTGTCACAAACATGATCGTGAGATTGAGACGAGCAGATTGATATGTGAATTGCATGATATAATCAAGTATTCAGTGAGATTGGAGAGAAAATACAAATCAACCAAACTCAGAACACGCGCGTGTTCTTGGTGTGTTCTTGGCGCCTTTTTTCAAAATTTGAATATTGGAATTTTGTGATTTTATTTAATTGATTCAAAAATTAATTTCTCTCTGAGTTTTAATGATTTTGAGTTGATTCTTTTTTTAATAATTCACAAAAATGTTAAAATATTTTATTTTGCCAAAAAATCCGAAAAATATTATTTATTTCATATAATTGATATTTTTGTAAAGAATTAATGTTTTAATTGTTTTTGACATTTAAAATATTTTTTCCTCTTGATTTTGTAAATTTTAATGCTTTCTAATCATTTTGTAGGGCAAAACTTGATTTATGAAGCATTAATCCAAGATCACAATTTGTTTTCTCATGTTAAAACAATTTTGATCCTTTTAATTGAATTTTTTATTCAATTAAAATACGATTTGAAAAAAAATTAGGGTTTTTGATTAATTCAACCCTCATAAATCATTTTAAAACTCTTTGGGCCTCTATTAGAGTGTAAGACCCAACCCCCTTGTACATAAAACATTTTTGGGCCTCATTCATTGTATAAGTCCCTCTGTACATTTTCAAATAAATGGCGCGATCGCCGCCCGTTTAAAACCTTGGGTCTCTCCTAGAGCTATAAGACCCATTCAAAACTCTTTGGGCCTCTATTAGAGTGTAAGACCCAATCCCCTTTTAACCAAAACAATTTTGGGCCTCAGATATTGTATAAGCCCCTCTGTGTTAAAAGAAAATCTCGGCGTGATCTCCGGTTCAAAAATTAAACTTTGGGCCTCCCCTCGTGTTGTAAGCCCTATTTCTTTTCCTAAAATACAATCTGGGCCTCTATTAGAGTGTAAGACCCAACTCTTTTTGTAAATACAACCAATTTTGGGCCTCACTTATTGTATAAGTCCCTCTGAGTATTTCAAAAAAAACGTTCAACGCGATCATCATCCGTTGAAAAACAAACCATATGGGCCTACCCTCGAGTAGTAAGACCCATTTCTTTTCTTAAAACTCTTTGGGCCTCTTGAGAGAGTGTAAGACCCATCCCTTTGTACAGAAAACCTTTTTTTTTTGGGTCTAATTTCTGCATGAAGGCTCAGAAATTCCATACACGATTCATACAAAGCAATCAATTAAGGGGAAACACTCCATACATGATTATGAACATATGGCAAAATTATTGTGCGAGAAAATATGCATTAATCATGAGATGACCAAGTTTAGGCTTACCTCTTGCAGCTGGTGATCGAGTTCTAGGTTGGAGGCGTTACAGCTTGGTTCTAATGATGTGAACAGCTTCCTTAGGTGCTATGGAGTGTGTCTGAATGCTTGGAGTGGATTGAATTGAGCTAGAACTTGATTTGGCACCTCAACTACAAATCTGTCAAAGGCTTATGCAGATGGCAGGTGATTTTGAGAATCTGATGTTCCAGATGTGATTTTGTGTTATGGATCACTTCTATATGTTATATGTGAGGTGTGTGTGTGTGTGATTGGTTTGGTTGGAATTGCTCTCAAACTCAAAACCCGATAGTGACTAGAGTTAGAAGGCAAATTTGGAGTGAAAGAGGTGATTTTGAGGAAAGCATCAGTTTGGGTGCTTTGGTGTACTCAAACTGATCACAAATGAGCTCTATTTATAGTGTGTCAAGTTTGTTTTGCAAGCAATTGTGAATGGCAACTACAGCAGGTTGTTGGCCAATGTGGATCAAATGGAATCTCAAGTCTCCTCTAGCCATTGACTTGAGGTTAGAGCACATGCCTAAGTTTCTTTGGTTCAAGGATAAGTCTTGACTGAACTTGGATAACATTGTCTTGATGAATGCCACCTCTATGCATCAGTTAAATGCTTTGAAACAAAATTGAATATTTGAAGCATCTTTGAATTTAGGAGTGTCATGCCTAAACATAGCCCCATGGACTTGGGAGGATGATAGATCAGTGTTTATCCCTTGGTTGTTCCCCCTTGAGATGTGCAGATGGATAACCATGCTTATTGTTACACAATTTGATCAAATCGAGCCCTTATGCACAAATATGTCTTGCCAAGACAGTTTGCAGCAAGGCATGTTGCAGCTGTCATAACTCCTAGCTCAGGTGGAGTTTTCTTGTGTTCTTGGGCTCATTGGAAAGCCCTCAAATGATATAACACATGTGTGATCATAGTTTGTCTTGAAACTATTTGGATCCAATTGAAAAATCATCGTGAACATTGATGTTCAAGATTGCCAACTTAGGCAGATTTTCACTAAGTGTTGGAAAAGTGTCATTTTCATGTTTTCAGCCATTTTGATCACTCCATAACTAAAAATCCATGAAGAATTGGAATGAGATGTAGTTGAAGCATTTGTAGAGTGTAGCAAGACCTACAAATCCAGCTTTGGATCCCCCAAAATGGTTGCTTGGATCTCAAGTTATGGTCCTTGGAAGTTGGTACCCTAGCCACTTTGTTCCATAACTTAGAAAAATTTTAAGTTTTTTATGGTTACCCCTTTTACAAGTTAACTCACTTTCTTTGAATTTTCTTGATGAATGATGATTCAAATCACATATTAACATTGTTTTAGGGTCAAGGAACCATAATTGTGAAAAATTCCAAAAAGTCAAACTTGGTTTTGTGCACAGTTGACTTTTTATCGGATAAAATCCAAACTGTACGATCCGTTGTGAAATCAAGTCCTTGACCTAAATCAAACCTAATGGATATATTCCATAGGTGTTGTAGGGTGTATTGAACCATGTCCCAAGGTTTGGGAGCATGTCTTGGTCAAAAGTCAAAGGTACAGTTGACTTTCTCCTCGAAACCCTAATTGTGGTCCTGATGAAATTGAAACCTGTAGATCAAGCTTCTTGGATCAATCCATTGTTGGAAATTAATCAATGTAGTGCATTAGAGACCCTCAAATCATGTCTTGAGGTCTTTGGCTCATGTTTTGTCCCAAAAGTCAACTTAGCAGTGAATTAGGTCAAGAAACCCTAATTCCTGATTTTTGGTGAATGCATCCCCTGAGGCTAAACTGACTTGATGATTGGGTCCATGAGGTCCCTTGGAGTATCTTGGGTTGTGCTTTGAAGCAATGACTCATGGCCAGAGGAAAAGTTTCATCTGGAGGCCTCAGTCGACCAAAACCCTAATTTGGTGACCCTGGCGATCGTGGGGCTTGATCCACTTAGAATGTTGCAACCTTGTGCTTGATTCTTGATGTGGGAGTCCTCTTGATCCTTTATGGATGTTTGAGAGGTTAGACAAGTTGAAGATCATGTCATTCCTTGATTGATCTTTTGTCTAAATGCTCTGAGAGGGCTTGAAACCCTAATTCTTGATTATAGTGGATGCTCAACCATCTTTGAGGAGATGGATGAGGCATGATGGTTCATCCATATTGTAATGATGATTTGCACAATAATGGGAAATCTTAGTGGTCAAAATTTTGGGTATGACACAATGAAATAACAATAAACACAATGGATCCAAGAATGCTAACAGTTATGAGCATTTCAAAAATAATTTGGAAAGGGATTTACCTAAACGATGAGAAATGAACGGAACATGCAAACATAGAAACAATTTCGGTTGAAATAACAATAAACACAATGGATTCAAGAATGCTAACAGTTATGAGCATTACAAAAAGAATTTGGAAAGGGATTTACCGAAACGATGAGAAATAAACGGAACCTGCATACATAAAAACAGTTTCGGTAATCAATGAAATAACAATAAACACAATGGATTCAAGAATGCTAACAGTTATGAGCATTTCAAAAAGAATTTGGAATGGGATGAATCTCACCTAACACTCTTCTTCATTTAGGGAGATATCTCACTTATAGATGGAAGTTCAATAGTTGATATATCTTTGGTCAAAACTCGAACGAAATGCTTGCTTCCATTAACTTTTAAGATGAAATTTAACTAACAAAAGATCCAAAAGGATGTTACTCTTAAATGGTTATGTTTTTGCAGGAAATGACAAAGGAAAACATCAGTTACAAGCAAGAAGAATTTCTGCCCTGGAACTTTCGCGATGCGAACTTTCCTTCGCATAGTGAAGGTCGCTATGCAAAGTTGAAGCGAGCAACAACAGAAAGAAACAGATAGTTCGCATATCGAACTTTCCTTCGCATAGCGAAGGTCGTGATGCGAAGCTCAAGTGAGCAAAAATAAAATGAAACAAAATCAAACTCACCCAACTTAGCTTGAAGCGAACGCAATGAGAAGAAGCGAGAATAGTTCGCATAGCGAACTTTACTTTGCATAGCGAAGTATGGAGGTCCCTGAAAGGCGGTTTGAAAGTTCAAATTTTAATGGAGAAGAAAAGGGAGTTCACATAGCGAACTTTCCCTCGCTATGCGAACTCAGGCGGCCAAAAACACTATAAAAGGAGATCAAAGGTAATGCAGTCAGGATATCATATTGTTTTGAATACATTTTGTTTTTAGATAGTTTGTAATAGATAAGAAGAGAGGGAAATTGGGGATACGAGCTGGAGACGCATCAAGAGTCGGGAAATCCTCGTTGATGCTGATTCATCTCAATTCCTCCATTTTGTATCAAGCTACCATGAGTAGCTAAATCCCTTTCTTGTTGGGATTGGTTTTAGTTCACCGAAACAGTATGTATTCTCATTGATCATGGTGTTATATACAATTTATTTATTAATCAGTATCGATGATATCTTTGTTTTATTGTTTAACTTCATGGATTTGAATTGATATTGAGAAATACGGTTCTAATCTCGATCCAAGATAATCATCTATTAAACTCTAAATTCTTGACATAGATTTAGGATTAATATTCACCGTAAGTATCGATTCTTAATGTTGCCGTATTGTTTAATAGGTTGAGAAATCGTTGATTAAACAATAAGGTAGAATCCTCATCAGATGTTTAGACATTAACTCTGTTTGTGAGTGATACGTGATGATATTGATACATATTTAGATTGTGTATAACTGATCAGTGATTTGCATATTTAATCGGTGGATGAAATCCAATCCCAGCAAGCTTATTCCTTTGAATTTATTTTTATTTTACGCATTTACTTTTCGTAACTTATAAACCAAACATATCAAAATTTTGCTTAGAATCATAAAAATTGTTGAACGGTTTTGATATCTCTCCAATCCCTGTGGATACGACAAAACTAAATACTTACATTTGATTGTACTCAACATCAAATTGGCGTCGTTGCCGGGGATTGGCGTTTAAGATATTAATACATCGCAATAGTTTCTATACTTCTAAGTTGTTATATATTGTATATATTTGTTTTCGTAACGTTTGTTCAAGTGTTGGATAGGTGGTGAAATTTCTGTTTATGCTTCGAGGCAAGACTTCGGAAGAACAACTTCTTTTTGATCCCGAGATCAAAAGAACAATCCGAAAGAACAAAAGAGAGAAGAAGAAACAAAAACAACTATCCAAGACGAAAAATCACAAAGGAGCTTCCGCATCAACTTCCTCAACAAATCCAACAAAAGAAATAATGACTGAAAGTGTCAACAGTGGACCTTGTCGGAGTAGTCCAAGACGATTAGCTCGTCTCACCAACACTCCAAATAACCGACAAGCTAAAATGAAAACGGGACTGCTGCAGATTATTTACGCTAACCCTTTTGCAAGTTTAGATCATGAAGATCCATACTCCCACCTCACAAAGTTCTATGAATTGACCGGTACGTTTGGTGCACTCGAATCTGAAGAAGAAGTTGTATTTATGAAGTTATTCCCGCATTCTTTGATCAGTAAAGCAAAATATTGGTATCTTGACCAATCTACTAAAACCATGACGAACTGGAATGTCTTGGAAGAAAATTTTCTTAACAGATTCTTCCCTCATAACCGGTTCATGGATGCAAAAACATCCATTGTCGCGTTTGCTCAATCTGCAAATGAAACTCTATGTGAAGCTTAGGAACGTTACAAATCCATGCTACGAAAATGTCCGAATCATAGTTTTGACAGTCTAACACATGTCCACATCTTCCATAACGGATTTCAGCCCCAACCAAAGCTCTTACTTGACGCAACAGATGGTGGTTCTTTATGGGCAAAAAGCACAGAAGAAACAGTTTCAATTATTAATCGAATGGCTCTCACCGATCATCAAGTCCAATATAATCGAGGAACCGCACAAAAGAAACCTAGAATTCTTGAGTTGGATACAAACAATGCAATCTTGGCACAAAATAAGCTTCTCACTCAAACTGTGGAAGAACTCACCAAGCAATTATCCACTCTTCCACAACACCTCAAACAACTGCACGAAGCACCTAAACCACAACAAGTTGCCATGTGCGAACTTTGTACAGGAGACCACCCAACCGCTTTTTGTCCTCTGATTAATGAAGAGGTCAATTATTTGGGAAACTAGCAGCAGAGACACGTTCCGTACCAAGTCAATCAAGGTTATCCATATAATAACAACGCAAACTATGGCCAAATTCAAAACAGGAAGAATCAATACCAAAGCTACACATAACCAGATAAGCTTACAAAGATCAAAGATACCTTGAATCAATTTATGAAGATGTCCATGGGAAACCAGAAAAATACAGATGCATCAATCAGAAATCTTGAAACACAAGTAGGGCAAATTGCAAAGCAGTTGAATGAGCAACAACAAGGACCGTTCTCTGCAGCCACTAAAACCAATCCAAAAGAAACGTGTAATTCAGTTACAACAAAAATTGGAAAAGTGGATGAAACAAAAGTTGGAGAGAACGCCAAAGAAAAGAGAATTATAGTGGAAAAGCAAGAAGAAAATTTTGAGAAAAAAGAGGAAGAAAACAATGCTGATCCTGGAAGCGTTACAGTACGAGTTACCATTGAAAATATAAATTTTGATAAAGCTTTGATTGATCTTGGTTCAAGCACCAATCTTCTTCCATTTTCTGTTCTTAAAAAGATCGGTAATCCTGAAATAGAACCTAGAACAATGGTGTTACAACTTGCTAACAAATCAATCACAAAACCAGTTGGCATTATAAAGGATATAATGGTCAAACTTGAGAGATTCCTATTTCCAAAAGAATTTGTGGTGATAAATATTGAAGAAGATGATGACATTCCTCTGATTTTGGGACGTCCCTTCATAAAAACAGCCCGAATGATGATTGACGTAGATGAAGGCAAGATGAAAGTAAGGTACAAAAATGAAGAAGTTAACTTTAAATTGTTTCAACACAAAGAGGATGACTATTACAAGATTGAGGATCCTGTTGAAATAGGCCTGGAATTGAAGATAAAGAATGACAAAGAAAGGTCAAAGGATAGTGGCATAGATGCTTTGACGAATTCATATAAACCACCTTGATTTCACTCGGAACAGGCGTCGAGCTAACGACGTTAAACAAGCGCTGGTTGGGAGGCAACCCAATATTGTAAGTCATTTTATTTTAGCTTTCAGTTCTTTCAGTTTCGGTTTCAATTTTAGTACTTTCTATTGCAAAATCAGTTTATGTTGTATTCGTTTAAAACTTTTTGACGGTAGTTCACACCGTAAACTCACTTGATACTCCTTTAACCGGTTGGAATGTCGTAATTGTGTTTTGAAAATTTATGTTGTTATGCTTGTTATGTTCCTGTTATCCTCATCATGAGCATAGAGTACTTCTTCTAGTATTTTGAACAAAGGCAAAATCAAGTATATTGAACATTCAACAAGGAAAAAGTGAGTGGTAATGATAGAAATCAGACGAAAATCATGCAAGGTACATGTTTACTTGCTTTGTAGAATATTAGCATGAATTTTGAATTTTGTTTTCTCTTACAAAGTCATAACATGTCTCATTTTACATTGTACACACACTAACTTGAATCATTTAACAATAACCAGAAAAAGTGAGGTGAACTTCCATTGTTTACAAAAACTGTGAAATCCTTGTGTTTAACTTGGTTGATTCATGTTCAATATGAAAATTCCATTTGAGCTTTGTAAAGATATAAATATGATCAAGGCAATTGTTTGATTTTGAGAAAAACCACTATAGCCAAAAAGATCCTCATCACATCCAGTAAGTGAGTGAGCATTTGTGCACCCTCTTTGAACTAGAAAAATCAAAGGATGGATCAAAATTTGAAAATACAAAAATCACTAAGAAAACCACTTAGTGAAGTTATGATCCATCCCAATTTCTTTTTGCACAACCTGAATTATAATGATATAAATCATCAATAGCTTCACTCATGAAAAGAAATAAGTTGGGGAGAAAATGGATGATGATACCAAAAGGAAAAGAAAAAGAAAAGAAAGATAAAATGAGAAAAAGAGATACAAAAAGCAAAAAAACTCGGTATCATAGAAAAAAAATGTAAGATTGAAAAGACAAACAAACACAAGATGATGGTGATAAAACAATAAGTGAAGCAAGTAAAGCAAGTTACAAAAGTGGACAGATTTTTTAGAAAATTAGCTTTAGGAGAAAAACCATCTCTTTATGAAACCTGACCACATTACAACCTTCATAAGTCCTATGTGATTTATCCTTTCAATTGCTCAAATACTGAATTGTTTGGATGAAAACATGAATCGACCCGGATGTTGACAAAGTGATTAGATGAAAGTCATCACACCACATAAGCAAGACAAACTTCAAAGTCTTCATTACTTTTTATGAAGAAGAGTGTTAGGAAAGATTTAAGTAAGTTGTGTCATTATATTTTTGAGTACATGATGTGATTTTATGGGCGAGAACTTAATTCCATAATCAAGCTCTGATTCTACAATCAGTTGAACATATTTCTTGCTTGACAAGTAATCATTTGAACCATTCATTTTTTAAAGTGTTATTTCAAATACTTGATTGAAAAATCATTCTTGAAAAAATCATGCTCTTGATTGAGGACAACCAAGAAACTAAGTTGGGGACAATTTGATGGAAGTTCAATAGTTGATATATCTTTGGTCAAAACTCGAACGAAATGCTTGCTTCCATTAACTTTTAAGATGAAATTTGACTAACAAAAGATCCAAAAGGATGTTACTCTTGAATGGTTATATTTTTGCAGGAAATGACAAGGGAAAACATCAGTTACAAGCAAGAAGAATTTCTGCCCGGGAACTTTCGTGATGAAAACTTTCCTTCGCATAGGTCGCGATACAAAGTTGAAGTGAGCAACAAAAGAAAGAAACAGATAGTTCACATAGCGAACTTTCCTTCGCATAGCAAAGGTCGCGATGCGAAGCCGAAGGGAGCAAAAACAGAATCAAACTCACCCAACTTCGCTTGAAGCGAACTCAACGTGAAGAAGCGAGAATAGTTCGCATAGAAAATTTACTTTGCATAGCGAAGTATGACGGTCCCTGAAAGGTGGTTTGAAAGTTCAAATCTTAATGGAGAAGAAAAGGGAGTTCGCATAGCGAACTTTCTCTCGCTATGCGAACTTAGGCGGCCAAAAACACTATAAAAGGAGATCAAAGGCAATGCATTCAGGATATCATATTGTTTTGAATACATTTTGTTTTTAGATAGTTTGTAATAGATAGGAAGAGAGGGAAAGTAAGGATACGAGCGGGAGACGCATCAAGAGTCGGGAAATCGTCGTTGATGCTGATTCATCTCAATTCCTCCATTTTGTATCAAGCTACCATGAGTAGCTAAATCCCTTTCTTGTTGGGATTGGTTATAGTTCACCGAAACAGTATGTATTCTCATTGATCATTGTGTTATATGCAATTTATTTATTAAACAGTATCGATGATATCTTTGTTTTATTGTTTAACTTCATGGATTTGAATTGATATTGAGAAATATGGTTCTAATCTCGATCCAAATAATCATCTATTAAACTCTTAATTCTAGACATAGATTTAGGTTTAATATTCACCGTAAGTATCGATTCTTAATGATGTTGTATTGTTTAATAGGCTGAGAAATCGTCAATTAAACAATAAGGTAGAATCCTCATCAGATGTTTAGACCTAAACTCTGTTTGTGAGCGATACGTGATGATATTGATACATATTTAGATTGTGTATAACTGATCAGTGATTTGCATATTTAATCGGTGGATGAAATCCAATCCTAGTAAGCTTATTCCTCTGAAATTTATTTTTATTTTACGCGTTTACTTTTCGTAACTTATAAACCAAACATCTCAAACTTTTGCTTAGAATCATAAAAATTGTTAAACGGTTTTGATATCTCTCCAATCCCTGTGGATACGATAAAACTAAATACTTACATTTGATTGTACTCAACATCAAATTGGCGCCGTTGTCGGGGATTGGAGTTTAAGATATTAAAACATCGCAATAGTTTTTATACTTCTAAGTTGTTATATATTGTATATATTTGTTTTCGCAACGTTTGTTCAAGTGTTGGATAGGTGGTGAAACTTCTGTTTATGCTTCGAGGCAAGACTTCGGAAGAACAACTTCTTTTTGATCCCGAGATCGAAAGAACAATCCGAAAGAACAAAAGATAGAAGAAGAAACAAAAACAACTATCCAAGAAGAAAAATCACAAAGGAGCTTTCGCATCAACTTCCTCAACAAATCCAACAAAAGAAATAATGACTGAAAGTGTCAACGGTGGACCTTGTCGGAGTAGTCCAAGACGATTAGCTCGTCTCACCAACTCTCCAAATAACCGACAAGCTGAAATGAAAACGGGACTGCTGCAGATTATTTACGCTAACCCTTTTGCAAGTTTAGATCATGAAGATCCATACTCCCACCTCTCAAAGTTCTATGAATTGACTGGTACGTTAGGTGCACTCGAAGCTGAAGAAGAAGTTGTATTTATGAAGTTATTCCCGCATTCTTTGATCGGTAAAGCAAAATATTGGTATCTTGACCAATCTACTGAAACCATGACGAACTGGAATGTCTTGGAAGAAAATTTTCTTAACTGATTCTTCCCTCATAACCGGTTCATGGATGCAAAAACATCCATTGCCGCGTTTGCTCAATCTGCAAATGAAACTCTATGTGAAGCTTAGGAACGTTACAAATCAATGCTACGAAAATGTCCGAATCATGGTTTTGACAGTCTAACACATGTCCACATCTTCCGCAACGGATTTCAGCCCCAACCAAAGCTCTTACTTGACGCAACAGACGGTGGTTCTTTATGGGCAAAAAGCACAGAAGAAACAGTTTTAATTATCAACCAAATGGCTCTCACCGATCATCAAGTCCAATATAATCGAGGAACCGCACAAAAGAAACCTAGAATTCTTGAGTTGGATACAAACAATGCAATCTTGGCACAAAATAAGCTTCTCACTCAAACTGTGGAAGAACTCACCAAGCAATTATCCACTCTTCCACAACATCTCAAACAACTGCACGAAGCACCTAAACCACAACAAGTTGCCATGTGCGAACTTTGTACAGGAGACCACCCAACCGGTTTTTGTCCTCTGATTAATGAAGAGGTCAATTATTTGGGAAACCAGCAGCATAGACACGTTCCGTACCAAGTCAATCAATGTTATCCATACAACAACAACGCAAACTATGGCCAAATTCAAAACAGGAAGAATCAATACCAAAGCTACAAGTAACCAGATAAGCTTACAAAGATCGAAGATACCTTGAAACATACATTTATCACATAGAATTTGCTATGCATATGTTAGTCATGCAAGAAAATGGTTTATTTTAAAGAGAGTAGAAATAAATTCTATGGTGTTATTATTATATGGAGTTTATGAATTACATGGTTGAACCCACTGTATGAAATAAAAGTTAGTCATCAAAAATTTGTATGATCATGGTTGTCAAAATGGTTAATGCATTAAATATATTTTAGATATATTTAAGTTAAAGTAAAACTTCAAAATAAAAAGGTTGGTAAATGAAGAATGACATAAAAGTTGTGTATATCACAAAATAAATGACTAAAGTGTCATGGTGATAGTTTGTCAAAACTATCAAAAATATAAATATACTTTGTATATGATAATTGTACTAATGTGGTAAAAGTGTCATGGTTTGATGATAGTTGGTGAATACTATCAAGATTACGTAAATTAATTATAATAGTTGAAAGATTGAATATTCAAAGTTTGTTAAAATTTTAAAATGTTGCAATTCTTTGACGAAAGGATTGACAAGGGTATGATGTCTTTGGATATAATGTTGAAGACAATGAAGACATCATTAGGGATGTGGAACAAGCCCATATCTAATTAATCATCGATAGTGGAAACTCAACTCACACTTGATTACCATTAAGTCTTGAGTTCAATGATGAAAGTACACTATTAGAGTGATTGAAGTACTTGACAATAGATACATCCCAAGAAGTAAAAGTACTTGAACCATAAGAATAAATGTGGAAGGATGAAGTTTTTCTCTTAATAGACATATAGCATATGTTTGCTGGAATGCATAATTATGGGTGCATTTCTGATATAGTCTACCTATATGAGAATGAAGTGGTGCCGCTTAATAGAGTTCTAGGGCTTGACTCTTAAATTCTCAAGAAAAGGATATGAGACACAAGGCCTTATTAAATGTGTCATATTAATAATTCGATCAATGGTACCGAGATTTCATGTGTGAGTTATACACGCTTGTTCTAATGAATAATTGGTTCAAAGCTTGTCTACCAATCTATTCGGGGATGAGTGAAAACTTAACTTACTAAGTATTGGTTCAAATCGTAAGATACCTTTATCTAAAACCATGAAATTTCTTGAATAATGGATTTAGATATATTTTGAAAATGGTGGGGATTGTTGGAGAAATTTCCAAAATATTAAATTGATAAATATTAATGGTTAAATTAACAAAATAAATGGCCAAAAGTTGCAACTGTCTAGAATAGAACCAGAGACCCTATAATGATCGGGTGTGTGGTTAAATGGTGCAACCACTAGATCAACACAACTTTTCATGAAAAGGTTTGTTGTTATTGATTACAATGATTCGTGAATGGTCATGTTGGAACCAAATGAAACGTTGTTTCTCCACACCAATCGGTACAAGTTTCTTATAAATAGATATACTTGTCAGCCATAAAATATATACGATAATTATTTGTTTCAAGTGCCAAAAATTATATCTAAGTCATTCTTTTATTTTTCTAGTGCACAAGAATAAATAATTGAACTTTATTCTGTAAAATATCGTTGATCGATATGCTTAATATGAGTTGGAAGTGTTTTGGGTGAAGAAATGAGAGTTTTGGCCCCAAATGACCTATTTTAGCGCTGTTGGAAATTCTGGGTTTCGCAGGGTTCGCCTAGCGAACCCAAGGCGAAGGGAAGGCGAAGGTTCTCCTAGAGTTCGCTTGGCGAACTTTATGCCCTTTTTGTTCTGTTTTGTTCCCCAAAGAGTTCGCCTAGCGAACATGGCAGCGAACGTGACAGATTTTCCCATTTTGTTTCCTTAATAACTTTTGAACCGTGATTCCGATCGAAGCGTTCTTGGTATCGTTGGAAAGCTATGACGTGGGATTAACTATTTAGTGGAAAATGAATGAATATAATGTTTATATGATATGTTGAAAATCCATATCTTTTGGATCGTAACTCCGATCGAGGCATGGTAATAGCCGTTGGAAAGCTGTGAAAATATCCTATGGGATAAGAGTGAGAAATATTGATTTGATACCCGATTAAATGAATCGGAGGGAACCCGAGAATTGTGTTAACTTTATGAGTTAAATTATTACAAATTGTATTATGCCATATCTATCTAATTATGAATTGTGAATGAAAGAAAATATGCATGTTTAAAAGTATGAATTAGGAAGAGTGAGGAGACTCTACCCTAAAACAAAATGGCATAGTTTAAGGTTGTGACCTAGTGATGGCTAGGAATTGATAGAAAATCTAGATGGCGATGTTTGTGCATTCGATGTAGAAAGGTGCATCCTTGACGAGTATTGGTCTAGAGTAGATAACCTAGATGACGATGCTCGTGCATTCGATGTAGAAAGGTGCATCCGTGACGAGTAATGGTCTAGGAGAGAGTGAAACACTAATATGGAACATGTGTGTGAACCTTGTGTTCTTTGTGAAAGGTGAATGTGGCCTTAAGGCATTGTGGCATTGTGATTGTCGAATACAATCACGTATGTGTGTGAGATCACGAATTAGAACTATTTTTATCCCTTAATAAATATCCGTGACCCGTGTCCATAACTCTTTGGAGGGGCTGGCCGGGGAAAGTGTTTATTAAGTAAGTGACCGTGACCTGTGTTGTAGGGCCTCTTGTGTAGGCTGGCCGGGAAAAGTTACTTAGTGGGTGGTATTAGTGACCCGAGTTGAAGAGCCTCTTGTGAAGGCTGGCCGGGGAAAGTACCATGTGTAGGTAACTGTGACCCGTGTTGAAGGACCTCTTGAGTAGGCTGGCCGAGGAAAGTTATCTATGTTAGCTTCCGGGACCCATGTCCATAACTCTTTGGAGGAGCTGGCCGGGGATGGATGTCTACACTTTTAAGGATCTGTGACCCGTGTTGAACTCTCTTGTAGGGTTGCCCGGGGAAAGATGCCTTGGTTTGTGTTACCGATTAGTGATAATTAAAGTTTGAGTTGTTGAACTCATGACATGTTTCCATATAGTGTGAGAATGAGAACTCAAGGTCATTTCCCTTCCCCTTGACTTGAGTTAGGATTTGGCTAGAACCCTGTAAATCCAAGAGAATCCATAAGATAGGGAACTCACTGAGATTTAATATCTCACCCCATTGTTGTTGTTATTTTTCAGGCGTTGTTTGCAGGTTTGATTTACAAGTGGAGCTATGCTGGATGTTTCAAGAGAAGCTTAGTTGAGCTTATTCCGCTGTGTATTATTTTCTTGTACAATGAGGAATACTATACCTTATTCTTAGATTTTCTTGTTTTGGCTAATTTCCATGCCTTGTACCATAGGTTGTAATTATGTATGAGAAATGGTCAAGTATGTGAATTATGCCATTAGGCACTTATGATTGTGTCAGTACCAAATAAAATACTTGTATGGTATTATTCTAGATAAATATTATACAAGGCGTTACACAAATGGTTGGGTGTGGATTTTTTGTCTGCGCTGAAATTTAAATCGAAGCAGAGATGATGAAAATGTTGCCATGGATGGAAAAATAATGGAATTTAATGAATCTAATGCAATCAATTAAGAATTTAAATTAAAGCCTTAAAAAAGATAGTGCAGTATGTAATACTAGTATGTAGGAGAAATTGGTATTTGTATTTCATCAATCAATGAATTGAGTTTATAGACTAAGAATTGTTTATTGTTTACATATTCCAACAGGTTGACATGATCATTAGTGAAACACTCAAAGCTTTTAAAATACACATTTTTTTTACCAACTCAAAAACTCAACAATCAAAAGATTGAACAATGAGAGAGATGCAAGGATTTTTATCCTGATTTGCTTGAAACTCAAAGCTAATCCAGTCTCCTCGCCAAGGTGATTTTTCCTTATACACAAGGATTTAATCCACTATAATCAACTGATTACAAATGCACTAGCAATAACTGGTGACTAACAAATCACAAAGATAAACAGTCAATATCTTCTCAAGGATTTTGACCTAACTGGTCCCTTAAGAAAATACAAACAACAAGTTTGAATGAAGAATGTGTGTTTACAAGTTGCTTCTACACAAGCAGATTTACACAAACAAAATACAAACACTTAAAGAAAAGTATGCACAGAGTTGAGAGCTTTTCACGTAGAAACAGTCTTGTAAAATTGGTAACTTTCTTCAAGTCTCCAAGTCCTCTTTATATAACATGAAAACTGAACCGTTGGAGAGAAAATTAGGAATACGAGAATTGTAGCTCTCCATTAACGGAAAAGTGACAGGTGTGAAGAATAGTACAGTCCTTTCGCCCACAATTTCAGGTAATGGAAGGAATATTTTCGTTTTATAGCATGTACTAGTTTGATCATGCACTACTACAAAACACCCAAACAACAACGCCAGGTTTACAACGGCATCCTATACACCGTTGTAATATTGCGTACTGGATGCACGCGCGTTGTTTTAAGTCTTATTAAAATGCTTTTAATGACGGTTAAAATTCCAACCGTGGTGAAAGTGCATACTGGATGCGCGCGCATTATTTTAATTAGAAATTTCAAGGGTATAATAACGGTTGTTGAGAACACCGTGGTGATACAATCAAGCTTTCATGGGTTCGAACCTCATCGCCCTCAAATAATTTATTCCTTTGACGTAAATGCGTCCTTTTTAAGTTTTATTTATATTTAACTAAAAAATAATAAGGAAATCACTACGATTATTTCTTAAAACCGTTGTTACAAACTGAAGCTTCTTTTTATGTATTTTAAACACCAAGTATATATCCATTTAATCACTGAAAAAAGAAACAAGACGAAACAACCCTAACACCAACGCCATCACCATCGTCGGGAAGAAGACAACAACAACAAGAAAGTGTTATACTTTAAGTTGTTGCAATGTCGCATTTGAAGACAAACTCATCCAAAGGTGTTTCTATGTCATCTTCCGCTGTAAAATCTCGATCTGGAAATTTTTGTGGTTGTGATGGTCGTATGGTTTCGTACCAATGCGAGAAGGGACAAAATAAAGGAAGAATTTTTTGTAGATGTCCATTTTGGAGGAGTGATGAAACATGTAATTTTTTCATATGGGATGAAGACGTGCGAGAAAGAGGTGGAAATGAAGATGAGAGCATTATGAAGTCAGAGTTGGAAGTTGTGTGCTATTTGAAGGTTATGTATGAGGATTTAAAGAAGAAGAACAAGAATTTGAAGAACAAACTGAAATCAGAGAGATTTTCTGGAAATCTCAAGATGTTATGTTTTCTTGTCTCCTTTATGTTTAATGTTTACTTTGTTATGAAATGTAATAGTTGAATTAGGGTTTGAATTACATTGTTGATGTTTAAACTACAGAAGCATTGTGAATTACATTGTTGATGTTTGAATTACATTATGCAGACAGGAATGCAACTAATAAAAGACGGTTTCTTACGAGTAAGTTCAACGCAAAATTTTAATTTTCAATTTGTTATTTGTTTGTTAGTATATTAGTTGATAGATATTGTAGCTTCTAGTTTAAACTGTTAAGCAAAAAGATTAAAATTTCATTAGATGAATTAAGTTTCATTACATAAACTTTTCATTACATAAACTTAATCATCAAATCTAAATGCTCTGGATGAGAGGAAGTTTGACCAACCATAGTCAGCCTCATCATCATCATCAGAATCAACAATAACCATCTGCCTTCTCAACATTCTTCTCCTTCTTTTCCTCACCCTCAGAGCTCTCCTACTTTCCGCAGCAGCCCTATCTACAACAACAACTTGTTGATTCTGAGGAAGGTTTTGAACTACATCCCCCTCTATAACAACAACTTCATTCTCAACATTTTTGGTAGCTTGAGCAGTAGAACTCATTTTGATTATTTTGGATTAAGTTGTTTTTATGTTTTGGCTCTTAAGCTTTTATATTGTTTCTTCTGATTCTTCATCTTCTCTTGGAAGTTGGATAAGTTTCTGCCAACCTCGAGCTATTGAATTAATGATTATATCTCTTTGTCTTTTGAAATTTCATTTTTCATCCTTTGATATTCCTTCGTAATTAATGGTTTATTGTTGATTCTGGTATGATACGTTTGTTTATTATTCATACACAATATCACAACGGTTATTATTCTTAACCGTTGTTATATGGTGCGCACTTTCCAATTTATTACAACAGTCACATGACCATCATTGTAAGTATCATATATATAACAACACTCTACATAACAACGCATGTGTCTGCGTCATAATATATCTTTCTCAACCATTGTTAAATGAGTCTTCCGTAGTAGTGACATATCCTTTTATCCTTATCTTCATATTCATATGCTTCTGGTAAAAAGTTGATGAAACATGAAAATGAAGAAACACATAGCTGGGGTCAGAATCTTCAATCATAACCTTTTGACAGCGTCAACGTCTGGCTTTAAAATCTTCAGAATCTCTAACTTAGTAACCAAAACTTCATAAGCATGCAATTCTTCAAAAGCTTAGTGATCATAGTCACATCCAGAAGCAGAAAAAGAAAGAACATTGCAGCAGCAACATAACGTCTTCTCAAAAGCTTCATAGGAGTGAATCAACGCAGAAATGACTTTTGGAACACAAAAGTTCAGAAACTGATGACGTTGCATGTCATATTCTCAGAATTAGAACTGTCTGTTAAAGCTACACAATAACAAACCTTTAGGTTACCAAAATTGTTCTCACACAAATACTACCTTGTTATATATTAAAAGTTAAAGGTCTAAATGCATAACCAAATCACGGACCCTTTGTCCCCAGCAGTGGTCGGGTATCCAGTAGTGTTCATCCACTAGTCTGTATGTCGTGTCAGTTTTGTCAGCATAAACATACATACATCATGCATAATTGATTCACATGCATATTCATATTGCATCACTATCACTCTGGTCAGTCTTATCCCCAAGTGATAAAAGTCCTCTTATCGATCGAGTTGTCAATTCTCTCCTCGTCAGGAAATGTTTTGTCTGAACAATCCCTCCTCCAGTTTATTTGTGGAATAGGGATGACCCTTGACCACTTTGATAACTTGAACCTCTGAAAGACAAGAAGACCTTCGACAAATGTCACTCTTCGCCATTGAAGATGATATCTTCGCTTTCTCGAATTAAGGAAAATCCCCAGAGAAAGCCCCTTTATCAAAGATTCGGCAATACAACAGTTTTCTCTGAAGAATTCGCTGACGAAAAGGTCATCAGTACCTCCAAATTGGATTGCATCACATGGCATTTCTCCGAGAAGATCTCAGGGAAAAGTATGATGTAATATCCCCAAGCGGGAAACGGTCTCTCAAGAGGCTCGTGTTCCCCAGTAGAGTCGACAAACGGCGTCTCCAAACAGAGAAGTTTGTACACCCCTACAGCTCAGACAAATGGGTTCCCCCCAGCAAGTCTGACATCAAAACTTTTTCCCATAAAATGGCATCTCCCCAGGAAAATTCGGCGAGAAGTTTGATGAAAACCGCTATAAATAACGTCCCTTGTCAAGAAATTTTATTGACAAAAGAAACTGAGACCAGTTCCTTGGCTGAAGACCAGGATCGAGGGGAAGTTTGCATCAGAAACTGAGACCAGTTCCATAGCTAAAGACCAGGATCGAGGGGAAGTTTATGGACAAAAGAAACAGAGACCAGTTCTGTGGCTAAAGACCAGGATCGAGGGGATGTTTATATCAGAAATTGAGACCAGTTCCGTGGCTAAAGACCAGGATCGAGGGGAAGTTTATATCAAAAACTGAGACCAGTTCCATGGTTGAAGACTAGGATCGAGGGGAAGTTTTCACCTTTTCTAAAGCATCATTGCTTAGCAAAAGAAGATGGATGAGCAAATTGCCATTCATAACCACCATCAAAATTTTGGGTATTCCGATATTTAATCCTCTTGCACCCTGAATGCCTGAATATCTTCGCCATTCACACCTTCGGGTCCAAGAAGATTAAATAGGGGCATCTGTCATACCCCAAATTTTGACCACTAAGATTTCCCATCATTGTGCCAGACATCACAATATGGATGAACCATCATGCCTCATCAATCTCCTCAAAGATGGTTGAGCATTCACTACAATCAGAACTAGGGTTTCGAGCCCTCTCAGAGCACTTAGACCAAGGATCAATCAAGAAATGACATGATCTTTAACTTGTCTAACATCTCAAACATCCATAAAGGATCAAGAGGACTCCCACATCAGGAATCAAGCACAAAGTTGCAACATTCCAAGTGGATCAAGCCTCAAGATCGCCAGTGTCACCAAATTAGGGTTTTGGTCGACTAAGGCATCCAAATGGAAATTTTCCTCTAGGAATGAGCCATTACTTCAAAGCACAACTTAAGATACTCCAAGGGACCTCATAGACCCAATCATCAAGTCAATTTAACCTCAGGGGATGCATTTACCAAAAAATCAGGAATTATGGTTTCTTGACCTAATTCACCCCTAAGTTGACTTTTGGGACAAAACATGAGCCAAGACCTCTAGACATTGTTTGAAGGTCTCCATTACACTACATTGATCCATTTGCAACAATGGATTGATCTAAGAAGCTTGATCTACAAGTTTCAATTTCATCAGGACACAATTAGGGTTTCGAGGAAAAAGTCAACTGTACCTTTGAATTTTGACCAAGACATGCTCCCAAACCTTGGGACATGATTCAATACACCCTATAACACCTATGGAATATATCCATTAGGTTTGATTTAGGTCAAGGACTTGATTTCACAAAGGATCGGACAGTTTGGATTTCATCCAGTAAAAAGTCAACTGTGCACAAAATCAAGTTTGACTTTTTGGAAATTTTCACAATTATGGTTCCTTGACCCTAAAACAATGTTAATATGTGATTTGAGTCATCATTCATCAAGAAAAATCAAATAAAGTGAGTTAACTTGTAAAAGGGGTAACGATAAAAAACCTAGAATTTTTCTAAGTTATGGAACAAAGTGGCTAGGGTACCAACTTCCAAGGAACATAACTTGAGATCCAAGAAACCATTTTGGGGGATCCAAGGCTGGATTTGTAGGTCTTGCTACACTCTACAAAAGCTTCAACTAGATCTCATTCCAATTCTTCATGGATTTTTAGTTATGGAGTGATCAAAATGGCTGAAAACATGAAAATGACACTTTTCCAACACTTTGTGAAAATCTTCCTAAGTTAATAGCCTTGAACATCAATGTTCATGGTGATTTTTCAATTGGATACAAATAGCTTCAAGACAAACTATGATCACACATGTGTTGTATCATATGAGGGCTTTCCAATGAGCCCAAGAACATGGGAAAACTCCACCTGAGCTAGGAGTTATGACAACTGCAACATGCCTTGCTGCAAACTATTTTGGCAAGGCAAATTTGTGCCTTAGTGCTCGAATTGATCAATTTGGGCAAATTCAAGCATGATTATCCATCTGCACACCTCAAGGGGGAACAAGCAAGGGACAAACACTGATCTACCAGCCTCCCAAGTTCATGGATCTATGTTTAGGCATGTCACTCCTAAATTCAAAGATGCTTCAAATATTCAATTTTGTTTCAAAGCATTTAACTGATGCATAGAGGTGGCATTCATCAAGACAATCTTATCCAAGTTTAGTCAAGACTTATCCTTGAACCAAAGAACCTTAGGCCTGTGCTCTAACCTCAAGTCAATGGCTAGAGGAGACTTGAGATTCCATTTGATCACAATTAGCCACAGACTTGTACCAGTTGCTATACACTATAGATGCCAAAACAAACTTGACACACTATAAATAGGCCTCAATTATGATCAGTTTGAGTACACCAAAGCACCCAAACTGATGCTTTCCTCAAAATCTCCATTTTCACTCCAATTTTTCCTTCTAATTCAAGTCACCATCGGGTTTTGATTTTGAGAGCAATTCCAACCAAACCAATCACACACACACATACCTCATAAACATCATATGTGAGTGATCCATCACAAAAAATCACATCTGGAACATCAGATTCTCAAAATCACCAGCCATCTGCACAAGCATTTGACAGATTTGCAGTTGAGGTGCCAAATCAAGTTCCAGCTCAATTCAATCCACTCCAAGCATTCAGACACACTCCATAGCACCTAAGGAAGTTGTTCACATCATTGGAACCAAGCTGTAACACCTCCAACCTAGAACTCGATCACCAGCTGCAAGAGGTAAGCATGAACTCTTCAAACTCCATGATGCATGCATATTTTACTGCACATTAATTTTGTCATATGTTCCTAATCATGTATGCAGTAATAACCGTCAATCAATTGCCATGAATCAATCGTGTATGAGATTTCATTGTGTTCATGCAGAAATTAGGGTTCTTGAGATTTTCTTTTGATTTCTCACTCAATACTCAAAATAAATGCAATTAACCTATATGGTTGTGATCCTTGTTCAAAAACGAACAAGATTGGTACTTGAATTGTGCAAAACCATTGAGAAATCATGGAGAAAAGTGAGAAAACGCAAATCTGAAAAAAAACCGAGGGCGCGGGCAAGAACATGGTGTTCTTGGCGCCATAATTCAAATTTTTGAATTTTTGTTATTTTGGTTAATTGATTCAATAATTAATTTCTCTCTTAATATTTATGTTTTTGAATTGATTCTTTTTCTCAAAATTCACTAAAATGTTTAAATATTTTATTTTCCAAAAAAATCCAATTTATATTATATATTTAATATAGTTAGAATTTTTGTAATTAATTTCATTTTAATTGTTTTTAAACATTTTTTAATGAAATTCCCACTGCACGGCGCTGCAGCAGAAAATCAAAAGAAGCAGTGAAATCAAAGTAACCGCGAACAACACCACTGCACGGCGCTGCAAGTTCCGACACTCACCACAACCTCTGATGCCGCAGCCGACGCCGGTGACGACCTCCCTACACATCAGACATGTCGCCACATCGCACAACCACCATCGACGACGAAGCCCTCACGCAACTCGCCGTCTCCGATCTGAAGCTGCCGCTATGCCAAACGCAGCAACACCGTGAGTCACCCGCCGGTGTGTTCCACAATGCAACGCCAGACACCACCGCGACCGATCGCCGAAACCACCGCTGCCAGCACCGGCCACGCCCTTGCGCGACTCCGCTTCTGTTTCCCGCAATGCTGCTGCCGTTAGAGGTACTTTGTTTACTCTAGCTTTATGATTTTATATGGCCTGTAACAGTCCTTGATTTATTATTGTTTTTGGTTTATTGGATTTGAATTTTGAGAGAGGAATATATTTGAAGGGATGATGAATAGTATAGAAAGAGAGATGAGTATTGTGACGTTGTTTCTATTCTCTTTATTGATTCTACTTTAAAGGTGTTATTTTATTTAAGAACAAAAGAAAAATAAATGAGTGTCATGTGCCTTAATTCTTGTGGTTATTATTAGTTGTTTGAAAAGTCAAATCCAAGTCTAATTTCTTAGTGATTTATGTGTTTTAAAAATAGCGAAAAATAATATATATAAAAACTAATTCCCCTATAATTTTTAGGTTGTATTTTAATAGTTGGGCTATTCACTTGTTCTAGTTTAGTTTTAATTATAGTTAATTCATTTAATATTAATTCTAATTTTTAAAATGGGTCAGTTAGTTAACTTACTTAAGTTTCACTAACTATTTTAGGTAGTGCTTATATGATATGATTCAATATATAAAAATATGAAAATATAATTGAGGATTTAATTTGAAGTTAGGGACCAATTCTAAAATAATTAGGCATATCGAAATTGTGGATTAATTGGATTAATTATGTAATATTAATTATGTAATATTAATTTGGGGGAAATTAGAGTTAGTAAATGGGATGATTAATGGATAACTTTGGGATAAATTTTAGGATTAATTCTAGGACGATATAAGGATTAATACTAGGATAGCGTTAGGGTTCTAATTAGGACTAGTTAAAATAATTAGTGGTTGGCAAATTTAATTGGGATAATTAGGCTTAATATAAGTACTTAATTTAAGTTGTTAAAATAGGTTTTAATTTTTTAGTTTTTTTAACAATTAAATTAATTACTTAATTTAAGTTGTTAAAATAGGTTTTAATTTTTTAGTTTTCTTTAACAATTAAATTAATTACTTAATTTAAATTGTTAAAATAGGTTTTAATTTTAGTTTCTTTTTAACAATTAAATTAATTACTTAATTTAATTTGTTAATTAATTTTCACTTAGAGTTTTGTTTTTTAATAAGTAAGGTTTAGGAAATAGGATTTTAAGGATTTTAATATTAAAATAAATAATTAATTTCTTTTATATTTTTTTATGAAGGGTTTATATACTTAGGTTAATTTTTTATAAAATCTATACTTAGGATTTATTTTAAGGAATTTACTTTTTATAAAATATAGGGTTGGGATAAAAATAAATTGAATTTTTATTTAACTTTACTTTTGGGATATAAATATTTTTTTTAGGGATTATTTGGAATTTAGATATTATTCTTTTATTTGGATTAATCTGGATATAAATTTTGTTTTTTATCATAATGACATGTTTAACTTTTTATTTCTTTTTTCTGTGAAAATTAGAAATTTGCTTTCTAAAGGATATTTAAGGAATTTTTCTTTAAGGGATTTTAACTTGGGATAAAGCTCTTGGTCTGAGAGCCTAAATAAAGGATAGGGTAAGGGATAGAACTCTTGATATCCGAGAGTATAAATAAAAGGATTAAGGGATAAAGCTCTTGGTCCGAGAGCCTAAATAAGGGATAGGGGATAAGGATTTAGGGATAGCACTCTTGATATCCGAGAGTATAAATAAAAGGATTAAGGGATAAAACTCTTCCTCCGAGAGTCTAAATAATGGATAGGGATTTAAGGGATTTAAGGGATATAACTCCTCATCTAGGAGTATAAACACTAGATTTAAGGGATAGAACTCTTTATCCAAGAGTATAAATAGTGGATTGGGTTTATGATTAGGAATGAGTTTAGGATTAGGAATGGGAATAGGATTAGGGGTAGGAATAGGGGAGGTGAACTACGGTTACTCTGATCCTTCAAATTGAGGGTACGTAGGCATAGGGTTGCAAACCAACCCTAGCGAGTATAATTAATAAAAATTAGGTTTTCCTATAACTTAGACAAACAAACATACTCTAAATTCAAAGGTGGATCCCATTGAGTACAATGGAAGTGAGGGGTGCCTAACACCTTCCCCTCACTTAACCGACTCCCGAACCGTAGGAATCTCTGCCCTTAGGATTAGGATATTAGGTTTATCATTATTTCCCTTAAAAAAATATGATGGCGACTCGAATATTTTTGTCGGCCGCGACAACGGGAATACGTAGGCATAAGATTGAGAAATCTTAGCGAGCATACTAATCAAAAACTCTAGGTCCAGTACCTTCACACATCAATCAAAACTTAGGTCCAGTACCTTATCGAAAACATCGAAAAACCCGAACCTCAACAAAAACTCACTCACTCACTCATATTTCCCAAGAAACTTTCCCAACCCATTAACGGATAAACACTATCAAGTACAAACCGAAATCTAAAGCTAATATCCTGTGGATAACCACATATAGGATGGGTAATTGACAACTCCCCATTGTATAACCTGACCCCGGACCCCCAATCTCTTTAAAGCGTTTGTTCAGTTAAATATTCGCGTGCAAGGTTAGTTTTAGATAGCTTCCCTTTCCCTTCCAGCTTCACGGGATAAATAAGAAATCAGAAAGTAGCACCCCCTCCTACCATTGCGGTGAGGAAAACCCAGCGATATGGTGGTCACGTCACCGACAAAAATCGCTCGCTACAGTAAAATGGTGACTTTGCTGGGGACGTCTTTGATCTGTTAGGATTATAGGCTATAGCTCTTAAGATGTCTAGGATGTTAGTTTTAAGAATAAATATATATATATATTGCTTTTACTAATTGATATCCGTGTTTATTTTTCTCCTAATGGGGCTGCGGGTGATGCCGCATCTGGAAAGCTTGAGTGACATCTAAGATAAGTGATGGCATTAGACGGGTAATCTTACAGGGAGTGACTCCCAAATAAGAGGCCCCGGTAGACCATCGAATAAGTGGAGATACCCTTTTCGGATTCAATGTCTAAACGATTTCGGTTGTTGAAAGCAGATTGTTCGATTGTGGTGTCCATGAAACTGAGGATTTAGTAGGCTGAGACCATGTTACTATTTTGTAGTGCGGAAGCTATCGAAAATAATTGTCACGCGATACTACCCTCATTTGAGATTACTCTAAGATACTGCAGCTTGCTCGGGTGAACCTGCCTGCTGTTGTTATCCCAAAAGGGGTCAATGATTTTGAGGACAAGTACAAAAAATCACCAGTACAACCTTTGGGGATGGGCAAAGCCATGGCTTCATGACACTGAACCTTTGACCCCATGTTTTTTTTATGTTTTTGTGTGCTGCATTCACGTATTCATTTCATTAAAAAACATTAAACAAAGAAAAAATCTTCTCTTCTAGTCTCTCTTTTTCAAATTAAACTAAGACAATGATTACAAATATCAGAGAGAAAGATTGCGTTATGGATTTTGGTAGAAGGAAGACTCACAAGTATACCTTCAAGGTTCCAAAATTAGAGGTTTTGAGAGGGTTGGCAAGGATGATCACCAACCCTGATGCTTTCAGAGCTAAGTACGGAGGACTGCTGTCTCTGTTAAGGGTCCATGTAATTGAAGGAATCCTGGCTACGCTCATTCAGTTCTATGATCCGGTATATCACTGTTTCACATTCCCGGATTACCAACTTGCACCAACGCTAGAGGAGTACTCTCACCTGACTGATTTACCCATTACTGACCAAGCTCCCTTTTCTGGATTGGAAGAAATTCCAAAGGATCAAACCATTGCAAGAGAAATCCATTTGGACGAGTCAAAAGTCAGGACTCACATGACCACTAAGGGTGGAATCCAAGGTTTGCCAGCCAAGTTTTTGATATAGAAGGCTCTGTACTTTGCTAGTATAGGGAATGTGACTGCTTTCGAGAGCATCTTTGTGTTACTCATATACGGGTTATTTCTGTTTCCCAACATTGATAACTTTGTTGATATCAATGCCATTAGGATTTTTCTGATTGGAAACCCCGTACCAACCTTGCTCGCAGATGCTTATCATTCTGTACACTTAAGGAATTTGTACAGCGGAGGAGTGATCACATGTTGTATACCCCTGCTATACAAATGGTCCACTTCCCATTTGCCTAAGTCTGCCGCTTTTTGGGATCATAAGAGTACTTTACGTTGGTCACAGAGAATCATGTCTCTTACCAATTCTAACATAGACTGGTACAATCGAATCTATGACGGGATAAAAATCACTGACCGTTGTGGAAACTTCCCAAATGTACCCCTCATAGGAACTAAATGAGGAATCAATTATCATCCAATTTTAGTTCGTCGTCAATTTGGATACCCAATGAGACATGTCCCACGTAATGTTCATCTGGAAGGTCTTTTCTTCAAGGAAGGAGAAAATGACAGGGCACTAAAGACAGAAATAGTGCATGCCTGGAAACATGTTCACAAGAAAGGAAGAGAGTCTCTAGGAAATCCGGAGTATGTCTCTGTGGAAACTTATCTCCACTGGGTACAAACTAGAGCTCTCAAGCTGAGGATGCCATACCCTCGTCAAGAAGTTCTTCCGTTAAAGGAGTATGTCCTTTATTTTATGTCTGATACGGAAAAACTCCAGGTCACCCTCAACAAAGTTCAACAGGAGAGGAAGTCTTGGAAGAACAAGTACCGTATTCTCAATGTGGAGTGTAACAAAATACAACAACTGTTAAAAGAAAAAGATGCTCTGATCGAGATTTTAGAGCAACATGTTGTAGAAAATCAAGATGACCAAAGGAATTTGCTCGCTTCTTTCACTTGGCAAAGGAATGACAACCCGACAACGGCTCAAGAGCCCCGGTCAAAGAAAAGGAAAGTACCAGAACCAGCACCTGAGCTCTCCTCGGAGAGGACTCAGGATCCATAAGTTTAGACTTTTCCTTTTACAACACTTTGTAAATAATGTATTTCCATTTCCACAATCTTTGAATTCAATAAAATGGGGTTTCCCCACTGTATGATATTTGCAATCCAATTATTGAAGTTTCTTTTGATTAAACAAAAATTTTAATTAATATAATCATTGCGTATCATTCATCATTCTCACATAATGCATTCTTCTTACCTACGAATCTCACATTTGTGTCTCGATTCTAGAGTCAAACTGTCTCATTCGTACAATACTCGGGCCAATCTACAAAAGAAGATGGATAATCTCGAGGAAGAGAACAGAGAGTTGAGAGAAGAACTCGACGCTCTGAAAGAAGATCTGAGGAAACTTCACAATGACATGCAAGCTCTAGCAGCAGCTCATATACAAAGGACTGTGATCTCAGAGATCACATCTACGCCTATAGTGGAAAAGTATGATCCTCGGTATAACATGCCTAAAGATCGTCCCTGGGGCATGCCACTCAACTATATCCCAGAAGGATATATTATGCCGATCACGGAAGATCCGGAAACTGCAGCAGGAACCGCTGGGCCCTGAAGGTTACAAACTTTGGGAAGGCGAAGATGCAAGGGGCATGACAGCAACTCCTGAAGGTTACAAACTTCGGGAGAGGGAAGCACCAAGAGTCACTGCCGTAATGACTATACCACGACCCGTGGTACACACTGTCCTAGAAGGACAGATTCCACAGATACCGTCTGGTGGAAACGAAAGTATGTATGACAGAATGAATGAGTTCCAGGAACAATTCCTGGAGATGCAAAAGGAACTACAAGCCATTCGCGGTCAGGATCTATTCGGAAAGGACGCCGCAGACCTTTGTTTGGTCCCCAATGTGAAAGTTCCGCAATAATTCAAGGTGCCCGAATTTGAAAAATACAAGGGAAACTCTTGCCCTCAAAGTCATTTGGTGATGTACGCTCGGAGGATGTCAACTCAGACAGAGAACCAACAGCTACTGATCCACTATTTCCAGGATAGTTTAACCGGTGCCGCACTCAAATGGTACATGGGTTTAAACCGCACTAAGATCGTCACTTTCAGAGACCTTGGCGCTGCCTTCGTTTAGCAATATAAGTATAACCTGGACATGGCACCAGACAGAGATCAACTCAGAGCCTTGTCACAGAAGGACAAAGAGACATTTAAGGAATATGCTCAGAGATGGCGTAAAATTGCCGCCCAGATTTGTCCACCTCTTGAGGAAAAAGAGATGACAAAGATCTTCTTGAAACCATGAGCTCATTTTACTACGACAGAATGGTCGCCAGTACGCCCAATGACTTTACTGAGATGGTAGGCATGGGAGTTCGTCTAGAAGAAGCGGTCTGAGAAGGACGTTTAGTAAAATATGCTGGACCATCAAGCAATACCAAAAGATACGGTAGTGCTCTCCCTAAGAAAAAAGAGCAAGATATTGGGAATATCTCTCTCGGAAAGCAAAGGCGACGGTACCAACCAGTGGCAGCAGTAACTCCTGCTATCAACCCTGCGCCTGTTCCTACGTATCAACCTCAGGTTGCTCAGAGCCAACTGAATCAACAACAACATCAGCAAAGGACACAACAGCCTCTTCAGCAGGCTCGTCCTCAATACAACAACAATCGTACAACGCGACCACCAGGGTTCGACCCTATACCAATGTTGTACGTAGAATTGTTTCCACTACTACTGGTCAAGGGGCACGTCCAAACCAGGCCTCCTCTTACAATATCGAAGAATCCGCCTTTTTAGTTCAAAGCAGATCAAACTTGCCCTTACCATCAAGGAGGACCAGGGCATAACATAGAAAACTGTCTCAACTTCAAATCTGATGTGCAGAAGCTTGTTAGGAACGGGGTCTTATCCTTCAAGGATACAAATCCAAACATTCAGACGAACCCGTTGCCTCAACACGAGAAAACTGCAGTAAATTTGATAGAAGAAGAGTCTAAGCACAACTATCAAATTCATGATGTACTCTTATTGGGAACCAACCTGGTCAAGATGCATTGTAGACAGAGCGGGTACGGGCATGCACTGTCTCATAACTATAACCAGTGTGATATTTGCTCTAAAAATGATCAAGGGTGTTCTGTGGTGCAGTCATCTCTACAGGAACAGATGGATCTCGGATGGATCCAAGATCACCGAATTCGTGAAATCAACATGACTTATACGAATTCCAACATCATCCAAAACCACGACATCCGTGCAATGAATGTCAACTTGGTGGCAATGCACTCAAGGCAAAGCCAGCATCACAATCTGCCATGGCACGATTACAATTCCTATCTGGTCTGCTCGGTAAATAATCAGGGATGCTCTTTTGTACAAGAGGCCCTCCAGCGTGAGATGGATCTTGGATGGATTCAGGATTACCGCGATAGAAGTCATTATCAAGTGAATATGATTCAAATCATTGATATTCGCTTGATGAATACCAGCTTGGTGGAATTACACGCTACACAAGTCCAACTCGGTTTTCTGACTTCACACGACTATCAAAACTGTAAAGTGTGTCGTGGGAGTGACCAAGGATGTGCACTCGTTCAAAGGACACTACAACACTTGTTAAACCATTGGTGGCTTCCGATCTATCTAGATGAAGACACACAATAAGTCAGCATGACTAACGGGAACCCTACTAGGCATCAAAATCAGGATGTTCGATCAATGGAGACAGATCTAGTAAGGTTACACTGCATATAGAGCGGACGTGGCCGGGTGGCACCACACAACTATGAGCGCTGTAGAGTTTGCTCAGAGAATAATCAAGGATGCTACCTCATGCGAGGAGCCCTTCAAAGTCAGTTGGACCACAAAGAGATTCAACCATGGTCAAGCTCTGGTTCAATGTCGGACAATCATCCTAATCACGGCAAAGATGTTGTCTTGATCCCTAAGCGAGAAATGGCCAAAGATGTGCGTGCCATAATCCCTTTACTCCATGAATCAAGAGTTCCTCTCGATGATGGAAGGATTCTCAACCTCGAACCAATTGAGGCCGGCTACGATGGTCAGAAAAATCAGAAGGCTCCTGTAGTTATTTATCTGCCGGGACCAGTACCTTACAAATCCAATAAGGCTATCCCTTACAAATACGGTGCAACAACAATTGAGAATGGAAAGGAAACTCCATTACCCTCCGTCGTGAACATTGCAGACATCAGTCGAGAAACACGGAGCGGTCGGATCTTCAACCGAGGAGTTAGAGAACCCAACACAGAAATGGAACCCCCAACAAAAGTTCCTAATCAACCAGTTGGTCAATCCAATGATCCCGATCTTTCAAAGAACAACGATGAGATGTTGAAGCTCATCCAGAAGAGTGAGTACAACGTTGTTGATCAACTGTTGCAAACTCCTTAAAAAATCTCTGTGTTATCTCTTTTACTCAGGTCCGAGGCTCACAGGGAAGCTCTACAGAAAGTCTTAGAGAAGGCCTTTATGGAACAGGATGTAACAATAAGGCAATTCGATAGCATCATCTCCAACATCACTTCCTGCAATAATTTGGGATTCAGTGATGAAGAACTGCCGGAAGAGGGCCAAAATCATAACATGGCACTTAATATTACAGTCAACTGCCAGGACGATGCTTTAGCCAGCGTGTTGGTAGACATCGGATCCGCTCTAAATGTTATGCCAAAGTCTACTCTGATGCGATTATCATACCAAGGATCTCCGATGAGAGGCAGTGACGTCATCGTCAAAGCATTTGACGGATCCCGAAAAATAGTTATCGGCGAAGTCGATCTTCCTATAACTATCGGTCCTCACACTTTCCAAGTCATTTTCCAGGTCATGGACATCCGGGCAGCATACAGCTGTTTGTTAGAAAGACCTTGGATACACGACGTTGGGGCAGTCACTTCGACACTTCACCAGAAGCTGAAGTTCGTCAAGAACGACCAACTAGTCACAGTCTGCGGAGAGCAAGCCTTGATCGTGAGTAACTTATCGTCGTCCACTTGTGTAGAACTAGAGGAGGTTGTTGGAACCCAGTTCCAGGCACTTTTGATGAGCAATGACAACCAATCAGAAAGATAAACGTTGATTTCCTCGTACAAAGATGCTCTCGAAGCGATCAAAAGTAACAATGCAAAAGGATGGGGACAGCTTGTCATTACTACTGACAATAAGACAAAGAAGGGTCTTGGTTTTTCCTCAACCTGTACCCAGACTGCTACTAACGATGAAAGTCTTCATCCCATTCAGGACTTCTTCCACAGTGAAGGTTTCCTTCACCCAGTGTCTCAGGAAGTCCATACCATCAACGAGGGTGATTCCTCCGATACAGATAAAGAGTGGAAGTCCTATCTTAACGAGGACGATTATATGTCTCAGGAAGAGGTGCCTACGCCATTTTGCTATCCCGCACAGAGTCTGAGATATATACCGAGGTCAGACGTCAAGATGATATACGGAGTTTGTGATCCGGAAGGATGTCGTGCTCCACCAAACTCATTAGAGGAGGACAATCTGATGAACGACTATTATGGCCCAATGGATGGTCGGCCTATGTGGCAGCCGTACCCAGGAGACTCAGGGCAAAAGAGTCAGCCCAACGACGCTTATCAGCTAAGCATCATTGAAAAGAATAACTGCGTCCCCACCACTTCATGGGATCATTACTCAGGGCATGCTGAAGATATCCAGTATAACGATGAATTTGCAAAGAACGCAGGACAAGAGTTCATTAACTATGCTTTTCCCGAGGTCAACGTCATCTAAAGGGATGACTCCTCCAGTTCCAAAGAAGTGTGGGATACCTTAGGACAACCGAGTGGCATGTACGACTTCCTGGTCAGGTACACCGCTCCTGAAAGCTCTCGAATCAGGCTCGAAGACATCCAGCCAACTGGATGGGGATATCTACTTGAGAGTGCAAACACTGTGCAAGATAAAACAGTAGAATCCTCCTACGACAACTCTGCCTGGGAGACAGATTCCAATGATCCTACTCCATCAGAAATCAATGTTGTTTCTGAAGACAAATCAAGAAGGAAAGTACCAGACTTTGTGATTCACCGAGGAGTTCGCCGCCAATGGGTCGTTGTCAATGTTCGAAAAGTCATTCATCAGTCTAAGTAATTACCATCTTTATTTTAACCTTTCACCTTGCCCAGGTGAAACGGATGTTTTTATAGGGCTCACTTTCTCTAAATGTCTCTCTTCGCCTTGCCCAAAGCGACCGAGTTTTGTTTTATAGGGCTGTAGTTTCAGGAATCGACAAAATCATAAATAAAATAACGTCGTTCTGTAATTTCCACATTTATTGCTGTTTTGTCTTTTCGCTTTTTCAGAAAATGGTAATCCTAAAAACAACTCAAATAATAAAAACAAGCAGTTTTCAGAAAATACACTGCACACACTCTTGCATTTCTCTCTATCTCTTCTAAAAAACAATCATCACGTCATGCAGATTGCTTGTTTTAAACCCCATTGAAACATACGATCCAATGTCTTCTCCCAACTTTGAATTCCTGGTATTTGAGGCTGAAGAAGGAAATGACGAAGAAATTCTATAAGAGATCTCCCGATTACTCGGACAAGAGGAAAGGTCCATTGAACCTCACAAAGAGCCGTTGGAAACGGTTAACTTGGGTTCAGAAGAAGAGAGAAAAGAAGTCAAGATTGGGGCACTGCTCAGTCCAACTGTCAAAGAATATTTGATAGGACTTCTCAAAGAATTTCCCGATGTGTTTGCTTGGTCATATCAGGACATGCCAGGGTTGGATACCTGCATCGTGGAACATCATCTACCGTTAAGATTAGAATGTCCGCCGGTAAAACAAAGACTAAGACGGACTCATCCAGACATGGCCATCAAAATCAAAGAGGAAGTACAGAAACAGATTGACGTGGGTTTTCTCGCCACCTCAGAATATCCTCAATGGTTAGCCAACATAGTACCAGTTTTGAAAAAGGACGGAAAGATCAGAATGTGTGTAGACTACAGGGATCTGAACAAAGCAAGTCCAAAGGATGACTTCCCCTTACCACACATAGACATGCTGGTAGACAGTACATCCAAGTTCAAAGTTTTCTCCTTCATAGATGGATTCTCGGGCTATAAACAAATAAAAATGGCGCCGAAAGATATGGAGAAAACTTCATTAATCACCCCATGGGGCACTTTTTGTTACAAGGTAATGTCATTCAGTTTGAAGAATGCCGGGGCAACCTATCAAAGGGCCATGATACACAAAGAAATTGAGGTATATGTCGATGATATGATCGCCAAATCTAAGATAGAGGAGGAGCATGTGACCTACCTGTCAAAACTATTCGAGCATCTGAGAAAGTACAAACTCCGCTTGAATCCCAATAAGTACACATTCGGTGTCTGTTCAGGAAAACTTTTAGGGTTCATCGTCAGCCAGAAAGGAATTGAGGTTGATCCTGACAAAGTCAAGGTCATTTAAGAAATGCCTTCTCCAAAGACTGAAAAACAAGTCAGGGGATTCTTGGGACGTTTGAATTATATTTCCAGATTTATATTCCTCATGACCGCGACATGTGCGCCGATTTTCAAATTACTCAAAAAGGATCAGGACTGCGTTTGGACAGAAGACTGCCAAACCGACTTTGACAGTATCAAGGAATACCTGTTGAACCCACCGATTCTATCACCTCCAGTAGAGGGGAGACCGTTGATTATCTACCTAACAGTCTTGGAAGACTCAATGGGTTGTGTACTTGGCCAACAAGACGAAACCAAAAGGAAAGAGTCTGCCATCTATTATTTGAGCAAGAAATTTACCGACTGTGAAACTCGGTACACTATGCTTGAGAAAACTTGATGTGCTTTAGCTTGGGCAGCCAAACATCTTCGCCAGTACATGATTTGTCACACTACTTGGTTAATCTCTGAAATGGATCCAATCAAGTACGTCTTTGAAAAGCCTGCTCTCACGGGAAGGATAGTGTAGCACCCCAAAATTTGCCCTACCTTTTTCTGGCTTATGCTTTACTCATTTGCATTCCCTTAGGCCATATTCATAATCATATCATTGCATTGGTCTTCTAAGACATGGGATCAAAGGATTTTCTTGGCCTTATTCATAAGGGATTCAGTCGGTTTCTATTCTCGGTTAAGTTGGAGCAAGAGGTTGAATTCCCCTCGTTGTAATCTTCCTGATCTGAGGTTTTCCTAGTCACTTGGGATCTGAAGTGGGATGTGGATTAAATGTGATTATGTGACTTGCTTGAAATTCGAGACACAACTCTTTTTTTGTTTTTTTTTTCTTCTAACCCACATTCATTTAATACATTTTTCAATTATCCAAATATCCAAATATCCAAAAATCCATTTTATCCAATTTTAGTTCATTTCTATTCAATTATCCACTCTTTAATCCAGTTTTCTATTTTTATCCAAATCACTTCCAATTATCCAATTTCCATATCCATTTTGTTTCAATCCTATATCCATAAAAACCCTTTTGTCCAAATATCCATATCCATTTTGTTTCATTTTTCTTTAACCCATATCCAAACTCATTGTTCTTTAATCCATCTCTAACCAAAATCCATAAATCATATCCAATCCATTGTCCATAAACCACATTAAACCTATTTCTAAAAAAACCAATATCCATTTCCATTTTCCAAATCGAATATCCATATTTTTAAACCATGTCCACATCCATTTCAATTTTATTTCATTAAACCAAAGTTTTTAATTCAAATTCCATATTCAAAGTCCATATCCCTTCTTATCATTTTTCTTTAAACCATATATCTAAATTCATCCATTTGTTTTGACCACTTTTCAATCCATTTTTCTAAATCACAAATCCATTCAATAATCATTCTTTTTAATCCTTTTTTTTATTATTCATTTGTTTTAAAAACCAATTATCCAATTTGTTTTTCCCATTGTCCTTTTGTCATAAACCACCATTAGGGACGGTTGTGCTTGGCCGTTTCATTACATATTGGCGGTGGATATTTTACCAATACATGGCATCAAGGAAGAAAAATATACCTATCAGTGTTTAACAGATAATTATATGGCAGGTGCAGAATTTCGGTCACATGATTTTCATTGAGAATAATTCATTTGCAGCAGAAAATAGTAGAAAAATTACAAGAGTCCACTTAACCTCTACTAATCCAATTCTAACAAATACTAACAGATCCTAACTCTACCTCCTGGAACCAAAAACTTCTAACAGAATTTTCCATTTTCTCTCACAGTTACAAACCAATTCATTCAGAAAGAACTATAACAGAAAAACCAATAACTTCCTAACCGATTTTTCTAACTCCTAACCAACTTCTACAACAGAACCATAACTAACTTTTGATCCTCATCTTCATCGATTACAGAAGCTCCATCTTCAATCTCTGAATTTCCTCTTGATTCATCCCTCTGTATCACCTTCAATACCATCGTCAATTTCATTCTCTGCAATTCAACCTTCAATCATCTTCTTCAACCTTCAATCTGCGACCTGTAAATCACAAGAACACGCATCAATTTGGCAGAACAACACAATTCCGCATAACCAATTCAACGGCGTGCGAATTCATCCATATCAACAACAACGCACACACGAGATTCACAGAGATTCACGCGCAGAAACAACAGCAACACGCATATTCAGAGCGAAGAAGAAGCGAAGAGAGAGAAAGAGAGTCGTACCTGAGAGCGTACTTGTCTTCACCTGCGTTCTGCCTCAACTCCAAGTTCGCCGGAATATTCCTCGTCCCCAGCCGGTAAGCAATTCGGTTCTCCTCCAATTCGCCCTAATGTAGTTATCATCATGTAGCTCATGGCCGGAGGAATCAAAACCCTAAGAGATTGGACTCTAATTCCTCTTCAACGGAGTTTGATTCGTGTTTTAGATTTTAGGGTTCTTAATTTCATCATCTCGGTTTAAAGTGTGGGAGCGGAATTAAAATAAACAAGGTTATATCGTGAGGAAGTAGGACGTTGAGGGGGCGGAATTGTGGCAATGACGGCGTATGGAAGGAGAGGGTGGAGGCTTGTCTTTGCTGATAGTTTGCTAGGGTTTCAAAAGAGGAAAAACCAATTTATTCTCAATGCTGTGAACCATGATAATTTGGTAGGCTTAGGTTGCATGGGCTCAACGCCCCGTTTGCTATCACCACCTCTCTGTTCATTAGAAACCATTGACCAATTGGGATGGTGTGGATGATTTTGGTTGGTTGATTGTTGGTTAGTTCTTTGATTAATTTTTTTGTTAAGATTGTTGATAATTATTAATTATGAATTGTGCTGTTTAATTAGATACTATCTTGCAAATTGGCATCTAATCATAGTTTAGATTGATCTTTGGTTTTTTTATTAATCTCTTTAGATATTTTGATGATTAGATCGGTTAACTAGTTTTAATTTGCACTAATTAGAATTCCATGTTTGTTATTAGATATTGAAATTAGAATTAGGATATTTAGATTTTTGATATTGCTTTCAATTTTAGAATTAGTTTTTAGAAGATTAATTTTGATTAATTTTTGTTTAGAAACTAATTTCGATTTAGTTTAGACTTTGAACTGTTGATTTTAACCGTGTTTCTAATTGATTTTTTACATGGTTCAATATTCGACTTTATTGACTAATTGCCGATTAATTTCGATTAACTTTTGTTTAGACACTAATTTCGATTCAATCTAGATATTGACTTTAGAATTGTTTTCGAACTAATTTCGATTAGATATTAATTTTCATTTAGTAATCTAATCTTGACTTTAGTTAGATCTTTAGATTAGAATTCTTAACTTTAGAACTAACTAGTTTTAGAATTAGTTGATTTGACTTAGTTCTAACATTGATTAAACATAGGTTTTAGTGCTAATATCTTTTAAATAGTTTCATTTGATAACTTTGTTAATAGTCCTTAATACTTGTTACATGTTAGTTTTGACTAAGGGTTGTTTACATTTTAGTATTGATTTCAATTACTTCTTATTGACATTTCCTTTTGATCTTAGTTGCTCACTTTGGTTATTTCCATTTGAGCTTTGACTAATCTTTGAGTTTGTTTTGTAGTGTTTCTCACTTGACTTAGTTAATTGAATGAAGTGGAAGTTGCTGCTACATACACAGCTGCTGTGCACAAAGTGTGCTGTAAGATGTTGTTGTTCTGTCTGGCTGCATAGACACCCATTCTGTTCTATAAATAGTAGCTGTTATAGACTGTTTTTACTTGTCGCTAGTTTTTACTGCTATGCAGGTGCGGGAGCGCTGTTGTTGCTGTTGTTTATGGCTTACGACCTTGTTTTATTGTTCTTTTAAGAGCATTTGGTTCCATGCCTTTCACGGATCCATTCCACTTTCTAACACTTTTGCTCATTTATGCTAGATCACTAGAAGTTGGCCGGTTTGCTTATACTTTGCTTGCGTTGCTACGGATTGATATCCATTCGGTATCACTTCTCTTCTCTTTTACTAATTCCGCATTTTTCCTTTTTATGCCATGAGAAGTATGATTGGGAGTCCGGCAATGATGGAAGTCCTCAAAGGAGGCTCTGTTTGTGATTGTTTAATATTGTGCCTGAAGACCTCTATGAGGCATCCCATTCCCATTTCCCCTGGTAAGACCTCCAAGGAGGCAATTGACGGAAGGTAGGGTTCGCAATCAACCCCCGTTATTCTAGTTGAGTCGTTCTTAGCTCTCATTACATGATTGAAGCTTTGAACATCACCTGCTCCTGTTATCGAGTCAGTCAAGTGGAAAAGGGTTTCGTAACCAACCCCCACGCTTTGTCTTTAGCTCGCATTGACCAATGCTGATGCTTATGTGATCTGATTCACATCTCCCCCTTTCTTATTCTACTCTCCATGGTTCTCGATACCATTGGATGAGTACCCTTATTTCCTATAGCTAGCTTGTTTGCCTCGGTTGATATGACCCCTTGGCTAAAGCTTCCCTTTTTCTCCCTTTGGTTGTGTGATACTATTGCTGACTGGTATTGTTTGCTCTTTCGTCGCTTTTAATTCATTTTGTGATTGATTTATCCTGTGTTTACTTGTCTGATGACATGATCCCTTAGGATTCCTCGCTCCACTTAATTTTTGATTAAGTCGGAGGTAGGAGAGACATTAGGATAACAATCCATGCCTGACAACATTAGGTATACTTCCCTTGATCCTGACCTTAGGACCATCATTGCATGCTGACTTGTAGGACCGAGTTTCCCCATAGACTTTCTGTGTGTCCTTCCCTTTTGTTCTCTCACACCCATGCGATCGAGGTTGTTTCCTATCCGTGGTCATTACCACGAACTACGGATGCTCTGATTCCTCATTCCCTAATGAGGATACGTAGGCACAAGGATCCCTATCCTTGGCGAGCACACTAACAACTAACTCCCGTTTTCTCTTACACTTTGAGTCTCTTCTCTCTTCTTTTAGAGTTAGGTTTTAAACCTCACCAACCTTTAGGATCACTCCCCTTAACTAATCAATTAGGATTGAGTCTTAGTTCATATAGATTTTTACCTTTCTCTTCCTCTTGAGTCTTTCATCTTCTCATCTCAAAGAAAATCCAAAATATCTAATAAAGGTAGGCACTTATTGCATTTAGGCCTTTCATATAAAGAAAAGATTATCAGGGGTCTTCTCTTATAATCTTAGAATGTGTAGCATATGGCCCATCTTGGGTCAATGTGTTAGACATTTGATCTTGTATGAGAGACTTAAATGCAATACTTGTTGAAAATACAAATAAAGAAAAACACTTCTTCACTTCATAATCAACAAAAACACTTAATAAATACAAGTATGCTAGTGTGTTTGAACCTTATTAATTGGAACTAAGTGTGAGGGTCTTCTTCACACTTAGTGTATTTTCTTACTCATTCCATCTTGGAATGTTAGGATGTACACATTCCAATGATTAAGATTTAGATACACTATCATATGCAAACAAATGAAAAAACTCTTAAAAGACAAAAACAAACAATAACGTCTTTCCTTCGGGAATTCTTTCCTCATCTCCTTCAATCCTTCCGTAAGGATGCGTCATTTCCGTTCTACCGCAAACAGGTAACGCCTAAGTCTCCATACAGCGAGCTGCAACACCTAAACTGCTAGGACGCGAACGTTGACGTATTCCACTAAAAAGCACAAACAACTTTCCCTTAGGTGAGGGGAACTACGTCGCTCTGATTCTCATGCTCCCGATGAGATACGTAGGCAGTGGGGTAGGGCCCATGTGAGCACTTCTTTTATTTTCCCTACATTTGTTTCTCGTTCCTTTTCCATTCTTTCTCTTTTCTTTCTTTCCATTCCTTTTCCAGTATCCTTTTTTATCACCCTTTGATTGAGACAAGCAAGCGTGGATCCCATCGGGTACGATGGACGCGTGGGGGTGCTAATACCTTCCTCTCGCGTAACCGACTCCCTTACCCTTTCTCTTGGTCGTAAGACCATGCTCTTTCCTTCCTTCAGGTTTATGCGGTGTTTCCTTTCCCTCTCTTGGGATAAATACACATTGCTGGCGACTCTGTTCGGTGCCACTTTCGCGTTTGTACTAGGATGAAAATCCCGGGAGCGACAGATAGCCCGTTGGCAGATGTTGTTATCAGAATATGACATAGAGTATCATGCTCAGAAAGCCATCAAAGGAAGTATTTTAGCCGATCATTTGGCTCATCAACCGATTGACGATCAGGAATCAGTCGGATTTGACTTCCCAGACGAAGATGTTATGTACTTGAAAATGAAAGATTGCGATGAACCGCTACCCAGTGAAGGGACAGAACCAGGTTCCCAATGGGGACTAATCTTTGACGGGGCTGTCAATCATTACGGAAACGGAATTGGGGCAATCATCATAACACCTCAGGGTACCCACATTCCTTTCACCGCCCAACTGACATTCAAGTGCACAAACAACGAGGCTGAATACGAAGCTTGTATCATGGGTCTCGAAGAAGCAATTGATTTAAGGATTAAGAACTTGGATGTATATGGCGACTCAGCCCTGGTTATCAATCAGATCAAAGGAGATTGGAACACATACCAATTAGGACTAATTCTTTACAAAGACTATGCAAGAAGGTTGTTACCATTCTTCAACAGAGTCGAGTTTCACCATATCCCTCGTTAAGAGAATCACATGGCTGATGCATTAGCCACTCTCTCTTCCATGATTAGTGTAGGTCAATGGAATGACATACCTAAGATTGACATAATGCGCCTTGAGCGGCCCTCTTACATATTCGCGATTGAAACAGTCATAGACGACAAACCTTGGTATCACGATATCAAATGCTTCCTTCAAAAACAGGAGTACCCACCTGGGCATCCAGAAAAGACAGAAAGACCCTCAGAAGACTGGCTGGCAGCTTCTTCCTAAGCGGTGATACACTCTATAAGAGAAACTTTAACATGGTCTTGCTTCCGATGTGTAGACAGACCAGAAGCAATCATGCTGATAAAAGAAATTCATGAAGGATCCTTTGGCACTCATGCCAACGGACACACAATGGCGAGAAAAATTCTGAGAGCAGGGTACTATTGGTTGACCATGGAATCCAATAGCTACAAGTACATGAGGAGATGTCACAAGTGTCAGATATACTCAGACAGAATCCATGTACCGCCAACACATCTCAAAGTTCTCTCTTCCCCATGGCCTTTTTCCATATGGGGAATCGACATGATTGGCATAATCGAACCCAAAGCTTCAAACGGACATCGGTTCATCCTGGTAGCCATTGATTAAGTGGGTCGAAGCAGTGTCATACACCAATGTAACCCGACAAGTCGTGGTCCGTTTTATAAAAAACAATCTCATCTGCCGTTATGGTGTTCCAAGCTAGATCATTACTGATAATGGATCAAACTTGAACAATAAGATGATGAAAGAGTTGTGTGCTGAGTTCAAGATCGAACACCAGAACTCATCTCCCTACCGACCTAAGATGAATGGAGCGGTAGAAGCGGCTAACAAGAACATCAAGAAGATCGTTCAAAAGATGGTTGTAACCTACCGAGACTGACACGAGATGCTACCCTTTGCCCTTCACGATTATCGCACGTCTGTCCGCACTTCAATATGGGCAACCCCTTTCTCTCTAGTATATGGCATGGAGACAGTGCTCCCCGTAGAAGTAGAGATCCCATCAATCCAGGTATTGATGGAAGCTAAGTTAACAGAGGCTGAATGGTGTCAAAGTCGACACGACGAACTGAACCTAATCGAAGAAAAGCGAATAACGGCTCTATGCCATGGTCAGTTATATCAGCAAAGAATGAAGAAAGCATTTGACAAAAAGGTCTGACCCCGTGTCTTCAGAAAAGGAGACCTCGTGCTCAAGAAGATACAATCATTTCTCACTGATTCCCGGGGCAAGTGGAATCCGAATTATGATGGCCTCTATGTAGTCAAGAAAGCCTTCTCAGGCGGTGCCTTGAGACTTGCAACCATGGACGGAGAGGAATTTGCCTACCCCACAAATGTTAATGTAGTCAAGAAATACTTCGCCTAAATAAAATAAAATAAAACGTCTCGGTGGATTGAAAACCCGAAAGGGCGGTCCAGGAAAAAATTTAAGACATAATAAAAAAAATCATCCCGATGGATTGGAAATCTCAAAGTACAATCCAGGAAAAAGTTAGGGATAAATGGAAAGTAACTACATCTGACAAGGTTAAATCCCTCACCAGCAGTCATGCCATCCATCAGGAAAAATCCAGTCAAGGTCATCTTCGACGGAAGCTCAGGATGTCCAGAATTCAAAGTTGGTAGAAGGATAGCAGTCGTTATGTTTCAATGTAGCCCTTTTCCCGTAAATTACCATTTTCTAAACTTTGTATATACTCTATGGGATCACGCGATTGGCTGATTTCCATACAATCAATAAAATTTGAGCCCTAGTGCTTTTGTTTGCAATTCTTATTTGTTTTAGCTTTACAGAACGACATTTTAACATGATTAATGATTCTTGAAATAAAGCAAAAATGAATTTACTTGTTAAACTTCTTCTGCTTTTAAAATAAAGATGGTAATTCTTTTGACTGTTGAACATCGAAAAGAACATCGATAGTCTCTCCGAAAGTGATTGAGCTTCAAAGTGTAGAACCAAAGTACTCCTTCTAAGCCAGTGCGCCTGAATGAAGGATCAGCTGTGTCAGAAACCATGTTTCATCTGACATCCACGACAGAGTTCTTATCTCCTAAGTTCGACCAACGTTGTTCCCACAGGAACTATTTTTCCTAAGCAAGGCAGAATTTCTATCTTGGACCGGATGGTACTTCTTTGTCCCCAACAGTGGCCGAGTATCCAGTCGTGTTCATCCACTAGTCTGTATGTCGTGTCAGTTTTGTCAGCATAAACATACATACATCATGTATAATTTATTCACATGCATATTCATATTGCATCACTATCACTCTGGTCAGTCTTATCCCCAAGTGATAAAAGTCCTCTTATCGATCAAGTTGTCAATTCTCTCCTCGTCAGGAAATGTTTTGTCTGAACAATCCCTCCTCCAGTTTATTTGAGGAATGGGGACGACCCTTGACCACTTTGATAACTTAAACCTCTGAAAGACAAGAAGACCTTCGACAAATGTCACTCTTTGCCATTGAAGATGATATCTTATCTTTCCCGAATTAAGGAAAATCCCCAGAGAAAGCCCTTTTATCAAAGATTCAGTAATACAACCATTTTCTTCGAAGAATTCGCTGACAAAAGGTCATCAGTACCTCCAAATTGGATTGCATCACATGGCATTTCTCCGGGAAGATCTCGGGAAAAAGTATGATGTAATATCCCTAAGCGCGAAACAGTCTCTCAAGAGGCTCGTGTTCCACAGTAGAGTCGACAAACGGCGTCTCCAAACAGAGAAGTTTGTACACCCCTACAGCACAGACAAATGGGTTCCCCCCAGCAAGTCTGACATCAAAACTTTTTCCCATCAAATGGCATCTCCCCAGGAAAATTCGGCGAGAAGTTTGATGAAAACTGCTACGAATAACGTCCCTTGTTAAGAAAGTTTATTGACAAAAGAAATTGAGACCAGTTCTTTGGCTGAAGACCAAGATCGAGGGGAAGTTTGCATCAGAAACTGAGACCAGTTCCGTGGCTAAAGACCAGGATCGAGGGGAAGTTTATGGACAAAAGAAACTGAGACCAGTTCCGTTGCTAAAGACCAGGATCGAGGGGAAGTTTATATCAGAAACTGAGACCAGTCCCGTGGCTAAAGACCAGGATCGAGGGGAAGTTTATATCAGAAACTGAGACCAGTTCCATGGTTGAAGACCAGGATCGAGGGGAAGTTTTCAACTTTTCTAAAGCATCATTGCTTAGCAAAAAAAGATGGATGAGCAAATTGCCATTCATAACCACCATCAAAATTTTGGGTATTCTGATATTTAATCCTCTTGCACCCTGAATGTCCGAATATCTTCGCCATTCACACCTTCGGGTCCAAGAAGATTAAATAGGGGCATCTGTCATACCCCAAATTTTGACCACTATGATTTCCCATCATTGTGCCAGACATCATCACAATATGGATGAACCATCATGCCTCATCAATCTCCTCAAAGATGGTTAAGCATTCACACTACAAGAAAAATGGCCTACGGCCACGCTAAATTTTTCCACAACTCAAAAACTGTGGCCACATACAAGCTCTGGCCAGGGTTTTCAAATTGTAGATGTTTAGAAACATTGAATCCGGAGTGTGAAACTGTGGCGTTTTCTTCAATTGCCACTGTTACAAAATCACACTTATATTTAAGCCACGGTCAGAAAACTGTAGATATTTTAAGCCACAAAGAAAAACCGCGGAATTAGAATTTTCACTTTAAACTGTGGCCCAAGCCCAAAAGAAATACCCCGCCAGAATTTCCCTCGTTTCCCTCTCGTTAATTATTTTCTTTTCTAATTTTTTTTACATTAAAAAAAGAAAACAAAACTGAAAAAGTAAATACTCCTCTCTTCTCCATTTTGTAACCAAACCAAATACTCTCACTGTTCAAAACAAAATCCTCCGTTTCTCCTCGCGTCTCCTCCGTTTCTCCTGTACGATCCTCTTCTCCTCTTCTCCTCCGTTTCTCCTCCCCTGTTCCTCATTCCCCTGTTCCTCATTCTCACTGTTTAGTTCGTGATTTTCTGATGCATGTAGTTTTTGTTTTGCAGTTGACCTAATCTATATTTTTGTTTTGCAGTTCTGATACCGAAGCTTCCCCTTGTCGATTACCGTTGGAGTTTCCTGTGCTAATACCGAAGGTAGGGTTTCATTTTTAAATTTGTTATGGTTTCATTTTTACCCGATTTGTTATAACTGTTGTGTTTTTAAGGTTAGATTTTGTTATGGTGATTTGAAACTCAGTGGAATGAGGTGAGTAACTAGGGTTGAAGGTCTTGACAATGAGAGTGGCACTGAGTTTTTTTAGGGTGAGTAACTAGGGTTGAAACTGATATGGATTTGAGGCTAGGTTAGAAGACTTAAGGTCTAGGTTAGGTTGACTGAGATTTTATTCTTCTCTGATGTGCACAAACACCTTGTGATTTCTTCAGTACATAGGTTTCGACTTTCGATTAGTTGCTACAAAAAATAGTAGAGTAGTTCCAAATTGTACAATCTTTTGTGTTATATATTACCTGAATCAAAAACATACCAATGATAATTTTGTAAAGCCATAGCAATAGCAAGTGCATCTTTATAGTAATCAGTAGGTATACTTTCCCTTTATCCTTGAACCAAAGAACCTTAGGCCTGTGCTCTAACCTCAAGTTAATGGCTAGAGGAGACTTGACATTCCATTTGATCACAATTGGCCACAAACCTATACCAGTTGCCATACACTATTGATGCCAAAACAAACTTGACACACTAAAAATAGGCCTCAATTGTGATCAGTTTGAGTACACCAAAGCACCCAAACTGATGCTTTCCTCAAAATCTCCAGTTTCACTCCAATTTACCTTCTAACTCAAGTCATCATCAGGTTTTGAGTTTGAGAGCAATTCCAACCAAACCAATCACACACACACCTCATAAACATCATATGTGAGTGATCCATCACAAAAAATCACATCTGGAACATCAGATTCTCAAAATCACACGCCATCTGCACAAGCCTTTGACAGATTTGCTGTTGAGTGCCAAATCAAGTTCCAGCTCAATTCAATCCACTCCAAGAATTCAGACACACTCCATAGCACCTAAGGAAGCTGTTCACATCATTGGAACCAAGCTGTAACACCTCCAACCTAGAACTCGATCACCAGCTGCAAGAGGTAAGCATGAACTCTTCAAACTCCATGATGCATGCATATTTTACTGCACAATAATTTTGACATATGTTCCTAATCATGTATGGAGTAATAACCCTAAATCAATTGCCATGAATCAATCGTGTATGAGATTTCATTGTGTTCATTCAGAAATTAGGGTTCTTGAGATTTTCTTCTGATTTCTCACTCAATACTCAAAATAAATGCAATTAATCTATATGGTTGTGATCCTTGTTCAAAAGCGAACAAGATTGGTACTTGAATCGTGCAAAATCATTGAGAAATCGTGGAAAAAAAACGAGAAAACACAAATCTGAAAAAAACAGAGGGTGCGGGCAAGAACTTGGTGTTCTTGGCGCCATAATTCAATTTTTTGAATTTTTGTTATTTTGGTTAATTGATTCAAAAATTAATTTCTCTCTGAATATTTATGTTTTTGAATTGATTCTTTTTCTCAAATTTCACTAAAATGTTAAATATTTTATTTTGCAAAAAAATCCAATTTATATTATTTATTTAATATAGTTAGAATTTTTGTAATTAATTTCATTTTAATTGTTTTTAAACATTTTTTAATGAAATTCCCACTTTGATCTTTCAAAATCAATTGGATTTTTAACTTTCATATGATTAGACATAATTTTTTAAGAAATTTTCCAAAGTGTATAACTTGTTTTTGAATATAATTGATATTTTATTATTTATTATTTAAATTACCTTTGAAAAATGACATTTTTATTTAAAATTAGGGTTCCCTCTTGATTTTAAGTTTTCAAACACTTTTGGGCCTCTAATAGGGTGTAAGACCAAACCCTTGCTGTACATAAACCATTTTTGGGCCTCAGATATTGTATAAGTCCCGACACAATAAAAAAGATCTCGGCACGATCGCCAGTTCAAAACCAAATCATCTGAGCCTCTCCCTGAGTTGTAAGCCCCATCACTTGTACAAGAATAAATATTTGGGACTCTAATAGAGTGTAAGACCCAATCCCTTTTTGAAACCAAAATAACTTGGGCCTCAGTTATTGTATAAGACCCACTGTGGTTTCAAAAATCTCGGCGCGATCGCCGTTTTCAATACATTTTCATCTGGGCCTACCCTTGTGTTGTAAGTTTGATTTTTTTTTCTTTTAAATATTTTTGGGCCTCTCCTTGAGTTGTAAGACCCATCTGTTTATACAGTAAACCTTTTTGGGCCTCAGTCGTTGTATAAGTCCCTATACGCTCTTCAAAACAACGGTGCGACCACTATTAAACCTTGGGCATCTCTTTAAGTATAAGCCCCAACAATATTTTCACAAACAACTTCCTCTTTAATTTAGGTTCAAATATAGAGTTGTTATCAAAACTTTCTTTAATTTCTTTGAACAACTAACAGTACAGCATGGAAGCTTGCTCACCTGTAAGTTTTAACAGCTTTCATTTACTCGCTTTCATATAAATATAATTGTATTGTGGGAAGCTGTGCACGGTGAGTCTTCTTTCATATCCTTTTAAATACTTGTCATATATCAACTGTATATATACTAGTATAGTTATTTAGAGTTTTTCCCCGACAACTAGGTCTAGAACTAGGTAAAGCCATGTTGGTCACTCTTAAATACAGTCAAAACTAGATCCCCATAGGATTTCCAGATACAGTCATGCCTTCTCTTGGGCTTAAACAATATAGAACAAAGAGAAATGCAGTATTCTTCGTGAACCTTTTCTCAGACTGTCACCCCTAGAAATTGTCAAAGAAATTCTACTCCCCAGAGTTGATCTATTCTCGGTGAATTGCATCTCTTGAGTTTCTTCAAACCTCAGAACTTTCACTAAATGATCTATTCTCGGTGAATAGCATTTCTTGAAGTTTTCTTGGTTTGGGACCCACAGGCTTCCTAAAATCATCCCCGCCTCCTCTTGGGCTTTGTACAAGGACCCTTCGACTTCTTAGAAGTTCTCATGCCTTCTTTTGGGCTTAATGCAAGGACCCTGAAGACCTTTTAAAGGTATAAGACAGAACTTAGTCATCCTTTGCTAGAGCAGTCTTTCCAGTGTCAAATCACAGACCAATTTAGGGTTGATCCCCATCCCTTAATACACCTGCCTCCTCTTGGGCATCGTACAAAAGATAAAACTCTTCCACACCAGTAGACTCGGACAGTCTGAATCCCCTTGAATCTCAAAGACATTCTCAAGTTCCCTACAAACATAGGAAGAAACCCTGATCATTCTGGATCGATCTCTAGTAGAGTTAAACCCATGGGTTCTAAAACCCAGTCTCTCTCCTAAAAATCCCAAATCAGAACCTCAAGGTATCTAATATCTCAACTCTTCTGGAACCCTCAGCATGAGTTGATTCCCCACTTGGACCTGCCTAGGGATCTCAATAATCCCCAGCAGAAAGCTAGCCTCCTCTTGGGCTTTGTACAATGAGTCTCCCCAGCAGAGCTAACCTTTTCAGACTCTCTTGTTGAGTCAATCACTTTTCAGACTCTCTCGTTGAGTCAATCACCTTGTCAGACTCTCTTGTTGAGTCCATCAACTTTTCAAGACTCTCTTGTTAATTCAATCACCTTTTAGCACTCTCTTGTTAAGTCAACCCTTTTAGCCTCAATCTTGGGCTTTGTACAAGACAGATAAAGTCACTCTCTTGTTGAGTTAATGTTTTCCAGCCTCCTCGTAGGCCTGGTATAAGGATTTCCCCTAGCAGAAGTCAGATTCCTCTTAAGTATGATGATTTCTCTAGCTTATTCAGCCACAATCCTAGGCTTTGTACAGGACAGATAAAATCACTCTCTTGTTGAGTCGAACCCGTTTAGCCTCAATCTTGGGCTTTGTACAAGACATGAATCTTCATAACCTTCTCTTAAGCTTGGGACAAATATCATCCCCAACGGAGTCCATTCCCCCTGGCCTTCTTTTAGGCTTTGAAAAATAGATTCCTAAGCAGAGTCAAACTCTTTTCCGTCTCAATCTTCAGCTTCGTACAAGATAGATAAGACTCTCCCGCAGAGTCAAACTCATTTCAGCCTTAATCTTGGGCTTTGTACAAGACACATACAAACCTCCTCACCAGATTCAGTTAAATTTCCCATTTCAGCCTCAATCTTGGGCTTTATACAAGACAGATAGAACATTTTCCCCGAAAAAGTCAAACTTTTAGCCTCCTCTTAGGCTTTGTATAATGATATCCCTAAAGAGTTATCCTTTTTTTTTGCCTCAATCTTGGGCTTTGTACAAGACATATAAACACTCTCTTGTTGAGTCAGTCAGTTCTAGCCTCCTCTTAGGCTTTGTATAAGGACTTCCCTAATGGAGTCAATCAACCTCTTAGCTTCAACCTTGGGCTTTGATCAAGGCACACAAAAATCAACAATCCCCTCAGAGGAAGTCCAATCCCTCTTTAGAGATGACAAGTTCTCTCTCAGTCAAACCTTTTAGCTTCAATCTTGGGCTTTGAACAAGACACCCAAACATCTTTTTCCTCCCTTAGAATAGGAGGAACTACGATTGCTCTGATTTTCCTGTTTCATTTAAACAGGAATACGTAGGCATAAGATTGCAAAATCTTAGCGAGCATACTAATCAAAAACTCTAGGTCCAGTACCTTCACACATCAATCAAAACTTAGGTCCAGTACCTTACCAAAAACATCGGAAAACCCCGAACCTCAACAAAAACTCACTCACTCACTCGTATTTCCCAAGAAACTTTCCTAACCCATTAACGGATAAACACTATCAAGTACAAAGCGAAACCTAAAGCTAATATCCTGTGGATAACCACATATAAGATGGGTAATTGACAACTCCTCATTGTATAACCTGACCCCGGACCCCCCAATCTCTTTAAAGCGTTTGTTCAGTTAAACATTCGCGTGCAAGGTTAGTTTTAGATAGCTGCCCTTTCCCTTCCAGCTTTACGGGATAAATAAGAAATCAGAAAGTAGCACCCCCTCCTACCATTGCGGTGAGGAAAACCCAACGATAAGGTGGTCGCGTCACTGATAAAAATCGCTCGCTACACCTTGCTCCTGATCCTTTTCTTTGCCAGCTTCCGTCCTTCAATTTTCCGAACAATTCTCCACATAATGTTCGTATTTACCACAACTTAAGCACATCAGATGCAAACCCTCAAGCTCCACCTTGTAATGCCACCCTTTGATTGCAAACATAGCAAGAGGCGGTCTCGATAGATCCACCCGAACACAAAGCCTTGCATATTTCCCTCTTTCCCTCGTGGAAGTGTTCTTGTCTACCTTGATCGTCTTCCTAATTCTTTTACCTTTAAACATGGTTGTCAAACTCGCGGGTAGACTCGTAAACTTATACGAGTTTATGAGTTTAGGAAGAGAAAACGAGTAGACTCGCGTACATAATCAATTTTTGATAGACTCGAGTAGACTCAGGTAGAATCGCATGAACTCGTAGAGACTCGTGAGTCTATGGCGAGTTTACGAGTCCACAAATTTTTTTAAATTTTGTTTTTATAAACCCATAAAATGCTCAAATTCCCCCCCAAAAATTATTTTATTTAAAAAGCCCTTATTGTTTTGCTTGTACGAGAATTAGAAAGTTTCTCTCCTAGTCTCATATTTCAGCAAAGTTTCTTCCTCCCTTCATCCATTCATAGATGACGTGCGTTTATTATGTCTTTTACTTTGTTCGCATTCAATCCCGTAAATCAATCATTTATTGTGTAAGTATTTTCTTATATGTTTCACTTGGATGTTTTTCTTGTTTATTCTCTTGTATATTCTCTTGTGTAAAGATGATGAATGGATAACTGAAGATACTAATGAGGAAAATATGCAAACTGAAGTTAATGTTGAGTAAGATGATGTTATTGTTAACAATGTTATGGAATTTAATGTTGTTGTTACTAATGTTGTGCAAAGTGGTGGTGGTGGTGGAAATTTTGAATTAGGTGGGAGCGGAACTTCAAGCAATCCAACTTGGGTTAATGATGAAGGTGTTTCATCCAGGGTAGAATTTTATAATGATACAAAGATACCGATGAAGATGATGGTGATGATATTGGTGGTGATGATTTCACTGGAGTTTTGGATGTTTAAAGCCATTAGCATATCTGTTTTATGATTTTTTTTGTTTTATGTAGTAGTCAATTAAGAAGAAATTAGTACTTTAAGTCTTTAAATACATACTTTACTATTTTGTTTGTTTAACTATTGAGTGTTTTTGTTAAGAAATTTGTTATGGAGTATGAAATTTAAATTTTGATGTTAATTGGTATTCTATTATATATATTTGTATCATATATGAGGCATTTAAAAGTTTAAAAATACATGTGTGTGTCATGTATGTGTCACGTACAGATTTTTGAAAGTCATTTTTAATTTTTCATAGACTTGTACAAGTTTGTGAATCAAGTCTGCGAGTCGAGTCTACGGATCCTTTACAAGTCTGAGTAGACTCACAAGTTTGACAACCTTGCCTATAAAGGCGAGGATCTTTCGATCATAATACCCAATAGGTAGTCCTGGTATCCGAACCCACACCGCCAACTGATCTACTACGTCATTCACAGGGCAGAAATTTGGCTTCCCTTCCTACACAATGAGATAATGATTGTATGTAAGCCATAGACCCTCCAACAACGCAATTTGATGATCCTCTTTGCTAGTGAACGTAACAAAGTAGTACTCTTGCCCTAAGTCCACTATACTCAAAACTCTCCTCCTAGCCCATAACTGCTGCAACCTATTCTCAAGAGATTTAAATCTGACATGCCTCCCCAACATTTGAATAATCACACGGACAGTTTCGCGATTCGCTTTTCTTCCATCACTGAGAGGATGAATTCAGGACAATCATAGCCTTCTACATGATTTTCGTTATACAAATTCTATTTTGGTCCTCCTCTATATCCACCATCTCATCCTCCACCGACAGATTATTCCGAGCAGTATTACTCATTTCCCCTGTCACCAAATTCTTATATGAGATCTTCCGCACTTTATGATTTTTTTGCTGCTGACTAACTTCCAAATCATTCTCTATCTTGCCCTCTTCACCTTAAGATTGAGAATTCTCAAGATTCTTGATCAGGTTCCTGGTTCTTAATCCCCATAGCATTGTGAGCATGAGTCTCGTCCAGATCAGAATCTTGCCTCATAATGACACTGCCACTGTTTGCACTTGGAAGCGCCATCTTGATCCAGAATTTTGCGTCGCCCCTACTTCCCAGCTGGAGTAAACACCGTCTCCCTCTACCCAGACTCAGGGAAAGGAACTCAATATTTATTATTAATATTTTTAATTACAATTAAATTATTTTGTACTCATTATTTATTATTAATATTTTTAATTACAAATAAAATATTTTGTACTCGTTTTTTTATGAACATTTTGACTATTATTATGTAATCTATTTAAAAATGTAACAATTTTATCATTTATTTTAAATGAATAGAATATAATTTACTTTAAATAAAAAAAAATACTTATATTTTTTTTAAATAAGAAACTAATTTTTTATTAAGAATTATAAATTTCTTTACAAATATTTAGAATCACGTTTTATTCAAAACTAATATTTTTTAAAATATTTCTTCTAAATATATGAAATTGATTAGTTATAGATATTATTTTGATTAGGCAGTACATATAAATATATGATTATGAAATAGATTGCTCAAAAATAATATTTTATTAATTACTCAATACATAAGATATTTATATCTGAAATTATTTAATCATGTGAGAAAACAATAAATTTATTTTATTATTATTATTATTATTATTATTATTAATTAATTAATTAATTAATTATATTTAATTATTTAATCACATAAACCCTAATGTTTTAGTCTTTAAATAGTGAGGGAATTCATATTCCTTTGGTCCATGAACCTGAGATGGTATCTTAGAAATCACTCTTCCTCCTCACTACGGTGAAGACGAATACTTTTATTAGATCCTCAAAACCACTTGTTATTAGAAAGAAGAAGAGAATTTGTGTCAAATCTTTTCAACAGCAACAACAATCGTTTTTTTCAACCAATTCAATTATAATTGCAGAACCTCAGTTTTACTTACCTGATGACTGCTGGGAGCTTTGCTTTACAGAGAAGCCTTGCCAGAAGTCTGCACCTGTGATTGCTGAAACATCTGTCGAAGCTAAGAATAGAACTCTTCATACTCATGTTCAGACTCCTCCAGTTGTTCAACCTGTTGGGCAATACCCCTACCAAGGTTTTCAGTCTGCTAACTCTGGAATGCCTTTTGCCTATCCTGGGGCACTCTCTGTTGTTGCACCTCTAGTTTCTTATCCTGGGGCACCCTACACTCCGTATGGGATCCAATTTGGTCAGACTGTTAATCAGATGGTTAATCCTGGATTGATGCACCCTGCTCAAGTGTTCCCGCAATATGCTACTCATCAGGTTCATCCTCAAGCACCTCAGGCTCTTACACCGCACTATTCATTCTTGCATGTTGCTGCAACCCAATATCAACAGCCTCCTCAGGCTCGTACTCAGCAAGCCCAAGGTCGAGAGCGCCAGAACAAGCATAAGCCCCAAAACAATCTAGAACGAAGGAATGCTCCTATAGATCCGATTCCTGTGAGATACACTAAACTTCTCCCATATCTGGTTCAGAACTCGCTGGTGGTTCCCAAAGCTCTGAAGCCTCCACCAGAACCATTCCCACCTGGGTATGATCCCAATGTGCAATGCGGATATCATGCTGGGTCGGCTGGACATTCGACTGAGGAGTGTAACGCTTTCAAAGCTAAGGTCACACAGTTGATTGACAAGAAGCACTTAACCGTTCAAGGTGAGAATCTGTGGGTGAACGAAAATCATGTGTCCGTGTAAGGGGCAGATTGCAAAAACATCCCTTGAAATAATTGATCAAGCCTGAGAGCACTTCCTCAACATCGGCAATCATCATGTCACTACATCTTTTCCATTTTGTAATCTTTTTGTTTGTCAAGCATTGTTCATTTGTAAAACTTGTTTGTTTTCAAATGATAATAATAATGAAATGAATATGCATGTTTTGAATAAATTCATTCGTGTTCACTCATACTTTTTATCAGTATCACACATTTGATCAAGCAAAATCAAAAAGAGAATGATGAAATCAAAAGACATGAGATCATTGTCTGTATGCTTTTGAATAAAACCTTGCTGACGATGTAAGGCATTTGTTCAAATCCCCAAACACCGGAGGAATAAGGAAGATAATCCCTAGCCAACCCCTTTGGGCTTTGAAGTAGGAGTTTCTTTCTGTATACATAAAACCCTCAATTTTAACCAGGGGCAGGGTAGTTTTCAGTTAGTTTGACCATGCGTTCAAATTTCAAAGAGGAGTACCCCATTCTGAGGATCAACCATGTCCTATCCCTCGCAAGAGGTCGGAAAATCACAAATCCACATTGGTTATCCCTCACCGATCAAAGGAACGAGGCAGTCACAACTCACCCTTACAAATCAAACAAATACATGTCACACGAAATGAAAAAAAAAAAGAAAAAAAAACAAAAAGCCCGCTAAGTTACAAGAAAATGACTTAGGCAAAAATTAGGGCATCCCGGTAGACTGCAAATTCAAAATAGTTAGTCTACGCAAAATTAGGGAAAACAAAACGAACAAAACAGAGAATCAAAAGAGAAAAATCAACAATAAGAACAAGTTCGTGTGATCATGTGACAAAAAACAAAGGGTGAGTGACTGCCGTTCCAAAACCATTGTCGGTTCCTCTACCATCACATCTACTGTTAAAATCTTTTTTTTGAAAGGTGAACTCTTGTGTCAAACTAGCTGAACGTAGGACTGGAGAACATCAAGGAGAATGGGTGGGATAAAATAATTTTTGAGCCTTATATCCTTTCTTTCGTAAACCGTGAACCAGGCCACGTTACAACCCTCAAAAGACCTAATTGAAGCAGGATTTATTTCGAAAGCATACGACAGTAAAATCACGTCAAAACTGACTCCTGAAGATTTGCTTATCATTTGTGTCGATACTGACATGGCATTCTAAATGATGATCCATTCACGATATGTCATAATCTTAGTGAACATGTTTGGATTTCAAAACTGACATATACATGGCATTAGCATTATCATTTTCAAAACAAACACTTTTTATTTGCGAACAAGCGCTTGACATCAAGAAAGTTTCCACAATGGAAAGTTTGATCATCTCAAGGGGCAAAACACCTGGAAACTCTGTTGAGCAAAAGGGCCTAGCCATCTCAGGATTCGGTCGATCTGAGCCAATCACGTCGAGATTTGACAAATCTCTCAAAGATCAGTTGGTTAAGGGCATTCCTCCAAAGATCGATGAGACAGGGGCAAAATCACTTCAGGGCTCATATTGGGGCAGGCCACCTCAAGAGCACAAGAAGTTGACCTCTCCAAGAGAAAACTAATCAGGGGCATACTGTTCCGATACGCTGGGGCAAGTCAAAGTCAGATCACAGGATCTCTTCGCAACCTGCAACTGGGGCATTTCATGCAGATACTCAACCGACTTGGACAGAGACATGCTACCAAAGTACATGTTCTCTCCCTATTTTGAGACAAGAGCAATGGTACGTCAGCAACTGCTGATCATGAAGTAGATGTCGGGGAATCGCGTCTTTATGGATTATACCCTAACCTCAACTCTTCCGCCTCCCACGAAAAAAAACTCTTGACAGATCCTCAAGAACCATTGCATAGACCATTCTCATGCATTAATCATGTCGCTTCACTCATGCACATCATTCATCTGGCATAGCATGAAGCCTTAGCATAAACCCGATCATACTTTACATCTCTTCTGAACCTAATCATTGACATTCTGCATATAGTAATCATCATCGCATAGCATTGCATTTTCAAACGCATAACATAATCATCAACATGGAACATTACACCATACAGGTTCAAATATGCGTCCCAACCAAAGTCCAGTTCTCATTCGGTGGTCAGTTCCCGTCTGACTTGCCTTCTCAAAATCCAGTCCTTGTCTGGCCAACTCTCCAAAATCCAGTTTCTTCTGGCCAACTTTTCCAGTGCTCGTCTAGCGCACCTTTTCAAAGTCCAGTCCTCGTCTAGCAAACCTTTCCAAAACATTTTCTGGTTCTCTTTGGTCTGTCCAAAAACCTACAAACTTGCAACACTGCATCTTAACACTGCATCCTTGCATTACATGATATCAAGCATCATGTAAGACACATACATAGCATATGCATTAGCATACTCCCATTCTTTTGGCCTGATTCATCTCCCCAGCAGATATTCAGCCAAACTTCCTTTCAAACTCTCTACACTCGCGCTTTTCTTTCGCCTCCGTCGGCCAAATTTTCGAGCTACTCTTTTATTTAATCCCCTTCTACCTCGAATCATCGAAGAGCTTGCGCAATTCGAACATTCGGGCCCAAGTGGATTAAATAGGGGCAGCTGTCGTAACCCGAAATTTGACCTCCTTTTTTTCTTTTCGCATAAGCATATGCATTCGCATCGTTAGCATACACATTCGCACTTTTTATTTATGATTTCGGTTGCAGGAATATTCAGGTTTTCCAAGCCCGATTAATTGCATCCTCACAAGATCATCACATCATCAAATCAAGCTCAAAATAAAGTTTCCATGTGTATTCATCAAATCAAGAGGTGGAAAATCGAAACCGGGACTCCAGTATCATTTCCTAAGCAATTTGGGCAAAAATTGAATGAAGTAACCGGTTAACGTGTGGTGAGTAACCGGTTACTCAGTGTAAAATTGCTATTCCTGCTGCATTTTTGGGACAACAACCATGCACTCTCTTTGGTCTTTGGTTCTACTTGATTCTAGCAGTGTGTGGAGCATTCTAGACATCTCTAGACATTTCAAGACTATTCAATTCAATCCAAGTGCATTTACTCTAATGCTTCACTTTAAATTAAGTGCACCATGTTCCTTGTTTTCCAAGCATGTTAACCTTTGGATGTTGAAACTCACATAGGGATTGTTACCGAGTTGGTCCTAACTAACCGAGTTAACTACCTTGACTCAGTGAGTCAAGTGTAAGTAACTCCTAGCCTAGTTCCAAACCCAAAGCTAAGTCCAAAGCTAGCTCCAAACCTCTCACACTCCAAACCAAAAGTCTATATAAGCAAAGCTTCACTCATTTCACAAATTCTCCACAATCATTCACATAATTTCACACTTTCTTTACTCTCAATTCTCTCATTCTCCTCTGCATTTTTCTGCAACTTCTACACATTCCTCTTCATCTTCTTCACCAAACCTCACTAAAGCTCTTAATTCACCATAGAGGAAAAGCTACTTTCACCTTGAAAGTGCTTTTTCTTGAGCTTAACCTTCATCATCTTTCCATCCTACTGAATTTTGTGTAGCTTCAGTAGCTTTTGGATTCATCTCAAGTGATCATTTCAAGCTTCTTCGGTGATAATACTCATTTCGGAGTTTCGTCGAATTTTGCTCAGTTTTGATACGATTCGGCTACGATTGAAGATTTCCTCTAGTTTTCTTTGATTATCTTCATCATCTTGCTATTATACTTGAGGTTCTGGAGTTCTATTAATTTTTGGATTCATCTCAAGTGTTTGCTTCAAGATTCTACGGTTCGAATTCGCATTTCGGAGCTTCGTCACAATTTGCTCGGTTTCGATACGATTCGGCTACGATTGAAGATTCCTCTGGTTTTCTTTGATTTTCTGCATCAAGAATCCTTTGCAACAATTACCAAGGCACATCTCAGCCTTGTAGGTTGGTGGATCTCACTTTACTAACTGTTTCGATCGTTTCCGCGCATTTACGATGTAATTTCGATCGTTTTTTGTTTGATTTGTCGTGCCATTGCTTGATCTTTGATCTCCATGATTATTGCTTGTAATTTGTGTTTAATTTCTCTTACATGATGTAATTTTCGTGCACAAATTCATGCCCTAGCATGTGGTGTTTGGTATAAGTGATTGAGTGCTGAAAATCACTTTTGAAAAGTTGTTTTTTCTGTTATTTTTGCCACTGTCACAGTGGTAACCGGTTAACGCCTGGTGAGTAACCGGTTACTCAGTGTAATTTTCACAAAAAACACAAGTTTTCAAGCAAGTAACCGGTTACCCTGTGGTGAGTAACCGGTTACCACTGTACAAAATGGCCATTTTGAGTTTTTTCAACCTTGTTTGACATTCTTTCTCCCTCTAACTTCCATAGATTGATATACTTAATATTTATGGGTGTTTTTAAGTGATGCTAACCTCTGTTTAAGGCATATTTACGATAATTCAATGACCTTTGCTTGGTCCTACACCCGTCCTTTAGGTCACGACCTTTGCTCGGTCCTACACCCGTCCTTTTGGGTCACGACCTTTGCTCTGTCCTACACCCGTCCTTTTGGGTCACGGCCTTTGCTCGGTCCTACACCCGTCCTTTGGGTCATGACCTTTGCTCGGTTCTACACCCGTCCTTTGGGTCACGACCTTGGCTCGGTCCTACACCCGTTCTTTGGTTTATCACAATTCTTATCTGTTAAAACTTCTTTTCCCCACAGAGTCTTAATCTCTTCCTTCGGTTAACCACTGCCAGTCAGTTAATATACCGAGTCCCCATTTCTCTTGGTTTTAACACCATTCCTTTGTTTGTTTCCTTAGTAGGGTCGCTAATTTCTGATTATCAGTCACAGTTTTCTTTATTCTCTTACTCCCCAGTGGAGTCTCTTTATTCCTTTTGCTCTCTTGGTTTCGACACCACTATTGCACTTTACTCTCAGGACAATTGCTATTTGTTCCTTTGCACTCCTTTCTCGGTTATGACACCATCTCTTTTGCATCCCCATCGGATCTTTCTCTATCTCTTATTCTCTTGGTTTTGACACCATTTCTCTTTTGTTCTTTGCACAGTCACTTTTGTCTCTTACTCCTCAGTGGAATACTCTCTTTTGCCTTTCGCTCTTCTTTCTTGGTTTTGACACCATTTCTTTGGAATCCCCAATGGAATTTCCTTCTTTCTTTTGCTCTTGGTTTCGACACCACTTATCTCTTTCTTGTTTTGTTTTCCGTTCGGCTCCAAGAACTACTGAAGCTCTGATTCTGCATTCTTTTGAATGTATGATACGTAGGCACGAGATCGCGACTATCTTGGAGAGCACACTTCCACCCTTCCTTCCTTCTCCCTTTCTTTCCTCCTTTCTGTCCCCTGGTTCCATGAACTACGGCGCTCTGATTTCCTCATTGTACTATGAGGGTACGTAGGCACGAGGGCCCCAATCCTCCGCGAGCACTTTCTTTCTTTCCTTTTTCTTTCCCATTTCTTTTCTCTCCTCTTTTTTTAGCTAGAAGCCTTTAGATAGATAGCCCATCCAAGCCTAGAAGCAAGCGAAATGGTTCCCGTCGAGTACGACGGATGCGTTAGGTGATAGTACCTTCCTTTCGCATAATCGACCCCCATTCTCGTTTCTCTTCCCCTCGGGTTTTATCGATATTTTCCCTGTCCTATGGGACTAAATAAAGTTCGGTGATGACTCTGTGTTATCTTTGAGTGTGCGATTCACTCAGGTAGAAACCAGCCATCTTCATTGTGCTGTGAGGGTAGGCTCAAGCCAAGAGTTAGTAGTGAGGAGTTTTGTTCAGCTCAGTTGAGATCTTAGTAGAAGTTGTGCTTTGGGTAGCATGGGATTGAAAAGTGGAGTGTTGTTTGGGAAATCCTTTGGAATTTATGGAGTCTGAAAGTTAAGGATCTCTATCAGAAGATTGGTCAAGGTATCAAGGAATATGTAAAATCATTAGTAGAGCTGGATTGGCCTCTAGTAGGGATAAGGCTTTCAAGAAATCTCATTCTGTGAAAAAGAAAAGTTGTTTTGTGGAACGCATGGCGTAAGGTCCGGAAGTGAGATAAGTATTGGTGCTTCAGTTTCTAAGGTTGCTATGGTATCTTGAATGGACGAGAGTACCTTGAGGAATGTGTTCGGAACAATATCTTCCAATTGGTTAAAAGTGGAGAGTTAAGGACGTTCGGCTTTTATGGGAACCTAAAGTAGTAGAGAAGTGTGTGAAAGAACACAAGGATGTGTTTACATGCTTCAAGTGAAACAAGTATGTGTCGAACGAAGAGTGGGTGATGAATTGCGTGTATTCAGATGTGTAGATAGATTAAGTTCGAGATGATACATCAGGATTTCTGTTTTTGGTAAGAGACCAATTTGGAATTGTTAAATTACCCAAGGAACAGTATAAGGTATTGTGTCAGAGAAATTTTGGACTTTATTTAGTAACGGAAAATGTAGTGATACGGACTGGAAAAAGTTTGTATTGAGAAACAGAGTAAGTACCTTGGATTTTACGGAATCTTAATAAGATGGATTTATATTTGGACCTAAGAGGATTACAATTGAGAGCGAAAGTAAGCATGATGTAGAAAACGGTATTAACGGTATGTTAAGAGGAAGTGACAACAGAATGTATTTTGGACGAGTGTGCAATGGATTTTTTAAGGTGTCGATGAACCTATAGTTAAGGAAGTGTAATCACGGATGGCTCACCCATGAGAACCCTATTAGTATGACGTGGAATGAGAAAGTTATACCTTGGTATTAAGGAATGCGTAGTAGTAGCACTGTGGTCACAAGTGTACATGATGGATTCTTATTCTTGAGACAAGTGTGAAGGGATGTACTTTGTGGAATAGTGAGTATTGTATTTTAAGAAGTAAGATTGTGGTAAACAACGAGAAACGAAACAAGACTTATTACGGACTAAGTGTAAATTATGGAACGGTTTATACCAGAAAGGTTTTGTAAAGAGTTGAGGAGAATTGTCGGTTGCGAATTTTCTATTAAGTAATTTCGGTTAGTGTGTATGAAGTGATGGGAAGGTTCTTCAAGAGGATGCATTGCCCCGATTTATTTTCAGGTATAGAGAAACTTCTGTAATTGTGAACAATCAGAATATTCGGAATCTACCTTTTGTTGGACTAAGAACTTTGTTGTTTTAATTCTCTCCAAGGAAGTTCAAGTGAGAGAACAAGGTTATAGGCTTGACATGATATGTCCGTCGTTTTGTGGTACCGTATAATGGTTGTGTGTTGGATTTTGCTTATGGACGAATCAAGTATGAGTGGTGGTTGAAACCCTATAATGTCGTCATTTTTGACTTCCCGCTAGTGTAGTTGTTTGAGCAGAAACGAATTATCCCGCTGAAGTTTTGTAGTGCGACCGCGTCAGGATTTGGAATTTTGTCTTGTCACTTGGTTGGAGTGTGTCGTTTGCATGTTTTGACTTTGTCGGTTTTACCTTAAGTAAATCATGGTTAGTAAATGTAATATAAGTTAAGAAGCCGCGAGTTGAGAATGATATTCCAAGATAGAACAAATCGGATTGATGGTTTGAGTAGGGATGGCTTTGAATTAAGAAGAAACTGGTTTTTTGATTATGCAGCAGTGTTAACCGACTAACACAATGGGGTTAACCGATTAACACGTGCAAGGATGGTATTTTATGCTGAATTTTGAGGAGTTAACCGATTAACCTTAGACGGGTAATAGATTAACATGTGTGTAAATTGTAAAATCCCTTAGGAACCATCATCTGTGTTTTGTTACCTTATGTTCATTGATCATGGAAAATGTTTCTATGTTTGCAGGTACCGTTCATTTCTCATCGTTTCTATCGAGTTTCGGTGAATGCCTTTTCTAATTCTTTTTCGAATATTCTGGTTCATAATTCTGCTTCGAATACTCTCATTAGTAATTGTTAGCATTTTCATACATGTTTCTTGTCTCTTAATTTGCAAGCTATTTTGTTTCTTGACATTAATTGTATGTGGATCTTGTTTATTATTTGATTTGCGCTGATTATCATATTTGCATTCTTCGCTGTTAATTTGATTTGAACTCGCTTTAGTTTATGTTCTTTGCAGTATTTTACTGTTAATTATACTTATCAGTTACGAATGCTTAAATGATGTTTAACTTTATTGTTTTGAACTATAAAGTTTCATTTTTTTTCTTGTAGAAACTTTTTTAGGGTTTAATTTGAATGTGTTTGACGCATTTTTGAATTTGTTTGAGTGATGTCATCTACACGAGTTGCATTTCTGGCCCTTATTATTTTTGCATAAGTTTTGTTTTGGATCAGTTTGATTAGGTGTGACTAGGTAAGAAAAGAAATGATATAAGTATTCAAATTAATCTAGAATGTGAATTAGAAATCTACTTAACCAAATTATTGATTTAAATGGAAATTTATCAATAGTAGGTATATAATTTTGTGCCCTTATTTATTGCATTTCATATTGATCTTTTGAGTAACAGCTTCAAAATTGAAGAAAAATATGGAGAACGTTGATAATGAGTACGATTTTGCGATTGAAGGAAAAAAGAAGGAAAAAGAACAATTTTCGAAAAAGGTTGCAAACTTGGTATAACACCCATATATAACAACATCCATCAAAGCATATATATTATACATGAATTCAAGTTTTGGTACTGAAATACCATAAGTTCCTAGTTAACACATTATATACATTACATGCCCAAATACAAAGTAATAAAGGTCAATGGCATAATATATACAAGATGTCCCAATACACTAAGAACTAGATCAATACAATGATCTCAAAATAAAATTCCAAAGCGGAAGTCTTGCCATCCCAAAAAGCCAAGGAAAGTAAGGAAAATTAAATGACTTTATCCTTACCCTTCGCGGAACCTGTGGTACCTGTAATATAATCAACAACATGGGGTGAGATATTAAATCTCAGTGAGTTCCCTATCTTATGGATTCTATCGGCTTTACAGGGTTCTAGCCAAATCCTAACTCAAGTCAAGGGAAGGGAAATGGCCTTGAGTGCTCACTCTCACATTATATGGAAACACGTTCATGAGTCTGTTAACTCAAAGTTTATCACTAGTCGGTAACCTCACCAAGGCATCCCTTTTTCCCGTCCGCTTCTACGTCTAGAAGTCGACCCGAGTCATGGATCCTTGTAATCTACTTGACATACGAAATGGATTCAGGATCATCGGCCTGTTAACCGTGAACCGTCACTTCTCATGGCCTGTTAACCATCACAGGTCTCTTTACCATATAGGCTCCATTTGTACTACACGCGGGAATCAAACCTGCCAAGTAGTTATGCGTACGTTTCAGAGGAGCTCGTTACTCATGAAGCTGCATCTCGGGGGAAACGGTTACGATTACGTGATCATATACACAAACGCGATTGTATTCGACAATCACAAGGCCAAATTCACCTTTTTGGCCTCATTTTCGTTTTCTCTAATACTTAACATAGTACACATGTTCCATAATAGTGTTTGTTTCTTTCTATACCATTCGGTAATTGGTTACACGCTTCGGCCTTCCTTGCACGAGCGTTAACATTAGATCGTCTACCAATTTCCTAGCCCATTACTAGGTTCTAATATAATTTGGTGTAAGTTTTCCTCACTCTTCCTATTTTTATCGTTTAAGCATGCATATCTCTCACAATCATGTTCAACAACAATAAGATAGGCAAAGCATATTACAATTGCACAATAGAATTACATATGATATTTCAAACATAATTATACCACTTTTGGGTTTCCTTCGATTATTTAATCGGGTAATAAAATCGATATTTTTCACTTCCATTATATAGAGTATTCTCATAGCTTTCCATCGGTACCAAGAACACCTCGATCGGAAACACGGTTTGAAAGTTATTAATTTTCAAAGATAATTTTTTCAAAGTATAACAGTGGTGTCATACCCCAAATTTTGACCACTAAGATTTTCCATCATTGTGAAAAATCATCATCACAATATGGGGGAACCATCTTGCCTCATTAGTCTCCCCAAAGATGGGTGAGCATCCACTGCAATCAAATTTAGGGTTTCAAGCCCTCTCAGAGCTCTTAGACAAAGGATCAATCAGGGAATGCCATGATCTTCAACTTGTCTAGCCTCTCAAACATTCACAATGGATCAAAAGGACTCCTACTCCAAGGATTAAGCACAAAGTTGCTCCCTTCTAGGTGGATCAAGGCTCAAGATCGCTAGTATCACCGGATTAGGGTTTTGGTCGATCAGGGCCTCCAAAGGGAAATTTTCCTCTGGGCATGAGCCAAGGATCCAAAACACAACCTAATATACTCCATGGAATCTCATGGACCCAACCATCAAGTCAATTTTTGCCTCAGGGGATGCATTAATGAAAAATCAGGAATTAGGGTTTCTTGACCTAATTCACCCCTAAGTTGACTTTTAGGGCAAATCATGAGCCAAGACCTCAAGACAGGGTTTGAGGGTCTCTAATGAAATATATTGATCCATTTGGAACAATGGATTAATCAAAGAAGTTTGAGCAACAAGTCTCAATTTCATCTGCACCACAATTAGGGTTTCGCCGGAAAAGTCAACTGTAACTTTGACTTTTGACCTAAACATGCTCCCAAATCCTAAGACATGATTCAATGTACCCTATGACACCCATGGAACATGTCCATCAAGTTTGATTTAGGTCAAGGACATGATTTCCTAAGGAATTGCACAGTTTGGAATTCATCTGATAAAAAGTCAACTGTGCACAAAAGTCAACTTTGACTTTTTAAGATTTTTCACCAAAATGGATTTTTAACCCTAAAATGATGTTAATGTATGATTTGAATCATCATTCATCAAGAAAAATCAAGAAAAGTTGGATAACTTGTAAAAGGGGTAACCATAAAAACTTAGAAAATTTTCTAAGTTATGGAAAAAGTGACACTAATGTGCCAACTTTGGAGGACCATAACTCCTAAACCACAAAGCCATTTTCTCCCATCCAAAGCTTGATTTGTAGATCTCATTGCCCTCTACAAAAGCTTCATACTGACCTATGTCCAAATTCCTCATGGATTTTGAGTTATGGAGTGATCAAAATCAAGAAAAGTCACTTTGTTCCAACACTTAGTGAAAATTTCACTAAGTCAGAATTTGCCTTACTTTTTTCCAAATGTAAGGGGATTTTTCACTTGGATTCAAAAGAGATCAAAACCAAACATGTTCAAACAGTTGTTGTATCATGTAAGGGCTTCCAAAATGGCCAAGAACATTACCAAATTCAATTTGAGTCATGAGATATGACATTGGCAAGTTGCCTTGTTGAAATCAGTTAAGGCAAGGCAGAATTTGCATTTTTGCTCGATTTGCCAAAATTGTGCAAATCCAAACACTCCTATCCACTTGGACACATCTGAGGATTGAATCTCAAGGGAACAATCACTGAGCCAAGCCTCTAAAGTCTTTGGAACAAGAAATAGCATATTGAACCTATAATTGCCAAAATAGGGACAAGACTCCAATTTTGGATTGGAGCATTCAATGGAAGCATCAAGGTGGCATGGACTGAGCCATTTGCAACTGAATTCAGTCAAGACTTATCCAAGACCAAGGGAACCAGCAGCCTGTGCCCTAACCTCTAGTTAATGGCTAGAGGAGACTTGGATTTTCATTTGTCAACATTGGCCAAACCTACTCAATAGTTGCCATTCACTATTCCTTGCAAAACAAACTTGCTCTACTATAAATAAAGCTCAATTGTGATCAGTTTAAGTACACCAAAGCCATCAAACAGATGCTTTCCTCAAAATCTCTTCTTTCACTCCAATTTTTCCTTCTAAGGCAAGTCACTATCAGGTTTTGAGTTTGAGAGCTTTTCCAATCAAACCAATCACTCACACACCTCACATGCATCATATAGAAGTGATCCAAACACTCACATAATATCTGAAACACTGATTTCACAAAATCACTAGCCATTTGCTCAAGTTCTTGACAGTTTTGCAGTTGAGGTATCATCTTCAGCTCCAAACCATTTCAATCCATTCCAAGCATTCAGACACATCACTTGGCACCTAGGGAAGCTATCCACATCATTGGAACCTAGTTGTAACACCTCCAACACAAAACACGATCACCAGCTGCAAGTGGTAAGCATGAGCTCTTCTAACTCTATGATCCATGCAATTTTTGCTGCACAATAATTTGGCCATATGTTCATAATCATGCATGGAATGTTTTCCCTCAATAAATTGCATTGTTTGAATCGTGTGTGGAATTTCTGAACCTTCATGCAAAAATTAGGGTTCTTGAGGTTTCTCTTTGATTTCTTATTCCATGTTAAAAATAAATGAAATTAAAGACCATAGACATGATCGTGAGGTTAAACCGAGTAGATTGATACGTAGATTGCATGATATAATCAAGTATTCATTGAGATTGGATAGAAAACGCAAATCTGCAGAAACAGAGGGTGGCGCGTGTTCTTGCCCTTGTTCTTGGCGCCATTTTCAAATATTTGAATATTTGAATTTTGTGATTTTTATTTAATTGATTCAAAAATTAATTTCTCTCTGAGTTTTAATGATTTTGAGTTGATTCTTTTTTTGATAATTCACAAAAATGTTAAAATATTTAATTTTCCCAAAAAATTCCAAAAATATTATTTAGTTCATCTAATTGATATTTTTGCAAAGAATTAATGTTTTAATTGTTTTTTCCATTTAAAATATTTTTTCCCTCTTGATTTTGTGAATTTTAATGCTTTCTAATTATTTTGTAGGTCAATACTTAATTTTTGAAGCATTAATCCAAGATCAAAATTTGTTTTCCATATGTTAAACAATTTTGATCATTTTAATTGAATTTTTATTCAATTAAATACATTTTTGAAAACAAATTAGGGTTTTTGGATTAATTTAACCCTCATAAATCATTTTCAAAATACTCATGGGCCTCTGATAGAGTGTAAGACCCAATCCTTTTTGACCAAATCATTTTTGGGCCTCAGTGTATTGTATAAGTCCTGATACCGTCAAAATAAACGGCGTGGTCGTCGCCTTTTCAAAAACAAAAACTCATGGGCCTCTCCTCGAGCTATAAGACCCATTCAACACTCATGGGCCTCTAATAGAGTGTAAGACCCAACCCTTTGTAAATACAACCTATTTTTGGGCATCACTTATGGTATAAGTCCCGTTGTATTTCAAAAAGTTCGGCGCAATCGTCGTCCGTTTAAAAACCAATCAACTGGGCCTACCCTCGAGTAGTAAGACCCATTTCATTCTTTTTTAAAAAAACACTCTTGGGCCTCTTGAGAGAGTATAAGACCCACCCCTTTATACAGAAAACCTTTTTTTGGGCCCCAGTCACTTGTATAAGTCCATCTGTACAAAAACAACAGTGCAATCACTGGTAAACCTTGGGCCTCTCCTTGAGCTGTAAGCCCCAAATCTTTCTTTTTCAAAGCACTTTCTCCTTTGATTTTGAATATACTGTTGTTTTCAATCTTTCTTTGTTGAACAACTAACCAAACAACATGGAAGCTCTACAACCGAGTAAGTGTTTATACGCTTTCATTTACTGCTTTCATATACATATAATTGTATTGTGGGGCTGCTCACTATAAGTCTCCTTTCATAAACTCATATCAACTGTGTAATAATAGTATAGATATTTAGAGTTTCCTCGGCAACTACGTCTAGCACTAGATAAAGCCCGGTTGATCACTCCGAACTTACAGTCAAAACTAGATCTCTATAGGATTACTAGACACAGTCTTCCCTCCTCTTGGGGTTAAACAATATGGAGATGTGAAAGGCAGATTCTTTTTGAACCCTTTCTCAGACTGTCACCCTTAGAAATAGACAAAACTAGATCCCCAATAGGATCACCAGATACAGTCTTCTCTTCGGCTGTCCTCATTAGGAATTGTCAAGAAACTCTACTCCCAGAGATGAATGTATTCTCCGTGAATGGCATCTTTGAGTTTCTTCCAAATTCTCGAACTTTCCTGACTTGATCTATTCCTTGTGAATAGCTTGCCTTGAATTTCTCGGGGTTTGGGGACGCACGGGCTTCTTAAAAGCATCGGCCTCCTCTTGGGCATTGTACAAGGACCCACGGGCTTCCTAAAAGCATCCCCGCCTCCTCTTGGGCTTAGTACAAGGACCCGTCGGCTTCTTAGAAGTCTTCACAGCCTCCTCTTAGGCTTTGTATAATGATCTCTTCCTCCGGGAATGATAGCCTCCTCTTGGGCTTCGTACAAGGACCTCTCGGCTTCTTAAAAGCTTCCAGCCTCCTCTTGGGCTTTGTACAAATTATCCCGACGACCTCCTAGAGGTATAGGAACAGAAATTAGTCATCTTAATAGAACAGTCTTTCGAAAGAGTCTAGTTCCTCATACCGAAAGCTTACTTTCTCTCAGCATAGTACAAAGGATAAAACTTTAGACCTGGACAGTCTAAGACCCTTGAGTCCCAAAGACGTTCTCAAGCACCCTTCAAGTAAGGAAAAACACCAGTAGACTCGTACAGTCTCAATACCCTTTGGATTTTCCATTTCCTTAAAGAACAGGAAATAACCCTGATCCTCTGGTCAGTACCAAAGTACAACCCCATCTGGAATCAGTCTCTTTATAAGAACTAATTTTCTCTTTTATACAACATACTAGACCTATCACTTAACTGAAACAACGATCCTTTTCCGCCTCCATCTCGGGCTTCGTACGAGATACAAAAAAACCCTCTTGTCGAGTCCCCCTGTAGCCTCTATCTCGGGCTTCGTACGAGATACAAAGACTCTCTTGTTGAGTCAAACAACCTTTAGCTTCCGTCTTGGACTTCGTACAAGACACATACAAAAAGCACTCTCCCATTGAGTCAACCCTTTTAGCCTCTCTCGGGCTTCGTACGAGACACATAAAAACTCCCTCTTGTTGGACCAATAGCCTCCTCTTAGGCTTTGTATAAGAAAACCACTGGTTGATCCAATCAACCTTTTAGCATCAAAACTGTGCCTCATTCATAGTACACAAACAACTCCTTCCATCTAATCGCTGTAAGCGACAAGCCTTTGGATTATTTACATCTACGCCACTGTCCATCTTTTAGCATGAGCAATTCCTAAGGAAAGATGGCGTTGCTCTACACTGAGTTAAAGTCTTCACCTTCGGGTTAAAGCCCCCTATAAAGGAATTTATGGCATTGCTAGGATCCGCGTATCCCGGTTAAAGTAATCCTCCTTTACAGTCAGTCACCAAACAGTTGTGACAAACAGACCCCCTTTAGAGGTGGCAAGTTCTCTCTAAAGTTGAAACCTTTTAACTTCATATCTTGGGCTTCGAACAAGATACAAATAAACTCTTCAGCTTCATATCTTGGGCTTTGAACAAGATACAAACCACCTTTCGCTTCACGTCTTGGGCTTTGAACAAGACACCAAAAACACCCATTTCCTCCCATAGAATAGGAGGAACTACGAACACTCTGATTTCACTGTTTCGGTAAACAGGAATACGTAGGCATAAGATTGAAATAAAAATCTTAGCGAGCACAATAAACCAAAAATTCAAATCCCATATCCTCAATCCCAGACCTAAAATCCTACCAAAAGTCAATATTCTTTCAAAATAAGCAGAGAGAGGCCCCACATCCACATAGCATATGTAACCTAACAGACCGCTGTTCAAACTCAATATGCAAGCAGGGTTAATTGGAGACATCTATTTCCCTTCCTTCATCAGTTCACAATAGGATAAAAAATGAATCGACCTGTAGTCACCCCCAAAGAGCGACAACGCTTAAGAACCGCGTCCAAAATCGCTCGCTACAGAAAAATGGCGCCCACCATGGGGCCAGTCTTTCTTTGGAATTTCACTAGGATAAGACTTTTGTTGACTTCACTAGGATCTTAGTTCAAAAAACCTTTAAATAGGGAAGGAACCACAAAATGGTGACTCCGCTGGGGAGCCATTTTTGTCAGGAACATAGGATTCATAGCTCTTTAAAGTCTAGGACATTAGGACAAATATATATATTGCTTTTCCTAATTGCTATACGTGTTTATTTTTCTGCTAATGGGAATGTGTGTGATGCCGCATGTGGAAAGATTGAGTATACACCTAGGAAAAATCACCTTTTTTTATAGTGCGGTGGCTATCGGGAATGGTTGTTACGCGATAAACTACCCTCTTCTGAGATTTCTTTGAAAGGACACCACCTAGCACGGTTCCCGGCCCGCTGGTGTTCTCAGGAATCAATGATTTTGAGTGACAGGTACAAAAAATCATCCGTAGAAAACCTTTGGGGATGGGTAGAGCTTTGACTTCATGACAACGACCCTTTGACCCCATGTTTTTTCTATGTTTTTGTGTGCTGCATTCATACATTCATTTAAAAAACATTAAAACAAAAAAAAATCTTCTCTTCTAGTCTCTCTTTTTCAAATTAAACTAAGACAATGATTGCAAATGTCAGAGAAAAAGATTGCGCTCATGGATTTCGGTAGAAAGAGAACCCATAGGTATACCTTCAAGGTTCCAAAGCTAGAGGATTTGAGAAGTTTAGCAAGGATGATCACTAACCCTGAGGCTTTCAGAGCCAAGCACGGAGGTCTGCTACCACTGTTAAGAATCCATGTGATTGAGGGAATCATGGATGCACTCGTCCAGTTTTACGATCCAGTTTATCACTGTTTCACATTCCTGGATTACCAGCTCGCACCAACGCTGGAGGAGTATTTTCATTTGATTGATCTACACATTACTGATCAAGCTCCTTTTTCTGGACTGGAAGAAATTCCAAAGGATCAGACCATTGCAAGAGCAATTCATTTGAATGAGTCGAAAATCAAGACTCACCTGACCACTAAGGGTGGCATCCAAGGTTTGCCAGCTCAGTTCTTGACAAAGAAAGCCCTGTATTTTTGTCTTGCTCACCTACGGGTTATTTTTGTTTCCCAACATCAATAACTTTGTAGATATCAACGCCATTAAGGTCTTTTTCATTGGAAATCTTGTGCCAACTCTGCTCGCGGACGCATATCATTCTGTACACTTAGGAAATTTATACAGCGGAGGAATGATCATGGCTGTGTACCCCTGCTATATAAATGGTTTACTTCTCATTTGCCTAAGTCTGCTGCTTTTTGGGATTGTAAGAGTGCCTTACGTTGGTCGCAGAAGATCATGTCTCTTACCAACTCTGATATAGATTGGTGTAATAGGATCTATGATGGAATCAGAATCATTGATCATTGTGGAAACTTCCCCAACGTACCCCTCATAGGAACTAAAGGAGGAATCAACTACCATCCGGTATTGGTTCGTCGTCAATTTGGATACCCAATGAGGCATGTCCCACGTAATGCTCATCTGGAAGGTCTTTTCTTCAAGGAAGGAGAAAACGACAAAGCACTAAAGATGGAAATAGTGCAAGCCTGGAAGCATGTTCATAAGAAAGGACGAGAGTCTCTGGGAAAACCGGACTGTGTCTCGGTGGAGCCTTACCTCCACTAGGTACAAACTAGAGCTCTCAAGCTAAAGATGCCTTATCCGCGTCATGGAATTATTCCGCCAAAGGAATCTGTCATGTATTTCATGACGGAAACGGAAAAGCTTCAGGTTACTCTCAACAAAGTTCAAAAGGAAAGAAGGTCTTGGAAGAACAAGTACCGCACCCTTAGTGTAGAGTGTACCAAGATACAGCAATTACTAAAAGATAAAGATGCTCTAATTGAGATTTTGGGAGCAACATGCTGTGGAAAATCAAGATGACCAGAGGAATTTGCTCGCTCCTTTCACCTGGCAAAGGAATGACAACCCGACAACGGCCCAAGAGCCCCGGTCAAAGAAAAGGAAAGAGTCAGCACCCGATTTCTCTTCAGAGAGGACTCGGGACCCATTAGCTTAGGTTTCTGTTTCCGCACCTTGTAATCTACTGTATTTCATTTCCGCAATCCTTTGAATTTAAAAAAAAAATGTGTTTCCCCACTGTTTGATATTTGCAATCTAATTGTCGAAGTTTATTTTGAATGAACAAAAATAAAAAATAATCATTACATTCATCATTCTCACGTCACGTATTCTTCTTACCTACGAATCTCACGTTTGTGTCTCGATTCTAGAGTCAAACTGTCTCATTCGTACAATACTCAAGCCAATCGTCAGAAAAAGATGGATGATCTAGAGAAAGAGAACAGAGAGTTAAAGGAAGAGATCGACGCTCTGAGAGAGGATATAAGAAAGCTTCGTAACGACATGCAAGCCATGGCAGAAGCTCAGCTACAACAAACTGTGATCTCTGAGATCACCTCAACACCCATAGTGGAGAAGTATGATCCTAGGTATCAAATGCCGAAAGATCGTCCTTGGGGCATGCCTGTTAATTATATCTCGGAACGATATGTTCCGTCGATCGTTGAAGATCAGGGAATCACAACAGAAGCCGCTGGGCCTGAAGGTTACAAACTTTGGGAAAGCGAAGATGCCGGGGGAATACTGAGGACTCCTGAAGGTTACAAACTTTGGGAAACGCCAAGATTCGCTGCCGTAGTAACGGTACCACCCCCTGTGGTGCACACTGTCCCGGAAGGACAGATTTCGCAGATACCTTCTGGTGGAAACGAAAGCATGTTCGAAAGAATGAACGAGTTCCAGGAATAGTTCTTGGAAATGCAAAAGGAATTGCAAGCTATTCGTGGTCAGGATTTATTTGGAAAGGACGCTGCAGATCTCTGCTTGGTCCCCAATGTGAAAGTCCCGCACAAGTTCCAAGTGCCCGACTTTGAAAAGTACAAGGGTAACTCTTTCCCTCAAAGTCATCTGGTGATGTACGCTCGGCGGATGTCAGCTCAGACGGAGAATCAGGACCTACTGATTCACTACTTCCAGGATAGTTTAACCGGTGCCGCATTAAAATGGTACATGGGTTTAAACCGTGCCACGATCAGCACTTTCAGAGATCTTGGCACTGCCTTCGTCCAATAATACAAATACAATTTGGACATGGCACCCGACAGGGATTAACTAAGATCAATGTCGCAAAAGGACAAGGAAACCTTTAAGGAGTATGCTCAAAGGTGGCATGAAATTTCCGCTCAAATTTGTCCACCTCTTGAGGAAAAAGAGATGACAAAGATCTTCTTAAAGACCTTAAGCTCATTTTACTATGACCGAATGGTCGCCAGTGCACCCAGCGACTTCACCGAAATGGTCGGCATGGGCGTACGTCTTGAGGAAGCCATCCGAGAAGGACGTTTGGTAAAAGACACTGGATCGACGAGCGGTACTAAAAAATACGGTAGTGCTCTCCCTAAGAAAAAAGAGCAAGATATTGGGAATATCTCTCTCGGAAAGCAAAGGCGCCGATATCAACCAGTAGCAGCTGTAACTCCTGCTATCAACCCCGCGCCTACGTATCAACCTTAGGTTGCGCAAAGCCAACCTGATCATCAAAGGACACAACAGCCTCTTCAGCAAGCTTGTCCCCAATACAATAACAACCGTACAACGCGGCCACCAGGATTTGATCTTATACCCGTATCGTACGCAGAGTTGTTTCCATTACTGCTAGCCAAGGGGCACATTCAGACTAAGTCCCCTCTTACAGTACCGAAAAATCCGCCTTTTTGGTTTAAGGTGGATCAAACTTGCCCTTACCACCAAGGAGGACCAGGGCCTAACATTGAGACTTGTCTCAATTTCAAGTCCGACGTGCAAAAGCTTGTTAGGAGCGGGGTCTTATCCTTCAAGGATACAAATCCTAATGTTCTCACGAACCCGCTGCCTCAACATGAGAAGGCTGCAGTCAATTTGATAGAAGGAGAGACTAACAACGTCTATCAAATTCATGATGTACTCTTAATGAAGACCAATCTGGTCAAGATTCATTGTAGACATAGTGGATATGGCCATGTGCCACCTCATAACTATCACCAGTGTGATATCTGCTCTAAAGACAACCAGGGATGTTCTGTGGTGCAATCAGCTCTACAGGAACAAATAGATCTCGGATGGATCCAACAACACCGAGTTCGTGGAGTTAACATGGTCTACACGAATTCTAACATCATTCAGAACCATGATATCCGTGCAATGAATGTCAACTTGGTGGCAATGCACTCAAGGCAAAGCCAGTATCATAATCTGCCGCGGCACGATTACAGTTCTTGTCTGACTTGCTCGGTAAACAAACAGGGATGCTCTTTCATACAAGAGGTCCTCCAGCGTCAGATGGATCTTGGATGGATCCAAGACTACCATGATAGGAATTCCTATCAAATCAACATGGTTCAGATCTTTGATATTCGCGTGATGAATACCAGCCTGGTAGAGTTACATGTTGAACAGGTCCGACTCGGATTCCTGATATCACATAATTATCACAGCTGTAAGGCGGGTTGTGAAAACGATCGAGGTTGTACCCTTGTCCAGGAGGCACTTCAGCACTTGTTAAATCACTAGTGGATGCCAATTTATATGGATGAAGATACTCAGCAAATTAGTATCAGTAACAGGAATCCTACTCGACGTCAGAGTCAGGATGTTCGATCAGTGGAAGCTAACCTAGTGAGGTTACATTGTATTCAAAGTGGGCGTGGCCAGGTGCCACTACACAATTATGACCGTTGTAGCGTCTTTTCAGAAAGTAACCAAGGGTGTTACCTTGTGAGAGCAGCTCTTCAGGGTCAGGTGGATCGTGGAGAGATTCGTCCATATCCGGGTTCTGGACCCATCAACTGGACGCCGAACTACCTTGCCGATCAAGTTGAGGATGTTGTCACAATATCTGGTCATCATAGGACCAGGGATGTTTTTGCCATCATCCCTCTACTTGACGAATCTAAAGTTCCCAACCGGGAACAGATCGAGATTACTTACGATGGTCAGAAAAATCAGAAGGCTCCCGTAGTCATCTATCTACCGGGACCATTACCGTATGAATCAACTAAGGTTATCCCTTACAAATACGGTGCAACAACCATTGAAAATGGAAAGGAAATTCCATTACCCTCCGTCGTGAATATTGCAGACATCAGTCGAGTAACACGGAGTGGTAGAATCTTCAACCAAGGAGTTGGAGAATCTAACAAAGAAAAGGAACTTCAGATGGAAGCTCCCGATCTACCAGTCGGTCAATCCAGTAATCCCAACCTTTCAAAAAACAATGATGAGATGCTGAAGCTCATCCAAAGGAGTGAATACAACATTGTTGATCAGTTGTTGCAGACTCCTTCAAAGATCTCTGTGTTATCATTGTTACTCAGTTCAGAAGCGCATAGGGAGGCTCTACAGAAAGTCTTGGAGCAAGCCTTTGTGGAACAGGATGTAACAATCAGACAGTTCGATAGCATTGTCTCTAACATCACTTCCTGCAATAATCTGGGATTTAGTGATGAGGAATTACCTGAAGAGGGCCGTCGTCATAACATGGCGCTCAATATCACAGTTAACTGCCAGGACAATGCATTGGCCAGTGTACTGGTAGACACAGGGTCAGCCCTGAATGTTATGCCGAAGTCCACTTTGATGCAATTATCATTCAAAGGCACTCCGATGAGAATCAGCGAGATTGTCGTCAAAGCATTCGACGGATCCAGGAAAGCGGTTATCGGCGAAGTTGATCTTCCCATAACTATTGGTCCTCACACTTTCCAAGTCACTTTCCAGGTCATGGACATCCGGGCAACATACAGTTGCTTATTAGGAAGACCTTGGATACATCAGGCTGGGGCGGTCACCTCGACCCTCCACCAAAAGCTAAAGTTCGTCAAGGGCGATCAACTTGTCAAAGTTTGTGGGGAACAAGCCTTGCTTGTAAGCAACTTATCATCGTCTACTTGTGTAGAACCCGGGGAGGTTATTGGAACTCAGTTCCGAGCACTGTTGGTAAGCAAAGACGATCAATCTAAAGGAGGAACATCAATTTCCTCATACAAGGATGCTATCAAAGCGGTCGAGAGTACCGATACAAAAGGATGGGGACAGCTTGTCATTCCTACTAGCAATAAAACAAAGAAGGATCTTGGTTTTTATGCAACCTGTACCCAGACAACTGCCAACGATGAAAGTCTTCATCCCCTTCAAAATTTCTTCCACAGTGGAGGTTTCCTTCACCCAGTGCCTCAGGCAGTTCATGCTATCAATGAGGAAGATCCCTCCGACACAGAGGAAGAATGGAAGTCCTATCTCAACGAGGACGGCTATATGTCTCAGGACGAAATGCAAACTCCTTTTTGCTATCCTGCACAGAGTCCGAGATCTATACTGAGGTCAAACGTCGAAATGATATACGGAGACTGTGATCTGGAAGGATGTCGTGCTCCGCCAAACTCATTAGAGATAGCCGCTCTAATGAAAGACCAATTTGACTACAACTACTATGGCCCAATGGATGGTATGCCGATGTGGCAGCCCTACCCAGGAAGTTTGGGGCAAGAAAGTCAGCCGAATGATGAAAACCAGTTGAGCATCATTGAACAGAATACCTGTGTCCCCACCATGTCATGGGATCAACACTCAGGTCATCCTGAAGCTACTCAACATGAAGATGAATTCACAACGTTTCCAGGACTTGAGTTCATCAACTATGCTTTTCCTGAGGTCAACGTCATCGAGAGAGATGACTCCTCCAGTTCCAAAGAAATGTGGGACACCTTGGGACAACCGAGTGGAAAGTTTGACTATATGATCAAGTACACTACTCCCGAACACTCTCGTATCAGGCTCGAAGATATCCAGCCAACTGGATGGGGAGATACAGTTGAGAGCACAACTACTCTGCATAATGCAAAAGAGGAATCCTCCTACGACAACTCTGCCTGGGAGACAGATTCCAATGATCCTACTCCACCAGAAATCAGCGTTATTTCTGAAGACAAATCAAGGAAGATACCAGACTTTGTGATTCACCGAGGAGTTTGCCGCCAATGGGTTGTTGTCGATGTTCCGAAGGTCGTCCGTCAGTCAAAGTAATTGCCATCTTTAACCTTTCACCCTGCCCAGGTGGAATGGATGTTTTGATAGGGCTTACTTTCTGTAAATTTCCCTCTTCGCTTTGCCCAAAGCGACAGAGTTTTGTTTTATAGGGCTGTAGTTTCGAGATTCGACTTGTTCATAAATAAAAAACGTCGTTCTGTAATTTCCGCATTTATTGTTATTTTCTCTTTTTGCTTTTCTTAGAAAATGGTAATCCTAAAAAAAAATAATAAAAACAAGCAGTAAAAGAAATACACTGCACACACTCTTGCATTTTCTCTATCTCTTCTAAACACAAATCATCACATCATGCAGATTGCTTGTTTTAAACCCCGTTGAAACATACGATCCGATACCTTCTCCTAACTTTGAGTTCCCGGTATTCGAGGCTGAAGAAGAAGATGACAACGAAATTCTAGAAGAGATCCCCCAATTACTCAGACAAGAGGAAAGGTCCATTGAACCTCACAAAGAGCCGTTGGAAATGGTAAACTTGGGTTCAGAAAAAGAGAGAAAAGAAATCAGGATTGGGACACTGCTCAGTCCAACTGCCAAAGAAGGTTTGATAAAGCTTCTCAGAGAGTTCCCCGATGTGTTTGCTTGGTCCTATCAGGATATGCCAGGGTTGGATACCAGCATCGTGGAACACCATCTACCGTTGAGATCGGAATGTCCGCCGGTAAAGCAAAGGTTAAGACGGACTCATCCGGACATGGCCATCAAAATCAAGGAGGAAGTATAGAAATAGATTGACGCGGGTTTCCTCGCCACATCAGAGTATCCTCAATGGTTGGCCAACATTGTACCCGTTCCCAAAAAGGACGGAAAGGTCAGAATGTGTGTGGACTACAGAGATCTGAACAAGGCTAGTCCAAAGGATGACTTTCCTTTACCACACATTGACATGCTGGTAGACAGTACAACAAAGTTCAAAGTCTTCTCCTTCATGGATGGATTCTCGGGCTATAATCAAATCAAAATGGCGCCGAAAGACATGGAGAAAACTTCGTTCATCACCCCATGGGGGACCTTTTGTTACAAGGTAATGTCGTTCGGTTTGAAGAATGCCGGGGCGACCTATCAAAGGGCCATGACTACTCTGTTTCATGACAAGATACACAAAGAAATAGAGGTATATGTCGATGATATGATTGCAAAATCAAAGACAGAGGAGGAGCATGTGACCCATCTGTCAAAGCTATTCGAGCGTTTGAGAAAGTTCAAGCTCCGCTTGAATCCTAACAAGTGCACCTTCGGTGTCCGTTCAAGGAAACTACTAGGGTTCATCGTCAGCCAGAAAGGAATTGAGGTTGATCCTGACAAGGTCAAGGCCATTCAAGAAATGCCTTCTCCGAAAACTGAAAAACAAGTCAGAGGATTTCTGGGACGTCTGAATTACATTTCCATATTCATATTCCTCATGACCGCGACATGCGCGCCGATCTTCAAATTACTCAAAAAGTATCAGGCTACATTTGGACAGAGGACTGCCAAACCGCCTTCAACAGTATCAAGGAATACCTGTTGAACCCACCGATTCTATCACCTCCAATGGAAGGAAGACCACTGATCATTTACCTCACAGTTCTAGAGGACTCAATGGGATGTGTACTTGGCCAACAAGACAAAACTAAAAGGAAAGAGTCTGCCATTTACCATTTGAGCAAGAAATTCACCGACTGCGAAACTCGGTACACGATGCTCGAGAAAACCTGTTGTGCTTTGGCTTGGGCAGCCAAATGTCTTCGCCATTACATGATTCGTCATACTACTTGGTTGGTCTCCGAAATGGATCCAATCAAGTACGTTTTCGAAAAACCTGCTCTTACGGGAAGGATTGCCCGTTGGCAGATGCTGTTATCAGAATATGACATAGAGTACCACGCTCAGAAAGCCGTTAAGGGAAGTATTTTAGCCGATCATTTGGCTCATCAACCGATTGATGAACAGGAATCAGTCGGGTTTGACTTCCCAGACGAAGATGTCATGTATCTAAAGATGAAAGACTGCGACGAACCGCTACCCAGTGAAGGGCCAGAACCAGGTTTCCAGTGGGGACTTATCTTTGACGGAGCAGTCAATCATTACGGAAACGGAATTGGGGAAATAATTATTACCCCTCAGGGAACCCACCTTTCTTGCACTGCTCGACTGACATTCAAGTGTACAAACAACGAGGCCGAATACGAAGCTTGTATTATGGGTCTCGAAGAAGCGATCGACTTAAGGATCAAGAACTTGGATGTCTATGGCGATTCAGCTCTGGTTATCAATCAGATCGCAGGAGATTGGAACACATACCAATCAGGATTGATTCCTTACAAAGACTACGCGAGAAGGTTGCTACCTTTCTTCAACAGAGTCGAGTTTCATCACATCCCTCGTGAGGAGAATCACATGGCTGATGCATTAGCCACTTTCTCTTCCATGATTAGCGTAGGTCAATGAAATGACATACCTAAGATCGACATAATGTGCCTTGAAATGCCCGCTTACATCTTCATGATTGAAGCAGTCATAGACGACAAACCTTGGTATTACGATATCAAATGCTTCCTTCAGAAACTGGAGTACCCACCTGGGGAATCCAGGAAATATAGAAAGGCCCTCAGAAGATTGGCTGGAAACTTCTTCTTGAGCGGTGACACTCTCTATAAGAGAAATTTTGACATGGTCTTGCTCCGATGCGTGGACAGACCAGAAGCAGAAATGCTGATGAAAGAAATTCATGAAGGATCCTTTGGCGCTCATGCCAATGGACATGCAATGGCAAGAAAAATCCTAAGAGCAGGGTACTATTGGTTGACAATGGAATCCGACTGCTACAAGTACATGAGAAGGTGTCACAAGTGTCAGATATACTCCGACAAAATCCATGTACCGCCAACGCATCTCAAAGTTCTCTCTTCCCCATGGCCTTTCTCCATATGGGGAATCGACATGATTGGCATGATTGAGCCCAAGGCTTCAAACGGACATCGGTTCATCCTGGTAGCCATTGACTACTTCACCAAGTGGGTCGAAGCAGCGTCATACGCCAATGTAACCAGACAAGTGGTGGTCCGCTTTATCAAAAACAATCTCATCTGCCGTTATGGTGTTCCAAGCGAGATCATTACTGATAATGGATCCAACTTGAACAATAAGATGATGAAAGAGTTATGTGCAGAGCTCAAGATCGAACATCATAACTCATCTCCCTACCGACCCCAAGATGAACGGAGCGGTAGAAGCGGCCAATAAGAACATCAAGAAGATCGTTCAAAAGATGGTCGTAACCTACAAAGATTGGCACGAGATGCTACCCTTTGCTCTTCACGGTTATCAGACGTCTGTCCGCACTTCAACAGGGGCAACCCCTTTCTCTCTAGTGTATGGCATGGAAGCAGTGCTCCCCATAGAAGTAGAGATCCCGTCAATCCGAGTATTGATGGAAGCTAAGCTTACAGAAGCTGAATGGTGTCAAAGTCGACACGACGAACTGAATCTAATCGAGGAGAAACGAATTACGGCATTATGCCATGGTCGGCTGTATCAATAGAGAATGAAGAAGGTGTTTGACAAAAAGGTCCGACCTCGCGTCTTCAGGAAAGGAGACCTCGTGCTCAAGAAGATACAATCTTTTCTCACTGATTCTCGGGGCAAGTGGACTCCGAATTACGACGGCCCCTATGTGGTCACAAAAGCTTTCTCAGGCGGTGCCTTGAGACTTGCAACCATGGACGGAGAGGAATTTGCCTACCCCACGAATGTTGATGTAGTCAAGAAATACTTCGCCTAAAAAAAAAGAGAGTCTCGGTGGATTGAAAACCCGAAAGGGCGGTCCAGGAAAAAATTAGAGACATAATAAAAATCATCCCGATGGATTGGAAATCTCAAAGTACAATCCAGGCAAAAATTAGGGATAATGGCAAGTAACTATGTTCAACAGAGGCAAGTCCCTCAACAGCAGCAGTTACATCATCCGTCAGAAAACTTCGGTCAAGGTCATCTTCGACAGAAGCTCAGGATGCCCCAAAGTCAAAATTGGTAGAAGGATAATGGCCGTTATGTTTCAACGTAGCCCTTTTCCCTGTAAATTACCATTTTCTAACTTTGTATATACTCTTTGGAATCACGCGTTTGGCTGATCTCCATATTATCAATAAAATTTGAGCCCTTGTGCTTGTGTTTGTAATTCTTATTTGTTTTAGCTTTACAGAACGACATTTTAATATGATCGACGATTCTTCAAGAGGATGCATTGCCCCGATTTATTTTCAGGTATAGAGAAACTTCTATAATTGTGAACAATCAGAATATTCGGAATCTACCTTTTGTTGGACTAAGAACGTTGTTGTTTTAATTCTCTCCAAAGAAGTTCAAGTGAGAGAACAAGGTTATAGGCTTGACATGATATGTCCGTCGTTTTGTGGTACCGTATAATGGTTGTGTGTTGGATTTTGCTTATGGACGAATCAAGTATGAGTGGTGGTTGAAACCCTATAATGTCGTCATTTTTGACTTCCCGCTAGTGTAGTTGTTTGAGCAGAAACGAATTATCCCGCTGAAGTTTTGTAGTGCGACCGCGTCAGGATTTGGAATTTTGTCTTGTCACTTAGTTGGAGTGTGTCGTTTGCATGTTTTGACTTTGTCGGTTTTACCTTAAGTGAATCATGGTTAGTAAATGTAATATAAGTTAAGAAGCCGCGAGTTGAGAATGATATTCCAAGATAGAACAAATCGGATTGATGGTTTGAGTAGGGATGGCTTTGAATTAAGAAGAAACTGGTTTTTTGATTATGCAACAGTGTTAACCGACTAACGCAATGGGGTTAACCGATTAACACGTGAAAGGATGGTATTTTATGCTGAATTTTGAGGAGTTAACCGATTAACCTTAGACGGATAATCGATTAACATGTGTGTAAATTGTAAATTCCCTTAGGAACCATCATCTGTGTTTTGTTACCTTATGTTCATTGATCATGGAAACTGTTTCTATGTTTACAGGTTCCGTTCATTTCTCATCGTTTCTATCGAGTTTCGGTGAATGCATTTTCTAATTCTTTTTTGAATATTCTGGTTCATAATTCTGCTTCGAATACTCTCGTTAGTAATTGTTAGCGTTTTCATACATGTTTCTTGTCTCTTAATTTGCAAGCTATTTTGTTTCTTGACATTAATTGTATGTGGATCTTGTTTATTATTTGATTTGCGCTGATTATCATATTTGCATGCTTCGCTGTTAATTTGATTTGAACTCGCTTTCGTTTATGTTCTTTGCAGTATTACTGTTAACTATACTTATCAGTTACGAATGCTTAAATGATGTTTAACTTTATTGTTTTGAACTATAAAGTTTCATTTTTTTTCTTGTAGAAACTTTTTTAGGGTTTAATTTGAATGCGTTTGACACATTTTTGAATTTGTTTGAGTGATTTCATCTACACGAGTTGCATTTCTGGCACTTATTATTTTTGCATAAGTTTTGTTTTGGATCAGTTTGATTAGGTGTGACTAGGTAAGAAAAGAAATGATATAAGTATTCAAATTAATCTAGAATGTGAATTAGAAATCTACTTAACCAAATTATTGATTTAAATGGAAATTTATCAATAGTAGGTATATAATTTTGTGCCCTTATTTATTGCATTTCATATTGATCTTTTGAGTAACAGCTTCAAAATTGAAGAAAAATATGGAGAACGTTGATAATGAGTACGATTTTGCGATTGAAGGAAAAAGAACAATTTTCGAAAAAGGTTGCAAACTTGGTATAACACCCATATATAACAACATACATCAAAGCATATATATTATACATGAATTCAAGTTTTGGTACTGAAATACCATAAGTTCCTAGTTAACACATTGTATACATTACATGCCCAAATACAAAGTAATAAAGGTCTACGGCGTAATATATACAAGATGTCCCAATACACTAAGAACTAGATCAATACAATGATCTCAAAATAAAATTCCAAAGCGGAAGTCTTGCCATCCCAAAAAGCCAAGGAAAGTAAGGAAAATTAAACGAATTTATCCTTACCCTTCGCGGAACCTGTGGTACCTGTAATATAATCAACAACATGGGGTGAGATATTAAATCTTAGTGAGTTCCCTATCTTATGGATTCTATCGGCTTTACAGGGTTCTAGCCAAATCCTAACTCAAGTCAAGGGAAGGGAAATGACCTTGAGTGTTCACTCTCACACTATATGGAAACACGTTCATGAGTCTGTTAACTCAAAGTTTATCACTAATCGGTAACCTCACCAAGGCATCCCCTTTTCCCGTCCGCTTCTACGTCTAGAAGTCGACCCGAGTCATGGATCCTTGTAATCTACTTGACATACGAAATGGATTCAAGATCATCGGCCTGTTAACCGTGAACCGTCACTTCTCATGGCCTGTTAACCATCACAGGTCTCTTTACCATATAGGCTCCATTTGTACTACACGCGGGAATCAAACCTGCCAAGTAGTTAAGCGTACGTTTAAGAGGAGCTCGTTACTCATGAAACTGCATCTCGGGGGAAACGGTTACGATTACGTGATCATATACACAAACGTGATTGTATTCGACAATCACAAGGCCACATTCACCTTTTTGGCCTTATTTTCCTTTTCTCTAATACTTAACATAGTACACATGTTCCATAATAGTGTTTGTTTCTTTCTATACCATTCGGTAATTGGTTACACGCTTCGGCCTTCCTTGCACGAGCGTTAACATTAGATCGTTTACCAATTTCCTAGCCCATTACTAGGTTCTAATATAATTTGGTGTAAGCTTTCCTCACTCTTCCTATTTTTATCGTTTAAGCATGCATATCTCTCACTATCATGTTCAACAACAATAAGATAGGCAAAGCATATTACAATTGCACAATAGAATTACATATGATATTTCAAACATAATTATACCACTTTTGGGTTTCCTTCGATTATTTAATCGGGTAATAAAATCGATATTTTTCACTTCCATTATATAGAGTATTCTCATAGCTTTCCATCGGTACCAAGAACACCTCGATCGGAAACACGGTTTGAAAGTTATTAATTTTCAAAGATAATTTTTTCAAAGTATAACAGTGGTGTCATACCCCAAAATTTTGACCACTAAGATTTCCCATCATTGTGAAAAATCATTATCACAATATGGGGGAACCATCTTGCCTCATTAGTCTCCCCAAAGATGGGTGAGCATCCACTGCAATCAAATTTAGGGTTTCAAGCTCTCTCAGAGCTCTTAGACAAAGGATCAATCAGGGAATGACATGATCTTCAACTTGTCTAACCTATCAAACATTCACAATGGATCAAAAGGACTCCCACTCCAAGGATTAAGCACAAAGCTGCTCCCTTCTAGGTGGATCAAGCCTCAAGATCGCCAGTATCACCGGATTAGGGTTTTGGTCGATCAGGGCCTCCAAAGGGAAATTTTCCTCTGGGCATGAGCCAAGGATCCAAAACACAACCTAATATACTCCATGAAACCTCATGGACCCAACCATCAAGTCAATTTTTGCCTCAGGGGATGCATTCATCAAAAATCAGGAATTAGGGTTTCTTGACCTAATTCACCCCTAAGTTGACTTTTAGGGCAAATCATGAGCCAAGACCTCAAGAGAGGGTTTGAGGGTCTCTAATGAACTATATTGATCCATTTGGAATAATGGATTAATCCAAGAAGTTTGAGCAACAAGTCTCAATTTCATCTGCACCACAATTAGGGTTTCGCGGGAAAAGTCAACTGTAACTTTGACTTTTGACCTAAACATGCTCCCAAATCCTAAGACATGATTCAATGTACCCTATGACACCCATGGAACATGTCCATCAAGTTTGATTTAGGTCAAGGACATGATTTCCTAAGGAATTGCACAGTTTGGAATTCATCTGATAAAAAGTCAACTGTGCACAAAAGTCAACTTTGACTTTTTGAGATTTTTCACCAAAATGGATTTTTAACCCTAAAATGACGTTAATGTATGATCTGAATCATCATTCATCAATAAAAATCAAGAAAAGTTGGATAACTTGTAAAAGGGGTAACCATAAAAACTTAGAAAATTTTCTAAGTTATGGAAAAAGTGACACTAATGTGCCAACTTTGGAGGACCATAACTCCTAAACCACAAAGCCATTTTCTCCCATCCAAATCTTGATTTGTAGATCTCATTGCCCTCTACAAAAGGTTAATACTGACCTATGTCCAAATTCCTCATGGATTTTGAGTTATGGAGTGATCAAAATCAAGAAAAGTCACTTTGTTCCAACACTTAGTGAAAATTTCACTAAGTCAGAATTTGCCTTACTTTTTTCCAAATGTAGGGGGATTTTTCACTTGGATTCAAAAGAGATCAAAACCAAACATGTTCAAACAGTTGTTGTATCATGTAAGGGCTTTCCAAAATGGCCAAGAACATTACCAAATTCAATTTGAGTCATGAGATATGACATTGGCAAGTTGCCTTGTTGAAATCTGTCAAGGCAAGGCAGAATTTGCATTTTTGCTCGATTTGCCAAAATTGTGCAAATCCAAACACTCCTATCCACTTGGACACATCTGAGGATTGAATCTCAATGGGACAATCACTGAGCCAAGCCTCCAAAGTCTTTGGAACAAGAAATAGCATGTTGAACCTAGAATTGCCAAAATAGGGACAAGACTCCAATTTTGGATTGGAGCATTCAATGGAAGCATCAAGGTGGCATGGACTGAGCCATTTGCAACTGAATTCAGTCAAGACTTATCCAAGACCAAGGGAACCAGCAGCCTGTGCCCTAACCTCTAGTCAATGGCTAGAGGAGACTTGGATTTTCATTGGCCAACATTGGCCAAACCTACTCAGCAGTTGCCATTCACTATTCCTTGTAAAATAAACTTACTCTACTATAAATAGAGCTCAATTGTGATCAGTTTAAGTACACCAATGCCATCAAACAGATGCTTTCCTCAAAATCTCTTCTTTCACTCCAATTTTGCCTTCTAAGGCAAGTCACTATCGGGGTTTGAGTTTGAGAGCTTTTCCAATCAAACCAATCACTTACACACCTCACATACATCATATAAAAGTGATCCAAACACTCACATAACATCTGAAACACTGATTTCACAAAATCATTAGCCAATTGCTCAAGTTCTTGACAGTTTTGCAGTTGAGGTATCATCTTCAACTCCAAACCATTTCAATCCATTCCAAGCATTCAGACACATCACTTGGCACCTAGGGAAGCTATCCACATCATTGGAACCTAGCTGTAACACCTCCAACACAAAACACGATCACCAGCTGCAAGTGGTAAGCATGAGCTCTTCTAACTCTATGATCCATGCAATTTTTGCTGCACAATAATTTGGCCATATGTTCATAATCATGCATGGAATGTTTTCCCTCAATAAATTGCATTGTTTGAATCGTGTGTGGAATTTCTGAACCTTCATGCAAAAATTAGGGTTCTTGAGGTTTCTCTTTGATTTCTTATTCCATGTTAAAAATAAATGAAATTAAAGACCATAGACATGATCGTGAGGTTAAAACGAGTAGATTGATATGTAGATTGCATGATATAATCAAGTATTCATTGAGATTGGATAGAAAACGCAAATCTGCAGAAACAGAGGGTGGCGCGTGTTCTTGCCCTTGTTCTTGGCGCCATTTTCAAATATTTGAATATTTGAATTTTGTGATTTTTATTTAATTGATTCAAAAATTAATTTCTCTCTGAGTTTTAATGATTTTGAGTTGATTCTTTTTTTGATAATTCACAAAAATGTTAAAATATTTGATTTTCCCAAAAAATCCCAAAAATATTATTTATTTCATCTAATTGATATTTTTGCAAAGACTTAATGTTTTAATTATTTTTTCCATTTAAAATATTTTTTCCCTCTTGATTTTGTGAATTTTAATGCTTTCTAATTATTTTGTAGGTCAATACTTAATTTTTGAAGCATCAATCCAAGATCATAATTTGTTTTCCATATGTTAAACAATTTTGATCATTTTAATTGAATTTTTATTCAATTAAATACATTTTTGAAAACAAATTAGGGTTTTTTTTATTAATTCAACCCTCATAAATCATTTTCAAAACACTCATGGGCCTCTGATAGAGTGTAAGACCCAATCCTTTTTTACCAAATCATTTTTGGGCCTCAGTGTATTGTATAAGTCCCGATACCATCAAAATAAACGGCGCAGTCGTCGCCTTTTCAAAAACAAAAACTCCTGGGCCTCTCCTCGAGCTATAAGACCCATTCAACACTCATTGGCCTCTAATAGAGTGTAAGACCCAACCCTTCGTAAATACAACTTATTTTTGGGCATCACTTATGGTATAAGTCCCGTTGTATTTCAAAAAGTTCGGCGCAATCGTCGCCCGTTTAAAAACCAATCAACTGGGCCTACCCTCGAGTAGTAAGACCCATTTCATTCTTTTTTAAAAAAACACTATTGGGCCTCTTGAGAGAGTATAAGACCCACCCCTTTGTACAGAAAACCTTTTTTTGGGCCCCAGTCACTTGTATAAGTCCCTCTGTACAAAAACAATAGTGCAATCACTGGTAAACCTTGGGTCTCTCCTTGAGCTGTAAGCCCCAAATCTTTCTTTTTCAAAGAACTTTCTCCTTTGATTTTGAATATACTGTTGTTTTCAATCTTTCTTTGTTGAACAACTAACCAAACAGCATGGAAGCTCTACAACCGAGTAAGTGTTTATACGCTTTCATTTACTGCTTTCATATACATATAACTGTATTGTGGGGCTGCTCACTGTAAGTCTCCTTTCATAAACTCATATCAACTGTGTAATAATAGTATAGATATTTAGAGTTTCCTCGGCAACTACGTCTAGCACTAGGTAAAGCCCTGTTGATCACTCTGAACTTACAGTCAAAACTAGATCCCTATAGGATTACCAGACACAGTCTTCCCTCCTCTTGGGGTTAAACAATATGGAGATGTGAAAGGCAGATTCTTTTTGAACCCTTTCTCAGACTGTCACCCTTAGAAATAGACAAAACTAGATCCCCAATAGGATCACCAGATACAGTCTTCTCTTCGGCTGTCCTCATTAGGAATTGTCAAGAAACTCGACTCCCAGAGATGAATGTATTCTCCGTGAATGGCATCTTTGATTTTCTTCCAAATTCTCGAACTTTCCTGACTTGATCTATTCCTTGTGAATAGCTTGCCTTGAATTTCTCGGGGTTTGGGGACCCACGGGCTTCTTAAAAGCATCGGCCTCCTCTTGGGCATTGTACAAGGACCCACGGGCTTCCTAAAAGCATCCCCGCCTCCTCTTGGGCTTAGTACAAGGACCCGTCGGCTTCTTAGAAGTCTTCACAGCCTCCTCTTAGGCTTCGTATAATGACCTCTTCCTCCGGGAATGATAGCCTCCTCTTGGGCTTCGTACAAGGACCTCTCGGCTTCTTAAAAGCTTCCATCCTCCTCTTGGGCTTTGTACAAATTGTCCCGACGACCTCCTAGAGGTATAGGAACAGAAATTAGTCATCTTAATAGAACAGTCTTTCGAAAGAGTCTAGTTCCTCATACCGAAAGCATACTTTCTCTCAGCATAGTACAAAGGATAAAACTCTATACCTGGACAGTCTAAGACCCTTGAGTCCCAAAGACGTTCTCAAGCACCCTTCAAGTAAGGAAAAACACCAGTAGACTCGGACAATCTCAATACCCTTTGGATTTCCCATTTCCTTAAAGAACAGGAAATAACCCTGATCCTCTGGTCAGTACCAAAGTACAACCCCATCTGGAATCAGTCTCTTTATAAGAACTGGTTTTCTCTTTTATACAACATACTAGACCTGTCACTTAACTGAAACAGCGATCCTTTTCCGCCTCCATCTCGGGCTTCGTACGAGATACAAAAAAAACTCTCTTGTCGAGTCCCCATGTAGCCTCTATCTCGGGCTTCGTATGAGATACAAAGACTCTCTTGTTGAGTCAAACAACCTTTAGCCTCCGTCTTGGGCTTCGTACAAGACACATACAAAAAGCACTCTCCCGTTGAGTCAACCCTTTTAGCCTCTCTCGGGCTTCGTACGAGACACATAAAAACTCCCTCTTGTTGGACCAATAGCCTCCTCTTAGGCTTTATATAAGAAAATCACTAGTTGATCCAATCAACCTTTTAGCATCAAAACTGTGTCTCGTTCACAGTACACAAACAACTCCTTCCATCTAATCGCTGTAAGCGGCAAGCCTCTGGATTATTTACATCCACACCACTGTCCATCTTTTAGCATGAGTAATTCCTAAGGAAAGATGGCGTTGCTCTACACTGAGTTAAAGTCCTATAAAGGAAATTATGGCATTGTTAGGATCCGTGTATCCTGGTTAAAGTAATCCTCCTTTACAGTCAGTCACCCAACAGTTGTGACAAACAGACCCCCTTTAGAGGTGACAAGTTCTCTCTAAAGTTGAAACCTTTTAGCTTCATATCTTGGGCTTCGAACAAGATACAAATAAACTTTTCAGCTTCATATCTTGGGCTTTGAACAAGATACAAACCACATTTCGCTTCACGTCTTGGGCTTTGAACAAGACACCAAAAACACCCATTCCCTCCCATAGAATAGGAGGAACTACGAACGCTCTGATTTCCCTGTTTCGGTAAACGGGAATACGTAGGCATAAGATTGAAAGAAAAATCTTAGCGAGCACAATAAACCAAAAATTCAAATCCCATATCCTCAATCCCAGACCTAAAATCCTACCAAAAGTCAATATTCTTTCAAAATAAGCAGAGAGAGGCCCCACATCCACATAGCATATGTAACCTACCAGACCGCTGTTCAAACTCAATATGCAAGCAGGGTTAATTGGAGACATCTATTTCCCTTCCTTCATCAGCTCACAATAGGATAAAAAATGAATCGACCTGTAGTCACCCCCAAAGAGCGACAGCGCTTAAGAATCGCGTCCAAAATCGCTCGCTACAAGTGGTAACCGGTTACTCAAGCTTCACTGTTCACACAGAATCAAATTGAGAGTTAGAGACACTTTTGGGTAACCGGTTACTCACCACAGGGTAACCGGTTACTTCATTCATTTTCTGTGCAGAAAGCCAATTGTTCAGAGGGTAACCGGTTACTCACCACAGGGTAACCAGTTACTTTGGGCGCAGAATCAAAAATACTTGTTTTCATGAACTTTCTTCCATTTCAATCTCATTCAAAACAATTTCAAACACACAAACAAGTATCAACAGATGATTATACATATATATTAATCATTCTATGCCATTTATACCTCATTTTATCCGTTAGATTTCATTGGTTTGCAAAATTACTTATTTTTCTCAATATCCAACCTAACTCTAGAAACTCAAGAATTTCTATAACATTGTCTCTATCTAGAACCCACCTGTATTAGAGGATGATGATGAAGAAGATGAGATGAATTGATGAAGAGTAGAGGATGATTCTTGATCTTGAGCTCTTAAGGTTTTCTCTTCTTTTCTTTCCTTTCCTCTTCCTTCTCTCTAACTTCTCTTTCTCAAAATGTTTCTATGTTTGGCAAGGGAGGAAAAGAATGATATAGGAAATACTCATTAGTTAGTAACACTACTAAATGTCTAAATTATCTCAAATGCCCCAATTAATAAAACCTTAGAGTTAGATAATATTAATCTGATCAGCTCTGAGTTCATCAGTTGCTCTAATTATCTTAACAGATAAATACTCAGAGCACACTGGATCTCAACTGGTCTCAACTAATATTATCCAGAGCGTTTATAAAAATATGGGGTATTACATCCTCCCCTCCTTAAATAGAAATTCGTCCTCGAATTTAAAAGATTACCTGAACAGATGAGGGTAAGCATCTCGCATTTCCGATTCTAGTTCCCAAGTATCATCACCCGGATGCGTCACGTCCCATTGCACCTTAACAAGAGGAATGTCTTTGTTCCTTAATACCTTTGTTTCTCTTCCCACAATACGGCTCGGTTGAGGTTCAAAAGTCAAGTCTGCTTCTATTTCCACTGACTTCGGTAGAACTGGCTGAAGAGGATCAGGAATAAACTTTTGAAGCTGAGATATATGAAAAACATCATGCATTTCAGACAGAGAAGGCGGTAAGGCTAATCTTTAAGCTACTTTGCCAATCCTTTCTAGAACTTGATACGGTCCCATGTATCTCGGACTTAACTTTCGCGACTTAAACGGTCCTTTCAATCTCAATCTTGGAGTAACCTTCAAAAACACGTGATCACCTTCATCGAATTCTAAAGGTCTCCTTCGGTTATCCGTATAACTTTTCTGACGATCTTGTGCTTACTTAACTTTGACACAAATCATTCTAATATTTTTTGTAGTCTCTTGAATAATCTCAGGCCCCAAAATTCTATCTTCGCCAACTTCCGCCCAACACAAATGCGTCCTACATTTCCTTCCATATAATGCCTCATAAGGAGCCATACCAATACTTGCATGATAACTATTATTGTACGTAAACTCAATCAACGGTAAAAGTTCTATCAAATTTCCTCCACTTTCAAGCACACAAACCCTTAACATATCTTCCATCGTTTGTATCATCCGTTTCGTCTGACCATCCATTTGCGGATGATTCGATGTACTCAAACACAACTTTGTTCCCTTAGCTTGTTGAAAAGCTCTCCAAAATCTTGAAGTAAACTTTGGATCTCTATCGGACACAATACTAGAGGGAACACCATGCAATCTCACAATTTCAGAAATAAACAACTTTGCAAGATGACTTGCCTTGTAAGTAGTCTTCACGGCTAAGAAATGCGTAGATTTCGTCAACCGATCCACAATTACCCAAATAGAGTCATAACCACCTTGAGTACGGGGTAATCCAACTGTGAAGTCCATAGACATACTATCCCACTTCCATACCGGAATTTCTAAAGGTTGTACCAATCCACCCGGTCTTTGATGCTCAATCTTCACTTGTTGGCATACCGCACACTCCGATACATACACCGCAATATCTCTTTTCATACCGGACCACCAATAGTCCCTTTTTAAGTCTTGATACATTTTCGAAGAACCAGGATGTATGGTAAAAGCACCTTTATGCGCTTCCTCTAAAATCCTTCTTTTCAACACCGCATCATCCGGAACACAAATCCTTTGGTTAAACAGAATAATTTCGTCGGTAGCTCGCACAAAACCCGGTTGTATTAACACTTCTTGTAACTTCTCATCCAACACTCGTCCTTGTTGAATTTCCTCTCTAAGAGTATAATTAACATTAAAATTTCCCATAATCACACCATTCGGATTCCAAACAAATTGAAGATTTAGATCCCTAAACTTTTCCAATAAGGCATACTCTAACATCATCAACTCGGCATTATGCAACTCTTTTCTACTCAATGCATCCGCCACCTTATTCGCTTTACCCGGATGGTACTTTAGTTCTAAATCATAATCCTTCAAATGTTCCATCCATCTCCTTTGATGCATATTCAACTCTTTTTGGTCAAAAAGATACTTTAAACTCTTGTGATCACTATACATCTTGAAACGTACTCCATACAAATAATGACACCAAACTTTCAAAGTAAAGACAACCGCCGCCAATTCTAGATCATGTGTTGGATAATTCTTCTCGTGAACTTTCAATTGTCGAGAAACATAAGCCACCACGTGACTCTCTTGCATCAAGACTCCTCCTAATCCCATTTTTGATGCATCACAAAATACCTCATACGACTTGTTAGGATCAGGAATGATCAAAACAGGAGCAATTGTCAATCTTTCCTTCAAACTCATAAAAATTTGTTCACACGCCAAATCCCACTCATAAGGAAATTCCTTTCGAGTAAGTTTAGTCATTGGTAAGACCAACTGAGAAAAGTTCTTGATAAACCTTCTGTAATAACCTGCCAGTCCCAAGAAGCTTCTAACTTCTGAAACATTCTTCGGTCTCTCCCAATTAATTACTGCTCTAACTTTTGATGGATCAACCGCCACACCTCCCTGAGATATGATGTGACCAAGAAAACTAACCTCCGACATCCAAAACTCACACTTGCTCAACTTGGCAAAAAGTTGCTTCTCTTGTAAAATCGATAAAACGATTCTCAAATGTCCCTCGTGCTCTTGTGAAGTACGAGAATAAACAAGAATATCATCAATGAAGATCACAACAAATTGGTCTAAGTAAGCTTGAAATATCCTATTCATATAATCCATAAAAACTGCCGGAGCATTCGTCACACCGAAAGGCATTACTAGGAATTCATAATGACCATAACGGGTTCTAAATGTGGTCTTTGATATATCCGAACTCTTCACACGGATTTGATGATAACCCGACCGTAAATCAATCTTTGAGAACACACATTCTCCTTTCAATTGATCTAACAGGTCGTCTATCCTTGGTAATGGGTATTTGTTCTTGATGGTGACTTTATTCAATTGTCGGTAATCAATGCATAACCGCATTCCACCATCCTTCTTCTTTACCAATAACACTGGAGCTCCCCAGGGTGAAACACTGGGTCTAATAAAATGCTTAGCCATTAATTCTTCCAATTGCTCTTTCAATTTTCTCAATTCAAGTGGTGTCATCCGATACGGAGAAACGGATATAGGAGTCGTTTCCGGTATCAGGTCAATAGAAAATTCCACTTCCCTCTCCGGAGGAAGAGAAGTGACATCCTCGGGGAAAACTTCTGAAAACTCACAGACTACAGGAATACTCAACACTTGAAGATCGCTACTTTCCTCCTTAGTGAGAACCAAAAGAACAGATTTTTCCTTCTCAAACAAGAAATTTATCATTCCAACCGTACCTTCTAAAATAGTTGTTAATACATCCTTTGGAATAACTTCAGTAGATGGAATGATGATTAGCTTCTCCTTACACCCGATGAAAACCGAATTAGCAGAAAGTCAATCCATTCCCAAAACAACATCTACTTTCTTAAGCGGCAAACAAATAAGATCAATCTGAAAAACTCTCCCATCCATAGACAAAACATAATTTTCACACATTAAAGGTGTTTCAACTATCTCATCCATGGCAGTATTAACCACCATGGGAGGAGATAACATAATAGCTTGCAACCCAAGTCGCTTCACACATTGCATTGACACAAAAGAGTGTGCCGCTCCACAATCAAATAATACAAAACAAGGACTCCCATTAACGAAACACGTACCAACAATCAAAGATTTATCGCCCTTTGCATTCTTTGCATCCAAAGTATAAACTCGGTCGGTACTCTTCCCTTGCATCTGATTCCTATTCTGAGGACAATCCCTTGCCATATGATCCACTTTCTGACACTGATAACACTTCATTCCTTCAAAACTGCATCTACCAAAATGCATCTTACTGCAAGTACGACACACGGGAGGTGTACTTTCCCTAGAATCCTGAACTTGCTTTCCCTTGAAGGCTTGTTGCCTAGGCCTAAACTGTTGGTTGGATCTTCCACGATCATTCTGATTCGACCTACGCGAATACCCATCTGCTTGAACGTTCTTTAAACTATTCTCTGCCACATAACATTGTCTTAGCAATTCAGCATAACTAGTGAACTCTGTCTGAGACACACTATGAGAAATTTCAGCCTTCAAACCAAAAAGAAACTGGTCAATTTTCCACCTCTCATCCGGAGCATACATGGCCTGCCTAGAATACGCAGCCATAATCTCAAATCTCTCAGCATAAGCAGCCACAGTCAAATTACCCTGTCTCAACTGTTGAAAATTAAATTCCTTCTGGGTCCTCAATGAACTAGGGAAATAGTTCTCCATAAAATTAATCTTAAATTGCTCCCAGACCTTAGGTACCTCTTGAATAGTCATTAAAGCTGAGGCACTCTCCCACCGTCTCATGGCAGGAACCTTCAACGAATGAGAAATGAATACCACCTTATTCTCCTCACTATAATGGACTATCAAGAAAATTCTCTCCATGCCAGCTATCCATTCATGAGCTTTCACAAGATCTAATCCACCATGAAATTCAGGAGGATTCATGCGGATGAAATCTCGGAAACTCCCACCTACAGCTTCTGGAATAACCACATGAGGATGTAGACCTCCATTCATTTGTTGTACCATCTGCTGCATGAATTTGTTCTGTTGCTGCTGCATCTGTTGCATAAACTGATACAAAGGGGCATTCCCATCGCCGCCTGGCGGATTCTCCCCTGCATGAGTGGTTCTGGGTCTACCACGATTGCTTCTGCGTCCGTCAGCCATGTTCCTAAAGGTCATACAGATAGGATTAAGTTGATCAGGCTCAATACCATAAATATAACACTTAAGACCAATGGTGACACCATGCATATGAAACGGAAAGAAATACTTATACTATTTCATGGGTAGGTCGAGGATACGACCTGCTTTGATACCAACTATAACACCCATATATAACAACATACATCAAAGCACATATATTATACATGAATTCAAGTTTTGGTACTGAAATACCATAAGTTCCTAGTTAACACATTGTATACATTACATGCCCAAATACAAAGTACTAAAGGTCTACGGCATAATATATACAAGATGTCCCAATACACTAAGAACTAGATCAATACAATGATCTCAAAATAAAATTCCAAAGCGGAAGTCTTGCCATCCCAAAAAGCCAAGGAAAGTAAGGAAAATCAAACGACTTTATCCTTACCCTTCGCTGAACCTGTGGTACCTGTAATATAATCAACAACATGGGGTGAGATATTAAATCTCAGTGAGTTCCCTATCTTATGGATTCTCTCGGCTTTACAGGGTTCTAGCCAAATCCTAACTCAAGTCAAGGGAAGGGAAGAGACCTTGAGTGCTCACTCTCACACTATATGGAAACACGTTCATGAGTCTGTTAACTCATAGTTTATCACTAGTCGGTAACCTCACCAAGGCATCCCCTTTTCCTGTCCACTTCTACGTCTAGAAGTCGACCCGAGTCATGGATCCTTGTAATCTACTTGACATACGAAATGGATTCAGGATCATCGGCTTGTTAACCGTGAACCGTCACTTCTCATGGCCTGTTAACCATCACAAGACTCTTTACCATATAGGCTTCATTCGTACTACACGCGGGAATCAAACCTGCCAAGTAGTTATGCGTACGTTTCAGAGGAGCTCGTTACTCATGAAACTGCATCTCGGGGGAAACGGTTACGATTACGTGATCATATACACAAACGTGATTGTATTCGACAATCACAAGGCCACATTCGCCTTTTTGGCCTCATTTGCCCTTTCTCTAATACTTAACATAGTACACATGTTCCATAATATTGTTTGTTTCTTTCTATACCATTCGGTAATTGGTTACACGCTTTGGCCTTTCTTGCACGAGCGTTAACATTAGATCGTCTACCAATTTCCTAGCCCATTACTAGGTTCTAATATAATTTGGTGTAAGTTTTCCTCACTCTTCCTATTTTTATCGTTTAAGCATGCATATCTCTCACAATCATGTTCAACAACAATAAGATAGGCAAAGCATATTACAATTGCACAATAGAATTACATATGATAATTCAAACATAATTATACCACTTTTGGGTTTCCTCCGAATATTTAATCGGGCAATAAAATCGACATTTTTCACTTCCATTTTATAGAGTATTCTCATAGCTTTTCATCGGTACCAAGAACACCTCGATCGGAAACACAGTTTAAAAGTTATTAATTTTCAAAGATAATTTTTTCAAAGTATAACAGTGGTAACCGGTTACTCACCAAGTGATAACCGGTTACTCAAGCTTCACTGTTCACACAGAATCAAATTGAGAGTTAGAGACACTTTTGGGTAACCGGTTACTCACCACAGGGTAACCAGTTACTTCATTCATTTTATGCGCAGAAAGCCAATTTTTCAAAGGGTAACCGGTTACTCTGGGCGCAGAATCAAAAATACTTGTTTTCATGAACTTTCTTCCATTTCAATCTCATTCAAAACAATTTTAAACACACAAACAAGTATCAACAGATGATTATACATATATATTAATCATTCTATGCCATTTATACCTCAATTTATCCGTTAAATTTCATTGGTTTGCAAAATTACACATTTTTCTCAATATCCAACCTAACTCTAGAAACTCAAGAATTTCTATAACAATGTCTCTATCTAGAACCCACCTGGATTAGAGGATGATGATGAAGAAGATGAGATGAATTGATGAAGAGTAGAGGATGATTCTTGATCTTAAGCTCTTAAGGTTTTCTCTTCTTTTCTTTCCTTTCCTGTTCCTTCTCTCTAACTTCTCTTTCTCAAAATGTTTCTATGTTTGGCAAGGGAGGAAAAGAATGATATAGGAAATACTCATTAGTTAGTAACACTACTAAATGTCCAAATTATCTCAAATGTCCCAATTAATAAAACCTTAGAGTTAGATAATATTAATTTGATCAGCTCTGAGTTCATCAGTTGCTCTAATTATCTTAACAGATAAATACTCAGAGCACACTGGATCTCAACTGGTCTCAACTAATATTATCCAGAGCATTTATAAAAATACGGGGTATTACACTTGGAGAATGTGATTCAAAATTTGAGAGCTTCAACTAACATGAAAGGCCTCTCCCGAACCAGAAAAAATGAATTAAGGTGATTAAATTTAATTTGGTTGGTTAAAGTTGCAATTTATAACTAGTGATAATATGTTTTTATTGTTTAATAGGTCAAAACTTGCAAAAAAAAATTAAGAAAAAACAAGGATGGTTGACACACTGCAAGGAATTGGAAAGGGCCCTAACAAACCAAGAAAAGAAGAAAAAACGTTTCTCTTGCGGCAACATGCTATAGAAAAGCATAGAAACAAAAGCTAGCAAGTAGCTAGCATAACATTGTATGCAAATAATCTGGAATTGTCACTTGTTAATTCAGTATTAGAATAATTGCTAATTCAGTTTGTGCTTACAAATATTGTTGCAAAAGCCTATGAAAAATCATTATCAACTATTGTTGATAATTATAGTAGCTTTGGTGGATCCTTCATAAGCATCGGTGGGTAATGGATTGCTTAATAGAATGCTTGTGTATGAGCTAACATGTATTGTTTCTATTGTTTGATTTTGTATCCATTGGTCTAGTTTTAGTGTTATAATTGGAAACTATATTTTCATGAAGCAAAATTTTTTTTTCATTGTACAAACATTATAACTTTTATGATTTAATCTTTACACAATTTTTTGCACAACTTTAGCATTAGAGACTTTCATACATTCTCCTAACCTCATTGTCTTTTCTTCTCACCCATCCACATTTGAAGTCAATGCTATATTCAGTTACTAACTCTAAACACTATGTTGTTGTTGTTACTGTTGGTGTACAAGTTGAATAATGATAAAAAGAGAGGAATATATTATAATAGAATGACGGTTACAAAAAGGATTAAAAGTTACACACTACCACTAGTCTATTTATAAGCTAAAACTAGGGCTACAAAAGCAACAAACAAAATACTAAAATACCCTCTAACAAACTTAATGACTAAATTTGGGAATATAAATTAAAATATAAATTATTATTTCTAATAGTTACAATACTTGTCCATGTTCTCTAGTATTTCCTTAAAATCGGTCACTTAGTTGATTTGAAACCAGCGACACTTCTGCAACCAAGATATATCCGGACCTTCTTAACGTCTGATGTTTGGAAACTCATTTGAGGTCAAACGCCTCTACGCACAAACTAAATCTAACGCGGTTCCAATCTATTATCTACGCACAAACGTGTGGTTACATTCTACCACAAGTGGTTCCAATCTATTATCTATTATAATATATTAATTCTGAGCCACAAACCATTTAATTGACAACTCATCATCTTTTATGCCACGTCAATTAAAATTTGACGTGGCACTCTTCAAAATTCATCAATATAAAACTCTTAATATTCATTTTAGCATAATGTGAAACTTTCAACTCATAATTATTTAAAAAAACACCATTATTTATAGATTTTACAAGTCATTTCTCTATTTTACTTTTCATATACTAATCATTAATTTTATTTCTTGGATGTCTTTCATCTTTTTTTCGAACAAAAATACATAATATTAGTGTTTTACTCCCAAAAAATTATAAATAAAAGTAATAAAATAAAAAGAGTATTACATTGCTTAAAATAAAATGGTTAAATAATGCTTTCAAATATAACTTATAACTTTCAAATAGACAAACAAATGCCTCACATTTTTTCTAAAATATAATTCTGAATTATTATTGTAATTATATGTTAAAAAATTAAACATCAAATATAAAATTAAACAATCAATTTTTAGTCTATTATGTATAAATGTACTATAATTTATTAGTAAAATTATAAATAATTAATATAAAAATAAAATACATATAAATGTTCTATAATATATTAATTATTTATAAATAATTAATATAAAAATAAAATTCAATTGATTTAAATCAATTGTATACATTAAAATTATTGGTATAATGAGAGATAATTACACAAAAATAACATTTTTATATTTATTTTAATACACGATTTATCATTAAACTCAGAAACATATTTAACTATCATACTCATTTCATTCTCAAACTACCAAGACATCACAAATTGGAGAAAAATAATAAAATATTATTCTCGAAGTTGTTGAGAAAATAAAAAGTGAATGAATATAAATGTCCTACATTCAAATGTGCAACATATGTAATACACAAACTGATGAAAATTTATTCTTGGAGATATTAGAGAACTCTGAAACATATTCAACTATCATGCTCATTTCATTATCAAACTACTAAAACATCACAAATTGGAGAAAAATGATGGAACATTATTCTCGAAGATGTTAGAAAAAATTATAAATAAAAAAAGAATAGAAATTCCTTACATTCAAATGTGTGAGATATTTAATACACAAAATAATAGAAATATTATTCTCTGAGATGTTGGAGAAATGAAAAATGAAGGAATAATTTTTTAAAAAATATTTTATACACTTATTTTAAATTTTTCATTTTTAATTTTGATGTCTTATCTTACATCTCCATAAATTTTTTTATGAAAATTATAAATTGGATATTGTTATTGAAAAGAAAATATCATTCAAGTTTATTAGTTTTAAAAGCATAATAAAAATAAAAGAGTATCAGATTACTTAAAGTAAAATGGTCAAATAATACTTTCAAATTAAACTTATAACTTTCAAATAGAAAGATAAATTCCTCACATTCTTTTTGAAATATAATTCTTAGTTATAAGTAGTTACATGTTACAAAATTAAACTTGGAATATAAAATTAAACAATTAATTTTTAACCCATTAGATATAAATGTCCTACAATATATTATTAAATATAAATAATTTAAATAACTCATCTCAATTCCGCACATCGCGCGGGTCTTAATCTAATTACAAATAATTTAAATGACCTTAAGTGAAAAAGTTCTCCATGCCATTGGACAAAATCAACTTAGAGTTGCAAACAATTTAAATAACCTTAAGATTGTAAGCTCAATTTTATAATTTGATTTGTTTCTTTCATTTCGTACAAGAATTAGGGTCAGTTTATTTCAACTTCAAAAAATGATTTTTTTTCTTTGTATTTTTAAAAATGAATTTTATAAAAGTGTTTTTTAAAATATTACAAGTTTTTTTTTTATATTTGTTTTTCTTGAATTGGGAGATTAATTTTGACATTTTATAATATAAACATACATTATTAAAGATCGAAATATAGTCGAAATCGTAATTTTTTCAAAACTTTGTATTTCAAAAATGATTTTTTTTTAAAATTATTTGAAATAACTTCAAAATTAAATAATTTTTATGAAATTTTGATATCAAAAAATTTTTTTGATAAAATAATAAAATTAATAAAATTGCTTTTAAAAATAACTATTCAAAATAAATTTTTATTTGAAAAATTTATGAAATTTTTTTTACATAAAAATATTTACATTATAAAAATAATTTTTTTAAATCAAAACAAACGAATCATAGTAGACTGAGTCTATTTCTATCAATACTAGAAAAAAGTTAAATTTCACTCTGGGCACAGTAATTTATCAGTAAATATGCCTATGATTGATTGCTCATTGTCAAATGGTTGGGTGTGGGTATTTCTTCTGCACTGAAATTTAAATCGAAGCAGAGATGATGAAAATGTTGCCATGGTTGGAAAAATAATTGAATTTAATGAATCAAGTGCAATCAATTAAGAATTTAAATTAAAACCTAAAAAAAATAATAGTGCAGTATGTAATAGGATATTTGCATTTCATCAATCAATGAATTGAGTTTATGGACTAAGAATTGTTGAATGTTTACATATTCCAACAGATTGACATGATCATTAGTGAAACACTCAAAGCTTTTAAAATACAAATTTTTTTTACCAACTCAAAAACTCAACAATTAAAAGATTGAACAATGAGAGAGATGCAAGGATTTTTATCCTGATTCGCTTGAAACTCAAAGCTAATCCAGTTCCCCTCGGCAAAGTGATTTTTCGTTATACACAAGAATTTAATCCACTATAATCAACTGATTACAAATGCACTAGCAATAACTGGTGACTAATAGATCACAAAGATAAACAGTCAATATCTTCTCAAGGATTCTGACCTAACTGGTCCCTTAAGGAAATACAGACAATAAGTTTGAATAAAGAATGTGCGTTTACAAGTTGCTTATACACAAGCAGATTTACACAAACAAAACACAAACACTTAAAGAAAAGTATGCACAGAGTTGCGAGCTTTTCACGTAGAAACAGTCTTGTAAAATTAGCAACTTTCTTCAAGTCTCCAAGTCCTCTTTATATAGCATGAAAACTGAACCGTTGGAGAGAAAATTAGGAATACGAGAATTGCAGTTGTCCACTAACGGAAAAGTGACAGTTGTGAAGAATAGTACAATCCTTTCGCCCACAATTTCAGGTAGTGGAAGGAATATTTTCGTTTTATGCCATGTACTAGTTTGATCACGTATCCTTTTATCCTTATCTTCATATTCATATGATTTTGGTAAAAAGTTGATGAAACATGAAAATGAAGAAACACATATCTGGGGTCAGAATCTTCAATCATAACCTTTTGACAGTGTCAGCGTCTGACTTGAAAATCTTCATAATCTCCAGCTTAGTAACTGAAACTTCAGAAGCATGCAATTCTTCAGAAGCTTGGTGATCATAGTCACATCCAGAAGCAAAAAAAGAAAGAACATTGCAGCAGAAACATAGCATCTTCTCAAAAGCTTCTTAGGAGTGAATCAGTGTGGAAATGACTTTCGGAACACAAAAGTTCAGAAACGGATGACGTTGCACGTCATATTCTCAGAATCAGAATTGTCTGTTAAAGCTACACAATAACAAACCGTTAGGGTACCAAAATTGTTCTCACACAAATATTACCTTGTTATCATCAAAACTTAAAGGTCTAGATGCAGAACCAAATCACAGACCCTTAACAGTTTCCATCCCCCTCATATTGGCATTCTCTTCTTCTTCATTGAAGTTATCTTGCTCCTAATCCTTTTCTTTGCCAGCTCCCGTCCTTCGATTTTTCGAACAATGCTCCACATAATGTTCGTATTTACCACAACTTAAGCACAGCAGATGAAAACCCTCATACTCCACCTTGTAATGCCACCATTTGATCGCAAACATAGCAAGAAGCGGTCTCGATAGATCCACCTGAACACAAAGCCTTGCATATTTCCCTCTTTCCCTTGTGGTAGTGTTCTTGTCTACCTTGATCGCCTTCCTAATTCTTTTACCTATAAACATGGTTGTCAAACTCGCGGGTAGACTCGTAAACTTATACGAGTTTATGAGTTTAGGACGAGAAAACAAGTAGACTCGTGTATAGAATCATTTTTTTGATAGACTCAAGTAGACTCAGGTAGAATCGCATAAACTCGTAGAGACTCGTTAGTCTATGGCGAGTTTACGAGTCCATAAATTTTTGTAAATTTGTTTTTTTTAAGCCAGAAAATGTCTAAATTTCCCCAAAAAATTTATTTTATTTCAAAAACCCTTATTGTTTTGCTTGTAAGAGAATTAGAAAGTCTCTCTCCTAGTGTTCTATTTCAGTAAAGTTTCTTCCTCCCTTCATCCATTCATAGATGACGTGCGTTTATTATGTCTTTTGCTTTGTTCGCATTCATTCCCGTAAATCAATCATTTGTTGTGTAAGTATTTTCTTATATGTTTCACTTGGATGTTTCTCTTGTTTATTCTCTTGTATATTCTCTTGTGTAAAGATGATGAATGGATAACTGAAGATCCTAATGAGGAAAATATGCAAACTGAAGTTAATGTTGAGTAAGATGATGTTATTGTTAACAATGTTATGGAAGTTAATGTTGTTGTTACTAATGTTGTGCAAAGTGGTGGTGGTGGTGGAAATGTTGAATTAGGTGGAAGCGGAACTTCAAGCAATCCAACTTTGGTTAATGATGAAGGTGTTTCATCTGGGGTAGAATTTTATAATGATACTCAAGATACCGATGAAGATGATGGTGATGATATTGGTGGTGATGATTTCACAGGAGTTTTGGATGTTTAAAGCCATTAGCATATCTGTTTTATGATTTTTGTTTTTGTTTTATGTAGTAGTCAATTAAGAATAAATTAGTACTTTAAGTCTTTAAATACATACTTTACTATTTTGTTTGTTTAACTATTGAGTGTTTTTGTTAAGAAATTTGTTATGGAGTATGAAATTTAAATTTTGATATTAATTGGTATTCTATTATATATATTTGTATCATATATAAGGCATTTAAAAGTTTAAAAATACATGTGTGTGTCATGTATGTGTCACGTACAGATTTTTGAAAGTCATTTTTAATTTTTCATAGACTTGTACAAGTTTGTGAATCAAGTCTGCAAGTCGAGTCTACGGATCCTTTACAAGTCTGAGTAGACTCACAAGTTTGACAACCTTGCCTATAAAGGCGAGGATCTTTGGATCATAATACCCAATAGGTAGTCCTAGTATCCGAACCCACACAGCCAACTGATCTACTACGTCATTCACAGGGCAGAAATTTGGCTTCCCTCCCTACACAATGAGATAATGATTGTATGTAAGCCATAGACCCTCCAACAACGCAGTTTGATGATCCTTTTTGTTAGTGAACGTAACAAAGAAGTACTCTTGCCCTAAGTCCACTGTCGCGGCCGAAAAAATATTCGAGTCGCCATCATATTTTTTAAGGGAAAATAATGATAAACCTAAAATCTTAATCCTAAGGTAGAGATTCCTACAGTTCGGGAGTCGGTTAAGTGAAGGGAAGGTGTTATGCACCCCTCACTTCCATTGTACTCAATGGGATCCACCTTTGAATTTAGGGTATATTTGTTTGTCTAAGTTATAGGAAAACCTAAGTTTTTTATTAATTATACTCGCTAGGGTTGGTTTGCAACCCTATGCCTACGTACCCTCAATTTGAAGGACCAGAGTAACCGTAGTTCACCTCCCCTATTCCTACCCCCTAATCCTATTCCCATTCCTAATCCTAAACCCATTCCTAATCCTAAACCCAATCCACTATTTATACTCTTGGATAAAGAGTTCTGTCCCTTGATCTATTATTTATACTCCCAGATAAGGAGTTTTATCCCTTAATCTATTATTTATACTCCTAGATAAGGAGTTTTATCCCTTATCCATTATGTATACTCTTGGATGGAGAGTTTTATCCCTTATCCATTATTTATACTCTCGGATGGAGAGTTATATCCCTTATCTATTGTTTATACTCTCGGATGGAGAGTTTTCTCCCTTAAATCCTGATCCCTTGGCCTATGTTTATACTCTTGGAACCTAAGAGTTTTATCCCAAAATCCTAATCCCTTGGCCTATGTTTATACTCTTGGAACCTAAGAGTTTTATCCCAAAATCTTAATCCCTTGGCCTATATTTATACTCTTAGAACCTAAGAGTTTTATCCCAAAATCCTAATCCATTTATTTATACTCTCGGATATCAAGAGTGTTATCCCAAAATTCCTACCCATTATTTATACTCTCGGACGAAGAGTACTATCCCAAATATTTATCCCTTATCCCAATTTTTTATCCCAATTATCCCTAATATCCCATAAAATAAATAAATTCAATCCCAACATAAATTAATTCCTTTTAATAAAATAAATTTAATCTCCTTTAAAAAATTAAAATAGATTCAATCCCAAAAAAATTAGCTCCATTTAGTAATAAAAATAATTTTAATATCCCATAATGAAACCCCTTTAGAAAATAACAATAAATTCACTCCCAGAAATAATTTTAATATCCATTAATGAAATTACTAATTTTAAATTAGCATTAAACTCATAAAAAAACATTAATCCCTTTTTTAAAATTAAAATAAATGTAATTATCATCTTAAAGACCCAAAAAAAAATAGAACAATCCCTTATTTTTTAATTCCAATCATATAAAATCCCAAAATTATATTATAAAAACCTTATATTTATGTAAATAAACCCCAATTTATAAACCCAAAATAAAATATAATAAACCCCAAAATTTATATTAATATAAATAAATCCACCGAATTATAACAATCCCAAATTTAAATGTTAAATTCAAAATTTATTAATTATAAAAAATAAATAAACCCAAATTAATACCTATAAAGATAGATAAGTTATAATAACCCCAAATTATAAATTTATATAAATGAGCCCCTATTTATTATAATACCCAAAATAAAACTCCAAATTTGTATAAATTAATATAAATCAATCCAAACTTTATTATGATAAAAATCAAATTATAACAACCCCAAAACTATATTGTACAAAATAAATAAACTCTAAAATATTAATTAAACCCAATTTTTATAAATAAATTCCAAATTTTAAATTAAACCCAAAAATTACAAATTTAAATAAACTCACATTTTTTTTATTATAGAAAATATAATAATAAGCTAATAAATTATTTTATTTTATTACACGGTTAAACCCCTTATTCTTGATTATGTTAATTAATCAATTTTTATTAAACCCAATTAAATTTCCTAATCATGAATAGTAAAAGTTACAAAAAAAACTAATCCATATTTATTTTATTTTCTATTTTTCAATATTCATTTTAAAAGAAAAGATTAATAAATGGTTATATTTTTTTATTTTTTTCATTTTAACCATTTTATTAGAAATAACCCGTACCCTAGTATTAATACCCTAAAAACTCAAAATTTGAACAATCAATAAACAAGCAATAACATATATATTTTTACAAACAGGAATTCGATAATAGATATATACAAATGATAACTAAAAGTTTGAAGACACCAACCTAGAGTGTCGTGACCCACTTAAGCTGCTGCTTTCCCTTCCTCTCCTTTCTTTATCCTTTCTCCCACCTTATTGCGCGTTCTTCGCGTATCCTTTGCTGTTCCATTTTGAATTTTTCCGTCGCTAATAGAACAAAAATGACTAATATGGAATGTTTTGAAGAGTTAAATGACCAATATGAACCTTTTAAAAGTTAAGGGACCAAAATGAACCTGAGATTAAGATACAGGACCAAAAAGGATATTTTGCCTTATTATTAATATTTTTAATTACAATTAAATTATTTTGTACTTGTTATTTATTATTAATATTTTTAATTACAATTAAAATATTTTGTACTCATTTTTTTATGAACATTTTGACTATTATTTCGTAATCTATTTAAAAATGTAACAATTTTATCATTTATTTTAAATGAATAGAATATAATTTAATTTAAATAAAAAATACTTATATTTTTTTTAAATGAGAAACTACTTTTTTATTAAGAATTATAAATTTCTTTACAAATATTTAGAATCACGTTTTATTCAAAACTAATATTTTTAAAATATTTCTTCTAAATATATGAAATTGATTAGTTATAGATAGATATAGATATTATTGATTAGGCAGTACATATAAATATATGATTAATTGATTAGGCAGTACATATAAATATATGATTATGAAATTGATTGCTCAAAAATAATATTTTATTAATTACTCAATACATAAGATATTTATATCTGAAATTATTTAATCATGTGAGAAAACAATAAATTTATTTTATTATTATTATTAATATTATTATTATTATTATTAATTAAAGATATTTAAGTATTTTAGGCTCGCTATTATTTAGCCAAACGTGTAGGTTACATATATTTTTGATTTATTTAAATGTCACGTTGGCAATTCGTTTTTCATTTATTGTTGGTTTATATTTAAAAATATGTTAAATGTTCAAAAAATGTTAGAGATGGGAATAGAACCCATGACCTCTCAACACAAAACATCACTCACTACCACTAGGCTATGTTGTGTTTTATGATCTAATTTGCAACTATAATATACTTAATACATAATTAACTAGTTAATAATTTTTACTAAACTAAAATCTATTAAATCATTTTTATTAAACTATTTAATTTTTTTCTTAATATACTGTAACTATTAATAATATAGTTAAAATGATAAAAAATAATTATTATTTAGTTTAAAAATTTTAAAAATTAGGTTAGTTTAAAAATGTTTAAAAATGTTTTTGTATATTAATTTAGTAATAAAATGTTAATTTATTATGTTAATTTAGTATATTAATATGGTACAGAAATTAACATTTTAATTAGATTAAATAGATTCAATAGATTTAATTAATATTAATATTAAAACATAATAATTAAATAGGTTAAATAGTTTAATAAAATAGAATTGTTTAGATTAAAACATAATATTTACAAATATTAATATTTACATTAAAATAGTTTAGAATACTTACAGTAGAATAGTTTAGAATAAATTAATAATCTGGAATTAAATTATTAACGTTATTAATATAAAGGGTTAATAGTCATTTTGCCCTCTGCTATATAGACGATTTTCGAAAAAACCCCTGTAAAAAAAAACTTGCAAAAAAAAACCCTAACATTTGAAAATTCTCTCAATTTTGACCTTCATCACATTCAGTCACAAAAAATGTCAAAATGGCAGGGGTCAAAATAAACGCTGTCAAAATGGCAGGGGCCAAAATAAAAACGCTGCCAAAATGGCAGAGGTCAAAATAAAAACGCTGCAAAAATGGCAGGGGTCAAAATGGCAGGTTTTTGGTGACTAGATGTGATGAAGGTCAAAATTGAGAGAATCTTCAAATGTTAGGGTCTTTTTTGCAAGTTTTTTTTACAGGGGGTTTTTCGAAAATCGCCTATATGGCAGGGGGCAAAATGACTATTAACCCTAATATAAATTCATAACTATTACTGTAGTTTATTAAAACATTATTAATATTAATTTAGAATAGTTTACAAATATTATTACTGTAGCTTTTATAATTTATTATAACTATTTAAATAATATTTACAGTAAATAATTAGTATAAATTAATAAATTAAATTATTAACGTTATTAATATAAATTAATAAACTGAAATTATTAATAAACTAATGTTAAAATAATTAATAAACTGAAATTAAATTATTAATGTTATTAATATAAATTAATATTTACGTTTTAATATAAATTAAATTAAACTAAATTAAAGACTATTAATATAAATTAATAAACTGAAATTATTAATAAACTAATGTTTAAATAATTTTGAAATAAATTAGTATAGAATTTAAAACGAAATTGCTACACAAAAAACGAAACTAATATACAAATTAATAAACTAATGTTAAAAAACGAAATTAAAATACACAAAAAAACGAAAGGTAAAAATATACTAATTTGAAAAATTAATAATAGTAGCATTTTAATAAACTAAAATTGCTACAGTATATTTAACATTAAAAAAAATTAAAACTAAATATATTATTTAGTTATAATATATTAACATCAATTAACATCAATTAAAGGTAAAAAACCAAAAATATGTATTAACATGAATTAATGGAAACAAGATTACAATATGAGCATTCTAGTCTAGTGCTAGGACATTGAATGTATGAAAGAAAGGGTTGGGTTCAAATCCCACCTTTAGCAAATTTTTAAAGTTTTAACATATTTTCTCATATAAATGAAAAATAAACATAAAATAAAGTGCCATGGCATTAAAATAATTCAAGATAAAAATAAAAAACTAACATAGCCTTCCACATCACTAAAAAAATAAATATAAAAAACACTGACACATCAGCTTTTTATTAACCCTATTATTTTTTAGCAATATGTTTAATAATCATATATTTATGAATTATATGTCCATTATGTACTGCCTAATCAAAATAATATCAATATATTAATAAATTATTTCTTTCTCTCAAATAACTAATCAATTTCATATATTTAGAACAAATATTTAAAAAATATTAGTTTTGAATAAATTGTGATTCTAAACATTGTTTTAAAAAATTACGATTCTTAATAAAAAATCAGCTTCTCTTACTTAAAAAAATATATATTTTTATTTAAATTATATTATATTCTATTCATTTAAAATAAATGATAAAATTGTTACATTTTAAAATATATTATGAAATAATAGTCACAATGTTCATAAAAAAAAACTGAGTACAAAATAATTTAATTGTAATTAAAAATATTGACCTAATTTTTTATGCAATAAACATTAGGTTTAAAGTGAAAGTAATTTTTTATATCCACACCAAAATATAACAAACCAAATTAACCAACTTTGCTAAAAAAAATAAAATCAAAACTTTTTAATAAATAATAATAATAAAATAAATTTATTGTCTTCTAACAATTAAAATTAAAAAGTCACTTGCCCTTCCACATAAAAAAAACACTGTCACATCAGTTTTTTGGATGACTGGATGTGATAAATGTCAAAATTGAGAGAATCTTTAAATGTTAGAGTATTTTTTGCAAGTTTTTTTTTGTAGGGAATTTTTTGAAAAGCGCCTATATGGCAGGAGGGCAAAATAGCTATTAATCCAAAATAATATTTTATTAACTACTCAATACATAAGATATTTATATATGAAATTATTTAATAAAACAATAAATTTATTTAATTATTATTATTATTAATTAAAAAGATTTGATTTGCTATTGTTTAGCAAAGTAGGTTAATTTGGTTTGTTATATTTTTATGGTGTGGATATAAAAAATTAGTTTCACATAAACCCTAATGTTTAGTCTTTAAATAGTGAGGGAATCCATATTCCTTCCTCGAACGAGACGACATGGTGAATATGAAAAGAAAGAAGATGATATCTCAGAAATCACTCTTCCTCCTCACTCTGGTGAAGACGGATACTTTTATTAGATCCTCAAAACCAGTTGCTATAAGAAAGAAGAAGAGAATTTGTGTCAAATCTTTTCAACAGCAACAACAATCGTTTTCTTCTACCAATTCAATTATAATTCCAGAACCTCAGTTTTACTTGCCAGATGACTGCTGGGAGCATGTCTTGGCATTCCTTATCAACCGCAAAGACAAAAACAATCGCAATTTTAAATCTCTATCTCTCGTCTCAAAACTCTTCCTCACCATCGCCAACCGTCTCATTTTTTCTATCACAATTTATCATCCACAACTTTGTTTTCTCGAGACTTACTTTCATAGATTCTCCAACCTTAATTCCCTTGTCCTATGGTTTGGCTGCTCCCATGATCTCGATGCAGCCATTGTTTTGGCTCTCCGTGATCGACCTACATTGACATCTTTATCTATTTTTGGGATTGAGTTAAAGGATGCAAACTATGTTACTTCACATTACATTGATTCCTTTGTGAGTTTGAAGGGTTTGAATTCTCTTAAGTTTCAGTGTTCTCGAATATCTAATGATTTGCTTTACTCTATTGCAAGAGAATGCCTTCCTCTCAAGAGTTTTGTTCTTGAAAATTGTATCGGCTATAGTTATCATGGAATTGATGATTTATTATCTAAGTGTAGTGGGATAAAACATTTGGGTATTCAAGGCAATGAGTTTCTAAATAATCATCATGTTTTCCGGTTGTCTTTGCTTCTTCCTGATTTGGTGTCAGTAAATCTTAGTCAATGTTACCAGCTCAGAGAATCAGCTTTGTTTGCACTCATTAAGAACTGTCGTTCACTTGGTGAGATCACAATGAGACAAATATTTTTTATTAATCTTTTCACAGTGGAAAACAATGTAGAAAATTCTGATATTTTGAAAGATTTTGATGTCAACCCTCAGTTAAAATTTCTAGATTTCGCTCACACTTCATTTATAAATGACGAGGCCATGATATTGCTTTCTTCCGTTTTCCCCAATTTGCAGCATCTCGATTTAAGTTTTTGCCATGGCGTATCTAAAAAAGGTATTTCTCAAGTCTTAAGTAGATGTTGTAAGCTTAGATATCTGGATTTGACCTACTGTAATGATGTGAGAGGACTTAAAATAAACTTTTTAGTTCCCCGGCTAGAGGTGTTGGATTTATCTGATACAAATGTTGATGATAAAACACTCTATGAGATCTCAAAAAGTTGTTGTGGGCTTTTGAAACTAGTATTGATGGATTGTGAATATGTCACGAAAAAGGGAGTGAAGCGCATGGTTGAAAACTGCACACAATGTCGTGTGATAAAGTGAAAGTTGATGTTGTTATCTCAATTCTTTCAACAAGGCCATCATTAAAAAAAAATCGCTCCGTGAAGAGATAAGTGTTTTCGTTAGGGTTGTCGTTTGTCAGTTATGGATATTTTGTTTGTTGAAGTTTTGATTCTTAAACATTAGATGCTTTTTTTTTCTATTTAATCGTCATTTTGTCGAATAATCATTTAAATAAAGTTAGTTTTTTTATATGAAGTTATAAATTTTGATGTTTTTCTTTCCTCTAACTTGATTTATATTAATTTGTATCTGATATATGCAAGAAATAAAAGACAGTGTGGGGATGCGTCCCAAGTATGAATAGGTGAACTGAAGTAATTAATTGTTGTTTGAATTCTGTAGATATATCTCAACAGTGGCAAGTTGTTAGAAACATTTTAGATATGAGTGATCTAGCAACAAGTAACACAATACACACAAATGATTACTAGAACTGTAAATGAAAAAATTTACACATACTACACATTTTAGATTCAAGATAATTATTAGTATTCTCTTAAAAAGTTAAAAAAAGTCTACTCTGTCATATTGACTTAATATAAAGTGTGAATGAATGAGACTAATATTTGCTGTTATGAGTTTTGTATTCTGAACTGCAGGGTCTGATTGTTTTGTTTAGAAGATTTAGCAATGAAAATATTTGCCGTAGTATATTGTCATTTGCTGTTATATAAGAATTTCTTCTTCCAAGTTGACAAAGGATATATATTGACCTTGTATGCATGTATATATTACATTACAAGTTGTTGGTATGTCTTGATACATTTGTTTGCCTTCGATTCTGTGGATTGTCGCCCTAGGCCACGGTTCACTAGCAGCATGGTGTGTTTGAAGTTTGTCTGTCCATTATCATCAATCTTTGATCATTTCTTGAATTATAAGGCTTGGTTTTCTTGAATGACAAGTATAATGATAACTAATAAACAAGAGACGAGATATGTCACATTGAGTTTCCTTTACTTTTAATCAATATCAAACACTGAAATCAGAAAGTGTGACTATTGTTCTTAAGGATGGCCTTGTAAATGTTACCTCAAATAAAAGTTTATCATTAACCAAACTACAATGCTTTATAATAGGGTCAAATTTCACTGTCTGAATTTATCATATTAGAGATTAATACTCAAAGGCCATTTAAAAAAAACTATAATAGTGGGTTATTAACCTAACATAATAACAACTAGTATGAATATGAGCTGCTCTTGGCGTCATTATTGACAGAAAACGATGAATTCAAGACGAACAAATCTGTCCAGCATTGTATCCAGATTGTGTTGAAGATTAACATCGTCTCTATATTTTGGAGCTTGAGCTGTGAATCGGTTAGGTGGTTTAAACTCCTAATCTTAGGATTAGGGACCACCTAGGTTGGTTCTGCGTTCTAGTTACCAAGGTTACTATGGGGTGAAAAGAGGTTAGAAATAGGAAACATGATAATAACATGCATAGAGCTTCAATATGGAAAGAGAGCAGTGGTAAACATGTGAGGGAGAATGAAGACGCCACCTCCTTTTTCTTCACTGAGTTTCCAGAAACATATGGAGCGAAAGACATGGCTGCTATTTTTAAGGAATATGTTATACTGTTCGAAGTCTTTATTCCGGCAAGGAGGGACAAGAGAGGTAAACGGTATGGTTTTGTTCAGTTTAGAAAAGTAAAGGACGAAAGACTCATGGCGGTAAAACTAGATAGCATTCAAATCAATGGAAGGAAAATACACGCAAACGTGTCAAGGTTTAATCGGGGTAGAGTGGTGAAGAAAAATGGAAACAACAACATGACAACTATCGTACAAGTTGGTGTAACTAGTTCAACAAGGGCAAAAGAGGACATAAGTCATCACGGAAAAATGTATGCTCAGGTGGTCAGAAGCAGTAAGATCGGAGAGGCTATGAGTTTTGGAAATGGATATCCACGCAGGTTTAAGAAGAAGGAGGAAGATAAACCTAACTGGGCACATCTAAAATTTAACATAGACTTGAATGACATGACGATATTTGAGAAGGCGTTTGTCGGAGAGGTTAAGAAGTCGGGGACAACCTATCAGATTCAAGAAGCTTTAAACAGTGAGGGATTTTTTCATATCAAGGCTACTCCTCTTCGAGCAAATCTCTCCCTGCTTGAAGAGAAAGTAAATGGAGTTGTGGAGCTTCTGGTCCAAGAGGAAGAAGTGTGGATTTCGAAGTGGTTTGTGAACATTCATCCCTGGTCGTCTGTAGACGTTGATCACGAAAAATTAACATGAATGAAGTGTTTCAGGCTACCATGTCATGCATAGAAACCAGAATTTTTCAAGTTCATCTCATGTATGGTGGGGGAGTTTGTTTGTTGTGACGAAGAGACGAAATCACACAAATTTCTGGACTAAATTCTCAATTAACCTCAATGAAGTGTTCAATGTTGAGATAAATGACAGTATCTATAGACTCAAACTTGTGGAAGACCGTCATGGACCAAAAAGAATTGTTGTGCACAATGAAGGTGTTCTAGACTAGACCAATGGCCAGGCATGTCCCAATCCACTTCTGCTCGCAGAACGGCCCAATTGCCTAAGTCCAATCCACAAAGGGGCAAAAGTTACCTTTCTTCCCCTCCAACAGGGCATGGAATGCATCGTTCCTCCCCGGAACAGCTGCCCGTTCCGCACGGCCTCTTCACTCCCCAAACAGCTAAGGGCATGTGCCCAAAATTATGTCTATGCCCGACATAACTGCTAGTTTTGGGCACCCTGTCCGACATAACGGCTAGTTTGGGCAGTTACTTATTCTTCAGGAAAACGGCTATTTTGCCCCTAAAATAGGACCGTTGGCCACGCGCTGGGGGCACTATATAAACCCTCTCACTTGAGAGGGTCAGGTATCGAATAATCACCCTAAAAAATCACTCTTTGTACTTGCCCTTTTTCTCTGACCCTTTCTTACTTGAGCGTCGGAGTACCTTGCAGGTACACCCCCTCCTCCTCTTCATACGCCCAGTATCTCAGACGTACTTGGTGGCCCACATCACATGATCTGATCAAGCCTTCATGATCAGTGGCGCCGTCTATGGGAACTCTTGTTTTCCCCTTCTTTCTTTCCCCAGAAACCAAAGATCAAAGCAAATTTCCAAGATCATAATCATGGCCTCTCAAGATCACGCCAAAGGTGCTCTCTAATCCGCTATCCTCCCCGTCAATAAGATTGACGTTGACGGTCCATTTTCTCTCCTCGGAGATCCCCATTTTTTGAGAGACGGGGCCACAACCTCTCTTTCCCCTACTCCTGCTGATCGCGAAGACGACTAGCCCTCGCTGGCCATCCAGACCGTTCCTGCTCCACCCAACGTCGATCCGACCGTGGTGGCCCTTCTGGAGGCGATCAACAAGACCAACCTCCTGATCCTTCAGTAGAACGAAAGGATCGGGGCATTAGAGGAATCCACCCATCCAAGATCCCCTCCTCCAAGGAAGAACCATCGACGATCCAAGAGCCCGCAACCTCGGCGAGAAGTCGACCGAAGGCTGCACCAAGAACCAGAATCTCGTGTTGTTCAAAAACACGACCAGGTTTCCCCGCAGAACCAGCACTCTCCCGGCCACAAGAGGACCCGAAGAGACAAGCAGTCACCTCTGGTCAGGTCAAAGGGTCGGGCTCGTTCACCTTCCCCCCGAAGAAGTCGTCGACACGAGCAAGTCGTCCGGTCCCCGTCACCAACTAGTTCCAGCAGCGATGATGAGCCTCACGGCCCGTTATCCCAAGAAATCTTGGCAACACGCCTCCCCAAGGGCCTGGAGAAGCCCCCAGCACTGGGCACGTACGACGGTACGTCTGACCCCGACGAGCACATCGAAAACATCGATGCGCTGTTGGATTACCGTGGTGTCCGGGGCGCCATCAAGTGCCGGCTATTTCCAACCAAGCTCGCAAAAAGGGAAATGACTTGGTACAAGCAGCTGCCCGAAGAGTCTATCACTTCGTGGAAGCAACTGGGCAGAATGTTCTCCCAGCATTTCACAGCGTCGCGCCGCCACCCCAAGACTGAAGCCTCCCTTGGGGCCTTAATCCAAGGAAAGGACGAACCTCTCCGGGCATACATCGAGTGGTTCAACAAAGAAGCGGTACAGGTCCCTACAACGGACGAGATGAAAAAAATTCTGCTCGAGCAAGGACTCTGCCCGGGCTCAAAATTTTCTAAAGTTGTCGTTCTCGCACCTCCGAGGAACCTGGATGCCCTCCTCCTCAAGGCACAGTCACACATTCAGTACGAGGAGAAAGAAGCGGCCAACTCCGTCCGAGCCTCCCGCCACCAGGAGAACGCTCGGGCCTCCAGAGGCGAAGAAGCTTCGACATCCCGTCGAGGAGAATGAGAGCGCGAAGACCGTCCTCGGGACTCCTGCGATTGCAAGGGACCCTCTAGAGGATTCCACAACTACACCCCCCTGACCGTCTCCAGGGAGAAGACGTAACGCACCATTTTGTCTTATTTATTTAATTGAGTCGATTTAATTATTTTCGTTTTATATTATTTTATTATTGACTTTTATTTGACAATATATTATTTTTCATCGTTTATGTTTTATCGCATTTTGAGAGCGTTTAGGAGATATTTGAGCTGAGGGGTATTTTGGTCTTTTGCTTGGGTAAGTTTTATGTTTTTATATAAATAGAAAGAAAAGAGAGAAAAGATAGTAAGGAAAAGAAAAAGAAAGAAGAGAAAGAGAAGCGAAGAGAAAAGAGAGGAAAGAAAAGGGAGAAGAGGAAAAGTGGAAAAATCGACATAACTCCATTTCAAGCGCGAATAATCGGGTAAGGGTGAGAAGTTTCAATTATATCTTGCTTGTGTATGTATATGTGTATGTTTTCTTGGATTGTTTTGGATATTTTCTTATAGTTTTCATTTTAGGTTGAAATGGTTAAAATGAGTAGAAATCGATGTTTTTACGGACGAAAGTCGGAATAAATCGCGTAGTAGAGTCGTGTGATGTTGGGTCGTGATTTAGCGTGATCGTTTGATTGAATCGAGTTGAATCTGTAACTTTTGAGTTTTTGATATATATCGATGTTTTTGTGCAAATTGATGTTGTGATCGAGTAAAAGTGTTTGGATATGTCTGGTAATATTGGTATAGGTTGATATTTAATGGGTAAGAATAGGAATTAATCGGGAATGGTTCTTTTTGTGTTTTCGAGTGGTTTTGAGCGAGTTTGGAGTTGGGGTAAATTGATAAAACTATGTTTCAAAATATTTCAAAAATGGAAAATGTGTTGGATGACTTTTTAATGGTGAAAATATTGTAGTACGTTGAATTCTGAGATCGCAGCTTTTTACGGAATCGAAATCGGAGGTCCGGAAGGCATTTAACGATCGAAAACTGAGTTTTTAGCAAAATTTGCGCATTCATGCGCTAACCCCCAGAATTATGCGCTAACCCCCAGGTTTATGCGCTAAACCGAGTGAAATTTCCAGGATCATGCGCTGACCCCAGCCTCATGCGTCGACGCATGATCACAGAATTTTCCAAAATGTCCGATTTTGTTTTCTTCATAACTTTTGAACCGTAAGTCCGTTTTGGTCCCCGTTCGAAGCGTTGGAAAGCTAATGAAATATTATTTCTATTAAAAATGGTTTGGAGGGTAAAATATGATTTAATTAATTCGTGTTTTTGAAAAATAGTTGGGTTGTCGGGTTTTTATCGCGTTAAATGCGTGCGGTTGGTGTTTTGCAGTGTGTTGTGCTATTGTTATATAACATGGAGCTTTTATGTGGTTTATATGATGTCGATGCATGTGATAATTATGTTGTTGTGTGGTAAAATACATTATTTATGTGAAATTCAATGTATGTTGTTTGGTGGCCTTTATGGTTTGAAATGCATTGTTTGAATTGTTTTGCAATGCATGAAGGTGATGATGTTGAAGCATGTGACAAGTTGTTGTAATTGTTGTGGTTGATGGTTTGTAGCCTAAGGGCATGTAAATGCATTGTGTGGTATTTGATGATATATGCATGATTATGGATGTGTATATGTGTGCATTTGGATGTCATGAGTCTTTGTATGCCAAGCATCATGATATGCATTCTTGTGACTTCCTGGGTGACGGATTGATTCCAGAGGGAATCTTCTATAACATCTTGAGCCTTAAAAATAAGAGGAATGAATCGCCTTAAAAATAAGAGGACCGAAAGCGATGGTTATAGACGATCGTTGCCCATGTGGGGTGTGAGCGATCGGATCGTGCGCCTTATACAAAGAGGACCGAAAGCGATCCATAAACGTCGTGCGCCTTATACAAAAAGGACCGAAAGCGACGGGGAACATCGTATGCCCGACGGGGAGTTACAGTATTGTAACGAGCGATGGTTCCAACAGAGTTCCTGAGTGAACTAGTGATGAGAAATGTTGGAAGTCGGTACCGCATGGGATTTTCATAGAGTCCTTGTGTCGGTCTCTGTGCATTTGCATAAATCATGAATGGATTGATTATGTGTTGAGATTTATGTTTGAATTGGTGAATTGATGTGCATGTGCGATAAATGCACTGGTTGTGGATAATATGTCTTATGTGTAGGCATGTGCTATGTGATGTGGTGGTGTGTTTCTATATGTTATGACTATGGTGTGCCTTATGTGTGAATATGTGATTATGTTAGTATAATTGGTTTATGTTATGTATATGTGGCATGATATATGTGTTAATATGCGATGATGTGGTGAGAATAACTACGCATGTGAATTTTTATGTGTTTGCATATTATTATGCAATCTTGATTTAGTTGTTATTTCTCACCCTTCTGCTGTTTTATAATGCTCTATGAGGCATTGAAGATTAGAGTTGCTGGAGGTCTTTTTGCGAAGATTAGTCCTCCGTCCTTGTCGTCTGTCTGCTCTGGTACGTAGCACGGGAGTCGGGGAACGATTATGATATATATGTATATAATTGTTGAATATAATTTGTATTACTTTGGTATGTATATTTTGATGTTATAAAATAATTTATTTGGTAAAACAAGTCGGTTATGGATCTTTCCGCTTTATTCCGTAATTGACCTTTCCTTTTATATGGAAAAAGTTTTCCCTTGAGGGTATTCAATTGTTTGTGTTATGTATCAAAAATTATGAGCAGGGATTGTATTTTCTTTCTTTAAATGTGGCATCCTTGTTTCTGTCGGAAAAATAAATTTTTAGTTACTCTGATTTATTTATGTATTATTTATTCGAGATGGGAATTGGGGTGTTACAGAAGATACTGTCTGAGTGCGCAAATTCGGAATTCAGGCAAGCAGGGGTCCGCTTCCCCAAACAAATACCGGCCAAACCCAACGCCGACAAATCGAAGTACTGCCATTTCCATAAGAGTCACGACCACACTACCGAAGACTGCATCCATTTGAAGGATGCTATCGAGATACTGATCAGGGATGGCCACCTGAAACAGTTCACGAAAAAAAAACGCTCCCCGGCAAGACGCCCAGGAGTCCAAAAAGATAGAGGAAGAAGTGCTTTCCTCAGAAGAAGCTAACATCCAGGTCGCCATGTTCGTGTCATGACCAGAAGACTTCTACGTCCCGGACGAACTCAACGTTTCTGCCTATTTTGCGGCCCACAGCCCGTGGGAAACATTCCCCTCCACTATGGTCATCTCGGGCGAAGGCTTCAACAAAGTCACGGTGGGCTCCGTGAAAAGGACATTCGAGCACCTAATAAGCACGAGCTCCAGTAAGGTAACCACGCTCGACCAAGCCCAGAAGGGCTCTGTCCCCATCTCCTTCTACCGGGAAGACCTCCTCGGAGGATCTCCAAACTCGAGCATACCCTTACTCGTCAAAGCTTGAATGGCGAACTTTGACGTTCGCAGAATCCTCGTTGACCAAGGCAGCTCGGTCGACATTATGTACTCCCAGCTGTTTTCAACACTTCAGCTGGACGAATCACACCGCACCCCCTATGTGGGGTCTGATTTGCAAGGATTCAACGGATCAGTGACTAAACCCTGGAAATACGTCGAACTGATCGTCACTTTTGGATCAGCAGAGACGGCCAGATCCGTTAAGGTACAATTTCTAGTAATCGATTGCCCGTCTCTGTACGAGTGCATCTTCGGAAGACCAACCTTGGCCGAATTAGTAGTTGTGCCTTCAACCGTCCACCTCAAGATGAAGTACTACACTTCAAAGGGGATGGTCGCAACCCTCCACGGCGACATCGAAACTGCACGACGATGTTTCGAGGCAGCCACGAAGGGACTCAACGCCATCGCGTCCAAGTTAAAGGTATCAAACAAGCCAGCCTTGTCCAGCAGTTCCGAGGAACCCAAGCCTCTGCCTCAGGTCGACTCCATTTACCTCGACAACTGCGTCCCGAAGAAGACCAGCAGGAGGATCAAGCAGCTTCAATCAGCTCGTCTACCCCATCCAGCAGCAGCTCCCATCCGATGTGCCCAATCCCGGATGGCAAGTAGCGGGGAGTAAAGATTGGAGCGGATCTCCCCGACATCGCGAGGAAGCAACTCAAAGCATGCCTCCATGAAAACGCTGATCTGTTCGCCTAGAGCTCCGCTGAGATGCCCTGCTTGGACCCGTCTGTCGCCTGCCATCAACTCACGATCGACCCCACCGTCAAAGCAGTAGCATAACGTATGAGAAAGCAGTCTCCAGAGAAAACGGAGGCTACAGAAAAAGCTGTAAAGGACCTCCTCGCGGCCAAATTCATCTCGGAGGCCAAGTACACCACTTGGCTGTCCAACGTTGTACTTGTGAAAAAATCTAATGGCAAATGGCGAATGTGCATTGACTATACCGATCTTAATAAGGCATGCCCGAAGGATGCCTACCCCCTCCCCAATATCGATAAACTTGTTGATAACTCTGCCAGTGTTAAACTTTTATCATTCATGGACGCCTACTCGGGCTATAATCAAATACCAATGGCAATGAGAGATAAAAAATACACGGCCTTCATGACCAAATCGGGCAACTATTACTACAATGTAATGCCCTTCGGCCTGAAGAACATCGGCGCAACCTATCAAAGGATGGTGAACAAGGTCTTCCGTGGAGAGATAGGCGACATGCTCGAAGTCTATATGGACGACATGATCGTTAAATCCCATGAGGAAACCGATCATATTCCCCATCTCAAGAGATAGTTAGTTATCCTGTTAAACCAATTTGAGCTCAGTTATTTTTGTGGAACTTGTAGACTAACTGCTACAATGACCTCTTTGTGGAGAGAAGACTAATTTCTTCAATCTACAGTTGAGAAGGAAGCTTAGCCACTTCAGTTTCAACAATTTCATTGGAGAAGACGCAAACGATCATATCTTCCGTCTTGTAATATTTTGGTTATAGGACAACCATCATTTCCTTGTATAAGGGGGTTCGTGAGCTTTAACTACTAAAAGCTCTCAAGCATATAATGAAAACTCTCAAGATCAATTCTTGGGGAGAGGAGTAGGTCTTTTATTTTGACCGGACCTCTATAACTCTTGGTGTTCTTCTTCTTCCCTTAACTCTTGTATTTATGCACCTTATTTTGATATATATTTATATTCCGCTGGTAAGCCTTAGAAAAACTTTATAAACTCTGATATATCTTAAGAAAAAGTTTTCAAAAACATGTTTTTTCCAAACTATACAATTGACCCCCCCCCCCTTCTCTTGTGTGTGAAGTTTCTAGTCTAACATCCCATGCAATGGGAGTTTTCCTACTAACATAAGGTTCACCCGTCCAAAGAAATGACCTACTCACAGATTCAATTTTGTGAATAACATGTTTAGGAATAGGAAAGCATTACATCCACTAATTTGCAATGGAAAAGGTCACACTCCTTATAAGTTGGACACGCCCTGCATAGCTCAAAAGATTAACACTCCAGTGTTTTATTCTCCCGACAATTTTTTCCACCAAAATCATATAATGATGAATGGATAGTTTTTTTATAAGTCAGAGGCACACCTAAATATCTGAAAGGGAGGGGGCATATCTATAACTAGTAAGGTTTATAATGTTCTTCTTAGTGTTACCATTAACCTCTCCAAAATAAATTCTACATTTTCCAGGATTTACTTTAAGCCCAGTGGAGAAGGAGAAATTATTGAATGCATTCAACATAAGCTCTACAGATCTATAATCTCCCCTTGAAAACAGAAGTAAATAATCTGCAAAGAACAGGTTTGTGATATGAATCTTCTCACATTTGGCGTGATGATTAAAGTCGTGGTTCTTCTGCATATTGTATAAGATTATGTTCAAATACTTCATAATGATAACAAAATAATAGGGGAAATGGAATCCCCTGCCTAATTCTACGCCTAACCTGCAAAAGATTAGAGTAGCATCCATTAATGTTGAACCTATAAGAATTAGTGGTAACAGCAATCATGATCCATCTAATAAATTGGTTAAGCATTCCAACCTCTTTCCGGATACACTTAAGAGCATTCCAATTCACCATGTCATACTCTTTATGAAGATCAATTTGCACCTTACATTTGGGAGTGCCGCATTTCCTAGAATAAACCTTAATCAATTCATAGGCCAATAAAATCTGATTATGGATTTGTTGTCTCAGGACAAAAGCAGTCTGGCTCTAATTGATGATGTTACCAAGAACTTTACCCAAACTAGTAGTAATGATCTTGGAGATGATTTAATACACGGTTGTACATCCAAATATAGGTATATAATCCTTAATGGACCTAGCCTCATTACTCTTAGGAATGAGATTCACCACAGTGCTATTAAAATCCTTATATATCCTCTAATTCTCAAAAAATTCCATAGTTGTAGCTATCACATATCCTTTTACAACCTGTCATCTAGATTTGAAAAACCTAGCACTAAAGCCATCAATACCAGGTGATTTTAGGTCAATTATACCATTTAGAGCAATAAGAATCTCCTGCTTACTTATGGGGGCCACTAGACTTTCTCTCTGCTCCATAATAAGTTGAGGTCCTTCTCTCGTGGCCAAAGTGTTGATATGTTGCACTGTGATATCTTAGTTCCCATTATCACAAAACAAAGGCTTCCATTCATATTCCACAGGTTGTTTTAGCTTCCTCCCTTCACTATCTTTGATGGTAATGTCATTTTCTATCTTCTGAGTTAAATCCACTTCCACCAAAACCTGGTATACGAAACGTGAAGTTTATTAGCGGTGCACTCATCTTTAACTAGCGGTTTGCCAATAGCACTCCCAATCTTACTTAGGATCTTTGCCCTCAAAGATGGAGAGGTGATTGAGGTAACTTTATCCAAATCAGCAGAGTTCTCAACATGTTATACTCTAGGTTAAAATCTGGTTTCCATTCTCTAAGTAGCATTGACATATTTCTAATGGTGTAGAGACTCCTCATCATCATCGTATCCATATCTTTGTGCGACCGGAACTTGAGAAGAAAGTAGTCCTCATCATGGTAGTACATATCTCGTAATTGAACAAAGTTCCAAGCTTTCATTATAAATTGCTTTACCACATTCATGCTAAATTCACCTCCAAGCACATACATGATCAAAGAGGATTCTCAGAATTTCATCTCCGCACTACTACGGAAATGCCAATTAACAACGGTTGGGAAAGATATATAATCATGCCGGCTCAGGTGTTGTTATGTAGAGTGTGGTTGTATATATGATACTTACAATCATGGCCCAGTAACCGTTGTAATAAATTGGAAAGCACGCGCCCTATCACAACAGGTTTTCAAAAAGATCGTTGTGATAAAAATAATGGTCCTAGGTTCGATTCCCAGCTGTGCAGTTCTGATATTTATTTATTTTTTGACAGAGCGCGAGATATTATAACGGTTATGATATATAACCGTTGTTATATTTTCTGCAGAATTAACAAATATTATCCTCCTTTTATAATTAATCCCATTTTTTTACATGTATTATTATTCACCATATCAGAGCAAAAAGTACAACTCACATTTGTGATAAAGTTATCATAATAATATTAATTGTATCATATTCATAATATCACATAATTGTATCATATTCAATACACCAGAACATCATCACATGAATCCAACTATAACCTATTTCGTCATTGTTGTTATAGCTAATGCAATGAACACTACAAATAAAAAATCCAGGTAATCTTTAACTGTTTCTTCAGGATCTTCACCTTTAACTTCAATTCGTCCTATTTGGCTTTGTAGGTGTTAACCATCTCATTCTCCTCATTCAAGCTCTTTACCAATGAAAAATTATGTGTTTTGCCCTAGGATCCATCTCCTCATCCAACCAAGCAAAGTGAGAGCATTTTTTGTATACTTGAATCTTATACATCCCACAACCATAGAAACGGCGGCCTGGGTTCGAATCGGTCCATTCCGTCATCAACAGAGCGTCGAGACCACAGTTGCATACGTACCTTGAATGACTTGAGGACCTGCTTCCATGGCTACAATCGGACTGCTGAGACATTTTAATGGAAGGATTTGATGGAAACTTGAAGAAACTGGGTGAGAAGAAAATGAATAGTGACTGGGGGGAAAAGAAGACGAAAAGTGACTGAGAACATTAATCACATTAATCAACAACAACAACAACATACAATAACACAAGATATTATGTAATGTTTCAAGAATGCACCTTTTTTTAAAATAATGGTGGATCTCAAAAAAATTATGAATTTCATCTAGTTTGTGAAGCTATGAAGAAGAAGTACAAGGTGAATAAAGTTTACACAATAGCTTCATACTTCTTGTATTTTTATTCATAGCTACACAAATCATATGTATCATAGCCAAAGTATGCGCTTTGTTAAGGTGGTGAAGACGAATCTAAAAAAATGAGAACATTCAGCAACTGAAAAAATGAGAACCCATTGTTAAGTTTAATGAGAGAACCTCAAGTTAGCGATTGGTGAAGACGAATCTGAAGACGTATCTGAAGGTTGAACTATGTTTGAAGAGTGAGATGGATGTTAGGGTTATGTTATGAAAGAGAATAGTGAAATATGTTAGGGTTTTCTTTTGAGAGAAACGGTTGTTATGTACTGAACGATAGATACTTTCACTTATATACTAAAAAATATCACTTTTCATCACAGTTAGAAGAAAAACCGTGATGCAATTTTCAAATTTTACAACGGTTGTATTGTAAAACTGTGGTTAAATAACTTGGTTAAATAACTTTCAATTTTTTCTTTTTTATAAACTGGTGGTATTGTAGTACAGTGTAATTTATAAGTCCTCTAACAACGGTTGGTTTACTTCACCGTTGTAAAATCATTTACAGTTTCTTTTTTAAAAAATGGACTTAAGTGACACACGCTTAATGTACTCTAAAAAATGGAAAAATGTAGTTGCTGGGAATCGAAGCTTGCTACACATCATTTATTACTACGGTTTTTCAAGACAACCATCATTAAATTACTGTTTATAAATCCAGGGCGCGAAAATTTTAACATATTACAACGGTGTATGTTAATCCGTTGTAAACCTGGCGTTGTTGTTTACGCGTTTTGTAGTAGTGTCGATTCCACATCCTTCACTCTAATCTCGATTTCAATCTCCCCATCCACCATGGTTGGAGCAATGTACTCAATCACCATTCCTTTAGCCAAATTCCTGCTATATTTGAGTACATCGACCCACAACTTCCTACCTTCTTTCAAATCATCCTTCAAATCTTCGTTCATTTTGGGATCTAGGGTTTCCAAATTTTCATATTCCCTCTCAAGTACATCATTGTCAATTTCTTCAATGATTTTAGAGTTAGGCTTGCTTCCAACATTATCCTGAATGTTTTCTTCCGTCTGCATACCATTGTTTCCACGAGTCTCCAGTGACAATGGCACCGTCTTTTTCGGGTGCCCTCGCCCCCTTGTCAATTGTCATCACCATTTTTCCTTTTTATTGCAGAAAGAGTGGTGCTTCTTTTTATCAACATAATATCTATCTATTACTAATTTATTTATTTCTCTAAAGACTCTAATCTATTTCATATTTATAAAAGAAATATTTAAAAATATTAGTTTTAATAAAATATATTTCTAAATAATTTTTTAAAAATATCAGGATTCTTAATTTAAAAAAGTAGTTTCTTCTTATTTTTAAATAAATTTCACTGTTTTATTTAAATCAAATTATATTCAATTAACTTAAAATAAATGATGAAATTGTTACATTTTTAAATAGATTATGAAATAAAACTCACAATATGTATAAAAAGTAATAACAAAATAATGAGTACAAAATAACTTTATTGTGATTAGAAAAATAATAATAATAATGTTCTGGACTGGGCCAGAGCCTGCCCTTCAGACGGGCAGGCCCAACCCACACGACCTGGGACGGCCCAACAAGGCCTTATGCAATACCTGCATCGAGCACGTGTCACCCTTCAGTAGTGTCGGGCACGTGCAACAGAGACCGTCGAACAGAGACTTCAAGACTTGCAGGGCACGTCTCTCCCCGACACACAAGGGCGCCTCCCAGTGAGGACACGTTCTCTTGTAACCTCCCACCTTCGAAGGATTTGGTCTACCCACCTTCCGGAGATCTAGAGACCGTTATCCCAGGGCAAAAACCACGTGTTGGTCTTCACTACGCCACGTAAGCCCTGGCAGTTGCTTGGATTAGGCCTTGCAGTCCAGCCCAGTGCAAGCAACCGTTGGCCTCGCGTGCTGGGGGCTCTCTATAAATACCCTCTCACTTGAGTGGGTCAGGTTATGTTCATTTTCTAACTCTTACCTATATTCTGTACTTGATCACTCCCGTTACCTGACTTTGGCATCGGAGTACCTTGCAGATACCCCCCCCCCCCCGCCATATCATCATCACCGGAGCTGAAGATTTCACAACGCTGTTGGCCATAGTCTTACTGTCCGATCTAGGTACGATTAGTAGCGTCGTCTGTGGGAACACTGCTTCCCCGTTTTTCCTTCATCGTTAAACCAAAGCAATTTCTCCGTTCATAACTATCATGGCCAACACCAGCACCCAACCTGGGAACAACGCTCCGAAAATCGCCTTCACGCAGCTCGACAACGGAAACCACCGTGAGGACAATGCTGCCGTCCACATCGAAGAAGACGACGTAAGAGATGGGCAAATCGCCTCCCCTTTTTCCGAGGACGCGGCGTATGACGCCGCCCAATAGGACATCCTGCCGGTTGTCTACCAGCCAATCGCTCTACCACCAAACACTGATTTGGGCACGCTAGCCTTGTTCATGTTGGTCAACCAGACCAACCAATTGATTACCCAGCAGAATCTCAGGATTGAAGCGCTCGAGAGAGGGCGACCACGACGCTCTTCCCCGCGAAGGCATCGTCACCCACCGTCTCGCAACCGTTCCCCTTCCCCACAAAGAAATCTCCCGGCTGGCTCTCGGAGCCCCTCCCCGCAGCGTGAGGGCCGCCGGCCATGCCTGGAACGACCCCAGCAATAAGTCGCCCAGAATCACCCTCGCTCCCCTCTGCAGGGCGAGCCTCGATGTTCCCCGACCAAGAAGAGGAGCACAGCTGAAGGCGAAAGACCGAAGAAATGCCCCAGAAGCTCTCCTCGGCGGCATGGACCCGGTCGAGGCCATCACTCCCCATCAAGATCGCCGGCCATAAGCGATGAAGACAGAGAAGAAAAAGAGAGAGAGTATGAGCAAGGGAGAGTGAAAAGTGCAAATGAGGCGGGCTGGCCACTATTTATAAAGCCCCTCACGGGACTTGAGCAGTTCCTAGGCACTCGATTACGCTACCCTAGCCTAGCCGCCCTAGGTAATGATGGCGCGTGACACGTGGCACACGCTTCCCCACGTACGCCCTTTCGTTCTCCCACACGCGTCCTTTCATGGTGCCTAGTGCTCGACTCCACAACTTCTCGTATCCCCGCGGAGTCGCCCAGCAACGGCCTATCACACCCAAGCAGACATCAAGGTTTCTGCCTCATTTGACATTCCTCGCTCGTAGTATGATCCCGTCAAAACCGAAGAGGTCCCTGCGACTGTTATCCTCCCGGTCCCACGATCGAGTCCAATACGTGCTCGACACGATTGCTGACCCTTAAGTCATTACTCCAGCACCTCGGAGCAACGACCTGGGGGGCTCCTGTTCTGTACTGGGCCGGAGCCTGCCCTTTAGACGGGCAGGCCCAACCCATATGACCTAAGACGACATAACAAGGCCTTATGCAATGCCTGCGTCGAGCACGTGTCAGCCTTCAGCAGTGTCGGGCATGTGCAGCAGAGACCGTCGAACAGAGACGTCAAGCCTTGTAGGGCACGTCTTTCCCCGACACACAAGGGCGCCTCCCAGCGAGGACACGTTCTCTTGTAATCTCCCACCTCCGATGGATTCGGTCTGCCCACCTTCCGGAGATCTCGGGTCCGTTATCCCAGGGCGAAGACCACGTGCTGGTCTGCACTACGCCAGGTAAGCACTGGCAGTTGCTTGGATTGGGCCTTGCAGTCCAGCCCAGTGCAAGCAGTCGTTGGTCCCGCGTTGGGGGCTCTCTATAAATACCCTCTCACTTGAGAGGGTCAGGTTATGTTCATTTTCTAACTCTTACCTATACTATGTACTTGCTCACTCCCGTTACCTGACTTTGGCATCGGAGTACCTTGCAAGTACACCACCCCCTCCCCCGCCGTATCATCATTACCGGAGCTGAAGATTTCACGACGCTGTTGGCCACGGTCTTACTGTCTGATCCAGGTACGATCAAATAATAATAATAATAATAATAATAAATAATGAGTACAAAATAATTTAATCGTGATTAAAAATATAATAATAATAATAATAATAATAATAATAATAATAATAATAATACATAATGAGTACAAAATAATTTAATTGTGATTAGACAAAAATAAAAAATATATCTATATGTTAACAAATTATTTCTTTATCTCTTGTGACTAATCAATTCTATATATTTAGAAAAAACATTTACAAAAAGTTTTGCTAGGATACACCCAATTATATTTATGAAGGTGTATTTTAGGAAATTTTAACTAAAAATTGGTTAAATGCACTCTAAAGTGTTTGTTACTAAAACACTCCTTCTAAAAAATAAGTGAGTATAAGTTAGTATCTCCTATATACATTTTCTAAAATACTCCTATTTATTTCTTAGAAAGAGTGTGTTAGCAATTAATAACTAAAAACTCACTAAATACATCCTAAGATATATATTGCTAAAACACACATTCATAAAAATAAGTGAGTGTATCCTAGCAAAACCCATTAAAAAATATTAGTTTTAAATAAAAGATGATTCTAAGAATCGAGATTTTCTTTAAAAAAAAATTAAAATTATGTTTTGAATATATGGAATTGATTAGAAAGAAATAATTTATTAATAAATAGATATATCTTTTTTATTTTTTTTTCTAATCAAAGTTAAATTATTTTGTACTCAATATTTATTATTAATATTTTTAATTACGATTAAATTATTTTGTACTCATTAGTTTTTTTTATAAACCTTGTGACTATTATTTCAAAATCTATTTAAAAATGTAACAATTTTATCATTTATTTTAGAATATAATTTAATTTAAATAAAAATATCTTTTTTAAAGTAAGAAGAAACAGATTTTATTTATTAAGAATCATAAATTTCTTTACAAATATTTAGAATCACGTTTTATTCAAAACTAATATTTTTTAAATATTTCTTCTAAATATATGAAATTGATTAGTTATTTGAGGGAAAGAAATAATTTATTAATTGAGATTAATTGAAATACACTATCAGTGTAAAACTACTTTACACTGACATCCAATAAGACTGGATCATTTTGACACATAAGAGGAGAGAAACATGGAATAAGTTGTTATTTAAATAGTTTAATTATATTTTAATTTAATTTATTTTTAATTCTATAATTATGTGTCAAAATGATCCAGTCTTATTGGATGTCAGTGTAAAGTAGTTTTACACTGACAGTGTATTCCAATTAATCTCTTTATTAATATATAGATATTATTTTGATTAGGCAGTACATATAAATATATGATTATGAAATAGATTGCTCAAACATAATATTTAATTAATTACTCAATACATAAGATACTTATATATAAAATTATTTAACCATGTGAGAAAAGACAATAATTTGTAAAACAGCCATTTTATAGCCATCATATTAAAAAAAAATCAAAGGTTATAAATGAAGGTCATAATTAATATAAGGATTTAATTGAAATGCATTGTCATTAATTATAACCGTTGGATGTAAAGAGAAGTTTGACTTTTATTTTAATATTCTGTAAAGTAATCAAAACAGGTGATGGTGATATATTGACAGTATACAACTTTTTACACTGTCAGTGCATAGTAATTAATCTCTTAATATAATAACTTATTAATGTAATTTGAGTATTTTTGGCTCGCTATTATTTAGCCAAACGTGTAGGCTAGATATTTGTTAGAAAACAATAAATTTATTCAATTATTATTATTAATTAAAAAGGTCAGATATTTTATGGTGTGGATATAAAAAATTAGTTTCACATAAACCCTAATGTTTAGTCTTTAAATAGTGAGGGAATCCATATTCCTTCCTCGAACATGACGACATGGTGAATATGAAAAGAAAGAAGATGATATCTCAGAAATCACTCTTCCTCCTCACTCTGGTGAAGACGGATACTTTTATTAGATCCTCAAAACCAGTTGCTATAAGAAAGAAGAAGAGAATTTGTGTCAAATCTTTTCAACAGCAACAACAATCGTTTTCTTCTACCAATTCAATTATAATTACAGAACCTAAGTTTTACTTACCAGATGACTGCTGGGAGCATGTCTTGGCATTCCTTATCAACCGCAAAGACAAAAACAATCGCAATTTTAAATCTCTATCTCTCGTCTCAAAACTCTTCCTCGCCATCGCCAACCGTCTCATTTTTTCTATCACAATTTATCATCCACAACTTTGTTTTCTCGCGACTTTCTTTCATAGATTCTCCAATCTTAATTCCCTTGTCCTATGGTTTGGCTGCTCCCATGATCTCGATGCAGCCATTGCTTTGGCTCTCCGTGATCGACCTACATTGACATCTTTATCTATTTTTGGGATTGAGTTAAAGGATGCAAACTATGTTACTTCACATTACATTGATTCCTTTGTGAGTTTGAAGGGTTTGAATTCTCTTAAGTTTCAGTGTTCTCGAATATCTAATGATTTGCTTTACTCTATTGCAATAGAATGCCTTCCTCTCAAGAGTTTTGTTCTTGAAAATTGTATCGGCTATAGTTATCAGGGAATTTATGATTTATTATCTAAGTGTAGTGGGATAAAACATTTGGGTATTCAAGGCAATGAGTTTCTAAATAATCATCATGTTTTCCGGTTGTCTTTGCTTCTTCCTGATTTGGTGTCAGTAAATCTTAGTCAATGTTACCAGCTCAGAGAATCAGCTTTGTTTGCACTCATTAAGAACTGTCGTTCACTTGGTGAGATCACAATGAGACAAATATTTTTTATTAATCTTTTCACAGTGGAAAACAATGTAGAAAATTCTGATATTTTGAAAGATTTTGATGTCAACCCTCAGTAAAAATTTCTAGATTTCGCTCACACTTCATTTATAAATGACGAGGCCATGATATTGCTTTCTTCCGTTTTCCCCAATTTGCAGCATCTCGATTTAAGTTTTTGCCATGGCGTATCTGTTGAAATTGCTACAAATTTCTAGAATATTCTTAAATATAATATGTAGGAAAATGGTAGAAGATCCTAGAATTATAATAGTTATGAATATGGTAGAACAATCTAGAACTATAAGTATATTAAAATGATAGAAGAACCTAGAACTATCATGATACTCATCTATCATGAAAACTCTAGAAAGAACTAATGTAATGTAGAAGGTAGTAACTTGAGCCTATAAATAGGCCATTGGTATCATGTAATTGATCATCCAAGAAATCAATAACATAGCCTTCTTCTAAACAATTTTCTAAAACTATCTTTTATCAACTATCAACTAACCAACTACCAACAGTGGCATCAGAGCTACGTTCGGTCATATATTGGGCGTAGTTATATTACCTACCTAACATTCTAAAATCCTCCAAACTACTACAAAAATTTTCTTTGTACTATAAACCCACTCCGAAATTTTTTTCTAAACTATGGATAACACCACTCAATCATCATCTATTTCTGTCCCTATTTTCAATGGTGAAAATTATGATTTCTGGCGTGTTAAAATGGAAACATTTTTTTCATCTCAAGATTTATGGGACATAGTAGAAAAAGGCTTCACCGTTCCCGCGGATACTTCGGCTCTTAATGCAGCTCAAGAAAAAGAGTTGAAGCAAAACAAACAGAAAAATTCAAAGGCGTTGTTCACCTTGCAACAAGCGGTGACTGATGCAATTTTTCCAAGAATTATGGGAGCTAAGACTGCCAAAGAAGCATGGAACACGCTGCAGGAGGAGTTTCAAGGAAGCGATAAGGTACGTGTCGTTAAACTTCAATCTCTAAGAAGAGATTTTGAACTATTGAAGATGAAGGAGTCTGAGACAGTTAAAGATTACTATTCTAAAGTTAAAGAAATAGTTAATCAAATGAGAGCTTTTGGGGAAGAAATTCTTGACAAGAAAATCGTTGAAAAAATTCTAATTACTATGCCCCCAAAGTTTGACCCAATCGTGACAACGATTGAAGAAACCAAAGATCTGTCCACTCTATCAGTGACAGAACTTGTGGGCTCTCTTGAAGCATATGAGCAAAGACTGTATAGGCATAAAGAAGATACACTAGAAAATGCCTTCCAGTCAAAGCTAAAATTTCAGCCCCAAAATAAAGAAAGTGAAGGAAAGAAAAATTATGGAGAAACTTCCAGAAGAAGAGAAGTTTCTAGAAATTTCCTTAAGAACAAGCTAGACAAAAACTCTCAATGCAATATATGCAAAAGACTAGGCCACGCAGAGAAAAATTGTTGGTACCGTAATATGCCACAATGCAACCACTGCAAGAAGTTCGGGCACGTAGAGAAAAATTGTCGCAACAAAAATAGGCATCAAGCTAATATCGCAGAGGAGCATGATCAAGAACAATGTATGTTCTATGCCACTCAAGACTCAATCAAAGAAAAAGGTGGAAGTTGGTATTTGGATAGTGGATGTAGCAACCACATGGCTAAGGATGAGACTATTTTCAAAAGCATTGACGAGTCTGTCAAAGTCAAAGTTCGACTGGGAAATGGAAGTGTGGTTGAATCAAAAGGAAAAGGCACTGTCATGATGGAGACAAATAAAGGTACACGACTCATCCATGATGTTTTACTAGTTCCCAGCCTAAAAGAAAATCTTCTAAGCATTGGCCAAATGATGGAGAGAGGCTACACACTTCACTTTGAAGGAGGTGTATGCAAAATCTTAGACAACAAAAATAAAAGGTCTGAGATAGCCCAAGTGAAGATGAATAAGAGCAATAGAAGCTTCCCGCTAAATTTAAAATATGCAACTAACATTGCCATGAAGGTGCAAGTTGATGATTCATGGCTTTGGCATCGAAGATTTGGCCACTTCAACACACATGCCTTGAAGTTGTTACATGAGAAGAATATGATGAGAGATCTTCCAAGCATAAAGGAGAATAATGAAGTGTGTGAAGGATGTCTCGTTGGTAAGCAACACCGATTTCCGTTCTCAACAAGCGGAGCATGGAGAGCGAAAGATCTATTGGAGCTGATACATACTGACGTCTGTGGACCAATGAGAACGCCATCACACGAGAACAACAGGTACTTCATACTATTCATTGATGACTTCTCTAGAATGACATGGGTCTATTTCCTAAAAGAAAAATCAGAAGTTTTTGGAGTATTCAAAAAGTTCAAGGCCCTTGCTGAAAATCAAAGTGGAAAACGGATAAAAGTACTAAGAAGTGATCGAGGCAAGGAATACACCTCCCGCGAGTTTGACAAATTTTGTGAGGATGAAGGCATTGAGCGACAACTTACGGTCGCATATTCTCCTCAACAAAATGGTGTGTTAGAGAGAAAGAATCGCACAGTTATGGAAATGGCTAGATCGATGCTCAAGGAGAAGGGACTTCCTAACACATTCTGGGCTGAAGCAGTATACACTGCTGTTTACATACTCAACAGATGTCCAACTAAGGCAGTACAAGATAAGACTCCAATTGAAGCTTGGAATGGAAAGAAGCCATCAGCAAAGCACCTAAGGGTCTTTGGATCTATATGCTACATTCATATTCCAGACGTGAAGAGGCACAAGCTTGAAGATAAGACTATACGAGGTATCTTTCTGGGGTATAGCACTATCTCTAAAGGCTACCGTGTCTACAACTTGCAAACAAAAAAACTCATCATCAGTCGAGATGTTGAAGTTGATGAGAATGCTTCTTGGAATTGGGATGAAGAAAAAGTGGAGAAGAACATCCTTATACCAGTCCAACTACCTCAAGAAGAAGCTGAGGAAGAAGACTCAGGTGAATCTGCTTCACCTCCACCACAACAAGAAGATCAAGAACTATCATCACCAGAGTCTAATCCAAGACGAGTAAGATCCTTGGTGGATATATATGAAACCTGTAACTTGGCCATTCTTGAACCTGGAAGCTTTGAAGAAGCGTCAAAGCAGGAAGTATGGGTCAAGGCAATGGAAGAAGAGATAAAGATGATCGAAAAAAACAACACATGGGAGTTAGTAAATCGTCCTCTTGGAAAAGATATCATTGGGGTTAAGTGGGTCTATAAGACAAAGCTCAACCCTGATGGCACCATACAAAAACACAAGGCGAGACTAGTAGCTAAGGGTTACTCACAACAACCTGGGATTGACTACAATGAGACATTTGCACCAGTAGCTCGTCTTGATACCATTAGAGCTCTAATAGCTCTTGCGGCACAAAAAGGATGGAGTATACATCAACTAGATGTCAAATCTGCCTTCCTCAACGGAGTACTTGAAGAAGAGATCTATGTGGAGCAGCCACAAGGATTCATGTCTGAAGGAGACGAAAGCAAAGTGTTAAGACTAAGAAAGGCACTCTACGGTTTGAAGCAAGCACCTCGAGCATGGTATAGCAGAATCGATCAGTATTTCATGGGTCGAGGATTCAGGAGGAGCAAAAGTGAGCCTACACTTTACATCAAGTCTCAAGGTCAGCATACTCTCTTACTCTCTCTATATGTGGACGATCTTATCTACACGGGAAGTAATACTAAGATGATGATGGAGTTTAAAGAAGACATGATGAAGACCTTTGAGATGACCGACCTTGGTTTGATGAGTTACTTCCTCGGTATAAAGGTAAGTCAGAGAAAAGAAGGAATATTCATCTCGCAAAAGAAATACACAGAAGGCTTACTTAAGAAATTCAAGATGTATGGTTGCAAACCTGTCGCTACTCCACTCATAACAAATGAGAAACTACAGAAGAATGATGGAGCACCAGAAGCTGATGCTTCCATATATAGAAGTCTAATTGGAAGCCTCCTATATTTGACAGCTACACGGCCAGACATAATGTATGCTACAAGTCTTCTATCAAGATTCATGCAAAGCCCAAGTCAAATACACTTTGGAGCAGGAAAAAGAATTTTGAGGTATCTACAAGGAACAAAAGAATTAGGTATATGGTACACTACCGAAAGCAACTCAGGATTACTTGGCTACACCGACAGTGATTGGGCAGGTTCGGTAGATGACATGAAAAGCACCTCTGGCTATGCTTTCTCACTAGGATCAGGAATTTTCTCTTGGGCGTCGAAGAAGCAAGCTACGGTTGCACAATCTACAACAGAAGCAGAGTATGTGGCAGCTGCTGAAGCAACGAGTCAAGCTATATGGCTTCGAAGGATACTTGAAGACATGGGAGAAAAACTGGACGGGCCTACTAAAATCAATTGCGATAACAAATCAGCAATTGCAATAGCGAAAAATCCAGTACATCACAATAGAACAAAACACATAGCAATCAAGTATCACTTTATCAGAGAAGCTGAAGCAACTAAAGAGATCAAACTCGACTACTGCAGAACAGAAGATCAAATTGCAGACATATTCACGAAGGCGTTGCCGAGACCAAGATTCGAAGAGCTACGAGCTATGCTTGGAGTCACAGAAATTTGCATCAAGGAGGAGTGTTGAAATTGCTACAAATTTCTAGAATATTCTTAAATATAATATGTAGGAAAATGGTAGAAGATCCTAGAATTATAATAGTTATGAATATGGTAGAACAATCTAGAACTATAAGTATATTAAAATGATAGAAGAACCTAGAACTATCATGATACTCATCTATCATGAAAACTCTAGAAAGAACTAATGTAATGTAGAAGGTAGTAACTTGAGCCTATAAATAGGCCATTGGTATCATGTAATTGATCATCCAAGAAATCAATAACATAGCCTTCTTCTAAACAATTTTCTAAAACTATCTTTTATCAACTATCAACTAACCAACTACCAACAGTATCTAAAAAAGGTATTTCTCAAGTCTTAAGTAGATGTTGTAAGCTTAGATATCTGGATTTGACCTACTGTTAAAGTTTTGATTCTTAAACATTAGATGCTTTTTTTTCTATTTAATCGTCATTTTGTCGAATAATCATTTAAATATATTAATTTGTATCGTGATATATGTAAGAAATAAAAGGCAGTGTGGAGATGCGTCCCAAGCATGAATAGGTGAACTGAAGTAATTAATTGTTCTTTGAATTCTGTAGATATATCTCAACTGTGGCAAGTTCTTTGAATTCTGTAGAAATGATTACTAGAACTGTAAATGAAAAAATTTACACATACTACACATTTTAGTATTCTCTTATAAAGTAAAAAAAGTCTACTCTCTGTCATAATATGATGACATGTGCAGGTGTGTTTGTAATTCTACATATTGACTTAATATGAAGTGTAAATGAATGAGACATACTAAATCTAATGAATGAAACTAATATTTGGTGTTATGAGTTTTGTATTCTCAACTGCATGGTCTGAGTGTTTCGTTTAGAAAGTCTAGTGGATTTTGTGATAATAATCAATTTGAATATGCCAAGATGTGGATTTTTCGTCTGCGCTGAAATTTAAATCGAAGCAGAGATGATGAAAATGTTGATTGTTTACACATTCCAACAGTTTGACATGATCATTAGTGAAACACTTGGACTCTATCCTCTTGAACTTTGATTTGTAGCAAGTCTTTTTGGCTATAAATTAAGTGTTCAATATATATACAATAGATTGGTTTGAATCCTATAACCAAGTGTCCACTCATTATAACTGAATCAACACAGTACACACATACGAGATTCCAAGGACCATCCCAATACTATGTACCATGGTTAATCACTTGACCACTTTTCCTCTTTAAGTTTTCACTCGTTGTTGTTACAGTACTTGTCCTTGTTCTCTATTATTTCCTTAAATTCGGTCACTAGTTTATTTGAAACCAGCAACACTTCCGCAACTAGAGGTGTCAATTTAGGGGGTTGGGGCCTAAATTTTAAGGCCTTCAAAAATAGAAGGGCCCAAAATTTTAAAAATAAATGAGCCCAAAAATATGTAGGCTCCCTAAATTAAGGGCCCCTAAAATTCAAGTAGGGCCTCAAAGCCCCAACATTTTCAAAACTTGATTTTTTTTTTAAACAGATTTTTTCAAACAATTTTTTTAAAATCGTTTTTTTTTTTTGAAAAAAATCGTTTTTTTATTTTCGGAAAAAAAACCAATTTTTTTTTTTTCCGAAAAAAATCAATTTTTTTTTATTTTCGAAAAAAATCGGTTTTTTTTATTTTCGAAAAAATCATTTTTTTTTATATTTGGAAAAAGTCGGGTTTTTTCATTTTCAGAAAAAATCGGTTTTTTTATTTTCAGAAAAAATCGGTTTGTTTCATTTTCGGAAAAAATCGGTTTTTTTATATTTGGAAAAAGTCAGTTTTTTTTATATTCCAAAAAACATCGGTTTTTTTTCATTTTTGAAAAAATTCGGTTTTTTCCAAAAAAAATCGGTTTTTTCATTTTCGAAAAAATCGTTTTTTTTTATAATCGAAAAAAATCGGTTTTTTTTCATTTTCGGTAAAAATCGGTTTTTTTATTTTCGGAAAAAATCGAGTTTTTTATTTGCAAAAAAAAAAAAATTTTTTTTTTCGGAAAAAATCAAGTTTTTTTTCCGAAAAAAATCGAGTTTTTATATTAAAAAAAAAACAGTTTTTTTTTTTATTTTTTAGGAAAAAATTGAGTTTTTTTTTCGGAAAAAATTGTTATTTTTTTTTTATTTTCGAAAAAATCTGATTTTTTTTATTTTCGGAAAAAAGCAGGTTTTATTTTTTTTGGAAAAAATCGAGTTTTTTAATTTTCGGAAAAAACCGGGTTTTTATTTTCGGATCGATTTTTTTTTATTTATGAAAAAAATCAGTTTTTTTCATGTTCGGAAAAAATCGGGGTTTTTTTTTAAATTTCGGAAAAATCGGTTTTTTTTTTTTTTTTGAAAAAATCGGTTTTTTTTCATTATCGGAAAAAATCGTTTTTTTTTTTCATTTTCGAAAAAAATCATTTTTTTTTGTATTTTCGGAAAAAATCGGTTTTCTTTTTATTTTTGGAAAACATCAGTTATTTTTATCTTCGAATTTTGTTTTATTTTCTGAAAAAAATCGTTTTTCTTAATTTTCGGAAAAATCGGTTTTTTATATTTTTGGAAAAAAAATCGGGTTTTTTTGTTTTATTTTTGGAAATAATCGGCTTTTTTTTTCTTCTAAAAAAACCACTTTTTTATTTTCGAATTTTTTTTTATTTTAAGAAAAAATCAGTTTTTTTTTTAATTTTCGGAAAAAAATTAGTTTTTTTTTATTTTCTGAAAAAATCGGTTTTGTTTTTTATTTTTGAAAAAAATTGGTTTTAAGAAATAAACAGTTTTAAGAAAAAATCGGATTTAGAAAAAAATCAGTTTTATAATGTAAAATATTTTATTTCAAATAAATTAGATTTTGAGCCCCTCACTTAAGCCCCATTAAAGACAAAAATTTGAAGGGGCTTAAAAATAAGGGGTCAAGAAAATATTCATTTAGTAAGGGGCCTAAAAAAATGGGACCAACAAGGAGTCTAATTATTGGGGCTTTGTCTTTTGGGACTTTTTTGACACTTTTATCCGAAACCAAGGAATATCCGGACCTTCTTAACGTCCGACGTTTGGAAACTCATTTGAGGTCAAACGCCTTTACGCACAAACTAAATCAGACGCGAGTCAATTCGACCACGACTTCTAAAAATGCGTGGTTCCATTCTACCAGAGGTAGTCTTGCATGTATGTGAATACTTTTCTGTTTTGGTTCGAGCCAACGCTCCGGTTAACGATATCCGAGTCGGATATGATCAAGGAAGTGTTTGTTACTAAGTGTGGAAAGTATGGTAAAGTTCCTTATAATCCATAATTAAAGTTACTATTTAGACAAGGACTTATTGGTTTGGAGAGTGATCCATGGACCTTGATAGAAGGATAATCAACTTGGCATTCAACGTAGAGATTCTCAAGGTGAGATGAGAATATTAAGCAACTTTTTCTTGTTAGTACACATTAATTTGAATTATTTAGGGGGTAATTTAATTATTAACTAGCCATTTTATAATTGGTTGTTAATGTTGTTTGTGTGTCAGAATTTTACATTCATTGATGATGGTGTAATGAAAATTGGAATCAAATTACTATTATATATTGAGAATGTAACAAGTGTTAGTAGTGTGGGTAATAGTCTCGCATTGGTTGGAAATATGGAAACTTAGGCATTTATAAGTGAGAAAATCCGCTCACCCGTCAACTTAAGGTTTTTGGTGAATATGTGGTGTGTTTCTCACAAAGGCGTTACTAAAAAAGAAGTCCCACAATGTTCAATTCTACCTAGTGAAAAACTCCTCCGGCACATGGTATCATGAGCCTTTGGTTCGAGAAAGGGATTGACTTACTTGTATCAAAAGTCAACGACGCCACAAGGGTGGTGAGTAAGAAACGTTCCATTGAAGAGTGTAAATGGCGCCACAAAGGTAGTGAGTAAGAACATTCTATGCGGTACAAGAGTTTATAGAAGTAAGAAGAGCATGGATAGCAATTGTACCCATCCCTAGTGGGTACCCTGAAAATTCACCCATAAGGGGTATGGTAAAAACCCACAAAAATAAGTACAGGAATGGGTGCGAGCAATTACCCACTAAAATAAGCTGGTATGGGTATCTTAGTATGTACCTCGCCCGATACCCGTACGATATATATTTATATATTTTTATTTTCATTATTATGTACATATGTTAATATAACGAATTTATTAAATACATCACTAATAAATTTCTACGCATTTTAATATAAATGTTTGTTTATTTGTTAACTCAACAATAACATCCTCAAATTTTTTTAAATGTTGTTAAAAAATAAAAATGACATGATAAATTATAATTAATCGATCATTTTTTATTAGAAATGCAGGTATGGGTATGGGTACTTAGGTACTCATAGGGTACGAGTACGGATACAAACATTGGTGCCCACACGAGTATGAGCTCGGGTACGAGGATTTTTTTAAACCGCGGGATTGGAATAGATAGTAGAGTACCCTGCCCAAACCCTGACCATTGTCATCCTTAAAGAAGAACTTTCACTTGAGGGGGAGTATTGTGGACTCACACTTGGAGGGGAGTGTTGAGAATGTAGCAAGTGTGAGTAGTGTGGGTAATAGTCTCACATTGGTTGAAAATGTGGAGACTTAAGCATTTATAAGTGAGAGAATCCAGTCACCTATTATCGCATCTGCGAAAATCAACCGGCGGAAAGGAACAGAAGAGTCACCACCGAACGTTATTTATCCCGACGCAGGGAAAGGAAACGATCGAAGAAAACCTCAACAAAGGGAAAGGAATGGTCGTCGCAACCATCGCCTGGGTTCGGGAGTCGGTTACGCGAGAGGAAGGTATTAGCACCCCCTCGCGTCCATCGTACTCGATGGGATCCACGCTTGTTGTCTCGATCAAAGGGTGTCGTCATCTGGAGCTCCACTGCTACTGGAAAGAAAAAGGAACAGGTACGAGAAGGAACGAGGAAACGGGGAAGAAAAGGAAAAGAAGTGACTCGGTAGGACGTCCTCGGAGTCCTAGGCCTACGTATTCCCTCGGGAGCGGGAAAGTCAGAGTCAACGTAGTTCGGACACGAACTAAGGGGGGAGGTTGCTCGCCAAGACATCGCCGTCTCGTGCCTACGTATCCTCAATCTAACCAGAGAGAGGAAATCAGAGCAGTCGTAGTTCAACCTAACGAGGTCGGTGTTTTTTATGAGCGACGTTAAGTTCGCGTCCGGCAGTTAGGGTCGATGTCTGTTTACGACGAGACGGAAGTAACGTGCCCTTTTCTGAAAATGAGGTTTGAAACTTAACGATCCCGAAGGATAAAAAGGTTTGAATTTGTTTTGTGCGTTTTAGACAGAAGTGTTTTGGTTATTTCGTAGTTATAACAAGTATTGCACTAAAGTCTATGACATAGGATCGAATGTCTCGCGTATCGACCCAAGACGGGACGCATGCTAAACATTCTAAGAAAGTCAAGGAAGATCCCCCACTATCTCATTTCCCACATATAAGGCTCGTGTGCAATACATGTTAATCCTTTATTAAGTGTTTTATAAAGATTATGATATGAGAAGAGAAGACTCAAGAGAAAAGAAAACACTAAGGGAAACTAGATGTCCTAATGTTATCATGCAATGGTGGCCCTAAGGTCAGGATCAAGAGGGAAGTCTACCTAATGTTGTCATGCATGGTTTGCTATCCTAATGTCTCTCCTACCTCCAACTTAATCAAAAATTAAGTGGAGCTAGGAATCCTACGGGATCATGTCATCAGACACATAAACACAGGATGAATCAATCACAAAATGAAATAAAAGCAACTAAGGAGTAAACAGTGTCAGTTAACAATAATATCACACAATCACAATAAGAAAAAGGGGGCTTTAGCCAAGGGGTCATATCAACCGAGGCAAACAAGCTAGGTGTGGGAAGTATGGGTGCTCGCCCAATGGTATCAAGAACCATGGAGAGCAGAGTAAGAAAGGGGAAGATGTGAATCAGATCACATAAGCATCAACATTGGTCAATGTGAGCTATAGACAAGGTGTGGGGGTTTGATTGCTAAACCCTCATTCCACTTGACCGACTCGATAACACGAGCAAGATATGTTCAAAGCTTCAATCATGTAATGAGAGCTAAGAACGACTCAACTAGAATAACGGGGGTCGATTGCGAACCCTACCTTCCGTCAATTTCCTTCTTGGAGGCCTTACAAGGGAATATGGGAATGAGGTGCCTCTTTAGAGGTCTTTAGGGACAATATTAAACAAGCACAATCATGGCCTCACTTGAGGGCTTTCCATACAAGCCTACTTATCATGGTATCGACTATTCCTACTTCTCATGGCATTTGAAAGCATTTAAGAGAAGTGAAGAGATAAGAAGTCCTACCAAACGGATATGAATCCGTAGCAAAGCAACGAAAGCGCAATGAAAGCAAGTCACGAAAGCACCTATAAACAAATAATAAACCAAGTTATAAACAAGTTTTTATTTACAAAATGAAATGGTCAAACCACCTTTGGAATGTCTCCTTTATGCACCTTGCACATGTGAACCAAATACATTAGTAATAACAAGAGAGTGTAGGTACAATATGAAAGCCTAAGTCTAATGACTATGTACATTTTATTCACATTAGTCAAAGTGAAAGACCTAAAAGGATTATGAAATTACAAGTCAAGTTACAACTATGCTACAAGACTAATCTACTTTGAAGTTAAAGGTAAACCAACAAAATAAATCACCTAAGGGTTACAAGTATAGGCAAAGGACATGAAAGTAAAGCAAAACTAGAATTGAACTCATGTTAGAAGTGTGCACGCATCTTATAAACATCCACCAACGGCTAAGGTAAAACAAGTTTAAGTCCTTAAGACAAAACAAGGCAATTCAAACCAAAACTAACTCCTAAAAACAAAGACTTGCAAGGCGGGCAAAAGATGAGCATTAGAGGTGAAAACCTCAATGAAAAGAGCCCAGGGAAGTAGAGAATGGTTCTCTAACTAATGTACAAAGTTCACATTCAAGGCATACAAGTAAAGTTCAAAGGATTAAACCGAACTAGGCAAACAAAGGGAAACTTCACTTTTGGAAACAATGCAAAGTTAATCATGCACAAACAAATTATGGGTCATGTACTAATGAACAAACACTTTATAAGTCAGTAGCTATACCTCAACATCATGTACACAAGTGTCAAAGAGGTTTAGCAGAAGATAGGCAAAGAATGGTACCACAAACACAAAATTAGAATACCACACAATGGATGCAAAAGGATGCTTCAAACATACATGTTTTTATGCACATTATGAATAAGTTAAAAACAACTTGAGATGGATTATAGGTCCTTAAAATGTTTCCAAACCAATGCACAACAGTCTCACAGAACACCTTCTAAGGAATGACATGAATGTCTCCTCAAAACCCTAGGGATCAAACTTGTAAGCACAAATGAATGCTCACAATCAAAAAGGTATGAAAAATAGTTAGAAGTCCTAAAGAATTATGAAAATTTAATAATAGTATTATGAAGTCAGTAGGTCACATATTATAAAAGGAATCCATAAAATTATGCACCAAAGTGTCAAAACAATTCACTCAATAGGCAATGTAACAAGGCATGATCGCCGAAAAACAACTTCACAAAGTGGATTCGAAATGACACCAAAAACTATGGAAAAAAACTCCAAAGGAGCATCAAAGTGTCATATATTCCAGTGACTAATCACCCACAAAAAATTAGCTTCAAACCTATTGGAAAAAACCACTTTCGGTCCCTTAAACCGAAACCATGTCCTTCGGGACAGCTTGGAATCAAAAATCCAAATTAATTACTAAACTCATCCAAAACTGGAATAAAAAATTATATAAAATTAAATAAGAGGTTAAGGATCAATCATGAATATTTCCAGAATTTTATCACACTTAAACTATTTTTAATAATTGGAACGAAACGAGCAAAATATTGCGATTAAGGGAAAGTGCTAGGAAATCAAGCTTATCACGCATAACTTAAACCCTAAGCTTCGAATCGTCACATATCGTCATAAATCAAGCTATAACCAGTGCCTCAGGTGGGAGGGCTCAATATGCAACCTACACTATATGATCCTAAACCACATACAAGCTAGAATGATGCATTAAAATCGAGATTTCTTACTTGGTCGAAGTAGCGATTCTTCACATAATAAGAAACCCGAAAACTTCGTGCAAGTCTTGTAATCAACCTTGGAGGCAAAATAAATGCCTAACCTTCCAAAATTATTCCATGAAGAGATATCCAAAAGATCGATCGTCATCGATCCAAAAATCCATGAGCCTTTAATCGAAATCGGTCAACGTCTTAAATCGAAATTAATCGACACCTTAACAAAAATTAGCAACAAAAATCCCATTAGAATTGTCAAGAAACTAATCAAGGTATCAATCAATAGAAACGAAATCTCAATCGTCACCAAGAAAAAATCGTCAATTAATCACAAATTAAATAGAGAAACAGAGGGGGTGCAGAGAATGAATACAGTGGTGTGAATAGCAACAGTCTGGCCCAATGCTAGACTATCCATGCGCAGGGGGTGTATATGTGATTTCAGTGGTGTGAGCAATCTTCCATGGAGCATTGGGCTTATGGCATGATTCATATTCCTTTTTAAAAACCCTAGGAGGTCCTTCGCAACACCAGAAACTAAAACGGAACCTCCCACCGCCGCGTCATTTTCTTTCACCGATGACACGCAAAATCAACTCCTTCGTGCCCTTTCTTTGCTCTTCTTGCGACTTCCTCCGCCAAGCTCGAAGTTTCTTTCTTCTCCGTTCAAATCAACGACGACGAAACATTCACCGTGATAATCCTCTTCGCGCGACAAATCACAAATACAATTCCCTAGAACTATCCTAATCCAGATCGGAGCTCAACATATCCATAGCGAGCTTAAGTGAGATAAAAACCTGTGAGACAGAAATGACGACGTTGATCTAGCGCTTCAGGTACTATTCTCCTCTGCTCTTTTCTCGTTGCGATTCGTAAATCGTTGTGTTTCTGAATTATCGTATCTTGCGGCGTGCCTTTCTTCCACTTCTTCTCCTCTACGTACGATCTGAGTTTATTATTGTGAATCGACAAGATCGTTTTTGCTTCGATGTGGTGTCGTTGTTGAGTTCCGGATTTGTGTTGATGTTGAATGATGTTGATGCGTTCTTGATTTTTGTTCTTGCAGGCTTGAAGCCGTTGAAGCTTTTGACGATTGATGGCGAAATCGGCTACGAATTGCAGATTGGATGCGCAGAGGAGTTTCTGCAGGTGATATGAGTTTCGAATTGAAGATGATGAAGGTTGAACAATGGAGAAGGTTAAGATTGAAGATGAAGTTTTTGGTAGAAAAATGGATAGAGGTTGAAGAAGGTCTTCAGGAAAAGTTGAAGGTTAAAGTGGTGATGAATGTTGCCGAGAATTGGTTAGAATCGGTTAGGGGTTGTTATTGGATTTTGTTAGAGGGAGATTGTGTTATCAGTTGGGTTTTTTTTTTTGTTATGGTTAGTTTTGGAAGCTTTCTTGTTAGATGGTTTTTGGGTTTTCGTTAGAAAATGTAACTCTGATATCAACTAAATCCTACTGCACTATAATGAACATTTTTCTCTTGCTGTTATTGTCTCTTTCTGCTTGATTTTCCTTGCTGTTATATATTATTTTTCTGCTGAATTTTCCTTCAATGAACTCACTGCTATGACCATTTTCTATTGCTGCTATATTTTGGTTTTTTCTGTTATGAGGATTTGCTGCTCAAAATCACTGCTATGACTTTTCAACGCTATCACTTTGATGGATGTAGTATCTGAATTTGTTTCACTTGCTCAAGTCCTTATTTCTCAACTGTTCTCAGCTGTATCGTTTGCATCTTCTACCGTATATAAAAGCTTTGACAATGACACTTCTTCATAACAGAACACAAGCCATATTTCATTGGACTGAGACTCAAAAGATTTCACATATCTTGCTATATGGTTCAAACCTTCATATATGGCACTGTGCAGTCGAAATTCGTCTTGAAATGCATACTCAGAATCATATTGTGATGTTTCAAATACATAGATTGACTTTCCACCCAATAGCACATCTTTATAACACATAGAGGCATTTAAGATAATTTTGCCAAAATATTCTTCCCTTAGCCCACTTAAATACACAACAGACCCTTTCTCTACATTACAATTCCAATGAAAAGCTAACCATACATCACCATATGATCCACGACAAAGCTAATAAAACTGGAAAAGCCTTCAGGATTTATGCATTGGTCTTTGGCTTCATTGATAGTTAAGGTCGGGTTAAAGAAAAAATTTTTGGTCGCTGTACAAAATTATAGGGTCATCTACTTCAGCTTGTCGATGAAGATTTTTGGTAGAGACATTGGTTGCATAAGCAAAGTGGACAAATGATTAGGATTTTTTTAATATGGGCTTAAAAATGGTTTATGAATTTAGGGAGTGGATCTTAATTGGATTTTGGATTGGTTTATAAAAGTGGATATTGAATTTGGATATAAATTGGACATGATATTTGAAGATAGATTTAGGTATGGATTAGATGGTTTACGGTTGAGATGGATATCAAAAATGGATTGTGGTCTATGATATGGATAATTGGGTTAGTAAATGGAGACCATGGTTAACTGGAATCTATGAAATGAAAAGAAATCATTTAATTTGGGTAAAGAAATGTGGGTTTAGAAAATAGAGATGGGCTTTTTGTTAGGCTTTGAAAGTGGATCCAACTTGGATTGGAAATTGGTTTAAAATGGAATTGGGCCACGGAACGGATATTTGGTTTGACAAGTGAACGTGGAGCAACGGTTTCCAAAGTTGATTAAGGATGATTTAACAGTATGATTTTGGTTAAAACAAAGTGGATATGGTTTGCGAATGGGTTACGATGGGAACTTGAATGAACACTTCCAACCAAGTAAAAACTCTCTCCTTGTATCAATACCAACTTGCACCAAAATCGACATATGACAAGCCATTGAGTGGACAATAATGCTTTGATCATAATATAGGTCCACCATTTAATCTCTTGCACCATGAACACCAAGATACCTTTGCCATGAACCTTAACCACCATCTTCGATTGATTAATATCAACCAATTCGTACAGAAGGAAAGAAACCATGATCCCATGCCTCAGAAGCCCAATGCAAATGTATGAATATGAGTATGACCTAATGGATATGCAGATGAATATGAAGCATAAGCCACTTATTGGGAATAAATAGGAGGGCAAATTTTGGGGTGCTACAATTATCACCTTAAGGTTATGGGTGGATATGTCGCGTGTCTGTCACAAAGGTGTTGCTCAAAAAGAAGTCCCCCAATGTTCAATACTCCTTAGTGAAAAACTCTCCCAACAATCCCTTCTAATTTTAAAAATATATGCTAAACTCCCTCAATATCTAATAAAAATGACACTAACTTTTCCTTTTAGTTTTTTTACAACAAAAACTTAACACTAGTTTTTAGTGGGAAAAACTTGTAGATATTGAATATCTACGGTATCTTCTATCACTAAAAATGTTTGTGTTAGACGATGGCTATGGATCTAGAAGGGGGGGGGGGGGGGGTTGAATAGATCCCTAGAGTTTTACACGCAAATGGTTACTAAAAATTTGTTTTAAAAAATTTAACGGAAGCAAACCACTGGATTGTACGTCTACCACGAACCTGCTACTAAAAGGATCGGATATACACGAATATATTGAGAATGAGTACGGAAGAGAAAAATTCAGTTCAATTACTACACTTATAATGCAATCAACAAAATATCGCTTGCTTGATGTTTAATCCAAACCAACGAGGTAAAACGATAAACAATTAAAAGCAATGCGTTCGATTTTTGCTTTGAGACAAATTATCAAACACCTGATGTGCGTAAACACACTAAGTGCAGAATTTCTATGGAAGGTAATGTAAAGCTGCTCCAAGATACAATTCAAGGAATTGTATCAATTTAACAAAACAGTTTATCAGCTTACGATTACACTATGACAGAAATTTCAATAACTTGCGACTTCACGAATTCGAACAAACTGAAATGTAAAAGAGTTAAGGAAAGAGAGAACAAACGAGATTTGATTAGGCAGTTCCCCAATCGTCCTCGCTTTGGGTACGTCTGCCCCCAACTCCACAATTGGAATTGATATATATATATATATATATATATATATATATATATATATATATATATATATATATATATATATATATATATATATATATATATATATATATATATATATATAGCTGTTGCAAATTGTTTATTACAAGAGAAGAACAATGAACATCCAAACCCTCGAACGTCTTCGATCGTTGATGCAGAGTCTTCTCTCCCCTTGATTCAAGATGAATCAAGTCCTTCGAATATGGTTGATCCAATTACCGTCCCACGCTACTAAACCGAAAGAACCCACCGTTCTTCGGTTACCTTCACTCGATCAATTGCGATATACCAAAAATTCGAACCCAAACCTCTCTTCTATGATCCTCCGATTACAGCTACTAAACCGAACAATTGCTCCAATCTTCGGTTACCTTCGCCTAACTGAATCCCTGTAGAACAAAACGGTTTGTGCAAAAATCCCCAAAATCTACTCGATTCTTGGAGGACAAAACCAACTGGTTTTATTCAAGAAACACCTACCAAGCTCTCAACCCAGAAAATGAAGATCACACTTCCTAAATTATGAACATTATCACTTCGAACAATGGGCGACACAAACAAAGATGATTATGTGTGATTGTTTGTTTACTCAATGAAGAAGATGAAGATGAAGAGAGAAATGGCATATATTTTCACGTTTCTTGTTATTTTCATAATGAGATGACCAAAACTATTTATAGAGAATTAATTGACCCACTAAAAGTTATAACAGAACTAACAGAAAAAAATTTAAGTGAAAAATGCAGCTCAGGAGTGTTTGGGTCGACACATGACTTAAAGAGGTTCAGCATGCGCTGACCCGTGGAAAATGCTATGCAGGATTGGTCTTTATGCGTCGACCCAAAAACACCATGCATCGACACAAAGTTAGCTTTTGTGCCTTCCCATAATCATGCGCTTACCCGCATATTTCACTAGTTTTGTACCATTATTTATGCGTCGACTCATGTACTGGGAAGGTTAGCGCATGAACTGTGTTTTTTACAGGAAATGCAATTTTTGCACATTTCAACTGACCAAAGTCCAGACAAACATACTAGACACCAGTAAAATGATAATAAACATTTATTTATGGGAAAGACAAAGTCCTATACATCTAGACATATGAACAACAATGATTAGATGCAATTTGCCCAACAAGTGAAGTGATACCGCTCAAATTACAATCTAGTACTCAGCATATATGTTGACATCATTAAAACGAAATAGATGAAATACCCTAGCCCTCACATACTCCCCCTTTTTGATGATGGCAACAATGTTTTAGCTTTCACGTGATTTGTAATTTGAGAACGAACAAGCTCCCCCTGTCTTTAACACTTGGTTAATTTCCTGCTAATTTTCTGCTATCCTTTTCCCCCTTTGTCAACATCAAAAAGAAGAGAAGAGGTGGTCAAAAGATTAACTCTACAACAAGTAAAGATGCATCCATTTATTTGCAGCACAGCAACATTAACAGTATCTACATATGATACAGTTAATGTAAAATTGGAAACAGATAAATACGGAACCTCAAATGCAAAGACAATTAATTCCATAGTGAAAACATTCAAAACAAACTAATACAAATTGTCAAAGGTAAACAGCGGGACAAAACATGCAAACAAAATAACAAAACATAAATGCAAAAACAAAAATGATGTGATGCCCTAATCTCTATGGCCTCTTCCCCCTATATTAATGACCTCTTCCTCCATAATACTGGCCTGGTAGTGGCAAATCTTCTAGGTGCAGGTTGAGTTCGATTAGAGTGCGATTTAGAGTACCAAGACTGTTGGCAAGATTCTGATTCTGCTGAGTCAAGTTCTTGTCCATTTGGTTGAAGCGAGTCATAGACGCGTCAGCAAACCTGTTGAAGTTAGTGATGTGAGCCGAGACTTGATCGGATAAGTTTGTGAGCCATTCTTCCTGAGAATTGTAGCGACTCTCTTGCAATGCTTGGAATTCTTGCTGTTGAAGATTCATCTCATTTAACCTTTCCAGAATCTCTTCAGATGCCTGGTAATCGTACTGAGGTTGTGGAGTTGGATGTGCCGAGTAATCAGGTTGCTGCCAACCATACTCCTCGCCATAGGTGGGAGGAACATAGGCGTTACCAAGAGTAGTCCAGCAGTTGTTTTGCCAATCTCCCCAGCCCTGATTTTCAGAATTATCCTCATGTTGATCGCCCATCCATGCGTCGTTGTCTTCCTCTTGCATAACCACATCAGCATCATTAACATCTTGATGATCACTGTAATACCCTAATTTTTGACCCTAAGATCCCACATATCATTTGCATTTTTTGCTTACCACAGACAAGATCACCTGTATCCGTGTGTTTTATTATTTGCTTTATATTTGTTTCTATTTATTAACCTCTAACCAAAAATACAAAAAAAAAATGCTGTCGTTTGCTTGTTTCTCTCTCTGTGTGTTGTGCAGGTTTGTCAAAGACAATGAAGTGATTTCAAGTCACATGTGGTTGTTCAAAAGCAAGATGTCTTGTGCTGAGATTCTTCAGTTTATCAGGCAGTGGTGCATATGAGTTTTGGGTTCCAACAGATTCAGATGGTCGTAGTTTCGGTTCTGGCTGGTTTTGTGGCAAATGTTTATCAAAGGCTTGTGAAAAAATTCAAGATTGGTTTTGGGCTAAAAAAAAGGGAGACTTGCTATCCATTATCCACATTTTTTTAACCAAAATTTTCCATATTCCACTTTTTGCTATTCAAACCATTTTTTTTATATATAACCCATTTTCTAAACCAAATTTTCCATATCCATTCTCTAAACCATTTTTCTATTTCCAATTATCCAATTTCATTATCCAATATCCAATTAAACCATTTCTTTCTCTAAACTATTTCTTTTTCTCTTTTAATTTTTTTTACTAAATCCACAGCTGTATCCATTTCTTAAATCCATTATCCAAATATCATATCCAATTTCTAAACCATTTTTTTAACCAATTTATCCATACTCCATTTTACTATCCAAACCATTTTTTTTTATATCCATATTCCAATCCAATTCTCTATATTTTTCTCAATATATAATATTCATTTTTATACCATTCCTTAACATTTTTATCCTTTCAAAAACCAAAACCCATCAAGAATTCATTACAAAAAATAACTAAGGCCCATTTCCATTTTTTCTATTCACACCTCCTATTACTACATCAAAGCCCATTAACCAAAAAATGAAAAAAGTGATTGAAAAAAAGAGCTACAAACCAAGCTTCCCAGCCGTGAATGCTCATACGCAATTCTTCACGTCACCACTTTACTAGCCGAACCAATTCCTCCAAGCCCAGCCGACCGCACGCTATCTCCAGCCCAATACACATTCACTCGGCCATCCAAACTCCAGCTCACACTTCCAATGCCAATTCCAAAACGCAAGGCAAAACAACATAAAACGGCAGTAAAAAAAAATTCAGCAAACAAGAAAGTGAATCAGTCCCAAAACAACTTAAACCAAACGACATCAGGGAGAGAATCAAACGCTACAACCACATACACAAAACACAGCAGTAGCAGCCCCAAAAACGCAGAAAAATTACGGAAAACGGCAACTCAAATTCATTTCACAAATTCACCCAATTCCATCTATAAATAGAGCCTTTCATCCATTCATTTCTCAAGCTTTGAGAGCCCTCAAACCTCTGCCAAAATCACAACTCAAACCATTTTTCTTCACCAATTCAAATATCCAACCGAAATTCCATTTTTCATCAAAAACTCTCACCACTCCAAACAACAAAGAAACTTACATAAATCAACAACAACCACACTCATTCAAGGCAAGGAAGAATAGAGGAAGAATTTAAAGAGTTCTTACTTGATTTTTGAAGGTAGATTGAAGTTTTTTCGGTAATTTCGAGTCGTATCCGTCGGTAACCGTTCTTGAAGTTGTTGACACCATTGTGTAGAGCTTTCATTTCCGATCGAAACCGTGCTAATTTTGTGTCTCGCCGCTTCCGATTTGGTGGAGTTTTAAGAAGAGCAAGCATGGTGGATGAATAGTGTAGCGAAAATGTAGAAGAAGAAGATTTTCTTTTCTGACTTTTTCTTTTTTTTTCATTTCCTTTTCTTTGTTTTTGCTTTTGGTTCTTTTTTTCTCTTTTTTTTTTGGAAAGCATTGGGCCTAGCCCATTCATTACTCCACCACCATTTTTCCACTTCCACCTCCTTTGTTTCTTCTTTTAAAAAAATATTCTATACTATTTTCTTTAGTTCTTTTCAATTTGTTTTTTTAGTTTTATTTGTAAATTTGGATTTGCTACTTTTGTTGGAAACTTTTATTCTAAAAGAAAAACCTCTTGAAATTGTTTTGAGTTTTTAGCCTTGTTTTTATTTTCCTTTAGATTTTAGATTTGAATTACATTTTTTAAGGCATTATTTCTCTTTAAATTCATTGGACTTAGGGTGTAGATGAAGTTGGATAAATGTTCACTAATTCAAATCTACCTTTAAAGTGAATTATTTAATTCACTTTAGGTGCTTTGAGTTAATGATATATTTAGCACTTTAATCCACCAAAATGAGTGAATGAACTTAAAGATGAAATTGTTTTGAATTTGTAATTTAAATTTGGTTTTCCTCTTTCTTCTATTTCTTTTATTTTTGATCGATGAAAGTCGAGGTGATCGTAAAATTTCTTTGTTGAATTTCGATCGAGACGAGATCATTCCCACTTTTTCTTTTCGTGTGGCATCGCTTTAGGATAACGATCTCTATATAGTTTATCTTGCGTGCATTAACACATATATCTCATGGCCGACCTCATTCGTAGGGTAATTGCTCGAACAAATTACTCGGCGTGCGATTAACATAGACCAAAATTCGCCCCTATTCGGAATAAATCCAATTCGATACTTGTACTTTCGTGGACCGGACTTTGATTAGTCGCGTAACCCCAAGGTTGATTGATTGTTTGCGTTAGTTCCATAACCTTTGAAGCTTGATGCGTAGTTGCTTCGGGTCTCCTGATCTTCTTTCAAGTTTTCATTAAATTTGGCCTAATCGCATCGGTTAATAGCCGTAGTGCAAGACACGAAGCGGAATCGATTATCTTTTTGTTCTTTTGGCCACTTTTTCTTGGTTGTGGATGATTAAGTTCACCATACCATTATTGTGTATATATTAATGTTACATATTATATTGTGATTACTTCTTGCTCCCTTATCTCTTTTATTTTTATGTCTCATGTTATCATCCCATATTCATGTTTATATTTCTTTATTATTGCTATTATTTTGTGCTTGATTTTTACTTTGTCCATTTGGACTTCTAAAACATTAATAAAGGCTTAAACCATAAAAAACTTAATCCTTCCTATTTTGGACTATTGGTTACTATCCTATGCTTTGGAGCGATTTCTTTATGGACCTCTTTTGAAGTAATATTGGACTTATGGACCTAGAATTAGGACTTTCTTATCCCTTTGCTTGGTATTGATTGAAGACTTGCCTTTATTTGGCCAATTTACTTAAGGATGGAATTCTTTTAATATTGCTTTGAAGTGGCTCCATTTTGGTTAGATCTTTCTTTTCCCTAGCATTTATTTCATGCACTAGGATAGTCACTTCTTCTTTTCCCCATTCTTAAATTTTCAAAATTTTCTCTCTTTTTCAAAACCTTCTTGTTTTCAACTCAAAACCACTTTCATAATAAAACCTCGACTTTTGTCGAGTGACTTTTTAAACTTTGTTTTCTTAATAAATGTCAATCCATTTAACTATACTTTGACTTTTTTTCATAAAAACATAAAAAATACAAAAACTCATCCAAATTCTTTTGTGCTTTTATGCACCTTTTTCTTTTAAACTTTTCAAAAAGAATTAGACATGAGTCATTTTTTTGATGAGATGTAAAACTCCTAACCATGGTATTTTGTTGAAAGTATGGTCGTTTTCCACTTAGATGTTGAAGTGATTAGTCTTGTTGATGTTAATCCAAGCAAATCCTCCATCTTAATGTGATGCAAATGCCACTTTCCCATACCTTTGGGTAATTAGTTGAGTATTCTCTCTTGAGAATGACAGGTTGTCTTCTTCAAGATAAAATAAACCATAACCAATAATTTTTGTTCTTTGTACCACGAACTACGAGGTTTTGATCCTACATTGCACATCGTGGGTACGTAGGCATGAGACGATAAGTCTCTCCAAACACAAAAATCTTAAAAAAGAATTCTCCTCTCATCTCCTCAATCTTTTTTTTCAAGCATACCCTTTTTTTCAGACCAAAAGCAGTGAATACATCAAAGGGCTCCTATAGAGTACTATAGATGTATTGGGTGCGTAAAACCTTCCCTTTATATAACCAACCCCCTTACCCTTATCTCTTTAGGTTTTGTTCGCTCTTTTTTTTCCTTTCCTTTATGGATAAAAATAAAAGCGCGGTGGCGACTCTTGCTTATTTTTGAGTTGAGTTAATTAATAGCTTATACTCACAAATTTTACCGCTACAGAAAAGTGGCGACTCTGGTAGGGACAGATTGACCTCTTGCTGGTCCATCCCTTGAGGGGTTTAGCCTACTTTGATTTATTTATTGCTTTTTGTCTGTTTTGTGCTGGCTGGATTTTCTGTTTGGTGGGCAGGGTGTTCTGAGAGATAAGCCCACTACCCAGGCTTGAGCATACACATAGGTTTTAGTGTGGGTAAGCGTGACGCTCCCGTGGTATTGGCCACGTGCGGGTGATCACGATCCCTACAATCAGACGAGGTTCTATCAGGAGCTTTCTGCTACTGTATGTTGATACAGGCCAGTAGTTATTCTCTTGAGGAATTGTCGACTCTGGAGACCATTTCCCGAGGACTCAGTAACGGCACTCCTCCCGAGAACGATAATGGCATACCAGAAATGGCAAACCCATTGCGTTTCTCGACCCGAGGACCCAATGCTGGGAACTTGCCATAGGATTTTTTTTTTTTGAAAGTGAATCAGCGGACAACCTCTTTGATTGGCGATAGCATTGTATCCTTCGGGCTGAATGTGCTGTTGCTTCTCAAACCTCTGAAGCTGAGGTCCTTTCGTTTTGGAGAATCAGTTAAGGCCTCCTCGATTGATGATGATGCCAAACCAGAAATGGTGAACGTATCATCATTTCTTGACCTGAGAGCCCGGGATACTGAACATCCTAGTACCCACATGTGAGAATGTGCGGGTGTTTACAGGTTTGCAGGAAACCCTGACCTTCAACGTACCCGGTACTTCAAAGCGAACCTCTGTCGTCAGCAACAGTTATTCCGGATCTGTGGAAGTTTTGACCCCTTTTCTGCTGCATTCATATTACATTGCATTTGCATCAAGCATCATTCTGCATTGTTTCTTACCTTTCTCAGGTGTCTTATTTGCTTCCTTTTCTTGGTCTTCGTTCAGCCAAGTTGTCGCACCAGTATAGTACTCGGGCTAATCAGAGAAAGAAGAGGATTTAGCTGATTTTCTGGCATTCATACTGAATTCAAAGTAGAACAATGGAGAGAACAGATAATGTGGGTCACATGTCAGGCTTTACAGTGATGACCAATCCGATGTATTATTCTCCTCTGGACGATGATGTACCACAAGTAAATGTTCCTACTCGATCCCGACCTGTGCAAAATGATCTGGTTGTTCAAGTTGTTGAAAAAGATTCTCGATTTTCGAGGTATATGCCAAATCCTCAGAATGTCCACCCTGTGACAGAGATGATTGATCTTAAAGTTGTGGAGATGAAAGAAGGACTTCGTGATCTCAGTGAGGAATTGAAAATGTTGACAAAACCCAATGCATCTAGTTTTAAGGCTCATGACCTGTGCCTGGTTCTGGGTGTGGTTATTCCTCCGAAGTTCGAAATGCCTGTCTTTGAAATATACAAGGGAGTTAGCTGTCCAAGGAACCATTTGATGATGTTCTGTCGAAAGGTGACCGCTCATGTTGACAACGATAAGTTGATGATTCACTGCTTTCAAGAAAGTTTATATGGGGGGATCCTTGATGTGGTATATGAAGCTAGAAAGGAACCATATTCAGTCTTGGGAAGACCTAGTTGACGCTTTTGTGAAACAATATGACTACAATTTGGACATGGCTCCAGATAGTGATGAATTGACGAGTATGAGTCAGAAGGACAGTGAATCCTTCCGAGAGTATGCACAAAGGTGGAAAGAGTTAGCAGCTCAAGTTCATCCGCCACTCTTAGAAAAAGAACTGTCCAAAATGTTTCTAAGAACACTGTCAGACCCTTATTATGTCAGGATGGTAGGCGTTGTGCCTCTAGATTTCTCCAAAATTGTGGAAGTCGGAGTAAACATCGAGAACGCATTCAAGAGTCGAAGAATCCAAGATGGGCGAGCTAGTGGTGACTCCCAAGTGGAAGAAAATGTTGAAGTTGATGCAATTCTTGATTCTCCTCAGTTCCAGAAGCAGCAGAGACCTCTGAATAATTCAGAAAGAGAGACTCATCAGTTTGATTCAATTCCAATGACTTACAGTCAATTATGGTCTTATTTTGCCCGAAACTCGGTGATGACACCCAGAAAGACCAGAGTCATGAAGTCTCGCCCTCCCTGGTACAACCCAAATACTAGTTGTGAATTTCATGATGGAGTAATGGGGCATCCAATTGAGGAGTCCAAGGTTTTCCAGGAAAAGGTTCAAGAGATGATCGACGATGAGGTGTTAACCTTCAAGGAAGGAAGCGCATTTGTGAATGGAACGCCTTTATGCTGATATTAGAGTGACCCGCAGTGGTTGTATGTTTGCTTCTGTGTCTCCCAAGAAAGTCGATAATGTTCTTTCAAGCTCAAGCTGACACAGTTTCCTCAGATCTTTAGTTCTTTTACTGTGTTTTCATTTGTAATCTTTTATGATTGTTATTGCTTTGTTTGCATGTAGAACTTGTTTGTTTAGAATATTAATCATAATGCAATGAGTATGTTTGCCTTGAAGTGATCCATTCGCATTCGCTCGTAATTTGTTTTCTGCATTTGCAATACCAACTTCTTGTTTAAACTCTTGGAGGGAGGATGATGAAGTGAAAACGCAAAATTTTTGGTTGTGTGCTTTTGAATAAGACCCTGCTGATGATGTAAGGCATTGTTTCAATTTCCCAAACACCGGAGATATAAGGAAGATAATCCCTTGTTAACCCCTTTGAGCCTTGAAGTAGGAGTTTCTTTTCTAAATGAAAAAACCCTTACATTTAACTTGGGGCAGGGTAGTCTTCAGTTAATTTGACCAAGTGTCCAAATTTCAAAAGGGGTGTGTATCTAGGGACCAACCACAATGGTTATCCCTCATTCCAAAGGGAAGAGGCGGTCACAACCCTTTTAATATGTCAAATAAGGTAATGTCACATGATTTGTTCAAAAAAAAAAAAAAGAAAGAAATCAAAAGAAAAATAAAAGCCCGCTAAGTCGAAAAATGAAAAACAAGTGACTTAGGAAAAATTGGGGCATCCCGCTGGACATCAAAAATTCAAAAAAAATCAGTCCAGGCAAAAGTCAGGGAAAAATAAAAAGAATGAAAGAAAAATTCTCATCAAAAGAACAAATCTTTGTGTGACTACAAGTCGAAAAACGATAAGGGTGACTGTTATCCCCGAAAAATCTCATTGGTTCTTATACCGTCAGTTTAATCCTTTTTAGAGATGAACATTTGTGTCAATTAGCTGAATATAGGACTGAAGAACATCACGGAGAATGGGTGGGTACAAATAAATTTTGAGCCTAAAAATCCTTTTTTTTTCTGAAAACCGTGAACCAGACCAAGTTATAACCCTCAAAATACCTAATTGAAGTAGGGTTTATTTTGAGAGCATACTCTAAATGAGATAGTGTTCCTGACTCCCATGAGTTGCGCTAAAAGATCTTTTTTGGTATTGCATGTGCAATCAAAATCATTGTCGTATCTAAACTAGTGATTCATTCACAAGGTTTTGCGACATCTTTTCAATAAAAACTTCAAGAATAACATGTTTGTTGCATTAGAATTATCATTCTCAGAATAAACATTTTCTGCTTGCATACATTTGTTTGACATCATGGAAGTTTACATTTGAGCATCAGTAATGACCTTAATCTTTTGAGGCCTGAAACTCTGATGAGTATTTGGTAAATAATTTCAAGAATGATCCTATCCAGGGGCATGTTACTTGAAGGCTTTGTTGAGTATGACCAAACTTGTTTTCCCAGTTGATGCTTTCACATGGGGCAAAGCTGGAAGACTCTATTGATTGAAGAATGTGCCAAGTTCAGTTAATCTGGGGCAGTTACGTCGAGATTCGACGAATCTCTCCAAGAGTTTTAAGACACTGGGATAGATTATCTCAAGTCGTTATGGTACAAAGTTTCCTTTTGGTGTAAAATCCTTTGTAAACCATGCAGTCTGGGGCAAAAGTTAAATGGTGAATTCAACGCACATGAGCAGATTTGTTCTTGTGGATGTAATCAAGTTGTTAATCAGATGATGGATTCCCTCAAGATTGTTGTGAAGTTTTGGACTTTTGAAACCCATTATTTCCCAATTGAGCGCCAGTTTGGGTATTTCCCGCCAGGTTATGTTCAAGCATTTGTGAAGCTTTGGGATGATGTTTCTCCTTGATGTGGAATCCTCACATAGAGTTTTACCTCTCGTTGTGATTGCTTTGATCACTCCCCAAGCAAAGAGTAATGTTGACTTCTTATTCCCCCAATTGGTTGATATCTCCATTAGGGTTTGCTTTGTGTGTACTCCTTGACAGGATCTCTTTTGGTATCTCTATCTTGTTGAGATTAGCCGAGTATTCAGCTGAGCTGTGGTGTTTATTCATCCTCTGTTCATCCTTATGTCTGTTTTGTCAGCATATTCATACTCATACGCATTGCATACGCATTCTTTTGTTGTGCATAGCATGTTATTGTTGCATTTTGCATTTGTGTTGGTGCTTCCCGGCTCTCTGGTGTTGTTATCCTCCGCAGAGTGTATGTGTGTGTCCTCTCTCCATTAGAGTGTTGACCCTAAGCAGAAAGCGTTTATCCTTTCTAATTCCCCACTGAGTTTATTCCTCGTGGAAACTTTTGCTTCAGTTTTCCTTTCCAGTTCATTATCTGGATGAGACCAATCCCCAGTTAAGTTATTTCCTCCTTGGGATGAGTCTTGTTTGACCGTTTCTCTCCAGTTGGTTCCTGGATTGAACTTTGGTCCCCGGTAGTGACTACTTTGAAACTCTGTAGGTTGTGCAACCTAGATGATTGAGAGTGCATTTATTTTGCACCTTTGAGGATTTTGTATTACTCAGCAGATGATCTGTTTGTGTTTACCATCAGAAGATGAAGATTTTTGTTTCTCCAGCAGGGTTGTGACAACACTCTTTTGGAATCCTTTGCATGACAACAAGCAGCAGCCTCTTTATGTGAGAAACTTGTGTGTCTCCGGTTATCAGACGTTATCTTTTCCATCAAATGGTATCCCTCAGGTTGTGCCCGTCAGAGAAGTTTTTTGTGAATTTCTAACAGATGGTTGTCTCTTTATTTGAGAAGTCTGTTGCGTGATCTAACTTTCCCATATCTCATGTGAAGATCCCTGGTAGAGTTATTGATTCCTAGTTCCTGGAAAATCTCGGCAGAAGATTTCCAGTTGACCTCGGTAGAAGGTATTTTCTTTCCAAGAATCTCGGCAGTAGATTTCTCGGATAATTTCAAAATTTTATTACAGCAACCTCGACAGAAGGTATTTTTATGTTTAGGATCTCGGCAGTAGAATCCTTAAAAGATTTTTCAGTAAAGCCTCGACAGCAGGCATGTTTTTTATTATTCCTCGGCAGTAGGAATTACATATAAAATCTCGGTAGAAGGTGTTTCATTTGAAGGTTTTCTGGTTGATCTTGGCAATAGATTCCCCAGTAAATTTTTTACGGTTGACACATTTCTCAAAAAAAAAATATTGGTAGAAAGTACTCCAATGAATGGCAAGTCTCTTCGGTTTGATGGGACAGTTCGTTGTTGAGATTTGTGACTCCAATGAATGGTAAGTCTCTTCGGTTTGACGGGACAGTTCGTTGTTGAGATTTTGTGACTCCAATGAATGGTAAGTCTCTTCGGTTTGATGGGGCAGTTCGTTGTTGAGATTTTGTGACTCCGATGAATGGTAAGTCTCTTCGGTTTGTTGGGACAGTTCGTTGTTGAGATTTTGTGACTCCAATGAATGGTAAGTCTCTTCGGTTTGACGGGACAGTTCGTTGTTGAGATTTTGTGACTCCGATGAATGGTAAGTCTCTTCGGTTAGGCGAGACAGTTTGTTGTTGAGGCTTTCTACTCAGATGGATGGTTAGTCTCCTCGGTTAGACGAGACAGTTCATTGTTGAGGTATTGATTCCCTGTTGAGTTATATCCTTGTTGTGTTATGGTTTATTTCCATATACAGTTATTCCCAGTTTGAATCTTTTCCTCAGTTGATTCCCAGTGGTGGTGCGGTATGTTCCCCGGCTAGTTTGTGGTCTCTCGTGATTTGTGTTTCCCGGTGGAGTTTCGTTCTCCCGTTCTTCTTGTTGATCTCCTGTGGCATATCCTCCCCACAGTGGTCTTGTGTTTGCATATCATTTGCATAATCATATCATTTTGTGGTCTCTTAGGGCCAAAAATTGGGTTTATTGTTATATTTAAGTCTCTTCTATCTCGTCGAGACAAAGATGTCAATCTTCTTATCTCCAGATAAAAGAAACTTAAATAGGGGCAGCTGTAATACCCTAATTTTTGACCCTAAGATCCCACATATCATTTGCATTTTTTGCATACCACAGACAAGATCACCTGTATCCGTGTGTTTTATTATTTGCTTTATATTTGTTTCTATTTATTAACCTCTAACCAAAAATACAAAAAAAAAATGCTGCCGTTTGCTTGTTTCTCTCTCTGTGTGTTGTGCAGGTTTGTCAAAGACAATGAAGTGATTTCAAGTCACATGTGGTTGTTCAAAAGCAAGATGTCTTGTGCTGAGATTCTTTAGTTTATCAGGCAGTGGTGCATATGAGTTTTCGGTTCCAACAGATTCAGATGGTCGTAGTTTCGGTTGTGGCTGGTTTTGTGGCATATGTTTATCAAAGGCTTGTGAAAAAATTCAAGATTGGTTTTGGGCTAAAAAAAAGGGAGACTTGCTATCCATTATCCACATTTTTTTAACCAAAATTTTCCATATTCCACTTTTTGCTATTCAAACCATTTTTTTTTATATATAACCCATTTTCTAAACCAAATTTTCCATATCCATTCTCTAAACCATTTTTCTATTTCCAATTATCCAATTTCATTATCCAATATCCAATTAAACCATTTCTTTCTCTAAACCATTTCTTTTTCTCTTTTAATTTTTTTTTTCTAAATCCACAGCTGTATCCATTTCTTAAATCCATTATCCAAATATCATATCCAATTTCTAAACCATTTTTTTAACCAATTTATCCATACTCCATTTTACTATCCAAACCATTTTTTTTTATATCCATATTCCAATCCAATTCTCCATATTTTTCTCAATATATAATATTCATTTTTATACCATTCCTTAACATTTTTATCCTTTCAAAAACCAAAACCCATCAAGAATTCATTACAAAAAATAACTAAGGCCCATTTCCATTTTTTCTATTCACACCTCCTATTACTACATCAAAGCCCATTAACCAAAAAATGAAAAAAGTGATTGAAAAAAAGAGCTGCAAAGCAAGCTTCCCAGCCGTGAATGCTCATACGCAATTCTTCACGTCACCACTTCACTAGCCGAACCAACTCCTCCAAGCCCAGCCGACCGCACACCATCTCCAGCCCAATACACATTCACTCGGCCATCCAAACTCCAGCTCACACTTCCAATGCCAATTCCAAAACGCAAGGCAAAACAACATAAAACGGCAGTAAAAAAAATTCAGCAAACAAGAAAGTGAATCAGTCCCAAAACAACTTAAACCAAACGACATCAGGGAGAGAATCAAACGCTACAACCACATACACAAAACGCAGCAGTAGCAGCCCCAAAAACGCAGAAAAATTACGGAAAATGACAACTCAAATTCATTTCACAAATTCACCCAATTCCATCTATAAATAGAGCCTTTCATCCATTCATTTCTCAAGCTTTGAGAGCCCTCAAACCTCTGCCAAAATCACAACTCAAACCATTTTTCTTCACCAATTCAAATATCCAACCGAAATTCCATTTTTCATCAAAAACTCTCACCACTCCAAACAACAAAGAAACTTACATAAATCAACAACAACCACACTCATTCAAGGCAAGGAAGAAGAGAGGAAGAATTTAAAGAGTTCTTACTTGATTTTTGAAGGTAGATTGAAGTTTTTTCGGTAATTTCGAGTCGTATCCGTCGGTAAACTGTAGCGAGCGATTTTGGACGCGGTTCTTAAGCGTTGGTCGCTCTCTGCGGTTTGAGCTTAAACTACAGGTCGATTCATTTTTTATCCTATTGTGAGCTGAATAAGGAAGGGAAATAGATGTCTCCAATTAACCCTGCTTGCATACTGAGTTTAAACAGCGGTCTGTTAAGTTACGAATGCTATCAATGTGGGGGGGGGCCTTTGTACTGGTTATTTGTATTTTCGCCAGTACTGTTTTCTTTCTCTTTTACCTGGGCAGAAGGTTTCTGGCGAGGAACAAGGATTAGGATGTTAGGACTGATGCTTTGGAATTACTGATTTTTGATTGATGGAGATATGGGATTTGGGTTTTTTGTTGATTGTGCTCACTAAGATCTTTTCTTTCAATCTTATGCCTACGTATTCCCGTTTACCGAAACAGGGAAATCAGAGCGTTCGTAGTTCCTCCTATTCTATGGGAGGAAATGGGTGTTTTTGGTGTTTTGGTGTCTTGTTCAAAGCACAAGACGTGAAGCGAAAGGTGGTTTGTATCTTGTTCAAAGCCCAAGATGTGAAGCTGAAAGGTCTATTTGTGTCTTGTTCAAAGCCCAAGACGTGAAGCTGAAAGACCTCGACTTTAGAGAGAATTTGTCATCTCTAAAGAGGGGGAAGGAGAATTACTTTAACTGGGATACGCGGATCCGAGCAATGCCATAATTTCCGAAGAAAGGGTTTTAACCTGAAGGAGAAGACTTTAACTCAGTGTAGAGCAATGCCATCTTTCCTTAGGAATTTCTCATGCTAAAAGAGGGACAGTGGCATGGATATAGATGATCCAGAGGCTTGCCGCTTACAGCGATTAGATGAAAGGAAAGGAGTTGTTGATGTTTGTGTACTGTGAACGAGGCACAACTTTGATGCTAAAAGGTTGATTGGATCAACCAGTGGTTTTCTTATACAAAAGCCTAAGAGGAGGCTAATTTCCGCTAGGAAAATCATTATACAAAGCCTAAGAGGAGGCTATTTTGTGTCTCGTACAAAGCCCGAGAGAGAGGCTAAAAGTTTTTGACCCGACGATAGAGTCTTTGTGTCTCGTACGAAGCCCGAGATAGAGGCTATTGTTTGTTTGACTCTACGAGGGAGTCTTTGATACTCAACAAGAGAGTGTTTTTGTATCTCGTACGAAGCCCGAGATGGAGGCTAAAGGTTTATTTCAGTTGAGTGACAGATCCAATATACTGATTTTAAAAGAGAAAATCAGTTCTTATATGAGCAACACTGTACTCAGGGATTTGATCTGAGGATCAGGGATATTTCCTTCTCTTTGAGGAAACGGGAAATCCAAAGGGTATTGAGACTGTCCGAGTCTGCGGGTTTCCTTCCTATTTAACGAAGGGGTCACTTGAGAATGTCTTTGAGACTCAAGGAAGTTAGACTGTCCAAGTCTAGAGTTTTTTTTCTTTTGTACTATGCTTTGAGAAATAGTAGTAGACTCTATGAAAGGACTGTTCTATGAGGATGACTAGGTTCTGTTCCTATACCTCTAGGAGGTCGTCGGGACAATTTGTACGAAGCCCAAGAGGAGGCTGGAAACTTTTAAGAAGCCTACGGGTCCTTGTACGAAGCCCAAGAGGAGGTTATCATTCCCGAAGGAAGAGATCATTATACGAAGCCTAAGAGGAGGCTGTGAATACTTCTAAGAAGCCGTAGTGTCCTTGAATAATTCCCAAGAGGAGGCCGATGCTTTTAAGAAGCCCGTGGGTCTATCATCTCCTTTCCATTAGGAGAGATAACTCTTTTAAAGATAAAAACCACTGGTAAACGTGCGAGGTTTACTATCCAGCGATTTTTAGCTTTTAAAGAGGGTTCCTTAGTTAAGGTCCAAGATTATGACCGTAGTGGGTACCCAAACCCCGAGATATTCAAGGCAAGCTATCCACAAGGAATAGATCAAGTCAGGAAAGTTCAAGAATTTGGAAGAAACTCAAAGATGCCATTCACGGAGAATACATTCATCTTGGGGAGTAGAGCTTCTTGACGATTCCTAAGGAGGACAGCCGAAGAGAAGACTGTATCTGGTGCTCCTATTGGGGATCTAGGCGTCAATTTCTACGAATAAATGAAACGGCGTCACCTAATTCTAGACGTAGTTGCCGGGGAAACTCGAAATATCTATACTATTATTACACAGTAGATATGAGTTTATGAAAGAAGACTTACAGTGAGCAGCCCCACAATACAGTTTATAATATGAAAGCAGTAAATGAAAGCGATAACCACTTACTCGGTTGTAGTGCTTCCATGCTGTTTGGTTAGTTGTTCAACAAAGAAAGATTGAAAACAACAGTATATTCAAAATCAAAGGAGAAAGTGCTTTGAAAAAGAAAGATTTGGGGCTTACAGCTCAAGGAGAGGCCCAGGGTTTTATCAGTGAGCGCACTGTTTGACTTTGTACAGCGGGACTTATACAAGTGACTGGGGCCCAACAAGGTTTTCTGTACAAAGGGATGGGTCTTACACTCTCTCAAGAGGCCCAAAAAAGGTTTAAAGAAAAGAGAGGGGCTTATAACACGAGGGTAGGCCCAAATGATTTTTCGTTTAAAAATGGCGATCGCGCCGAGGTTTTCTTTTAACGCAGAGGGACTTATACAATAAGTGAGGCCGAAAATGTTTTGGTTAAAAGGGGGATTGTGTCTTACACTCTAATAGAGGCCCAAAAGTTTTGAATGGGTCTTATAGCTCGAGGAGAGGCCCAGATGATTTTTATTTTTAAACGGGCGACGATCGCGCCATTTACTTGTACAGAGGGACTTATACAATGAGTGAGGCCCAAAAAGTTTTTGTACAAGGGGGGATGGGTCTTACACTCTCTCAAGAGGCCCAAAAAAGGTTTAAAAATGATTTATGAGGGTTGAATTAATCCAAAACCCTAATTTGTTTTCAAAATGTATTTAATTGAATAAAAATTCAATTAAAATGATCAAAAATTGTTTAACACATGGAAAACAAATTGTGATCTTGGATTAATGCTTCAAAAATTAAGTATTGACCTACAAAATAATTAGAAAGCATTAAAAGTTGCAAAATCAATGTAGAAAAAATATTTAAAATGTCAAAAACAATTAAAATATTAATTCTTTGCAAAAATATCAATTATATGAAATAAATAATATTTTTGGGATTTTTTGTGAAAATAAAATATTTTAACATTTTTGTGAATTATAAAAAAAAGAATCAACTCAAAATCATTAAAACTCAGAGAGAAATTAATTTTTGAATCAATTAAACAAAATCACAAAATTCAAATATTTGAATTTCTAAAAATGGCGCCAAGAACAAGCTGAAGAACACGCGCATGTTCTTGGTTTCTCAGATTTGCATTTTCTATCCAATCTCCATGAATACGTAATCATATCATGCAATCCACATATCATTATGCTCGCCTCAACCTCACGATCATGTCTATGTACTTTAATTTCATTTAAATTAAACATACAACAAGAAATCACGAAGAGACCTCAAGAACCCTAATTTCTGCATGAAGGCTAGGATTTTTGATACATGATTCAAACAATGCAATTAATTGAGGGAAAACATTCCATGCATGATTATGAACATATGGCCAAATTATTGTGCGAGGAAATATGCATAGATTTAGAGATGACCAAGTACGTGCTTACCTCCAAGTCGTGACAGCAAGTTCAAAGTGATTTTTGATTTGGAGGTGTTACAGATGAGTGGTGATGATCTGAACAGCTTCCCTACACCCTATGGATTGTGTTTGGATGGTTGGACTTGATTGAAATTGGCTGGATCATTTTGTGGTACCTCAGCTGCACTTTGGTTAAAACCTTGAGCAACCAGCTGGTGATTTTGTAAAATTGATGTTTCAGAAGTAATCTAAGTGTTTGATCAGCTCATATGTGATGTATGTGAGGTGTGTGAGTGATTGGTTTGATTGGAATTGCTCTCAAACTCAAAACCCGATAGTGACTTGCCTTAGAAGGCAAAATTGGAGTGAAAGAAGAGATTTTGAGGAAAGCATCTGTTAGATGGCTTTGGTGTACTCAAACTGACCACAATTGAGCTCTATTTATAGTAGAGCAAGTTTGTTTTGCAAGGAATAGTGCATGGCAGCTGGTAAGTAGGTTTGGCCAATGTTGGCAAATGAAAATCCAAGCCTCCTCTAGCCATTGACTAGAGGTTAGGGCACAGAGCTTTGGTTCCCTTGGTCTTGGATAAGTCTTGACTGATTTCAGATGAGAATGGCTCAGTCCATGCCACCTTGATGGTTTCATTGAATGCCTCATTCCAAATTTGAAGTCTTGTCCCTATTTTGGCCATTCTAGGTTCAACATGCTATTTCTTGTTCCATGGACTTTGGAGGCTTGGCTCAGTGATTGTCCCCTTTAGATTCAATCCTCTGAGGTGTCCAAGTGGATAGGAGCAATTGAATTTGGCTGATTTTGGAAAATCGACCAAAGTTACAAATTCTGTCTTGCCTTGACAGATTTCAGCAAGGCAACTTGGCAATGTTGTATCTCATGGTGTAGGTTGAATTTGGCAATGTTCTTGGCCATTTTGGAAAGCTCTTACATGATACAACAACTGTTTGAACAAGTTTGGTTTTGATCTCTTTTGATTCCAAGTGAAAAATTCCCCTACATTTGGCAAAAAGTGAGGCAGAATCTGACTTAGTGAAAATTTCACTAAGTGTTGGAAAAAGTGACATTTTCACTTTTCAGCCCCTTTGATCACTCCATAACTCAAAATCCTTAATGAATTGGAATGACTTGTAGTTGAAGTTTTTGTAGGTGATAATGAGGGCTACAAATCCATCTTTGGATGAGAAAAAATGGCCTTGTGGTTTAGGAGTTATGGTCCTCCAAAGTTGGTGCCTTTGCCACTTTATTTTTAACTTAGAAAAATTTCTAAGTTTTATGGTTACCCCTTTTACAAGTTATCTCACTTTTCTTGATTTTTCTTGATGAATGATGATTAAAATCATACATTAACATCATTTTAGGGTTAAAAATCCATTTTGGTGAAAAATCTCAAAAAGTCAAAGTTGACTTTTGTGCACAGTTGACTTTTTATCAGATGAATTCCAAACTGTGCAATTCTTCAGGAAATCATGTCCTTGACCTAAATCAAACTTGATGGACATGTTCCATGGGTTTCATAGGGTATATTCAATCATGTATTAGGGTTTGGGAGCATGTCCTGGTCAAAAGTCAAAGTTACAGTTGACTTTTCTCTTAAAACCCTAATTGTGGTGCAGATGAAATTGAGACTTGTTGCTCAAACTTCTTGGATCAATCCATTGTTCCTAATGGATCAATATGGTATATTAGAGACCCTCAAATCATGTCTTGAGGTCTTGGCTCATGGTTTGTCCCAAAAGTCAACCTAGGGGTGAATTAGGTCAAGAAACCCTAATTCCTGATTTTTGATGAATGCATCCCCTGAGGCAAAATTGACTTGATGCATGGGTTCATGAGGTTCCATGAAGTATATTAGGTCATGTTTTGGATCATTGCCTTGTGCCCAGATGAAAATTTTCCATCTGGAGGCCCTGGTCGACCAAAACCCTAATTTGGTGACACTAGCGATCTTGAGGCTTGATCCACCTAGAAGGGAGCATCCTTGTGCTTAATCCTTGAAGTGGGAGTCCTTTTGATCCTTTGTAGTTACTTGGGAGGTTAGAAAAGTTGAAGATCATGTCATTTCTTGATTGATCCTTTGTCTGAGAACTATGAGAGGGCTTGAAACCCTAATTTTGATTGTATTGGATGCTCACCCATCTTTGGGGAGACTGATGAAGCATGATGGTTCATCCATATTGTGATGATGATTTTCACAATGATGGGAAATCTAAGTGGTCAAAATTTGGGGTATTACATAACCGTTCTTGAAGTTGTTGACACCATTGTGTAGAGCTTTCATTTCCGATCGAAACCGTGCTAATTTTGTGTCCCGCCGCTTCCGATTTGGTGGAGTTTTGAGAAGAGCAAGCATGGTGGATGAATAGTGTAGCGAAAATGTAGAAGAAGAAGATTTTCTTTTCTGACTTTTTCTTTTTTTTTTCATTTCCTTTTCTTTGTTTTTGCTTTTGGTTCTTTTTTTCTCTTTTTTTTTTGGGAAAGCATTGGGCCTAGCCCATTCATTACTCCACCACCATTTTTCAACTTCCACCTCCTTTGTTTCTTTTTTTAAAAAAATATTCTATACTATTTTCTTTAGTTCTTTTCAATTTGTTTTTTTAGTTTTATTTGTAAATTTGGATTTGCTACTTTTGTTGGAAACTTTTATTCTAAAAGAAAAACCTCTTGAAATTGTTTTGAGTTTTTAGCCTTGTTTTTATTTTCCTTTTGATTTTAGATTTGAATTACATTTTTTAAGGAATTATTTCTCTTTAAATTCATTGGACTTAGGGTGTAGATGAAGTTGGATAAATGTTCACTAATTCAAATCTACCTTTAAAGTGAATTATTTAATTCACTTTAGGTGCTTTGAGTTAATGATATATTTAGCACTTTAATCCACCAAAATGAGTGAATGAACTTAAAGATGAAATTGTTTTGAATTTGTAATTTAAATTTGGTTTTCCTCTTTCTTCTATTTCTTTTATTTTTGATCGATGAAAGTCGAGGTGATCGTGAAATTTCTTTGTTGAATTTCGATCGAGACGAGATCATTACCACTTTTTCTTTTCGTGTGGCATCGCTTTAGGATAACGATCTCTATATCATTTATCTCGCGTGCATTAACACATATATCTCATGGCCGGCCTCATTCGTAGGGTAATTGCTCGAACAAATTACTCGGCGTACGCTTAACATAGACCAAAATTCGCCCCTATTCAGAATAAATCCAATTCGTAACTTGTACTTTCGTGGACCGGACTTTGATTAGTCACGTAACCCCAAGGTTGATTGATTGTTTGTGTTAGTTCCATAAACTTTGAAGCTTGATGCGTAGTTTGCGTAGTTGCTTCGGGTCTCCCGATCTTCTTTCAAGTTTTCATTAAATTTGGCCTAATCGCATCGGTTAATCGCCGTAGTGCAAGACACGAAGCGGAATCGATTATCTTTTTGTTCTTTTGGCCACTTTTTCTTGGTTGTGGATGATTAAGTTCACCATACCATTATTGTGTATATATTAATGTTACATATTATATTGTGATTACTTCTTGCTCCCTTATCTCTTTTATTTTTATGTCTCATGTTATCATCCCATATTCATGTTTATATTTCTTTATTATTGCTATTATTTTGTGCTTGATTTTTACTTTGTCCATTTGGACTTCTAAAACATTAATAAAGGCTTAAACCATAAAAAACTTAATCCTTCCTATTTTGGACTATTGGTTACTATCCTATGCTTTGGAGCGATTTCTTTATGGACCTCTTTTGAAGTAATATTGGACTTATGGACCTAGAATTAGGACTTTCTTATCCCTTTGCTTGGTATTGATTGAAGACTTGCCTTTATTTGGCCAATTTACTTAAGGATGGAATTCTTTTAATATTGCTTTGAAGTGGCTCCATTTTGGTTAGATCTTTCTTTTCCCTAGCTTTTATTTCATGCACTAGGATAGTCACTTCTTCTTCTCCCCATTCTTAAATTTTCAAAAATTTCTCTCTTTTTCAAAACCTTCTTGTTTTCTACTCAAAACCACTTTCATAATAAAACCTCGACTTTTGTCGAGTGACTTTTTAAACTTTGTTTTCTTAATAAGGGAGCATCCTTGTGCTTAATCCTTGAAGTGTGAGTCCTTTTGATCCTTTGTAGTTACTTGGGAGGTTAGACAAGTTGAAGATCATGTCATTTCTTGATTGATCCTTTGTCTGAGAACTATGAGAGGGCTTGAAACCCTAATTTTGATTGTATTGGATGCTCACCCATCTTTGGGGAGACTGATGAAGCATGATGGTTCATCCATATTGTGATGATGATTTTCACAATGATGGGAAATCTAAGTGGTCAAAATTTGGGGTATTACAGATGCCCCTATTTAATCTTCTTGGACCCGAAGGTGTGAATGACGAAGGGATTCGGGCATTCGGGGTGCAAGAGGATTAAATATCGGAATACCCGAAATTTTGATGGTGGTTATGAATGGTAGCTTACGCATTCATCTTCTTTAGCTAAGCAATGATGCTTAGAAAAGGTAAACTTCCCCTCGATCCTGGTCTCCTACCAAGAACTGGTCTCAGTCTCTTTTGAAATAAACTTCCCCTCGATCCTGGTTTCCTACCAAGGAACTGGTCTCAGTTGTGGAAACAAACTTCCCCTCGATCCTGGTTTCCTACCAAGGAACTGGTCTTAGTTTCTGATTTAAACTTCCCCTCGATCCTGGTTTCCTACCAAGGAACTGGTCTTAGTTTCTGATTTAAACTTCCCCTCGATCCTGGTTTCCTACCAAGGAACTGGTCTTAGTTTCTTTTGTCAATAAACTTTACTGACAAGGGAAGCTATTCGTAGCGGCTTTCCTTCAAACTTCTCGCCGAATTTTCCTAGGGAGATGCCATTTGAGTGGAAAAAGTTTTGATGTCAGACTTGCTGGGGAACCCATTCGTCTGAGTTGTAGAGGTACACAAACTTCTCTATTTTGGAGACGCCATTTGTCGATTCTACTGGGGAAAGCGAGTCTCTTGAGAGACTGTTTTCGTTTGGGGTTACATCATACTTTTCTCGGGATCTTCCCGGAGAAATGCCATATGATGGGATCCAATTTTGAGGTGCCGATGACCTTCTCATCAGTGGTTTTTCGGAGCAAAACTGGCGTGCTGCCGAATCTCTGATCACGAGGCTTTCTCTGTGGATTTTCCTTAATCCGGGAAAGTAAGGATATCATCTTCAATGGCGAAGAGTGATGCTTATTGAAAGTTTTCTCTGGCTTTTCAGAGGTTCAAGTTATCAAAGTGGTCAAGGACCAACTTCTTTCCAGAATTAACTGGAAGCGAGGTTGTTCAGACACAGTATTTCCTGACGAGGCAAGAACTGACAACTCGATTGAGAGGACTTCTACCACTAGGGGACAGGACCGACTAGAGTGATAGTGATGCAATATGAAATGTGAATGCAAATAAAAAATGCATGATGTATGTATGTATGTGCTGACAAAACAGACGCAACATACAGACTAAGAGATAAACACAATTGGATACTCGGCCATCGCGGGGCAAAGAAGTACCGTTGATTCAAAATAGCAATTCCACCTTGCTTAGGAGAGATAGTCCCGTTGGGAGCTATGTTGATCGGGCTTAGGAGATGAGAACTCGGCCGAGGATGTCAGACGAAACAAGGTCTCTGACACAGTTGATCCCTTCATTCAGGCGAACTAGTTTAGAAGGAGTACTTTGATTCTGCACTTTGAAGTTCGCTTACTTCGGGAGAAGCGATCGATGTTCTTCTGATGTTCAACAGTAAAAAGAAATGCCATCTTTAATTTAAAAGCAGAAAAAGTTTAACAAGTAAATTTGTTTTATTTTAAGAATCGCTGATTAAGTTTAAACAACGTCGTTCTGTAAAGCTAAAACAAGTAAAGAATTACAAACAAAAGCACAAGGGCTCAAATTTTATTGATAAGATGGAGATCAGCCAAACGCGTGATTCCAAAGAGTATATACAAAGTTAGAAAATGGTAATTTACAGGGAAAAGGGCTACGTTGAAACATAACGACCACTATCCTTCTACCAACTTTGAGTTCGGGACATCCTGAGCTTCCGTCGAAGATGACCTTTGACTGGAGATTTCCTCCGATAGATGATGTTGTAACTACTGCTGAGGGACTTGCCTCTGTTGAACATAGTTACTTGCCATTATCCCTAATTTTTGCCTGGATTGTACTATGAGATTTCTAATCCATTGGGATGATTCTTTTTCATATCTCTAACTTTTTCCTGGACCGCCCTTTCAGGTTTTCAATCCACCGAGACGTTTTTTTTTTTTTTTTTTAGTTTTAGGCGAAGTATTTCTTGACTACATCAACATTCGTGGGGTAGGCAAATTCCTCTCCGTCCATGGTTGCAAGTCTCAAGGCGCCGCCTGAGAAAGCTTTCGTGACCACATAGGGGCCATCATAATTTGGGGTCCATTTGCCCTGAGAGTCAGTGAGAAATGATTGTATCTTCTTGAGCACGAGGTCTCCTTTTCTGAAGATACGCGGTCAGACCTTTTTGTCGAACGCCCTTTTCATTCTCTGTTGATATAACTGACCGTGGCATAGTGCCGTGATTCTCTTTTCTTCGATCAGGTTCAGTTCGTCGTGTCGACTTTGACACCATTCAGCTTCGGTGAGCTGAGCTTACATCAATACCCGGATTGATGGGATCTCTACTTCTATGGGGAGCACTGCTTCCATGCCATATACTAGAGAGAAAGGGGTTGCCCCTGTTGAAGTGCGGATAGATGTTCGATAACCGTGAAGAGCAAAGGGTAGCATTTCGTGCCAATCTTTATAGGTTACAACCATCTTTTGAACGATCTTCTTGATGTTCTTGTTAACCGCCTCTACCGCTCCGTTCATCCTGGGTCGGTAGGGAGATGAGTTATGGTGTTTGATCTTGAACTCTGCACACAACTCTTTCATCATCTTATTGTTCAAGTTAGATCCATTATCAGTAATGATCTCGCTTGGAACACCATAACGGCAGATGATATTGTTTTTGATAAATCGGACCACCACTTGTTGGGTTACATTGGCGACTGACGCTGCTTCGACCCACTTGGTGAAATAATCAATGGCTACCATGATGAACCGATGTCCGTTTGAAGCCTTGGGCTCAATCATACCAATCATGTCGATTCCCCATATGGAAAAAGGCCACGGGGAAGAAAGAACTTTGAGATGTGATGGCGGTACATGAATTTTGTCGGAGTATATCTGACACTTGTGACACCTCCTCATGTACTTGTAGCAGTCGGATTCCATGGTCAACCAATAATACCCAGCCCTGAGAATTTTTCTCGCCATTGTGTGTCCGTTGGCATGAGTGCCAAAGGATCCTTCATGAATTTCTTTCATGAGCATGTCTGCTTCTGGTCTGTCGACACATCGGAGCAAGACCATGTCAAAATTTCTCTTATAAAGAGTGTCACCCCTCAGGAAGAAGTTTCCAGCCAATCTTCTGAGGGTTTTCCTATCTTTTCTGAGTGCCCCAGATGGGTACTCTTGTTTCTGAAGGAAGCATTTGATATAGTGATACCAAGGTCTGTCGTCTATGACTTCTTCAATCGTGAAGATGTAAGCGGGCCATTCAAGGCGTATGATGTCGATCTTAGGTATGTCATTCCATCGACCTACACTAATCATGGAAGAGAGAGTGGCTAATACATCAGCCATGTGATTCTCATCACGAGGGATGTGATGAAAGTCGACTCTGTTGAAGAAGGGTAACAACCTTCTTGCATAGTATTTGTAAGGAATCAATCCTGATTGGTATGTGTTCCAATCTCCTTTTATCTGGTTAATAACCAGGGCTGAATCGCCGTATACGTCCAAGTTTTTGATCCTTAAATCAATTGCTTCTTCGAGACCCATAATACAAGCTTCGTATTCGGCCTCGTTGTTCGTACATTTGAACGTAAGTCTGGTAGTGAAAGGAATGTGGGTACCCTGAGGGGTAACAATGATTGCCCCAATTCCGTTTCCATAATGATTGACTGCTCCGTCAAAGATAAGTCCCCACTGGGAACCTAGTTCTGGCCCTTCACTGGGTAGCGGTTCATCGCAATCTTTCATCTTTAGATACATGACATCTTCGTCTGGGAAGTCAAACCCGATTGATTCTTGATCGTCAATCGGTTGATGAGCCAAATGATCAGCTAAAATACTTCCTTTAACGGCTTTCTGAGCATGGTACTCTATGTCATATTCTAATAGTAACATCTGCCAACGGGAAATCCTTCCCGTGAGAGCAGGTTTTTCGAAAACGTACTTGATTGGATCCATTTCGGAGACCAACCAAGTAGTATGACGAATCATGTACTGGCGAAGACGTTTGGCTTCCCAAGCCAAAGCGCAACAAGTTTTCTCAAGCATTGTGTACCGAGTCTCGCAGTCGGTGAATTTCTTGCTTAGATAGTAAATGGCAGACTCTTTCCTTTTAGTTTTGTCTTGTTGGCCAAGTACACATCCCATTGAGTCCTCTAGGACTGTGAGGTAAATGATCAGTGGTCTTCCTTCCACTGGAGGTGATAGAATCGGAGGATTCAACAGATATTCCTTAATACTGTTGAAGGGGGTTTGGCAGTCTTCTGACCAAACGCAATCCTGGTTCTTTTTCAGTAATTTGAAAATCGGCGCACATGTCGCGGTCATAAGGAATATGAATCTGAAGATGTAGTTCAAACGTCCCAGGAATCCTCTAACTTATTTTTCAGTTTTCGGAGAGGCATTTCTTGAATGGCCTTGACCTTGTCAGGATCAACTTCAATTCCTTTCTGGCTGACGATGAACCCTAGTAATTTCCCCGAACGGACACCGAAGGTGCACTTGTTAGGATTCAAGCGGAGCTTGAATTTTCTTAGACGTTCGAACAATTTTGACAGATGTTCAACGTGCTCATCCTCTGTTCTTGATTTTGCAATCAAATCATCGACATATACCTCGATTTCTTTGTGTATCATGTCATGAAACAGAGTAGTCATGGCCCTTTGATAGGTTGCCCCGACATTCTTCAAACCGAATGGCATTACCTTGTAACAAAAGGTACCCTATGGGGTAATGAACGAAGTTTTCTCCATGTCTTTCGGCGCCATTTTGATCTGATTATAGCCCGAGAATCCATCCATGAAGGAGAGTACTTTGAACTTTGCTGTGCTGTCAACCAGCATGTCAATGTGTGGTAAAGGAAAGTCGTCCTTTGGACTTGCCTTGTTTAGATCTCTGTAATCCACACACATTCTGACCTTTCCATCCTTTTTGGGAACGGGTACGATGTTGGCTAACCATTGAGGATATTCAGATGTAGCGAGGAAACCCGTGTCGATCTATTTCTGTACCTCCTCTTTGATTTTGATGGCCATGTCCGGGTGAGTCCGCCTCAACCTTTGCTTTACTGGCGGACATTCCGATCTTAGTGGTAAGCGATGTTCCACGATGCTGGTATCCAACCCTGGCATATCCTGATAGGACCAAGCGAATACATCGGGGAATTCTTTGAGAAGCTTTATCAAATTTTCTTTGACAGTTGGACTGAGCAGTGCTCCGATCCTGATTTCTTTTCTCTCTTTTTCTGAACCCAAGTTTACCGTTTCCAACGGCTCTTTGTGAGGTTCAACGGACCTTTCCTCTTGTCTGAGTAGTCGGGAGATCTCTTCTGGAATTTTTTCGTCATTTTCATCTTCAGCCTCGAATACCGGGAACTCAAAGTTGGGAGAAGGCATCAGATCGTATGTTTCAACGGGGTATAAAACAAGCAATCTGCATGACGTGATGATTCGTGTTTAGAAGAGATAGAGAAAATGTAAGTGTGTGCAGTGTTTTTATTTTACTGCTTATTTTTATTATTGAATGTTTTTTAGGATTACCATTTTCTGAAAAAGCAAAAAGAGAAAACAACAATTAATGCGGAAATTACAGAACGACGTTATTTTATTAATGAACAAGTCGAATCTTGAAACTACAGCCTTATAAAACAAAACTCACTCGCTCTGGGCAAAGCGAAGAGGGAAATTTAGAAAAAGCGAGCCCTATCAAAACATCCGTTTCACCTGGGCAGGGTGAAAGGTTAAAGATGGCAATTACTTTGACTGACGAACGACCTTCGGAACCTCGACGGTAACCCATGGGCGGCGAACTCCTCGGTGAATCACAAAGTATGGCACCTTCCTTGATTTGTCTTCAGAAATGACGCTGATTTCTGATGGAGCATGATCATTGGAATCTGTCTCCCAAGCAGAATTGTCGTAGGAGGATTCCTCTGTTGCACTTTGCATAGCATTGGTGCTCTCAGCTGTATCTCCCCATCCAGTTGATTGGATATCTTCGAGCCTGATACGAGAGCTTTCAGGAGCAGTGTACTTGACCATAAAGTCGTATTTTCCACTTGGTTGTCCCAAAGTGTCCCAAACTTCTTTGGAACTGGAGAAGTCATCCCTCTCGATGACGTTGACCTCAGGAAAAGCATAGTTGATGAATTCTAGTCCTGCAAACGTTGCGAATTCATCTTCATGTTGAGTAGTTTCCGAATAACCTGAGTGTTGATCCCATGACATGGCGGGGACACAGGTATTCTGTTCAATGACGCTCAGCTGAGTTTCATTACTCGGCTGACTTTCTTGCCCCAAGTTTCCTGGGTAAGGCTGCCACATTGGCAGACCATCCATCAGGCCATAGTAATTGTGATCAAAGTTTTCTTTCATCAGAGTGTCTTCCTCTAATGAATTTGGCGGAGCACGGCATCCTTCCGGATCACAATCTCCGTAGATCATTTCGACATCTGATCTTGGTATAAATCTCGAACTTTCTATAGGAAAGCAAAAAGGCATAGGCACCTCTTCCTGAGACATATAGCTGTCCTTGTTAAGGTAGGACTTCCATTCTTCATCTGTGTCAGAGGGATCTTCCTCATTGATAGCATGAACTGTCTGAGACACTGGGTGAAGAAAACCTCCACTGTGGAAGAAGTTTTGAAGGGGATGAAGGCTTTCATCGTTGGCGGCTGTCTGAGTACAGGTCGCAGAAAAACCAAGACCCTTCTTTATTTTATTGTCAGTGGGAATGACAAGCTGTCCCCATCCTTTTGTATCGGTACTCTCGACCGCTTTGATAGCATCTTTGTATGAAGAAATTGAAGTTCCTTCTTCGGATTGATCGTTCTTGCTCACCGATAGTGCTTGGAACTGAGTTCCAATAACCTCCTCGGGTTCCACACAAGTAGATGATGATAGGATACTCACAAGCAAGGCTTGTTCCCCACAAACCGTGACAAGTTGGCCGTTCTTGACGAACTTTAGCTTTTGGTGGAGGGTTGAAGTAACCGCTCTAGCCTGATGTATCCAAGGTCTTCCTAATAAACAACCGTATGTTGCCCGGATGTCCATGACCTGGAAAGTGATTTGGAAAGTGTGAGGACCAATAGTTATGGGAAGATCAACTTCGCCGATAACTGTTTTTCTGGATCCATCGAATGCTTTGACGACGACCTCGCTGACTCTCATCGGAGGGCCCTTAAATGATAATTGCGTCAAAGTGGACTTCGGCATAACATTCAGGGCTGACCCTGTGTCTACCAGTACATTGGCTAAAGCATCGCCCTGGCAGTTAACTGTAATGTTGAGCGCCATGTTATGACGACGACCCTCTTCAGGTAATTCCTCATCACTAAATCCCAAATTATTGCAGGAAGTGATGTTAGAGACAATGCTATCGAATTGTCTGATTGTTACATCCTGTTCCACAAAGGCTTGCTCCAAGACTTTCTGTAGAGCCTCTCTGTGTGCTTCTGAACTGAGTAATAGTGATAATACTGAGATCTTTGAAGGAGTCTGTAACAGTTGATCAACAATGTTATATTCACTCCTTTGGATGAGCTTTAGCATCTCATCTTTGTCTTTTGAAAAGTCGGGATTACCAGATTGACTGACTGGTGGATCAGGAATTTCCGCCGGAAGTTCCTTTTCTTTGTTGGATTCTCCAACCCCTCGGTTGAAGATTCGACCGCTCCGTGTTACATGACTGATGTCTGCAATATTCACGACGGAGGGTAATGGAATTTCCTTTCCATTCTCGATTGTTGTTGCACCGTATTTGTAAGGGGTTTCCTTAGCTGATTCATACGGTAGTGGCCCCGGTAGATAGATGACTATGGGAACCTTCTGATTTTTCTGACCATCATAAGTAACCTTGATCCGTTCCCAGTTGGGAACTCTAGATTTGTCAAGTAGAGGGATGATGGCAAAAACATCCCTGGTCCTGTGATGACCAGAGATCGTGACAACATCCACAACTTGCTCGGCAAGGTAGTTCGGCGACCAAATGATGGGTCCTGAACCGGGATATGGACGAATTTCTCCATGATCGACCTGACCCTGAAGAGCTGCTCTCACAAGGTAACACCCTTGGTTACTTTCTGCACAGACGCTACAACTGTCATAGTTGTGTGGTGGCACCTGGCCACGCCCACTTTGAATACAATGTAACCTCACTAGGTTACCTTCCATTGATCGGACATCCTGACTTTGACGACGAGTAGGATTCCTGTTATTGATACTAATCTGCTGAGTATCTTCGTCCATATAGATTGGCATCCACCAGTGATTTAACAAGTGCTGAAGTGCCTCCTGGACAAGGGTACAACCTCGATCGTTTTCGCAACCCGCTTTATAATTTTGATAGTCATGTGATATTAAGAATCCAAGTCGGACCTGCTCAGCATGTAACTCTACCAGGTTGGTATCCATTATGCGGATGTCGAAGATCTGAACCATGTTGATTTGATAGGAGTTCCTATCATGGTAGTCTTGGATCCATCCAAGATCCATCTGACGCTGGAGGGCCTCTTGTATGAAAGAGCATCCCTGTTTGTTTACCGAGCAAATCAGACAGGAACTGTAATCGTGCCGCGGCAGATTATGATACTGGCTTTGCCTTGAGTGCATCGCCACCAAGTTGACATTCATCGCACGGATGTCGTGGTTTTGAATGACGTTGGAATTCGTGTAAACCATGTTAACTCCACGAACTCGGTGCTCTTGGATCCATCCAAGATCCATTTGTTCCTGTAGAGCTGCTTGCACTACGGAACACCCCTGGTTGTCTTTAGAGCAGATATCACACTGGTGATAATTATGAGGTGGCACATGGCCATATCCACTCTGTCTACAATGCATCTTGACCAGATTGGTCCCCAATAAGAGTACATCATGAATTTGATAGACATTGTTAGTCTCTTTCTCAATCTGATTGACTGCAGCTTTCTCGTGTTGAGGCAGCGGGTTTGTAAGAACATTAGGATTCGTATCTTTGAAAGATAAGAGCCCGCTCCTAACAAGCTTTTGCACGTCGGATTTGAAATTGAGACAAGTCTCAATGTTATGCCCTGAACCTCCTTGATGATAAGGGCATGTTTGATCCGCTTTAAACCAAAAAGGTGGATTTTCCGGTACTGTAAGAGGAGACTTAGTCTGGATGTGCCCCTTAGCCAGTAGTAACGGAAACAGTTCTGCATACGTTACGGGTATAGGATCAAATCCTGGTGGCCGTATTGTACGGTTGTTGTTATATGGAGGACGAGCCTGCTGAAGAGGCTGTTGTGTCCTTTGTTGGTCAGGTTGGCTCTGCGCAACCTGAGGTTGATACATAGGAACAGGCGCGGGGCCGATAGAAGGAGTAACAGCTGCTACTGGCTGATAACGTCGCCTTTTCTTTCCGAGAGAGATATTCCCAATATCTTGCTCTTTTTTCTTAGGGAGAGCACTACCGTATTTTTTAGTACCGCTCGTTGATCCAGTGTCTTTTACCAAACGTCCTTCTCGGACGGCTTCCTCAAGATGTACACCCATGCCGACCATTTCGGTGAAATCACTGGGTGCACTGGCAATCATTCGGTCATAGTAAAATGAGCTTAAGGTCTTTAAGAAGATTTTTGTCATCTCTTTTTCCTCAAGAGGCGGACAAATTTGAGCGGCAATTTCACGCCACCTTTGAGCATACTCCTTAAAGGTTTCCTTTTCCTTTTGCGACATTGATCTGAGTTGATCTTTGTTGGGTGCCATGTCCAAATTGTACTTGTATTGTTGGACGAAGGCAGTACCAAGATCTTTGAATGTACTGATCGTAGTACGGTTTAAACTCATGTACCATTTGAGTGCGGCACTGGTTAAACTATCCTGGAAGTAGTGAATCAGCAGGTCCTGATTCTCCGTCTGAGCTGACATCCGCCGAGCGTACATCACCAGATGGCTCTGAGGGCAAGAGTTACCCTTGTATTTTTCAAAGTCGGGCACTTGGAACTTGTGCGGGACTTTCACATTTGGGACCAAGCAGAGGTCTGCGGCGTCCTTTCCAAATAGATCCTGACCGCGAATGGCTTGCAGCTCTTTCTGCATTTCTAAGAACTGCTCTTGGAATTCATCCATTCTATCGAACATAGTTTCCTTCTTACCAGAAGGTGTTGGCGGAATCTGTCCTTCCGGGACAGTGTGCACCACAGGGGGTGGTACCGTGACTACGGCAGTAAGTCTTGGCGTTTCCCGAAGTTTGTAACCTTCAGGAGTCTTCAGTATGCCCCTGGCATCTTCGCTTTCCCGAAGTTTGTAACCTTCAGGCCCAGCGGCTTCTGTTGCGATTCCCTGATCTTCAGTGATCGGCGGAACATATCCTTCCGGGATATAGTTAACAGGCATGCCCCAAGGACGATCTTTCGGCATCTGATACCTAGGATCATACTTTTCTATGATGGGCGTTGAGGTGATCTTTGAGATCACAGTTCTTTGTAGCTGAGCTTCTGCCATGGCTTGCATGTCGTTACGAAGCTTTCTCATATCCTCTCTCAGAGCGTCGATCTCTTCTTTCAACTCTCTGTTTTCTTCCTCAAGATCGTCCATCTTTTTCTGACGATTGGCCCGAGTATTATACGAATGAGATAGTTTGACTCTAGAATCGAGACACAAACGTGAGATTCGTAGGGAAGAAGAATACACGATGTGAGAATGATGAATGCAATGATTATATTAATTGTTTAAGGTTTAATCAAAATAAACTTCGACAATTAGATTGCAAATATCAAACGGTGGGGAAACCCCTTTTTATTGAATTCCAAAGGATTACAGAAATGGAAATACAGTAGATTACAAAGTGCAGAAACAGAAACCTAAACTAATGGGTCCCGAGTCCTCTCTGAGGAGAAACCGGGTGCTGATTCTGGTATCTTCCTTTTCTTTGACCGGGGCTCTTGGGCCGTTGTCGGGTTGTCATTCCTTTGCCAAGTGAAATGAGTGAGCAAATTCCTTTGGTCATCTTGATTCTCTACAGCATGCTGCTCCAAAATTTCAATCAGAGCATCTTTCTCTTTTAGTAGTTGCTCTATTTGGATACACTCTACGTCGAGGGTGCGGTACTTGTTCTTCCAAGATCTTCTTTCCTTTTGAACTTTGTTGAGAGTAACCTGAAGCTTTTCAGTTTCCGTCATGAAGTACATGACAGATTCTCTCGGCGGAAGAATTCCGTAACGAGGAATACTCCTCCAGTCCAGAAAATGGAGCTCGATCAGTGATATGTAAATCAGCCAGATGAGAATACTCCTCCAGCGTTGGTGATAGCTGGTAATCCGGGAATGTGAAACAGTGATAAACTGGATCGTAGAACTGAATGAGCGCGTCCATGATCCCCTCAATCACATGGACTCTTAACAGTGGTAGCAAACCACCGTGCTTGGCTCTGAAAGCCTCTGGGTTAACGATCATCCTTGCTAACCTTCTCAAATCCCCTAATTTTGGAACCTTGAAGGTATACTGGCGAGTTCTCCTTCTACCGAAATCCATTAGCGTAATCTTTTTCTCTGATATTTGCAATCACAGTCTTAGTTTAATTTGAAAAACAGAGAGACTAGAAGAGAAAGTTTTTTGAATGTTTTAATGTTTTATTAAATGGATGCATGAATGCAGCACACAAAAACATAGAAAAAACATGGGGTCAGAGGGTCGTTGTCATGAAGTCAAGGCTCTACCCATCTCCAAAGGTTTATACTAGGGTGATTTTTGTACCTGTACTCATTATCATCAGCTCCTCCCAGGAAGGCAGACAACAAGCGGATCGCCAGCGAGTTGTGTGCAATCTTAGAGTAAGTGCTATTCACCGAGAATAGATCACCAGCCTCAAATGAGGGTAGTATCGCGTAACAGCTATTTCTGATAGCTTCCGCACTACGAAAGGGTTTGGCTTTTCTAGGTGTATACTCAATCTTTCCACATACGACATCACCCGCATTCCCATTAGCAGAAAAATAAACACGTATAGCAATTAGGAAAAGTAGTATATATATTTGTCCTAATCATCCTAGACTTATAAAGCTATGATTCCTAAGTTCCTGACAGAAATGGGTTCCCCGACGGAAGCCCCAATCTGTGGTTCTCAGCCTAAGAGATGGACCAACATAGGTCAATCTTTCTCCTCAGCAGAGTTCCCATTTTCCGTGGAAAACGGGGATGATGCCCTAAGGCAGAAAATGACTCTGGCAAGGAATCCCCAGCAGAGTCGCCATTTTACAAGGAAAACAGAAAGAAAGAAAGGTAGGCCCCATGGTGGGCGCCATTTTTCTGTAGCGAGCGATTTTGGACGCGGTTCTTAAGCGCTGGTCGCTCTCTGCGGTTTGAGCTTAAACTACAGGTCGATTCATTTTTTATCCTATTGTGAGCTGAATAAGGAAGGGAAATAGATGTCTCCAATTAACCCTGCTTGCATACTGAGTTTAAACAGCGGTCTGTTAAGTTACGAATGCTATCAATGTGGGGGGGCCTTTGTACTGGTTATTTGTATTTTTGCCAGTACTGTTTTCTTTCTCTTTTACCTGGGCAGAAGGTTTCTGGCGGGGAACAAGGATTAGGATGTTAGGACTGATGCTTTGGAATTACTGATTTTTGATTGATGGAGATATGGGATTTGGGTTTTTTGTTGATTGTGCTCGCTAAGATCTTTTCTTTCGATCTTATGCCTACGTATTCCCGTTTACCGAAACAGGGAAATCAGAGCGTTCGTAGTTCCTCCTATTCTATGGGAGGAAATGGGTGTTTTTGGTGTTTTGGTGTCTTGTTCAAAGCCCAAGACGTGAAGCGAAAGGTGGTTTGTATCTTGTTCAAAGCCCAAGATGTGAAGCTGAAAGGTCTATTTGTGTCTTGTTCAAAGCCCAAGACGTGAAGCTGAAAGACCTCGACTTTAGAGAGAATTTGTCATCTCTAAAGAGGGGGAAGGAGAATTACTTTAACTAGGATACGCGGATCCGAGCAATGCCATAATTTCTGAAGAAAGGGTTTTAACCTGAAGGAGAAGACTTTAACTCAGTGTAGAGCAATGCCATCTTTCCTTAGGAATTTCTCATGCTAAAAGAGGGACAGTGGCATGGATATAGATGATCCAGAGGCCTGCCGCTTACAGCGATTAGATGAAAGGAAAGGAGTTGTTGATGTTTGTGTACTGTGAACGAGGCACAGCTTTGATGCTAAAAGGTTGATTGGATCAACCAGTGGTTTTCTTATACAAAAGCCTAAGAGGAGGCTAATTTCCGCTAGGAAAATCATTATACAAAGCCTAAGAGGAGGCTATTTTGTGTCTCGTACAAAGCCCGAGAGAGAGGCTAAAAGTTTTTGACCCGACGATAGAGTCTTTGTGTCTCGTACGAAGCCCGAGATAGAGGCTATTGTTTGTTTGACTCTACGAGGGAGTCTTTGATACTCAACAAGAGAGTGTTTTTGTATCTCGTACGAAGCCCGAGATGGAGGCTAAAGGTTTGTTTCAGTTGAGTGACAGATCCAATATACTGATTTTAAAAGAGAAAATCAGTTCTTATATGAGCAACACTGTACTCAGGGATTTGATCTGAGGATCAGGGATATTTCCTTCTCTTTGAGGAAACGGGAAATCCAAAGGGTATTGAGACTGTCCGAGTCTGCGGGTTTCCTTCCTATTTAACGAAGGGGTCACTTGAGAATGTCTTTGAGACTCAAGGAAGTTAGACTGTCCAAGTCTAGAGTTTTTTTTCTTTTGTACTATGCTTTGAGAAACAGTAGTAGACTCTATGAAAGGACTGTTCTATGAGGATGACTAGGTTCTGTTCCTATACTCTAGGAGGTCGTCGGGACAATTTGTACGAAGCCCAAGAGGAGGCTGGAAACTTTTAATAAGCCTACGGGTCCTTGTACGAAGCCCAAGAGGAGGCTATCATTCCCGAAGGAAGAGATCATTATACGAAGCCTAAGAGGAGGCTGTGAATACTTCTAAGAAGCCGTAGTGTCCTTGAATAATGCCCAAGAGGAGGCCGATGCTTTTAAGAAGCCCGTGGGTCTATCATCTCCTTTCCATTAGGAGAGATAACTATTTTAAAGATAAAAACCACTGGTAAACGTGCGAGGTTTACTATCCAGCAATTTTTATCTTTTAAAGAGGGTTCCTTAGTTAAGGTCCAAAATTATGACCGTAGTGGGTACCCAAACCCCGAGACATTCAAGGCAAGCTATCCACAAGGAATAGATCAAGTCAGGAAAGTTCGAGAATTTGGAAGAAACTCAAAGATGCCATTCACGGAGAACACATTCATCTTGGGGAGTAGAGCTTCTTGACGATTCCTAAGGAGGACAGCCGAAGAGAAGACTGTATCTGGTGCTCCTATTGGGGATCTAGGCATCAATTTCTACGAATAAATGAAACGGCGTCACCTAATTCTAGACGTAGTTGCCGGGGAAACTCGAAATATCTATACTATTATTACACAGTAGATATGAGTTTATGAAAGAAGACTTACAGTGAGCAGCCCCACAATACAGTTTATAATATGAAAGCAGTAAATGAAAGCGATAACCACTTACTTGGTTGTAGTGCTTCCATGCTGTTTGGTTAGTTGTTCAACAAAGAAAGATTGAAAACAACAGTATATTCAAAATCAAAGGAGAAAGTGCTTTGAAAAAGAAAGATTAGGGGCTTACAGCTCAAGGAGAGGCCCAGGGTTTTATCAGTGAGCACACTGTTTGACTTTGTACAGCGGGACTTATACAAGTGACTGGGGCCCAAAAAGGTTTTCTGTACAAAGGGATGGGTCTTACACTCTCTCAAGAGGCCCAAAAAAGGTTTAAAGAAAAGAGAGGGGCTTATAACACGAGGGTAGGCCCAAATGATTTTTCGTTTAAAAATGGCGATCGCGCCGAGGTTTTCTTTTAACGCAGAGGGACTTATACAATAAGTGAGGCCCAAAATGTTTTGGTTAAAAGGGGGATTGGGTCTTACACTCTAATAGAGGCCCAAAAGTTTTGAATGGGTCTTATAGCTCGAGGAGAGGCCCAGATGATTTTTATTTTTAAACGGGCGACGATCGCGCCGTTTACTTGTACAGAGGGACTTATACAATGAGTGAGGCCCAAAAAGTTTTTGTACAAGGGGGGATGGGTCTTACACTCTCTCAAGAGGCCCAAAAAAGGTTTAAAAATGATTTATGAGGGTTGAATTAATCCAAAACCCTAATTTGTTTTCAAAATGTATTTAATTGAATAAAAATTCAATTAAAATGATCAAAAATTGTTTAACACATGGAAAACAAATTGTGATCTTGGATTAATGCTTCAAAAATTAAGTATTGACCTACAAAATAATTAGAAAGCATTAAAAGTTGCAAAATCAATGTAGAAAAAATATTTAAAATGTCAAAAACAATTAAAATATTAATTCTTTGCAAAAATATCAATTATATGAAATAAATAATATTTTTGGGATTTTTTGTGAAAATAAAATATTTTAACATTTTTGTGAATTATAAAAAAAAGAATCAACTCAAAATCATTAAAACTCAGAGAGAAATTAATTTTTGAATCAATTAAACAAAATCACAAAATTCAAATATTTGAATTTCTAAAAATGGCGCCAAGAACAAGCTGAAGAACACGCGCGTGTTCTTGGTTTCTCAGATTTGCATTTTCTATCCAATCTCCATGAATACGTAATCATATCATGCAATCCACATATCATTATGCTCGCCTCAACCTCACGATCATGTCTATGTACTTTAATTTCATTTAAATTAAACATACAACAAGAAATCACGAAGAGACCTCAAGAATCCTAATTTCTGCATGAAGGCTAGGATTTTTGATACACGATTCAAACAATGCAATTAATTGAGGAAAAACATTCCATGCATGATTATGAACATATGGCCAAATTATTGTGCGAGGAAATATGCATAGATTGAGAGATGACCAAGTATGTGCTTACCTCCAAGTCGTGACAGCAAGTTCAAAGTGATTTTTGATTTGGAGGTGTTACAGATGAGTGGTGATGATCTGAACAGCTTCCCTACACCCTATGGATTGTGTTTGGATGGTTGGACTTGATTGAAATTGGCTGGATCATTTTGTGGTACCTCAGCTGCACTTTGGTTAAAACCTTGAGCAACCAGCTGGTGATTTTGTGAAATTGATGTTTTAGAAGTAATCTAAGTGTTTGATCAGCTTATATGTGATGTATGTGAGGTGTGTGAGTGATTGGTTTGATTGGAATTGCTCTCAAACTCAAAACTCGATAGTGACTTGCCTTAGAAGGCAAAATTGGAGTGAAAGAAGAGATTTTGAGGAAAGCATCTGTTAGATGGCTTTGGTGTACTCAAACTGACCACAATTGAGCTCTATTTATAGTAGAGCAAGTTTGTTTTGCAAGGAATAGTGCATGGCAGCTGGTAAGTAGGTTTGGCCAATGTTGGCAAATGAAAATCCAAGTCTCCTCTAGCCATTGACTAGAGGTTAGGGCACAGAGCTTTGGTTCCATTGGTCTTGGATAAGTCTTGACTGATTTCAGATGAGAATGGCTCAGTCCATGCCACCTTGATGGTTTCATTGAATGCCTCATTCCAAATTTGAAGTCTTGTCCCTATTTTGGCCATTCTAGGTTCAACATGCTATTTCTTGTTCCATGGACTTTGGAGGCTTGGCTCAGTGATTGTCCCCTTTAGATTCAATCCTCTGAGGTGTCCAAGCGGATAAGAGCAATTGATTTGGATGATTTTGGCAAATCGACCAAAGTTGCAAATTCTACCTTGCCTTGACAGATTTCAGCAAGGCAACTTGGCAATGTTGTATCTCATGGTGTAGGTTGAATTTGGCAATGTTCTTGGCCATTTTAGAAAGCTCTTACATGATACAACAACTGTTTGAACAAGTTTGGTTTTGATCTCTTTTGATTCCAAGTGAAAAATCCCCCTACATTTGGCAAAAAGTGAGGCAGAATCTGACTTAGTGAAAATTTCACTAAGTGTTGGAAAAAGTGACATTTTCACTTTTCAGCCACTTTGATCACTCCATAACTCAAAATCCTTAATGAATTGGAATGACTTGTAGTTGAAGTTTTTGTAGGTGATAATGAGGGCTACAAATCCATCTTTGGATGAGAAAAAATGGCCTTGTGGTTTAGGAGTTATGGTCCTCCAAAGTTGGTACCTTTGCCACTTTATTTTTAACTTAGAAAAATTTCTAAGTTTTATGGTTACCCCTTTTACAAGTTATCTCAATTTTCTTGATTTTTCTTGATGAATGATGATTCAAATCATACATTAACATCATTTTAGGGTTAAAAATCCATTTTGGTGAAAAATCTCAAAAAGTCAAAGTTGACTTTTGTGCACAGTTGACTTTTTATCAGATGAATTCCAAACTGTGCAATTCTTCAGGAAATCATGTCCTTGACCTAAATCAAACTTGATGGACATGTTCCATGGGTGTCATAGGGTATATTCAATCATGTATTAGGGTTTGGGAGCATGTCCTAGTCAAAAGTCAAAGTTACATTTGACTTTTCTCTTAAAACCCTAATTGTGGTGCAGATGAAATTGAGACTTGTTGATCAAACTTCTTGGATCAATCCATTGTTCCAAATGGATCAATATGGTATATTAGAGACCCTCAAATCATGTCTTGAGGTCTTGGCTCATGGTTTGTCCCAAAAGTCAACTTAGGGGTGAATTAGGTCAAGAAACCCTAATTCCTGATTTTTGATGAATGCATCCCCTGAGGCAAAATTGACTTGATGCATGGGTTCATGAGGTTCCATGAAGTATATTAGGTCATGTTTTGGATCATTGCCTTGTGCCCAGATGAAAATTTTCCATCTGGAGGCCCTGGTCGACCAAAACCCTAATTTGGTGACACTGGCGATCTTGAGGGTTGATCCACCTAGAAGGGAGCATCCTTGTGCTTAATCCTTGAAGTGAGAGTCCTTTTGATCCTTTGTAGTTACTTGGGAGGTTAGACAAGTTGAAGATCATGTCATTTCTTGATTGATCCTTTGTCTGAGAACTATGAGAGGGCTTGAAACCCTAATTTTGATTGTATTGGATGCTCACCCATCTTTGGGGAGACTGATGAAGCATGATGGTTCATCCATATTGTGATGATGATTTTCACAATGATGGGAAATCTAAGTGGTCAAAATTTGGGGTATTACATAACCGTTCTGGAAGTTGTAGACACCATTGTGTAGAGCTTTCATTTCCGATCGAAACCGTGCTAATTTTGTGTCCCGCCGCTTCCGATTTGGTGGAGTTTTGAGAAGAGCAAGCATGGTGGATGAATAGTGTAGCGAAAATGTAGAAGAAGAAGATTTTCTTTTCTGACTTTTTCTTTTTTTTTCATTTCCTTTTCTTTGTTTTTGCTTTTGGTTATTTTTTTCTCTTTTTTTTTTGGGAAAGCATTGGGCCTAGCCCATTCATTACTCCACCACCATTTTTCCACTTCCACCTCCTTTGTTTCTTTTTTTAAAAAAATATTCTATACTATTTTCTTTAGTTCTTTTCAATTTGTTTTTTTAGTTTTATTTGTAAATTTGGATTTGCTACTTTTGTTGGAAACTTTTATTCTAAAAGAAAAACCTCTTGAAATTGTTTTGAGTTTTTAGCCTTGTTTTTATTTTCCTTTTGATTTTAGATTTGAATTACATTTTTTAAGGCATTATTTCTCTTTAAATTCATTGGACTTAGGGTGTAGATGAAGTTGGATAAATGTTCACTAATTCAAATCTACCTTTAAAGTGAATTATTTAATTCACTTTAGGTGCTTTGAGTTAATGATATATTTAGCACTTTAATCCACCAAAATGAGTGAATGAACTTAAAGATGAAATTGTTTTGAATTTGTAATTTAAATTTGGTTTTCCTCTTTCTTCTATTTCTTTTATTTTTTATCGATGAAAGTCGAGGTGATCGTGAAATTTCTTTGTTGAATTTCGATCGAGACGAGATCATTACCACTTTTTCTTTTCGTGTGGCATCGCTTTAGGATAACGATCTCTATATCGTTTATCTCGCATGCATTAACACATATATCTCATGGCCGGCCTCATTCGTAGGGTAATTGCTCGAACAAATTACTCGGCGTGCGCTTAACATAGACCAAAATTCGCCCCTATTCAGAATAAATCCAATTCGTAACTTGTACTTTCGTGGACCGGACTTTGATTAGTCACGTAACCCCAAGGTTGGTTGATTGATTGTTTGCGTTAGTTCCATAAACTTTGAAGCTTGATGCGTAGTTTGCGTAGTTGCTTCGGGTCTCCCGATCTTCTTTCAAGTTTTCATTAAATTTGGCCTAATCGCATCGGTTAATCGCCGTAGTGCAAGACACGAAGCGGAATCGATTATCTTTTTGTTCTTTTGGCCACTTTTTCTTGGTTGTGGATGATTAAGTTCACCATACCATTATTGTGTATATATTAATGTTACATATTATATTGTGATTACTTCTTGCTCCCTTATCTCTTTTATTTTTATGTCTCATGTTATCATCCCATATTCATGTTTATATTTCTTTATTATTGCTATTATTTTGTGCTTGATTTTTACTTTGTCCATTTGGACTTCTAAAACATTAATAAAGGCTTAAACCATAAAAAACTTAATCCTTCCTATTTTGGACTATTGGTTACTATCCTATGCTTTGGAGCGATTTCTTTATGGACCTCTTTTGAAGTAATATTGGACTTATGGACCTAGAATTAGGACTTTCTTATCCCTTTGCTTGGTATTGATTGAAGACTTGCCTTTATTTGGCCAATTTACTTAAGGATGGAATTCTTTTAATATTGCTTTGAAGTGGCTCCATTTTGGTTAGATCTTTCTTTTCCCTAGCTTTTATTTCATGCACTAGGATAATCACTTCTTCTTCTCCCCATTCTTAAATTTTCAAAATTTTCTCTCTTTTTCAAAACCTTCTTATTTTCTACTCAAAACCACTTTCATAATAAAACCTCGACTTTTGTCGAGTGACTTTTTAAACTTTGTTTTCTTAATAAATGTCAATCCATTTAACTATACTTTGACTTTTTTTCATAAAAACATAAAAAATACAAAAACTCATCCAAATTCTTTTGTGCTTTTATGCACCTTTTTCTTTTAAACTTTTAAAAAAGAATTAGACATGAGTAATTTTTTTGATGAGATGTAAAACTCCTAACCATGGTATTTTGTTGAAAGTATGGTCGTTTTCCACTTAGATGTTGAAGTGATTAGTCTTGTTGATGTTAATCCAAGCAAATCCTCCATCTTAATGTGATGCAAATGCCACTTTCCCATACCTTTGGGTAATTAGTTGAGTATTCTCTCTTGAGAATGACAGGTTGTCTTCTTCAAGATAAAATAAACCATAACCAATAATTTTTATTCTTTGTACCACGAACTACGAGGTTTTGATCCTACATTGCACATCGTGGGTACGTAGGCATGAGACGATAAGTCTCTCCAAACACAAAAATCTTAAAAAATAATTCTCCTCTCATCTCCTCAATCTTTTTTTTCAAGCATACCCTTTTTTTCAGACCAAAAGCAGTGAATACATCAAAGGGCTCCTATAGAGTACTATAGATGTATTGGGTGTGTAAAACCTTCCCTTTACATAACCAACCCCCCTTACCCTTATCTCTTTAGGTTTTGTTCGCTCTTTTTTTTCCTTTCCTTTATGGATAAAAATAAAAGTGCGGTGGCGACTCTTGCTTATTTTTGAGTTGAGTTAATTAATAGCTTATACTCACAAATTTTACCGCTACAATCACCATCATGTACGTCCTCATCAGCATTTCCTTCATAATGAACAGGTTCTTCATGTTCAGATTGAAAAGGATGAGTCGATTTGTGGCGGTAATTGAATCTCTTATTAACCTTATCCCAATGATAGCCCATCACGGTGAGGGTTTTTGGTTGAAATTGTTGTTCAGAAGAAATCTCAATGTAAGGAATATTTGGAACTGAAATCCCAACCTTGTTCAAGATGTTCTGAATACAGGATACATAACCTAGAGCCTGATATTTGTGGGAGCTGCGGGTGACGAACATCTGATATGCAAAATAGTATGGCCAGTTGATTTTGATCCGATTTTTCAGAATATACATGAGATGAACTTCAGCCTTCTCAACCCATGAGTATCCACCTTTCTTAGGTCTCAAGATACGAGCAACAATCCATTGCAAAATGCGGTCTTCGAATTTCAAATGACAGGTAGTGACATTTTTCGGAAAGACGTCACTTGCCACAACATTGTCAGGATATGGTTCCCGTAGCATAGAGTTTAGAGCAGTGTTGAACTCAAAGTTTTGAACAAATGTTTTATCAGTTACTCTGGGGAGATTATCATTTGTGTCCAAACTAAACAAAGTAGCCCATAAATCACTGTTTACATCATGAAGTGCATTATTCATAGAAAACTTAAACTCAGCCCCCTTAAATTTACCCTTGATTCCACAGTAAAATACTCGAATCAGATCACTATTGTATTTATCATCACATTCCAGAAATTCACCAAGATTCTGAACATTGAGTATTTCAGTTATCTCAGGAATGTGATAATCTTCACCCATAAATACATAGAAACCATGTTGAGGTATAACATCAGGATTACTAAACAATGCCTCATAAGGACTAGATAGTGCATCAGAAACTAAAGAATTAACGGTTACCGGTTGCGAAGAGGTTCCGGAAGATGAAGCTCTGGTTGTTCTTTTTTCGGTTGTGCGCCTTGAAGCCATTGTTGATGAAGGATTAAAGAAGATGAACAATGTTTCGAAATCCCTTGTTGAAGAGGAATGATGAGCAGCCGTTACTAACCCTTATTCTTATACCCTTGAAGATTCACTCTTGTGGGTTTTGATTTTTAGGGTTTTGATGGATATTAATGGGTATTGATGAGGTTTAATGGAAGAAATAGAGAGAGAGAGACCACACAATCTGATGAGATTACATGCAATGAACATAAATTAATGTGTTATGAAGATATGTAGTGAAAAGAAGAACATTTGGTCGGCGCACATGTTCCAATTTAAAGCAAGAAGTCAAAACGCGTCAGTTTTGCATCGACCCATGGACAGGATGCGCTGACGTCAGGCTGTTATGCGCTAACCCGCCTGTTTCTCTTCAAAAATGCAACAATTTATGCGTTGACTCATGAGATGGCCCCGTCGACGCATGCAAGGCAAAAATAAAAAAATTGAAATTTTACAGATCTAAGTTCCAAAGGATAAATAAACATGCACACACATAGAACAAACATCCATATGAACAATATGTGCTCAAAAAGCAATAAACATCAAGTTTAAGGTACTTAATATGGCAAAAAGAAATGTGTTAAACATCTATAAATCGGAACGATATTACCTTGATCACCATGACGATAAGAGCCCACACATATAGCTAACTATCTCTTTATATTGTTAGTTAAAAGAATAAACAAGCATGTATATGTATATATATATATATATATATGTGTGTGTGTGAAGATCACTATCTTAAAGGATTATCAAACACGATCCGAGATATCGAGAATGCCAAGTTCCCTACGGATGTGAAAGAAAGGCTCAGTGGCTAATGGTTTTGTAAAAATGTCAGCAAGTTGATTTTTAGTATCAACATGCTCAAAGATCACATCACCTTTCTCTACATGATCCCTAAGAAAATGATGGCGTATTTCGATATGCTTGGTGCGTGAATGTAATACAGGGTTCTTAGTTAGGTTTATTGCACTAGTGTTATCGCACAAAATAGGAATACGCTCAAGTTTTAAATTGAAATCAAGCAATTGTTGTTTAAGCCATAAGACTTGAGCACAACAACTTCCTGCGGCAATGTATTCCACCTCGGCTGTTGACAAAGCAACCAAAACCTATTTCTTGTTGTGCCAACTCACCAAGGAATTTGCAAAAAGGTGACACGTGCCACTAGTACTTTTCCTATCCAACTTGCACCCAGCAAAGTCGGAATCGGAATAACCAACTAAGGAACAAACACTACCTTTGGAATACCACAGCCCATACTTTGGAGTACCGGAGAGTTATCGAAGTATGCGCTTAACTGCTTTTAAGTGGGATTCCTTGGGATGTGCATGATATCTCGCACACATGCATACACTGAACATAATATCGGGACGTGATGCGGTAAGATAGAGAAAAGATCCTATCATACCTCTATACCTTTTTACCTCTACGTCTTTACCATTCTCGTCACGATCAAGTTTCGCAATAGTCGGTATTGGAGTATCTATTGCTTTGCAGTTTAGCATATCGAAACGTTTTAGAAGCTCAAGACAATATTTCGTTTGACTCAGGAATGTGCCCTCTTCAAGTTGTTTGATTTGCAATCCGAGGAAATAGTTGAGCTCCCCCATCATGCTCATTTCAAACTCCCCCTACATCAAACTAGAAAAATCCTTGACCAAGGTCATGTTAGTAGACCCAAAAATAATATCGTCAACATAAATTTGTGCCAAAATTAAATGTTTTCCTTGACGTTTAATGAAGAAAGTTGTGTCAACCTTCCCTCTTGAATACCCTTGATCAAGTAAAAATTTGCTTAGACGTTCATACCAAGCCTTAGGGGCTTGTTTAAGTCCGTACAAAGCACGTTTAAGTTTGTAGACATGATCAGGATATTCATGGGATCCAAAACCCGGAGGTTGGGAAACGTAAACCTCTTCATTTATATATCCATTAAGGAAGGCACTTTTAACGTCCATTTGGAATAATTTGAAGTTCTTAGTGCAAGCATAAGCAAGTAAAAGGCGTATAGCCTCGAGTCGGGCAACCGGCGCATAAGTTTCCTCATAGTCGATTCCTTCCTCTTGGTGTCATACCCCAAATTTGTCCTACCTACTGCAAGATTTCTTGGCCTCTGGCCATCGCCTTCCAAGATTCAGGGTCTTGTATGTGTTTGAAGTGTGTGCTAGCTCTTGTTGGGTGCAAGTTTTGATTTATTTCAAGTTTATTTCCAACCATGATTTAGAAATGGGTTCAAGTTATGATCATTCATGTTTCAAGACATGGTGAATTTATTCTCAAGTCATACTTGAATTTGTTTCAAGTTTCAGGCTATGGTCAAATTTACTTTAAGTTAGGCCGTGAGTAAAGTTTGTCTTAGAAGCCGTGGCAAGATTTGCTTCTAGTGTGTTTCAAGGACAAAGCCTTTCACGACTTGGAATTCTGGGGCAAGCCATCTCAAGATCATCTCATGGTACAGTTGTTTCCAATTTCCTGTCAAGGGGAAATTCTTCATAGACCCAGACTGGGGAAGGATGAGCCACACAGGGGCAAATCTCTCTGTTGCTTTCAATCTGCTCAAGCAAACACCGTCAAGTGACCTTTGAGTCCAAGATGAGTGTCGGGGAATCATGCTATCACCCCATAAATAACCTTTTGCCTTCCTTCTGACAAGAAACCTTGCTGCATAAGAACCAATTCATCCATTATCCTCTAATGGGGCATCTTTGGAAACTTTCATATCATTGCATAAATCACTCATATGCATTGGTCATGTCGCTTCGCTCATTGCATAGACATGTGTATCATACCTCAAGCCTAACCTTCCAACAAGATTTGACGTCTCAAAGCCTGGTATCGGAAGACTTGACACCAAAGTCCAACTTAGCTTGGCAATCCAAAGTCCAACTTAGCTTGGCAATCCAAGGTCCAGTTCTCGTCTGGCAAATTATTTTAAGGTCCAGTTCTCGTCTGGCAAACATTTTAAGGTCCAGTTCTCGTCTGGCAAACATTTTAAGGTCCAGTTCTCGTCTGGAAAATTATTTTAAGGTCCAGTTCTCGTCGGGCAAATTATTTTAAGGTCCAGTTCTCGTCTGGCAAATTATTTTAAGGTCCAGTTCTTGTCTGGCAAACATTTTAAGGTCTAGTTTTCGTCTGGCAAACATTTTAAGGTCCAGTTGTCATTTGGAAAATTATTTTAAGGTCCAGTTCTCGCTTGGTAAATTATTTTAAGGTCCAGTTCTCGTCTGGCAAATTATTTTCAGGTCTAGTTCTCGTTTGGAAAATTATTTTAAGGTCCAGTTCTCGTCTGGCAAATCATTTTAAGGTCCAGCTCCTCTGGCAATCCATTTTAAACTCCAACTTAGCTTGGCAATCAAAGGTCCAATTCTTGTCTTAAAAAACATTTTAAAGTCCAGTTCTCGTCTGGCAAATCTTTTAAAGCTCAGTTCTTGTCTGGAAAATCACTTTAAGGCCCAGTTCTCGTTTGGCAAACCAATTCAAGGTCCAGTTCTCATCTGGCAAATCTTTTAAGGCCCAGTTCTCGTCTGGCGAACACCCTTTTCTCACCAATCCTCATCTGGTAGACTATCCAAAAGTCAGTTCTCATCTGACATAAAAAAGTTTAAACACCAGTTCTCATCTGGTAATCTATCCTCCAATCCAGTTTTAGTCTGGAAGTTTGACCCAAAGTCCAGTATTCATTTGCAACCAGTAAAAGTCCACCGTCGTTGGCATCCTTATAACACCAAAATAACCAAAGTCCAATTTTACTTGGCAACCACCAAATCCAATCCCTGGTGATACCCTCGACAAGGAAACTTATCCCTAGTGCGCCCGATCATTTGTATCTTCATGTGCATAACATTACATAATCATATCAAGCGCTATTATATCTTGTGCGTTCATACGTGTATTAGATTCCACAGCAGTTGCATCTTAGTATGTGTTTCAGTGCATCATGTAATGCATGACATATCCATCCCCAGCAGCATGGCATAATAGGATCCAGGATCGATTCGCAAGCATCTCGGCCAGTCCTCCTTCGAAGTCGGCAGTATTCCTCTGAAAAGATTTGATACCCCGCGCATGCTCTTGGAATTCTATTCCCCATCAAGTCATTCTTCAACCATGCAGTTGATAATGATAATTCCCAACAACCATTGCTATCCTTACTCCCCTAGCAGAGGATATCCTAGAAAGTTTCTCGTGAGCTTCCCCTGCAGAGACAACACATTTCCTCCGACAGGAATCTTGCTCAACTATTCCTCAGCAAATTTACCGCAAAGATACTACTTTGGTATCATCGAGGAACCTTAATGGATAAGGGACTACTTCGACGACCCAGAGAATCTTCTGCCTTCAGAGATACTGCTTTGGTATCATCGAGGAACCTTAAAGGATAAGGGACTGCTTCAACCAACCAAAGCACCTCAAGTTATTTTATTCAGTTTGAACCCCACTACCTCATTCTGTCAGACTTTATTCCATAGCACTTTACCTTTTGTCAGACAAATTTTGGGGTCTTCTTATATCTAATTGACTTCTACCCTAAAAATAAATGCCATGCAACAATTCATTTTCTCGGATTCAAGACAATTAGATAGGGCATCTGTCATACCCCAAATTTGTCCTACCTACTGCAAGATTTCTTGGCCTTTGGCCATCGCCTTCCAAGATTCAGGGTCTTGTATGTGTTTGAAGTGTGTGCTAGCTCATGTTGGGTTTCTTTGGTTTCAAGAAAAGATAAAGAAGGATTGGCCGCTAATTTTACGATGAGTTAGTCAAGACAAGATCAATTGTGTTCAAGGTGATTTTAAAGTTGAGTGCAAGTTTTGATTTATTTCAAGTTTATTTCCAACCATGATTTAGAAATGGGTTCAAGTTATGATCATTCATGTTTCAAGACATGGTCAATTTATTCTCAAGTCATACTTGAATTTGTTTCAAGTTTTAAGCTATGGTCAAATTTACTTTAAGTTAGGCCGTGAGTAAAGTTTGTCTTAGAAGTCGTGGAAAGATTTGCTTCTAGTGTGTTTCAAGGACAAAGCCTTTCATGACTTGGAATTCTAGGGCAAGCCATCTCGAGATCATCTCATGGTACAGATGTTTCCCATTTCCTGTCAAGGGGAAATTCTTCGTAGACCCAGACTGGGGAAGGATGAGCCACACAGGGGAAAATCTCTCCGTTGCTTTCAATCTGCTCAAGCAAACACTGTCAAGTGACCTTTGAGTCCAAGATGAGTGTCGGGGAATCATGCTATCACCCCACAAATAACCTTTTGCCTTCCTTCTGACAAGAAACCTTGCTGCATAAGAACCTATTCATCTATTATCCTCTACTGGGGCATCTTTGGAAACTTTCATATCATTGCATAAATCACTCATATGCATTGGTCATGTCGCTTCGTTCATTGCATAGAAATGTGTATCATACCTCAAGCCTAACCTTCCAACAAGATTTGATGTCTCAAAGCCTGGTATCGGAATACTTGACACCAAAGTCCAACTTAGCTTGGCAATCCAAAGTTCAACTTAGCTTGGCAATCCAAGGTCCAGTTCCCATCTCGCAAATTATTTTAAGGTCCAGTTCTCGTCTGGAAAACATTTTAAGGTCCAGTTCTCGTCTGGCAAACATTTTAAGGTCCAGTTCTCGTCTGGCAAATTATTTTAAGGTCCAGTTCTCATCTGGAAAATTATTTTAAGGTCCAGTTCTCGTCTGGCAAACATTTTAAGGTCCAGTTCTCATCTAGCAAACATTTTAAGGTCCAGTTCTCGTCTGGCAAACATTTTAAGGTCCAGTTCTCGTCTGGCAAATTATTTTAAGGTCCAGTTCTCGTCTGGTAAATTATTTTAAGGTCCAGTTCTCGTCTGGCAAATCATTTTAAGGTCCAGCTCCTCTTGCAATCCATTTTAAAGTCCAACTTAGCTTGGCAATCCAAGGTCCAATTCTAGTCTGGCAAAACATTTTAAAGTCCAGTTCTCGTCTGGAAAATCTTTTAAAGCTCAGTTCTCGTTTGGCAAATCACTTTAAGGCCCAGTTCTCGTCTGGTAAACCAATTCAAGGTCCAGTTCTCATCTGGAAAATCTTTTAAGGACCAGTTCTCTTCTGGCGAACACCCTTTTCTGACCAATCCTCGCCTGGTAGTCTATCCAAAAGTCAGTTCTCGTCTGACAAAGAAAAGTTTAAGCACCAGTTCTCGTCTGGTAATCTATCCTCCAATCCAGTTTTAGTCTGGAAGATTGACCCAAAGTCCAGTATTCATTGGCAACCAGTAAAAGTCCACCTTCATTGGCATCCTCATAACACCAAAATAACAAAAGTCCAATTTTACTTGGCAACCACCAAATCCAATCCCTGGTGATACCCTCGACATGGAAACTTATCCCCAGTGTGCCCGATCATTTGTATCTTCATGTGCATAACATGCTAGCATAACATTACATAATCATATCAAGCGCTATCATATCTTGTGTGTTCATACATGCATTATATTCCCCAGTAGTTGCATCTTAGTATGTGTTTCAGTGCATCATGCAATGCATGACATATCCATCCCCAGCAGCATGGCATAACAGGATCCAAGATCGATTCTCAAGCATCTCGGTCAGTCCTCCTTCGAAGTCGGCAGTATTCCTTTGAAAAGATTTGATACCCCGCGCATGCTCTTGGAATTCTATTCCCCAGCAAGTCATTCTTCAACCATGCAGTTGATAATGATAATCCCCAACAGCCGTTGCTATCCTTACTCCCCTAGCAGAGGATATCCTAGAAAGTTTCTCGTGAGCTTCCCCTGCAGAGCCAGCACATTTCCTCCGACAGGAATCTTGCTCAACTATTCCTCAGCAAATTTACCGCAGAGATACTGCTTTGGTATCATCTAGGAACCTTAATGGATAAGGGACTGCTTCGACGACCCAGAGAATCTTATGCCTTCAGAGATACTGCTTTGGTATCTTCGAGGAACCTTAATGGATAAGGGACTGCTTCTACCAACCAAAGAACCTCAAGTTATTTTGTTCAGTTTGAACCCCACTGCCTCATTCTATCAGACTTTATTCCATAGCACTTTACCTTTTGTCAGACAAATTTTGGGTCTTCTTATATCTAATTGACTTCTACCCTAAAAATGAATGCCATGCAGCAATTCATTTTCTCGGATTCAAGACAATTAGATAGGGCATCTGTCATACCCCTAATTTGTCCTATCTACTACAAGATTTCTTGGCCTTTGGCCATCGCCTTCCAAGATTCAGGGTTTTGTATGTGTTTGAAGTGTGTGCTAGCTCTTGTTGCGTTTCTTTGGTTTCAAGAAAAGATAAAGAAGGATTGGGCGCTAATTTTACGACGAGTTAGTCAAGACAGGATCAATTGTGTTCAAGGTGATTTTAAAGTTGAGTGCAAGTTTTGATTTATTTCAAGTTTGTTTCCAACCATGATTTAGAAATGGGTTCAAGTTATGATCATTCATGTTTCAAGACATGGTCAATTTATTCTCAAGTCATACTTGAATTTGTTTCAAGTTTCAAGATATGGTCAAATTTACTTAAAGTTAGGCCGTGAGTAAAGTTTATCTTAGAAGCCGTGGCAAGATTTGCTTCTAGTGTGTTTCAAGCCATGAAGAGATTATTTTTAAGCCTTTTTGAATTGTTTTTGCAAACCATGCGGAATTGTTTGAAGACAGGTTTATATGGTACAAAAGTTTAATTTGCAAATACAAGGTTGATTTCCATAGAACTCAATTAAAAGAAGGACAAAGTTTCATTGTTTGAATTCACAAAGAAATACAAGTCTTTGTTGCAATTTTGGGTACCAAATATTCTACAAGGTGTTGCAAAACCTAAGCTTAAGACAATGAATTTTCTGTGTGCCAAAATCTTCCATTCCAAGTCTTCATGACAAACTTCATCTTCTTCATGCTAACTCTGTCATCAAGTTCTCTTGAGCCAATTCTCCTCATTCGTGCTTATGCCATAAAAGCTGCCATCACTAATAAGTCGCCAAACACACTGCACGCCAAACTCCTCTCGCAAAGCCAATGCATATGAAAAGGAAATTAAACAAGTGAATTGTTGATCAATAAGACAAGGTAGCTCACTGTTATAAACCAAATTCCAAAGCTATCACAATTCAAAATCATGTCATTCACCAATCCAACATCATACCCATATCAAACTCATTCAATTTATACCAAAACATAATTCATTCAAAGTTCACATCATAAAATCCAAAACAAAAAATCAAGTCCAAATCACATTTCATACATAAGGTCATCCAAGTTCAAAATTCACATGGCATGCCACACTCATTTTCGTGCAAGAATCATGGACATACACACATCCACAATTTACCCAAAGTAAGCTAAACAAAGCAAATAGGGGACCACAAGGGAGATTCCAACTTTGCAATAAGACAAAATGCAGAAAATTCAGCAGTAGCAGCAAAGTACAGCAGGAAGTGACATACAAAGGGCAGGAAGTACAACAGGGTGAATTTCACATATTAGGAGGGGCATTTTTTAGCATCCACGAAAACATGGTGCAGACATACCAAATCGAAAGATACCTCAACCAGAGTTCAAATCACTAAACCCTAATGTTGTTACTATAAAAACCATGCTTCAATTCACAGAAGGGACAACAGTTTGAAAACGGAGAAAAATTCTGAGAAGGAAATTCAAAAAAAGAAACTCACCTTCAAACACTGCTTCTCATTTTCTTCATCGGAGAAATAAACTTTCACAGCAAACCTTCAATTTAAGCTTCTCAAAAATCATCTTCAAGTCACATTATCCAAACACAACACACATAAGTAAAATGAGAGAACAAACCTGTTAAAAAAATGGAGGGGAACCTTGTTCTTCTTTGGAAAACCACAGACGCCATTCATCATCTCCCTACCTTCGTCTTCTACACATAACAACCCTCCACCGTACCTTCAGATTATGCGTCTCAACCAACCACACACTCAAGCACTCTCAGGACGCCGTATTTTCAACAAAGCACGATCAAGACACGATAAAGGAGAAGAAGCAGAAAAGTAAAAAGAAGGAGAAAGTCGAAGATAATCACCTCGTCGAAATTCCTCATCGGACTAGCTCCGATCTTGTGAGTTTTCTTTCCCTTTTCGTTGTTTGCTCCTTTTCCATGGTACTTGATTTGTTGTGATCGAAAACTCTATCATCTTTTATGATTCACCATGACCGTTTAATTCCCGTTCTAGGGTTTTATTTCTGTGAATTTTGGCTAAATCGAATTATTGAGGCTTTATTTAGGACAGAAAAGGATTTTGAAAAGAGAGGGTGAGAGGGAGAAAACGAAGGGGATTTAGGGTTGTGGGGATAGCGTTTGAGAGGGGGAACGATGGAATCAGAGAGAGAGAGAGAGAAGCGTAGAGAGAGAGAGTTGGGATAAGGAGAGTGAGAGAAATTGGAATGAAGATTTGAAACTACAGCATTCGTTTGTTTGCTTTTACCTTGCATTTTAATGCTGATGATGGTGGCCCTGTGTGTCGGTGACAAGTGTCACCGGCCTTGATCCTTTTCAGTAATCTGTGTGCCTCCCCCTCTTCCTGTCCACCGTGCACGAGCATTCTGGGCCATCAGATCATAGTCTTGGTTTGACTCTGCTTTAATCAAACGCCCAAAATTGACTGAGGGTCCACGATGGACCCTTCCCCCAGCGTGGGCTAACAGTTTTGGGCCCTGGGTTTCACTTTTAAACCCCCATGTTCACTAACAACTATCTGGCCCAGCTTTTTTTTTTATATTTTATTTTTATAATACATTTTTTTTTAGTCAAAAAATTTTAAAAACATTTTATTTAATTTCTGTTTTTTTAGAAAACAAACAAAATACTGTTAATTAATTATTTAATTAATTTTAATTAATCTATTTAGTGATTTTAATTTGGTTAATTATTTCTCTACCTTTCCTTAATTCTATAATCCTTTTTAAACACCTAAAATACTTAAGTATAATAAAAATTGCTTAATCCCTTAAAATACTTTCTTAAAGCAAAGTAAAATCATAATCCACTTTGTTTAATTCTTAAAATATTTTCTTAATTAAACTAAAATCATAAAACACTTAGGTTAATTTTCACAAAACTTTTTCTTAATTAAATTATGGAAGTAGTGGGCTTTTGGGGTCTAGCACTCCTTAGATCCTTGAACAAATGCTCTTGAGGCGCACGCCTTGAGTTGTGTTTGTTTCGATCTTCCATTTCTAAAATACTTAATCCCCCTTAAACCTCTTAACTTGTTCGAACCCTAATCCGATTAACGGGTCTAATCCAAATACTTTTATCAAATTCAAATCATTTTCCTAATTAAATTACGAAAGTAGTGGACTCTTGAGGTCTAGCACTTCTTGGGCCCTTGAACGAACGCTCTTGAGGCACACACTTTAGGTTGTGTTCGTTCCGATCTTTCATTGCTAAAACACTTGCCCTAATTACATGGACAAAGAAGCCCATTGTCCAACAAACACAATTTCATAATTAATAGAATGAAAAGGTGTCGTTGAGATCTAGCATCTCAGTAATGCCCCGATTAATTGGTTGTGAGGCCGATGTCTCGTTTATCGAATAATCGTCATTCTTCCTCTAGAATACATAACAAACCAAACACTTCCCATGCAACCGAAACACTAAAACACACGCAAATCAAACTCTTTTTCTCAATCAAATCTTTAACACACTTAATCCAATTCAAACAACTTTCCATAAAGAACATTGTTTAGTCCATTCTTCCGCACATATAAACTTGTGCTTCAGCCTCCTCTAGCGAGAAGACAAGCCAACGTTTAGCAGTTAGAATGCGAATTAAACACTCGTTCGTTTAAAAAACACCAACCAACTGTAGTCCCACGAACTACGAATGCTCTGACTTTCCCATTGCACGAGGGAATACGTAGGCACAAGGGTCTTAATCCTTGCCGAGCACCCTAATAAAAAGCCACCCATTTTTCTCTTTAGAAAGCAATATTCTCGTAGAAGAAAACAAACAAACCAAGCTAACTTATCTCCCGAATCGAATCAAGAGGTTCCCGTTGAGTACAACGGACGTAGAGGGTGCTAATACATTCCCTCTTGCGTAACCGACTCCCAAACCTAGAATTTGGTTGAGACGACCATTTTCTTATCCCTTTAAAGGTTTTATCGATATTTTCCTATTCCTTCGTTGGAATGAATAAAGTTCGGTGGCGACTCTGTTCGAACGTTTTTTCCGTGTCCATCGCGAGGATTGTATTTTTCGAGGTACGACAGATGGCGACTTTGCTGGGGAATATGCATTGCCCTATGCTAGAGAGAGTCAAGCCTAACTTGACTTGATTCGAGAGTGTTAGCTTCGCTTGTTTAATTTCTTCTTGTTTGTTTTCTCCTATTACTTCTTTATTTGCTTTGTGTTGCTTTCTCTTTATTACATGTTGTTTATCATACTTGTCTGTTGGATCTTGGGATAATATCACAAGTAAGGCTCCATACCTGAGTCTTGGAAAAAGAAGAGAGAACACATAGTTTAGATTCTGGAAGTAATTAGTGTTAGTCCCCAAGGACTCGCTCCTTGTGTTCCTAGCATGAAAGCTTCCCCTAGAGTAGACCTTTTCGTAGATCTTATTGTAACGCAGCTAGTCTGTCGCACGACTTGATTCATGAAGGGTCCGTGACTCTAGGAACCACTCTTGGCACCAGTTTCTATCTTGGTGGTCATTAGTGTTAGTCTCCGAGGATTCGCTTCTCGATGAAGACTACACTCATGAGAGACCTTTTCGTCTTCCTGTCACAATGCAGCTAGCCTGTTGCGTGGTGTTGATGCAATTAGTGTCCGTAATCCTAGGGAACCTTATCCATCAACGTAGGAGCTATCTTGTGAGTGGGTTTAAGGGTAAAGAATTTAGAACTATCCTTATAAAGCTTACCTGTTAGGAGGGTTGGGAAGTTACTTGCCATATCTGGGATCCTGAATCTGCCTGTATTGCATTTGTTTGCATATCATTGCATTTGCATCTCATTTGCATGGCATACCCTTCCAACCAAAACTCATCTGATCCTTTGTCCATTTCCTGCCAGCTGATTTCCCGACGCTCATACTAAACTTGTGGTAACCACAAAACATTTAAAGCAAGTTCAAGCGAAGATAAGAGGAGCATAGACAATTTGAAAGTTGTGATGCCTATGTCAGAGGATAGCTTTCAACACATTGGGATGAAGGATTTTGACCCCCATCAGGTTTTTCTGTGTCGACTAACCCTTTGTATGATCGTCTACCTGGTGATCATTCTTCACGAGTGAGCATCCCTGCTCAGTCTCAGATGATGTCGCTGACTGATTCCATGGAGAAAAGGTTTTGTGCCCTCGAAGAGAATGTTCAAGCTATGAAAGCGCGCGATACTTCTGGGCTCGATGCTGTTGATATGTGCCTAGTGCCAGACTTGGTAATTCCTCCAAAATTCAAAGTACACAACTTCGAGAAGTACGCTGGTCTCAGTTGCCCAAAGCGTCATTTGGTGACGTTCTATCGGAAGATGACTTCTCATGTCCGCGATGACAAGTTGATGATTTACTGTTTTCAGGACAGTTTAAGTGGTGCATCTTTGAATTGGTACATGGATTTAGAAAGAAGCTGTATCCAATCATGGAAAGACTTATCCAATGCTTTCCTAAAGCAATATGAGTACAATTTGGACATGGCTCTCAGTCGCACGCAGTTGCAAAGCCTGTCTCAGAAGAGCAGTGAATCCATTAAGGATTATGCACAGCGGTGGAGAGAGTTGGCAAATAGGGTACAACCACCACTCTTGGACAAAGAATTGATTGACATGTTCTTGGATAGTCTGCATGCCACCTATCTTGAAAGAATGGCTGGCAGTTCATTATCAAGCTTCTCAGACATTATAATAGTAGGAGAACGCATCGAGAGTTACCTCAAAGTTAAACAAGTCCAAGACGTCTCGAGTAATCAAGCTAGTGAGACTAAATCCTTCAGCAAGCCCCAAGAGGAAGAGGATCATGAAATTGATGCACTCATAGCAAATGTTGAGTATTATCAGGGTACACCAGTAATACTTTATGGCCCTTCAGCTTCTCAGCCGTTATCATTGTCAGCGTCATATCATCCTTATGGGCAACCTTTCAATCCTAGTGCGTCATACCAGAAACCCATGATTTCTCCTCGTGCAAATCAGCGAGCCCGTGGTCGAGGATATCAGAATCATCATCAGAATCAGCATAGGCCTCGAAATAACTTGGAAAGAAGGACTGCTCCTCTCCACCTAGTTCCTATGTCGTACAGTCAACTCTTACCGCATATGGTCCGAAACTCACTGGTAGAGTCCAAAGCTATCAAGCCATTGCCAAAACCATACCCGCCTGGGTACGACCCCAATGCACATTGTGGATATCATGCTGGATCAATGGGGCATTCAACTGAAGATTGCAAAGCTTTTCAAGCCAAGGTGCAACAGTTGATTGACAACAAACACATAGCATTTCCAGAAGGAAACTTGGTTGTGTATGCCAGCTTCTCGCCCAAATGAGTTCCAAGACTTCAAGAGGCATCCCTTAAAGCCAGTGGTTCAGACAGGAAGACTTCCTCAGATACTGGAAACCATTGGACATTTATCATTTGCATTTGTAATTTCGTTATGTTAAATGCTACTTGTTTTTTAATATTGTTGTTTTGAATGGTAATATTAATGACGTGATCATGCATTTTCTGAATTAATCATGTCGCATTTGCTCATTTTTCTTCACTTATATATAAAATAATAATAAAAATACAAAACAAAAACAAAAAAATTCTTCCATATACTTCTTGTCCACTCTCTTTATCAAACTTTTGTTTAGCAAAGATTGGAGGGAGGATGACGAAAACGAAGTACCCATAATTGCTGATGAAATGATTTCGGATGGAATCCTGCCAAGGATGTACAGGCATTGTTCCAAATCCCCAAACACTAGAGAGATAAGGAGTTAGTCCCTAGTTAACCACTTCGAGCCTAGAAGTAGGAGTTTCTTTCGGATTTAAAAACCCTTATGCTTAACCTGGGGCATGGGTAGTTTTTCAGTTAATTCGACGACACATCCCATCTAAGGATCAATTATATGCTGCTCTTCGCCCACATCCTGACATGTTGAAGGGATCATGAAAAAGTTATACCGTTTTTCCTCAATGACCAATAACTTGGCAGTCACAATCCTTCGACAAAATCAAAAACAAAATAAAAAAAAAACAAAAACCCTGCTAAGTCGAACACCTCAAAAGAGACTTAGGCAAAAATCAAGGCAACCCCGATGGACTCGAAAAGCGAAATCAATCCATGCAAAAGATGGAGATAAAAAACGATACCAAAAGAGGCTTTCAAATCCTCAAGAAAAGCAAAATAAGATTCAGTGAGCACCATATCAAGAATCAAAAGGGTCACTGACATCCTTAACAAAGGAAAAATAAGGTGACTGCCATTTCAAGAAGACCTCGAATCCTCATCTTCACTACCGAGATGAATGTGTGTATCAATTTAACTGAATGTAGGACTGAAGATCATCACAGAGAGGGGGTGGGTACAAATCTAGTTTTGGGCCTTATACCCTTTGTTTCAAATAAACTGTGAACCAGACCATGTTATAACCCTCAAAAGACCTAATTGAGGCGGGGTTTATTCTGAAAGCATACTACAGCAAGGTTGCGTAAACTGACTCCTACAAATTTGCTAATCACTTGTTTTGGTGTCATATTCTTGCTATATCTTTCATACAACATTGTCACATCATTCCAATAATGATTGATTTTTTCAAAACTTGCATGAGCATCGCATTAAAATTACCATTTGTGAACGAACAATTTTGACTGCAAATCAGTGTTTGACATCAAGGAAATTCCAACAAGGAGCAATCAAAGAGAGCTAGATCATTCAACAAAGTTGATTTGAACTAACAACACCTCATAACCATATGGAACAAGGGCATTGACATCCAATGATTATGGAATCAGTCAGTTTAAAGCAAGTCCCCGAAACATTAGTTGATTATGGGGCAAATCATCTAGGAATCAGGTTGAACATGCTGAATCATATCAAGACTCTACCAACCAGGGGCAGGCCACCCAGAGGTTCTTTTGATTAAAGGAAAACCCCTTTAGTGTTCAATCAACACAAGTTAAGTCGCTCCAACGCTCATTCTGGGGCAAGCTACCTCAAGGGTACTTCGAAGCCAAATATTCCAAGAGCCAGTCAATCAAAGAAGAATCCTTTCATCGCTTGGAATTCTGGGACAAACCATCTCGAGTTCATCTCATGGTACAATTGTTCTGAGGCACGCCATCTCGAGTAATATCATGGTACATCTGCTTCCAACTTCCTTTCAAGGACAAAGCCTTTCATGACTTGGAATTCTGGGGAAAGCCATCTCGAGATCATCTCATGGTACAGTTGTTTCCAATTTCCTGTCAAGGGGAAATTCTTCATAGACCCAGACTGGGGAAGGATGAGCCACACAGGGGAAAATCTCTCCGCTGCTTTCAATCTGCTCAAGCGAACACCGTCAAGTGACCTTTGAGTCCAAGATGAGTGTCGGGGAATCATGCTATGACCCCACAAATAACCTTTTGCCTTCCTTCTGACAAGAAACCTTGCTGCATAAGAACCTATTCATCCATTATCCTCTACTGGGGAATCTTTGGAAACTTTCATATCATTGCATAAATCACTCATATGCATTGGTCATGTCACTTCGCTCATTGCATAGACATGTGTATCATACCTCAAGCCTAACCTTCCAACAAGATTTGACGTCTAAAAGCCTGGTATCGGAAGACTTGACACCAAAGTCCAACTTAGCTTGGCAATCCAAAGTCCAACTTAGCTTGGCAATCCAAGGTCCAGTTCTCGTCTGGCAAATTATTTTAAGGTCCAGTTCTCGTCTGGCAAACATTTTAAGGTCCAATTCTCGTCTGGCAAACATTTTAAGGTCCAGTTCTCATCTAGCAAATTATTTTAAGGTCCACTTCTCGTCTGGAAAATTATTCTAAGGTCCAATTCTCGTCTGGCAAACATTTTAAGGTCCAGTTCTCGTCTGGCAAACATTTTAAGGTCCAGTTCTCGTCTGGCAAATTATTTTAAGGTCCACTTCTCGTCTGGAAAATTATTTTATGGTCCAGTTCTCGTCTGGAAAATTATTTTAAGGTCCAGTTCTCGTCTGGCAAATTATTTTAAGGTCCAGTTCTTGTCTGGCAAATCATTTTAAGGCCCAGCTCCTCTGGCAATCCATTTTAAAGTCCAACTTAGCTTGGCAATCCAAGGTCCAATTCTTGTCTGGAAAAACATTTTAAAGTCCTGTTCTCATCTGGAAAATCTTTTAAAGCTCAGTTCTCGTCTGGAAAATCACTTTAAGGCCCAGTTCTCGTCTGGCAAACCAATTCAAGGTCCAGTTCTCATCTGGCAAATCTTTTAAGGCCCAGTTCTAGTCTGGAGAACACCCTTTTCTCACCTACTCATCCATTATCCCCAGCAGTTGCATCTTAGTATGTGTTTCAGTACATCATACAATGCATGGAATATCCATCCTCGGCAGCATGGCATAACAGGATCCAGGATCGATTCGCAAGCATCTCGGTCAGTCCTTCTTCAAAGTCGACAGTATTCCTCTGAAAAGATTTTATACCCCGCGCATGCTCTTGGAATTCTATTCCCCAGTAAGTCATTCTTCAACCATGCAGTTGATAATGAGAATCCCCAACAGCCGTTGCTATACTTACTACCCTAGCAGAGGATATCCTAGAAAGTTTCTCTTGAGCTTCTCCTGCAGAGCCAACACATTTCCTCCGACAGGAATCTTGCTCAAATATTCCTCAGCAAATTTACCGTAGAGATACTGCTTTGGCATCATCGAGGAACCTTAATGGATAAGGGACTGCTTCGACGACCCAGAGAATCTTCTGCCTTCAGAGATACTGCTTTGGTATCATCGATGAACCTTAATGGATAAGGGACTGCTTCGACCAACCAAAGAACCTCAAGTTATTTTGTTCAATTTGAACCCCACTGCCTCATTCTGTCAGACTTTATTCCATAGCACTTTACCTTTTGTCAGACAAATTTTGGGGTCTTCTTATATCTAATTGACTTCTACCCTAAAAATGAATGCCATGCAGCAATTCATTTTCTCGGATTCAAGACAATTAGATAGGGCATCTGTCATACCCCAAATTTGTCCTACCTACTGCAAGATTTCTTGGCCTTTGGCCATCGCCTTCCAAGATTCAGGGTCTTGTATGTGTTTGAAGTGTGTGCTAGCTCTTGTTGGGTTTCTTTGGTGTCAAGCAAAGATAAAGAAGGATTGGGCGCTAATTTTACGATGAGTTAGTCAAGACAGGATCAATTGTGTTCAAGGTGATTTTAAAGTTGAGTGCAAGTTTTGATTTATTTCAAGTTTATTTCCAAGTCATACTTGAATTTGTTTCAAGTTTCAAGCTATGGTCAAATTTACTTTAAGTTAGGCCGTGAGTAAAGTTTATCTTAGAAGCCGTGGCAAGATTTTCTTCTAGTGTGTTTCAAGCCATGAAGAGATTATTTTTAGGCCTTTTTGAATTGTTTTTGCAAACCATGCGGAATTGTTTCAAGACAGGTATATATGGTACAAAAGTTTATTTTGCAAATACAAGGTTGATTTCCATAGAGCTCAATTGAAAGAAGGACAAAGTTTCATTGTTTTAATTCACAAAGAAATACAAGTCTTTGTTGCAATTTTGGGTACCAAATATTCTACAAGGTGTTGCAAAACCTAAGCTTAAGACAATGAATTTTCTGTGTGCCAAAATCTTCCATTCCAAGTCTTCATGACAAACTTCATCTTCTTCATGCTAACTCTGTCATCAAGTTCTCTTGAGCCAATTCTCCTCATTCGTCCTTATGCCATAAAAGCTGCCATCACTAATAAGTCGCCAAACACACTGCGCGCCAAACTCCCCACACAAAGCCAATGCATATGAAAAGGAAATTAAACAAGTGAATTGTTGATCAATAAGACAAGGTAGCTCACTGTTATAAACCAAATTCCAAAGTTATCACAATTCAAAATCATGTCATTCACCAATCCAACTTCATAACCATATCAAACTCATTCAATTTATACCAAAACATAATTCATTTAAAGTTCATATCATAAAATCCAAAACAAAAAATCAAGACCAAATCACATTTCATACATAAGCTCATCCAAGTTCAGAATTCACATGGCATGCCACACTCATTTTCGTGCAAGAATCATGGACATACACACATCCATAATTTACCCAAAGTCAGCTAAACAAAGCAAATAGGGAACCACAAGGGAGATTCCAACTTTGCAATAAGACAAAATGCAGAAAATTCAGCAGTAGCAGCAAAGTACATCAGAAAGTGACATACAAAGGGCAGGAAGTACAGCAGGGTGAATTTCACATATTAGGAGGGGCATTTTTTAGCATCCACAAAAACATGGTGCAGACATACCAAATCGAAAGATACCTCAACCAGAGTTCAAATCACTAAACCCTAATGTTGTTACTATAAAAACCATGCTTCAATTCACAGAAGGGATAGCAATTTGAAAACGGAGAAAAATTCTGAGAAGGAAATTCAAAAAAAGAAACTCACCTTCAAACACTGCTTCTCATTTTCTTCAATGGAGAAATAAACTTTCACCTTAAACCTTCAAATTAAGCTTCTCGAAAATCATCTTCAAGTCACATTATCCAAACACAACACACAGAAATAAAAAGAGAGAACAAACCTGTTAAAAAAATGGAGGGGAACCTTGTTCTTCTTTGGAAAACCACAGACACCATTCATCATCTCCCTACCTTCGTCTTCTACACATAACAACCCTCCACTGTGCCTTCAGATTATGCGTCTCAACCAACCACACACTCACGCACTCTCAGGACGCCGTATTTTCAACAAAGCACGATCTAGACGTGATAAAGGAGAAGAAGCAGAAAAGCAAAAAGAGGGAGAAAGTCGAAGATAATCACCTCGTCGGAATTCCTCATCGGACTAGCTCCGATCTTGTGAGTTTTCTTTCCCTTTTCTTTGTTTGCTCCTTTGCCATGGTACTTGATTTGTTGTGATCGAAAACTCTATCATCTTTTATGATTCACCATGACCGTTTAATTCCCGTTCTAAGTGAAATTCTGGTATCAGATATGTGATGTCGAGTGAGACGTCACAACATCGATATCTGCTATATGAACAAGACAGTAAAAGTAATAGCACTTAAAAGCAATAATTAAACAAAGAGAATTGTTCACCCAGTTCGGTCTAACAACCTACGTCTGGGGGCCACCAAGCCAGGAAGGAAGTCCACTATTAGTAGTATCAATTCATAGACTCTACAGCCAATACACCAGTTGACAATCTACTCACTTAATCACTACCCAATGACACTTCTACCTAAGACACTCTTAGATATGAAACACCTCTCACTCCCCCTCAATCACAGCAGTGATAACAACTTACAATAAAGAAAGTAGAAGACACACTTCAACGACAATACCTTGATCTTACTTAAAAGCTTCAACCAAGAACAATACACTCGGGCTTAAAAGCTTTGAGTGGACAAATTACAACTCAACCAAGTCAGTCCAATTCAAACATCAAAACAGATGAATGAATGGCTCACAAAAACAAACACAAAACACAAAACCTAAAACTTGAACACAGCTCACACAATCCTTATTCTCCGTGCCTTCCAAGTAGGGTTGAGCCTTCTTTAAATAGAAACAGATTCTTGGGCTTGGGCTCTGTGAAAAACTCAGATTTGATGCACAATAAAAATAGATTTTATCTTCAAATCTTTTCGCCCTAAATATAGAAACAAACGATTGCATCTGAATAAATCTTCTCCAAGAATTTCGCCTGCAATCTCTCAAACAGAATCTCTCAAAACATAATAATTAACATGCAGCCCTAGAACAAATAACAGACTGAACATGATGTTCTGTCAACAGATGTTAAGACATCAATCTTGACATCATGCACAAACACTGCAATACCAAACAACCCACCATATGCAGAATGTTAGAAGCACATGTTAAGACATAAGACATGACATCTTGAACAACCACATTGTTTTACCAAAATTGCTGCCAATAACAGAACTAACACTAGGGTTTTGTTTCTATGAATTTTGGCTAAATCGAATTAGTGAGGCTTTATTTAGGACAGAAAGGGATTTTGAAAAGAGAGGGTGAGAGGGAGAAAACGAAGGGGATTTAAGGTTGTGGGGATAGCGTTTGAGAGGGGGAACGATGGAATCAGAGAGAGAGAGAGAAGCGTAGAGAGAGAGAGAGAGAGAGAGAGAGAGAGAGAGAGAGTTGGGATAAGGAGAGTGAGAAAAATTGGAATGAAGATTTGAAACTACAACATTCGTTTGTTTGCTTTTACCTTGCGTTTTAATGCTAATGATGGTGGCCCTGTGTGCCGGTGACAAGTGTCACCGGCCTTGATCCTTTTGAGTACTCTGTGTGCCTCTCCCTCTTCCTGTCCACCGTGCACGAGCATTCTGGGACATCAGATCAGAGTCTTGGTTTGACTCTGCTTTGATCAAACGGCCCAAATTGACTGAGGGTCCACGATGGACCCTCCCCCCAGCCTGGGCTAACAGTTTTGGGCCCTGGGTTTCACTTTTAAACCCCATTGTTCACTAACAAGTATTTGGCCCGAGTTTTTTTTTTATATTTTATTTTTATAATACATTTTTTTTAGTCAAAAAATCTAAAAAACATTTTATTTAATTTCTGTTTTTTTAGAAAACAAACAAAATACTGTTAATTAATTATTTAATTAATTTTAATTAATCTATTTAGTGATTTTAATTTGGTTAATTATTTCTCTACCTTTCCTTAATTCTATAATCCTTTTTAAACACCTAAAATACTTAAGTATAATAAAAATTACTTAATCCCTACAAATACTTTCTTAAAGCAAAGTAAAATCATAATCCACTTTGTTTAATTCTTAAAATATTTTCTTAATTAAACTAAAATCATAAAACACTTAGGTTAATTTTCACAAACCTTTTTCTTAATTAAATTATGGAAGTAGTGGGCTTTTGGGGTCTAGTACTCCTTGGATCCTTGAACAAATGCTCTTGAGGCGCACGCCTTGAGTTGTGTTCGTTTCGATCTTCCATTTCTAAAATACTTAATCCTCCTTAAACCTCTTAACTTGTTCGAACCCTAATCCGATTAACGGGTCTAATCCAAATACTCTAATCAAATTCAAACCATTTTCCTAATTAAATTATGAAAGTATTGGACTCTTGAGGTCTAGCACTTCTTGGGCCCTTGAACGAACGCTCTTGAGGCGCACACTTTGGGTTATGTTCGTTCCGATCTTTCATTCCTAAAACACTTGCCCTAATTACATGGACAAAGAAGCCCATTGTCCAACAAACACAATTTCATAATTAATAGAATGAAAAGGTGTCGTTGAGATCTAGCATCTCAGTAATGCCCCGATTAATTGGTTGCGAGGCCGACGTCTCGTTTATCGAATAATCGTCATTCTTCCTCTAGAATACATAACAAACCAAACACTTCCCATGCAACCGAAACCCTAAAATACATGCAAATCAAACTCTTTTTCTTAATCAAATCTTTAACACGCTTAATCCAATTCAAACAACTTTCCATAAAGAACATTGTTTAGTCCATTCTTCGGCACATATAAACTTGTGCTTCAACCTCCCCTAGCGAGCAGACAAGCCAACGTTTAGCAGTTAGAATGCGAATTAAACACTCGTTCGTTTAAAAAACACTAACCAACCGTAGTCCCACGAACTATGAATGCTCTGACTTTCCCATTGCACGAGGGAATATGTAGGCACAATGGTCTTAATCCTTGCCGAGCACCCTAATAAAAAACCACCCATGTTTCTCCTTAGAAAGCAATATTCTTGTAGAAGAAAACAAACAAACCAAGCTAACTTATCTCCCGAATCGAATCAAGAGGTTCCCGTTGAGTACAACAGACGTAGAGGGTGTAATACCTTCCCTCTTGTGTAACCGACTCCCGAACCTAGAATTTGGTTGAGACGACCATTTTCTTATCCCTTTAAAGGTTTTATCGATATTTTCCTATTCCTTCGTTGGAATGAATAAAGTTCGGTGGCGACTCTGTTCGAACGTTTTCCGCTCCATCGCGAGGATCTTATTTTTCGAGGTACGACACTTGGTTATAGCCTTGCGCTACAAGCCGTGCTTTGTTACGTGTTATTACTCCATTTTCTTCAAGTTTATTCCTAAACACCCATTGGGTGCCGATTACTCAATGATCTCGCGGAGGGGGGACAAGGTCCCAAACCTCATTTCTCCTGAATTGATTTAGTTCATCTTGCATTGATAGAAACCAATTCTCATCGAGTAATGCCTCCTTAGTGTTTTTAGATTCAACTTGTGACACAAAAGCAGAGTAATAGCAAAAATTACTAAGTTTAGAGCGAGTGGTTACTCCCTTAGAGATATCACCGAGAATGTTGTCAATTGGATGGTCTTTTGAAGACTTCCAAGCTGGAGGAAGTTCATCTTTATTAGCATGATGACCATCCTCACTTTTCATTGGTTGGTGATCCTTTTCCTCCTCAATACGCACTGCTTCAGGCTGATCAGTTCCCTTATCAGTGTCCTTGAGTATGTCTTCAGTAGGTACACCTGCACCATGAAAAGAACTACCTTCTCCGACATTTCTCGGATAAGACTCATCAAAGGTAACATGAACTGGCTCTTCAACTACACGTAACCTCTTATTATAAATTCTATACGCTTTACTTGACTGAGAGTATCCAAGAAAAATACCCTCGTCGGCCTTGGCATCAAACTTACCAAGAGTCTCTTTCCCATTGTTTAACACAAAGCATTTGCAACCAAATACATGAAGGTGAGAGATATTTGGCTTACGCCCTTGTAAAAGCTCATACGGTGTCTTGTTTAGAATAGGCGGGATGAGCACCCTATTCAAAACATAACAAGCCGTACTTATGGCGTCGGCCCAAAAGTATTTTGGTAATCCACTATCATTGATCATAGTCCTTCCAAGTTCCTCCAAAACTCTATTTTTACGTTCCACTACCCCATTTTGTTGAGGGGTACGTGGTGCGGAAAAATTATGATCAATTCCGTTGGAATCACAAAATGCTTCAAACAAATGATTGTCAAACTCACCCCCATGGTCACTTCTAATTGACCCAATGTTTGTGTTTAACTTGTTCTGAGATAACTTAGCGAATCGTTCAATGGCCGAAAAGGTATCACTCTTATTTGCTAAGAAAATGGTCCAGCAAAACCTAGAAAAATCATCGACTATTACAAACCCATAATAGTTACCACCTAGGCTTTTAACCCTAGATGGTCCAAAGAGGTCCATATGGGGGAGCTCAAGGGGTCTCATAGTTGAAACGATGTTTTTAGATTTGAATGAGATCCTTGTTTGCTTCCCCATTTGACACGCATCACAAAGGTGATCCTTTGTGAATTTAATTTTGAGCAAACCGATGACTAGGTCTTTAGAGACTATTTTGTTAAGCAAATCAAAGTTGATGTGAGCCAACCGTCTATGCCACAACCATGAATCTTCATTCATAGCGACTAGACACTTGTCTCCGTTCAACGATACCTCATTTAAGTCTAGCATATAGACGTTGTTCACCCTCAAGCCCTTAAACACATTCTTTTTGTCACTATCCTCAACTATGCAACAATCCTTTGAAAAAGATACTTTATAATTCTAGTCACATAGTTGATTAATGCTTAAAAGGTTGTGTCTAAGGCCTTCCACAAGCAGCACATCAGAGATAGTAGTAGATGAGGGGTTACCTACACTACCTTTGCAGAGAATCTGTCCCTTGTTGTTATCTCCGTAGGTGACAAACCCCTTTTTCTTTGCCACAAAGTCGATGAAAATAGATATGTCGCTGGTCATATGTCTTGAGCAACCACTATCCAGAACCCATCTTCTTTCGGTGGTCTCAAGACTTTGTACCTACAAAAACAATCAAGGGAGAGTAGGTACCCAATTCTCATTGGGTCCTTTAAGATGAGTGAAACGAAGACCTCACTTGCGTAACCATTGATAAATGCTTTTTGGAACAAGAAATCTTCTAAAATGACATTTAGCAATAGTATGACCAGGCTTGCAACAATATAAGCAATCACAGTTCATTTGGAACTTACCTTTGCTATCACTATCTCGGATCACATACGTATACTTTTGATACGGATTATTCATACTTTCTCGATAATGTGATCGATCAATAGCAAATGTAATTTTAGGCTTAAGAGCCTTGTCTAACTTGGCTTTGAGGGTTCTTACCTCTTCTTGCCAAATACGACAAGTATCACAGCCCCAAAACTTGAACCATGGAGACTTATTCTCATCAATCTTAGTTTTTAATAAATCCACCATGGAGTTTTTAAGATCTTCCAATTTCCTTTCGGAATCGGCAACCTTTTTCTCCAAGTATTTAAAAATCTTTTTGTTTGAGGCTAAGCGTTGAAAAGCTTCCTTAGCCTCATGGTGCAATGTATCAAAAGCTCTTATTAATTCATCATGAGACATATTATGAGAATTTTCATATTTAGAGTGCTTTACCTCCTTTTTCTTGCTTCGTTGAGCCATAAGACATAGATTTAAGGACTCGCTTTCGTCACTTGAGTTGTCCCTATTTTCGGACTCACTATCGCTTTCCCAAGCGATGTAAACTCGTCTTGACTTATTTGACTTCTTATTTTGACGACCCTTATCCTTGTCTTTGTCCTTCTTAAGCAATGGGCAATCCGGCTTGTAGTGCCCAGATTTCCCACAATTGAAACAAGATCCTTTGGCTTTGCTACTCTTGTTTCCTTCGTTACTAGATTGCTTCCTAAACTTGACTAGATTTTTATCCGAGTGTTGGATCTCATTTTTCCGAATATAACTATTGTATCTCTTCACAAATAGGCCCATGTCTTCACCGGATTCATCATCTTCGTTCTTGATGGTTTCACTATCACTATGCTCTTGGTGTGTGGACTTAGAACAAGAAGTCTTAAGAGCAATCAACTTCTTCTCCGTATCTTTTTCCTTCTCTTATGCTCTTATCATGTTTTTCCAATCCAATAAGCACCTGCTCATGCTCATCGAGTTTACCAAAAAGTGTTGTGAGGTAAAGTGTAGCAAGATCGTTGGCCTCCTTGATAGCGATGACCTTCGGTTGCCATTCCCTGTTTAAACACCTCAAAATCTTGTTAGTAGAAACCTCATTTGGAATTGGTTTACCAAGAACATGCAATTTGTTGATAATATGAGTAAATCGTTTTTGCATATCCGCAATGGTTTCTGTTAGGTGCTAAAAAGTGTTAATATTTAGATTAGTTTTTAGCACCTTTTTGTGAGCTTTATTTGTAAATCCAAGCCTTTTCCCATTGTTTTCGTTTTATAACTGTTTTCTAGCTAATTTCGTTATTTGACTTTGTATTTTACTTTTGTGTTTTTATTGCAGATTTTTGCATGTAAGTGTGAAGAATGGAGCTATGAAGGCCCCACAAAAGCAGTTTTGGGAAATAATCATTTTTGGAGGATGTTTGAAGCGCGCTCAACACGCTCCCAGCGCGCTGGTAGGAGTAGTTACAGAAGGTTGCGCGCTCAGTGGGGTCCTTAGCCCGCTCAGCGCGCTCTTAGGAGGTTTATTTTGTAAGTGGAGCCCGCTCAGCGGGCGGCTGCGCGCTCCGCGAATCTCAGCCCCTTTTTAGGTTGTTTTGTTTAGAATTTTAGAGGATCCTTTTTACACTTTTAGATCAAAATACATTATACACTGTAGCACTTCATCTTTGGAAGATTGAAAGCATCATTTTGTCGAGAAATCGTCATTGATGCTCGATTCTCTTCTCCCGATTCTTGTTGATCAAGCTACCATGAATATGTGTAGCTAATTTCTCTTTTGTGTCAAGGTTAGATGGTAGGTGAACCTTTCCTTTGTATGTATATGGATTGATTCTAGCTTGTGAACTCTTGGATGATGAATGTATGATGAAAAACTTTGTTTATATGGTTTATTCTTTGTGTTGGTTCATGATTGAGAAATGTGTTCCTACTCTTTACCTAGGTTTTTCATCCATCAATGTCCATTAGCTAGAGATAGTAATGTGTGTTGATGTTCACCAAATATTGAACTTTAATGTTGTCATTTTGATAGTTTGTGTGAGAAATCAACAAAGGATCAAAATGGCAAAACTCATAATATGTGTTAGAGATAAACATATTAGGAGGATATGTGTTGTATTTATCATTTAACTGAGTTCATTAGCTTATCGATTATATATGTGCAAAGTGGTTTGTCGAACCCTAATCTTGACATGCTTTTATAAACCATTAAAAACAATCTCTTTACCGCTTTTAATTAAATTTGAATGCGAACGCTACGAAACCAACCTAAAACCCCTTGTTACTTTAAAGTTTGAAACGTTACAACTGTAGAACGGCTGCGATATCACCGAACAATCCCTGTGGATCGATAACAAAACCCTAACGCTATTTGTATTTCAACAAATTGGCGTCGTTGCCGGGGATTGTTAATTGATATTGCAAGCATTGCAATAGTTGTGAAGTTTTAGACTTGTTACAAATTTTTCTTGTGCTTGTTGATTTGTTTTGTTTAGTGTGCAGACTTTGTTTATGCGAGGGCAACTACCGGCGGACCAACTTCTATTCAATCCCGAGATTGAAAGAACCGCTCGTAGACTCAATAGCAGAACTAGACAGAGGAGGCAACTAGCTAGACAAAGGCAAGAACAAGGAGAAAGTTTGATTTCTACACCACCACCAATTCCACAGTTCACGCCAATCATGGATCCACCACCACCACCCGCTTCCACACCATGTGTAAATAGCCCACGTCACACCGCTCAGTTTGCTAACAACAATCAAGGAAGGCAAGCTGAGATGAAAACTGGAACTTTGAACTTATTGTATGGAAGTCCGTTCACGGGAATGGATCATGAAGACCCTTTCGCTTTTCTCACCAAATTTTATGAGATAGCGTTAGCGGTCGGAGTCGATCAAGCGCAAGAGTTACCTCTTTTCAAGAGACTATTTCCTCATGCTTTGCTTGGCAAGGCTAAGGATTGGTATCTTGATCAAACTCCACCTGTGATGACCGATTGGAACATTTTGGATGAAAAATTTATAGAACGGTTCTTTTCTCACAACCGTTTTATGGAGTTAAAAACTGCAATTTCTGCTTTCTCTCAGGGCACTAGTGAATCTCTAAATGAAGCATGGGAACGATTCAAATCCATGCTTCACAAATGCAAAGGCCATGGGTTTGACGAGTTAACACAAATTCACATCTTCAAGAATGGTCTCCAACCAAATTGTAAGACATTATTGGATGCCACTTCTGGAGGATCTTTGTTATCAAAGAGTGTCGAAGAAGCTACGGATATCATCAATAGAATGGCTCTCAATGATCTTCAAAGTCAAAGCCGTAACAACTCGCAAAAGAAGCCTGGGGTACTTGAATTGGGAACTAATGATGCAATCCTTGCACAAAACAAGCTCATATATCAACAAGTGGAACTTTTGACTCAACAAATTAAAGCATTGAAGGAACCTAGCAAGAGTAAACAAGTTGCTTGTTGTGAACTTTGCAAAGGAGAGCATGACGCCGGATTTTGTCCTCCTCCGGGATTTGAAGAAGTGAACTACATGAATAATCAACGAGACTATCAAGGAATACAACAACAACAACCTTATCAACAACAACACAATCCTCAACAACATTTCCAAGGCAATCAAGGATATCCACCGAGGGCGAACTATCAACATAATCAAGGTTATAGTGGCGGTTCTTCAAACCGGAAAAATCCTTATCAACCTCCACCACCTCCGGTTGCTAGCTCTAAGTTGGAAGACACTTTGACTCAATTCATGCAAATGTCTATGGCCAATCAAAAGAGTAGTGATGCGGTGATTAAGAATCTAGAAAATCAAGTGGGGCAACTTGCCAAGAAACTTGCTGAGCAACAATCGGGTCCTTCATTCTCCGCAAATACTCAAGTGAATCCTAAGGAGCATTGCAAGGCAATCATTACAAGAAGTGGGAAGGAATTGGTAACTAAAAATGAGAAAAAGGAAGATGAAAAAAAAATTGATGGTATTGTGGAGGAGGATAGTGATGAGGAAGTAGTTGAAAATAAAAGTGAAAATGAAGAAGTAGTTGAAAATAAAAGTGAAAATGAAGGTGTAGTTGAAAATAAAAGTGATGAAATAGTTGAAGTTGAAAATAAGAGTGGTGAGGAGTTAAAGAAAAAGGAGAGACTTAGGAGAGTGAAGAAGGAAAAGGAAGTAGTGAGCACTATTCCGATCCAACATTTACCATACCCTCATGCTCCTTCAAAGAAAGAAAATGAACGGCATTATGCTCGTTTCATGGATATTTTTAAACAGTTGCAAATTAACATTCCTTTTGCCGAAGCTTTGGAGCAAATGCCAAAATATGCTAAGTTTATGAAGGACATTCTCACAAAGAAGCGGAGGTATTCGGAACCGGAAACTATTGTCCTTGACGCAAGTTGTAGTGCCATCTTCCAAAGAACTCTTCCGAAAAAAGAAGTTGACCCGGGGCGTGTTACTTTGCCGGGTAACAATTGGTGACGTCTATGTTGGGAAAAGCCTAATCGATTTGGGCTCAAGCATTAATATAATTCCTTTGTCCATGTAAAGAAGCTTGGGAACATTGAGATGAAAGCCATTCAGATGACGTTACAATTAGCCGACAAGTCCACAAGTAATCCTCATGGGTTGGCTCAAGATGTCTTGGTAAAAGTTGACAAGTTTTTCTTCCCGGTTGACTTTGTTGTTATCGATATGGAGGAAGATAAGGATGCGCCTTTAATTCTTGGACGACCTTTCATGAAAACCGCATGAATGATGATTGATGTGGATGACGGTTTAATGAAAGTGAGGGTTCAAAACGAAGAAGTTTGCTTTGATCTTTTTGAAGCAATGAAACATTCTCGAGACAAGCATGATAGCTTTCGTATCGATGCAACTGAAGAAGCAACTTTGGAGGTTTCAAAGCATGTTCATATATTATCTCCTTTGGAAATGGCTCTTGATGAATCTTTTGAGGTGTTTTCAGATGAAGAAGAAAAAGCTCTTGAAGAATGTTTAAAAGAGCATGAATCTATCAAAGAGTTGCAACTGTGGGAAGTAGAAATGGAAGAGTTAAATAAGGATGTGAAAGATGAGAAGTCACCACTTGAATTGAAGATCTTGCCTTCGAATGTAAAATATGCGTTTCTTGATGACGGTGGTAACAAGCCGGTTATCATTAGCAACGTTTTGTCCAAAAACGAGGAAGACCGTTTAATCCAAGTTTTGAAGAAATACCAAGATGCAATAGGTTGGGTTCTTTCCGATCTTAAGGTAATCAGTCAATCTTATTGTATGCACAAGATTCTTATGGAAGAAGATTTCAAGGCGGTTGCTCAACCACAACGCCGCTTGAACCCAACTATGAAAGAGGTGGTGAGGAAAGAAGTTGTGAAGCTTTTGGATGCGGGAATAATCTACCCGATCTCTGATAGTCCATGGGTAAGCCCCGTGCACGTTGTTCCTAAAAAGGGTGGCATTACCGTTATCCGAAACGATAAGAATGAGTTGATCCCAACCAAGATTGTGACGGGGTGGAGAATGTGCATTGATTATAAAAGGTTGAATACCGCAACTAGAAAAGATCATTTTCCCCTTCCATTCATGGACCAAATGCACGAGAGGTTATCCGGGAAGCAATTCTATTGTTTCTTAGACGGATATTCGGGGTATAATCAAATTGCGGTTGATTCGGTGGATCATGAGAAGACGGCCTTTACTTGTCCCTTTGGCATTTTTTCATATCGGAAGATGCCTTTTGGTTTATGTAATGCGCCGCCAACTTTCCAAAGGTGTGTTCAAGCTATCTTCTCCGACCTTATAGAAAAGACAATGAAGGTGTTTATGGATGATTTTTCCGTCTTTGGAGCATCTTTCGACTTGTGTTTGAAAAATTTGGAAACTGTCCTTGAGAGGTGTGTTAAGACTAACTTGGTGTTGAATTGGGAGAAGTGTAACTTTATGGTGACGAAGGGAATTGTGCTCGGCCACAAAGTTTCTTCCAAAGGCCTTGAAGTAGATCAAGCAAAGGTTGAAGTAATAGAGAAGTTGCCTCCTCCTACCAACGTCAAAGGGATCCGAAGTTTCCTTGGGTATGCCAGATTTTATAGGCGTTTTATCAAAGACTTTGCAAAGGTGGCTAAACCATTGAGCAACTTGCTAAACAAGGAACATGTATTTCTTTTTAACGATGAATGTCTTCATGCTTTCGAAATTTTAAAAGAAAAGTTAGTTACCTCTCCAATAATCATCGCTCCAAATTGGACTTTAAATTTTGAACTTATGTGCGATGCGAGTGATTATGCTGTTGGAGCGGTACTTGGTCAGAGGAAGGAAAAAAGTTTCCATGCCATACACTATGCAAGTAAAGTTTTAAATGAGGCACAAGTTAATTATGCCACTACCTAAAAGGAATTACTTGATATTATGTATGCGCTTGAGAAATTTAGATCCTACCTCATCGGGTCAAAAGTTGTTGTTTACACCGACCATTCGGCGATCAAGTATTTGCTAACCAAACCAGATTCGAAGCAAAGGCTCATCCGATGGATCCTTTTATTACAAGAGTTTGATTTAGAAATAAAAGATAAAAAGGGTTTGGAAAATTTGGTGGCGGATCACTTGTCTCGCCTTGTCAATGTTGAGGTTACCGTAGCTGAAAAGGAAATCCGAGAGGAATTTCCTGATGAAAAACTTTTTAAAGTCCAAGTTAGGCCTTGGTTTGCAGATTTTTCTAATCATAAAGCTACTGGTTGGGTGCCCGAAGACCTAACTTGGAACTAAAAAAAGAAGTTCCTTTCGGATGCTAATTACTACGTGTGGGACGACCCGTATTTGTTTAAAGTAGGAAGTGACAACCTCTTAAGAAGGTGTGTCACGAGCGATGAGGCTCAAAGCATTCTTTTGCATTGCCACAACTCGCCGTATGGAGGCCATTTTAATGGTGCGAGCACGGCCACTAAAGTCCTTCAATCGGGCTTTTATTGGCCTTCTCTTTTTAAAGACGCACATCTCCATGCGAAAAGTTGTGGCATGTGCCAAAGAATGGGTGGAAATGGAAAACGTGATGAAATGCCCCTCCAAAACATACAAGAGGTAGAAATTTTTTATTGTTGGGGTATCAATTTTTTTGGTCCATTCCCACCATCTTTTGGGAACGTGTACATGTTGGTAGCGGTGGACTACATATCGAAGTGGGTTGAGGCGATTGCCTCACCTAAGGCGGATGGCCAAACGGTGATCAAATTTTTAAAGAAACACATATTTTCCCGTTTTGGCACTCCTCGGGTGCTCATTAGTGATGGCGGGTCACACTTTTGTAATACACCTCTTGAAAATGTTTTAAAACACTATGGTGTATCGCATAAGGTGGCGACCCCTTACCACCCACAGTCGAATGGTCAAGTTGAGGTATCAAACCGCGAGGTAAAAAGAATCTTAGAAAAAATTGTGTCAAGTTCTTGGAAGGATTGGTCACAAAAGTTGGACGAGGCTTTATGGGCATATCACACCGCTTATAAAGCTCCAATCGCTCTAACTCTGTTTCAATTGGTTTATGGTAAAACTTGCCATTTACCGGTTGAAATGGAGCATAAGGCTTTGTGGGCTTTGAAAATGTTAAATTTCGATAAGAACTTGGCCGGTGACAAAAGAAAAATGCAATTGCTTGAGTTGGAAGAAATGCGGAATGCTGCATACCATTCAAGTTGGTTGTACAAAGAGAAGGTGAAAGGATACCATGATAAGAAGATTAAGCATAAGGAATTTGTAGTTGGCCAGCTGGTTCTGTTGTTCAATTCCCGGTTAAAGCTTTTTCCGGGAAAATTAAAATCAAAGTGGTCGGGACCATTTTGTGTCAAAGAAGTAAAGAGTTTTGGAGCAGTCGTGATTGAGGACTTGGAGAAGAAAGATTGTTGGACCGTAAACGGTCAACGTCTGAAAATTTACCTAGGAGGGAATTTCGATCGCGAGTGTTGCTCTGTTCTTCTTGATGTTCTTAAGTGAGCATCTTGAACCGTCAAGCTTATCCGACGTTAAACAAGCGCTTGTTGGGAGGTACCCCAACACTGTAAGTATTTATCACATTTATAGTCCATTTGCTGTTTAGATCATGTTTTCTGTAAAGTTGATGTTGTATGCTGCTTAGAGTGTTGTTTTGGACTGCTGTTAGTTGAAATTTTCAAGCTGGGAGGATTCTGAGCATTGCAGTGCCCGCTCAGCACGCAGGCGCGCACTCAGCGCGCTCGTGAGATTTTGGACCCCTTCCAGGCAGTAAGCAGCCCGCTGAGCGCGGTCATTGCCCGCTGAGTGCGGTCTGCGAAATTTTGAAAAAAATATATTTTGTTTTTTCTAGGCCCACAAAGCTATACCCGGCCCAGAATGATGTTTATGTTGCTAGGGTTCAGAATCCTTGCCCCATTTCGCTCATTTTCTCTCAAAACTCTCTTGTGCTCTCTCCTCCTTCAAGTTTTTCAAAACCTCCTTGGATTTTCAAGTTCCCTACAACATCTTTCTTAAATTTTTCTGCTAAGCATCATCATCTTCAACATTGTAAGTCTTTATTTTTCAATTTTTCATTTTCATTTAGAAACCCATTTTTGAGACATTGTTGTTAAATGTTGAATGTTCTTGTTCTTCTTCTTTCCTTTGCTTCTGTTTAAGACTAGCTTCTGTGTAAATGTTATTTAGTATGATTGCATGTTTGTTAACAGTTAGAATTTTAGAATTTAGGGTATGAAATTTTAGATTTAGGTTTTGTGAAAAGTTTAATTTGTTTTTTATTTTTGTGAATTCGTTTTGAGCATTTCTCTGTAAAAATGGCTGTGTAGTGGAATTGAATGTAGTTTTAACCTTTTGGAACCATCTGTTGCAGAGGGGGTTTTTTTTCTGCATTTTGCAGAGCCCGCTCAGCGCGCTCCTGCGTGCTCAGCGCACTCTGAGATTTGCAGAAAATCCCCCCTTTTTCCTAATTTTGTTCTGCCGTGCTGTGATTGTTCTATGTATTTTTTTTATAATTTAGGAATTTTAGCATGTTGTTTTCGCTAACGTGTGGTACTGTTTTGTGCATATGTTGTTTTTTGTTTTTTTTCAGATGTCAGGAAGAAAGAAACAACGAGTCGTTGGTTCTACGTCAAATCCCAACAGACGAGCTCCGGCTGGCCAATTCGATACGACGCGTTTTGTTGGCCTCGAGCAACAACAACAATACATGCAACTAGAAAAGAGAGCGATTTGGCTGGACAGGTTAATTTTGATTGATCCAGATGGTCCCCATAGAAACATGGCCCATTTTGTCCAAGGTGGTGCGTGGAATAAACTTGGTTCTCCCTTTCCTGAGTACCACATAGACATTGTGAGGGAGTTTTACGCTAATGCGTTACCCTCCGTTGGTGATGCGTTCACTTTCAAAACTTGGGTTCGGGGGAAAGAAATCGATTTCTCAAGAGATTCCATCAATACCTACCTTGGAAACCCACTTCAGCTGGGAGAAGATGAGTTGTGTGACTTTGGAAGGACGTTGGCTCGGCGGAATTGGAATGCCGACCAACTTAGGGATGCTTTATGCATAGGTGGGGGCACTTACACTTTAAGCGCTAATGGAGCTGTCCCTATAGCTGCTGCTGCTCCTGCTCGCGGGCGCGGACGCGGATGAGGGCACGCTTATGATCCAAGTGCTGAGGCCAATTGGGCCATGTACGAGGCTTATCAGCGGGCTTTATTATTTATGCATGATTCTATGATGCAGTTGCAGTTGGAGATCCGGGAACCACATGTGGATCACCAGTTAAGGTCTCGCCTAGACCTTATGGCATATGCTTGTTAGCCTGAGGGCAGGCCTGGTTTTTCGGAGGGGGCAGGTGAAGGCGACCATGATGACGATGACGGTGATGATGGAGCGGGTCATGGAGCGTCTAGCTCTAGTTTTGACTGATGTTGAGTTTGATTAGTCCTTTATTATATATATTTTTTTATTATTTTGGTATAATTATTATGTTTGGATTTTGTATTGACTACCTTGTGTAGGAATTTTGTATTCTCCATCCGGGCGGATGTGAGTTTAGATATTTGTTAAAAATTTTGTTGATTAATGAATTTAACATCCGGGTGGATGTTGTTCTATGTTTATATGGTTTGTTTGTACAAAATTTTTTGTTGTTGTTTGCCCTTTATTTTTAAGGTAATTGGTGGATGAAGCAAGTTTGCTTCTTTGAACAATAAGTGATGCACTTCACCATTCATTGAGTGTGATGATAAAATTCTAAGTTGGTGCACACAAAGGTATTCTGTTTTGTGCTTTGTAGGATGTCAGTATGTTTATGAACTTTGTGCTTTACATAATTTTCAAGCTTTTCTTCATTTTGCATTTTTGTTCATTTTGGAATCAATTAGGACACAACCACAAATGTGAGTCCCTCCATTGTTCATAAATATTGAGAGATTTTGTAATTGTTGTTTAGCTCGTATGATTCATGTTTAATCTTGTATTCATTTGCAAACCTTGGAAACATTGAAATGATCTAGGAAATTTTTTATTATGAGAAAAACCACCAATCCAAATAAACTTCAATTTTACCTTGTGAGAGGTGTGAGCACTTGCTAGCCATGTTGAGCCTTGAAAGTGGAATTAATCTTACATCAACCCGTCGAATGATCAAAGGAATACACTCATTAGTGGGTTGTTGATGCTAAAAAGAAAATCAATGTGATTCATTCTAGTTTTTTTTTATATACACTTAACCTTTTGTTTGAACATACTTTTGAAGAACATTGCACATTAAATATGGCATGGTTTAAAGTTGGGGAGAGTGGTTCTAGTTTGTGAAAAAGAAAAAGAAAAGGTGAATTGGTGCCTCTTGTGAAAAAGAAAGAAACATGAAACACTATTTTGTGCTATGCTTTGCACTCCAAAGGGAGTTGCTTGAAAAGAAAATTAAAAATAGCATTCTAAATAGAATGAAAGAGTGCACCATAAGAAAAGAATAGAAAAGAAAAGAAAGGATTGAATTGAATTGTTGTGAGGTTTGTCTAAGTGGGTTATTGGCATGTTTTTCATTGTTGAAAATTTTTGTTAACCACTTTGTTTCAATGGCCTTTTACAAATATCCCTTTCTTGTCAAACCTTGCCAAGTTACAACCTTTAGAAGCCCTTAAGAGATCTTTGTTTCCTTGGTTTTCTTGTTGAATTGGTTTGATGAATGCATGAATTGTTCTGGATGCTGACACTTTTGCTAATGAGTGTGTTTTGTCCCTTGTATATATTGAGCTAGGCTCATTTGAATAAATTAGGTGATTCCAATTTGAACATTTGTTTGCTTATGATTTATGCTTGTTATTTATGTTTAGAAGTTAGTTCATTTATATGTTTTCATTCTTTGTAAGGCTGAGCGGTACTTGTGTGCGTGTTCATTTGGTTTGAACCATTAATTTTTGTTAGTGTTTGTTTCCGGTTTTCCGCTTGCTTCTGTTCTATTTTACCTTCATTTGAGGACAAACAAAGAAACAAGTTGGGGAGAGTTGTTAGGTGCTAAAAAGTGTTAATATTTAGATTAGTTTTTAGCACCTTTTTGTGAGCTTTATTTGTAAATCCAAGCCATTTCCCATTATTTCTGTTTTATAACCGTTTTCTGGCTAATTTCGTTATTTGACTTATCTATTTAACTTTTGTGTTTTTATTGCAGTTTTTGCATGGAAGTGTGAAGAATGGAGCTATGAAGGCCCCACAAAAGCAGTTTTGGGAAATAATCATTTTTGGAGCATGCTTGAAGCGTGCTCAACGCGCTGATAGGAGTAGTTACAAAAGGTTACACGCTCAGCGGGGTCCTTAGCCCGCTCAGCACGCTCTTAGGCGATTTATTTTGTAAGTGGAGCCCGCTCAGCGCGCTCCGCGAATCTCAGCCCCTTTTTAAGTTGTTTTGTTCAGAATTTTAGAGGATTCTTTTTACACTTTTAGATCAAAATACATTATACACTGTAGCACTTCGTCTTTGGAAGATTGAAACCATCATTTTGTCGAGAAATCGTCGTTGATGCTCGATTCTCTTCTCCCGATTCTTGTTGATCAAGCTACCATGAATATGTGTAGCTAATTTCTCTTTTGTGTCAAGGTTAGATGGTAGGTAAACCTTTCCTTTGTATGTATATGGATTGATTCTAGCTTGTGAACTCTTGGATGATGAATGTATGATGAAAAACTTTGTTTATATGGTTTATTCTTTGTGTTGGTTCATGATTGAGAAATGTGTTCCTACTCTTTACCTAGGTGTTTCATCCATCAATGTCCATTGGCTAGAGATAGTAATGTGTGTTGATGTTCACCAAATATTGAACTTTAATGTTGTCATTTTGATAGTTTGTGTGAGAAATCAACAAAGGATCAAAATGGCAAAACTCACAATATGTGTTAGAGATAAACATATTAGGAGGATATGTGATTGTATTTATCATTTAACCGAGTTCATTAGCTTAACGATTATATATATGCAAAGTGGTTTGTCGAACCCTAATCTTGACATGCTTTTATAAACCATTAAAAACAATCTCTTTACTGCTTTTAATTAAATTTGAATGCGAACGCTACGAAACCAACCTAAAACCCCTTGTTACTTTAAAGTTTGAAACGTTACGACTGTAGAACGGCTGCGATATCACCGAACAATCCCTGTGGATCGATAACAAAACCCTAACTCTATTTGTATTTCAACAGTTTCCCCTTGCTTCATGTAAAACAAATCAAACTCTTGCTTTAGTGTATTAATACGAGCCATCCTAACATCATTAGTGCCCTCGTGGGCTACTTGTAAAGCATCCCGTATGGCTTTGGTCGTTTCACAATGGGAGACTCGATAATACTCGTCAACTCCCAAGGAGGAGATGATCATATTACGAGCCTTCCAATCATAGTTGTACTTTTTCTCGTACTCCTCATTCCATTGAGCGTCGGGTTTAGGAACGACAACACCTTTCGCATTTGTCATAGTAATTTCCCTGGGACCGTTTAAAATAACGTTCCAAACCTTCCGATCTATGGAATTTATATGAACGCGCATACAATCCTTCCAGTAGCTGTAATTTTCGCCTGTAAAAACTGGAGCTCTATTATAAGCCCCTTTAGGTTCGTTCGCCATGATCCAAGAAGTTTTACCGAAGCACCAGAATTAACGGGAGCTCGTGATACCACTTGTTAGACGACGACTATGGATTTAGAAGGGGGGTTTAATAGATCCCTAGAGTTTTACACGTAAATGGTTACTAAAAATTTGTTTTAAAAAAATTAACGGAAGCAAACCACTGGATTGTACGTCTACCACGAATCTGCTACTAAAAGGATCGGATATGCACGAATATATTGAGAATGAGTACGGAAGAGAAAAATTTAGTTCAATTACTACACTTATAATGCAATCAACAAAATATCGCTTGCTTGATGTTTAATCCAAACCAACGAGGTAAAACGATAAACAATTAAAAGCAATGCGTTCGATTTTTTCTTTGAGACAAATTATCAAACACCTGGTGTGCGTAAACACACTAAGTGCATAATTTCTATGGAAGGTAATGTAAAGCTGCTCCAAGATACAATTCAAGGAATTGTATCAATTTAACAAAACAGTTTATTAGCTTACGATTACACTACGACAGAAATTTCAATAACTTGCGACTTCACGAATTCGAACAAACTGAAATGTAAAAGAGTTAAGGAAAGAGAGAACAAACGAGATTTGATTAGGCAGTTCCCCAATCGTCATCGCTTTGGGTACGTCTACCCACAACTCCACAATTGGAATTGATATATATATATATATATATATATATATATATATATATATATATATATATATATATATATATATATATATGTAGCTGTTGCAAATTATTTATTACAAGAGAAGAACAATGAACATCCAAACCCTCGAACGTCTTCGATCGTTGATGCAGAGTCTTCTCTCCCCTTGATTCAAGATGAATCAAGTCCTTCGAATATGGTTGATCCAATTACCGTCCCATGCTACTAAACCGAAAGAACCCACCGTTCTTCGGTTACCTTCACTCGATCAATTGTGATCTACCAAAAATTCGAACCCAAACCTCTCTTCTACGATCCTCCGATTACAGCTACTAAACCGAATAATTGCTCCAATCTTCGGTTACCTTCGCCCGGTTGAATCCCTATAGAATGAAACAGTTTGTGCAAAACCCCCCAAAATCTACTCGATTCTTGGAGGACAAAACCAACTGGTTTTATTCAAGAAACACCTACCAAGCTCTCAACCCAGAAAATGAAGATCACACTTCCTAAATTCTGAACGTTATCACTTCGAACAATGGGCGACACAAACAAAGATGATTATGTGTGATTGTTTGTTTACTCAATGAAGAAGATGAAGATGAAGGGAGAAATGGCATATATTTTCACGTTTCTTGTTATTTTCATAATGAGATGACCAAAACTATTTATAGAGAATTAATTGACCCACTAAAAGTTATAACAGAACTAATAGAAAAAAATTTAAGTGAAAAATGCAGCTCAGGAGTGTTTGGGTCGACACATGACTTAAAGAGGTTCAGCATGCGCTGACCCGTGGAAAATGCTATGCAGGATTGGTCTTTATGCGTCGACCCACAAGCACCATGCGTCGATGCAAAGTTGCCTTTTCTGCCTTCCCAGAATCATGTGCTTACCCACATATTTCACTAGGTTTGTACCATTATTTATGCGTCGACTCATGTACTGGGAAGGTTAGCGCATGAACTGTGTTTTTTATAGGAAATGCAATTTTTGCACATTTTCAACTGACCAAAGTACAGACAAATATACTAGACACCAGTAAAATGATAATGAACATTTATTTATGGGAAAGACAAAGTCCTATACATCTAGACATATGAACAACAATGATTAGACGCAATTTGCCCGACAAGTGAAGTGATACCGCTCAAATTACAATCTAGTACTCAGCACATATGTTGACATCATTATAACGAAATAGATGAAAGACCCTAGCCCTTACCGTTTATTGTATATATAAGTCTAGAGGAAAAGGTTAATTCATATTTTAAGATTATAAGTCTAAAGGACATGCAGATCGTATTTTAAAATCCCAAAACAAAATAAGGAAAACTAAGGCCATAACTGATCACCATAAGATAACAATAATAAATACATTTTTATTATTATTAATTTAAATCATGTTAATTAAATAAATCAAATTAAATTTTGATAAATGATCACACTACGCAGAGTAGCCGGGAGTTCAGCTGCCCGATCAATGATCCTTTTAATGAACAATTCATTTGAAATCGGTGTCATTATTCACATCAACACTTGATACTTTCCATAAACATTAAAGCACAACTTTTGTGTCATCACAACCCTAATCACATACCTTTTTGACATCACAACCCTTATGCCGTCATGAACCCAGATGCAACAACTTCATACTGTCAAAACACCATGATCAATAATTCAGTATGATTGATCGACATGTTATTGCTTCGCCATACTAACGCCGGATTCTGAAGCAAATGAACATAGATCGCTCAAAATAATAATAATCATTACGTGATTGAATGGACGAAATAGAAACAATATATCCAATATACCATCTTTGCACCAGAGTTACTTATATCACATATAAAATTTTATCGATCAGATTTATGTAACTTCAGGACGATCGATGTATCGCTGCTTCACCATACTAATGTCAGATTCCGAAGTATAGTCAATATCGATCATCCAAATCGTATACAGCTTGATGCCAAAATTCAATTATTCAATTATAGTTTAATTTATTTTGTGTTTTAATATAATTAAAATAAGAAGTACAGAAAATAAACAGCTATCAGATGCATGGTTTTGTAAGTGGCTCTGATACCACTGAAGGGAAATCACGATCCAAAACGCAAAGGAAATTAAAATTTTTCCTTTAGTGATCCTTATGAATGGGCATGATCAGTGATAGAAATTGTTCTGGACTGGGCAGAAGCTTTGCCCTCAGCATAGTAAGGCCTAATCCAGTCCAGCCATTGGCCAGGCCCAATGGCCAGAAACTAGTCGTTGGGCAGAAACTAGCCGTTGGGCAGAAATTATCCGTTGGGCAGAAGCTAGATGTTGGGCAGAAACTAGTCGTTGGGCAGAAACTAGCCTTTGGGCATGTCCCCTCACTCGCTTAACAATTCACACGACCAACTGCCTCCCCGAATCTCACAGAGACAGTTGGACCAGGTCAAAGGGCCACGTGATTTGCCCTCCACCTGGTAGTCTCTCACTGGTCAACCAGATGCCTTGGCCACGTGAGAGACCTTGGCCCCGTGTTGGGGGTTCTATACCCTCTCACTTGAGAGGATCAGGTATCCAATATCAAACATTAAATACCTCTATATTCGTACTTGCTTTCTCTCTTTTGACCAAACACTTACTTTGGCATCGGAGTACCTTGCAGGTACAACCCCCCTTTCCTCTCCTACAAACATCCGTATATGTCATACACAAAGGCCGTGATGATCCAGTATGATCACCTCCGATCAGTGGCGCCGTCTGTGGGAAACTAGCTTCCCCGTCTGTTGATTCAAGATCCCTTCTTTTTTAAGACCAAAGCTCTCCAAACTTTTTTCGATCATCATGGCCTCCACCAAGAACGATGCTGCTCGCCAAGACTCTGTTGTTGCCGTAGCGACTGATAACACCGACGACGCCTTTGCCGGACCAGTTTTTCAGGAAACTGACTAACGGGATAGGAAAACTGCGTCCCCGACCCCTGATGAAGTGAAACCTCGAGCACCAGCTGCTGAACGCGTTTTCGAACCCATTCTGGTTCCGCAAAACGCTGACTCAAGCACAACTACTCTCATCGCCTCCCTCAACAGATCAAACCTCTTGATCTTCTAGCTAGGGGAAAAGATCAGCGCCCTCGAGCACGTTGTAGCGAGTGATTTTTGGATGTGGTTGCGAAGCACGATCGCTCTAGTACTACAGTTCGATTCATTTTTTATCCTATTAAAGCTGATGAAGGAAGGGAAATAGATGTCTCCAATTAACCCTGCTTGCAAACTGAGGTTAAACAGCAGTCTGTTAGGTTACAAATGCTACAAAGATTCGGGGTCTCTATTGGGTGTATTTTGTTTAAAAGTGGTGTTCGTTTGATTGGTGGGAGGTTTAGGACTGATGTATGAAAGTATGGGATTTTGAGTTTTTGTTTAGTGTGCTCGCTAAGATATTTTCTTTCAATCTTATGCCTACGTATTCCCGTTTACCGAAACAGGGAAATCAGAGCGTTCGTAGTTCCTCCTATTCTATGGGAGGAAATGGTTGTTTTGGTGTCTTGTTCAAAGCCCAAGACGTGAAGCGAAAGGTGGTTTGTATCTTGTTCAAAGCCCAAGATGTGAAGCTAAAGGTGATTTGTATCTTGTTCAAAGCCCAAGATATGAAGCTGAAAGGGTTTGACTTTAGAGAGAATTTGTCATCTCTAAAGAGGGGGTTGTATGTCACAACTGTTTATAAAGGAGAATTATTTTAACCGGGATGTGTGAATCTGACAATGCCATAATTTCCTTTATAGGGGAGTTCCAACCTGAAGGAGAAGACTTTAACTAAGTGTAGAGCAATGCTATCTTTCCTTAGGAATTTCTCATGCTAAAAGAGGGACAGTGGCATGGATGTAGATGATCCAGAGGCTTGTCGCTTACAGCGATTAGATGAAGGGGAAGGAGTTGTTGATGTTTGTGTACTGTGAACGAGGCACAACTTTGATGCTAAAAGGTTGATTGGATCAACCAGTGGTTTTCTTATACAAAGCCTAAGAGGAGGCTAATACGTGTCTCGTACAAAGCCCGAGAGAGAGGCCAAAAGGGGTTGATCCTACAAGAGGATCTTTTATACTCAACAAGAGAGTGTTTTTGTATCTCGTACAAAGCTCGAGATGGAGGATAAAATTTGTTTGGCTCAATAAGAACCTTTTTGTATCTCGTATAAAGCCCGAGATGGAGGCGAAAAGGTGATTGACTCAACGAGGGAGTCTCTTATGTGTCTCGTACAAAGCCCGAGAGAGAGGCTAAACGTTGTTTGCTCCACTGGGGAGAATCATTGTATAAAGCCCAAGAGGAGGTTGTGGTGCTGTTTCAGTTGAGTGACAGGTCCAGTATGCTGATTTAAAGAGAAAATCAGTTCTTATATGAGTAACACTGTACTCAAGGATTTGATTTGAGGACCAGGGTTATTCCCGATTCTTTAAGGAAACCGGAAATCCAAAGGGTATTGAGACTGTCCGAGTCTACGGGTTTCCTTCCTATTTAATGAAGGGGTCACTTGAGAATGTCTTTGAGACTCAAGGATATTAGACTGTCCGTGTCTAGGGTTTCATCTTTTGTACTATGCTTTGAGAAACAGTAGTAGACTCTTTGAAAGGACTGTTCTATGAAGATGACTAGGTTCTGTTCCTATACCTCTAGGAGGTCGTCGGGACAATTTGTACGAAGCCCAAGAGGAGACTGGAGACTTTTAAGAAGCCGATCGGTCCTTGTACGAAGCCCAAGAGGAGGCTATCATTCCCGGAGGAAGAGATCATTATACGAAGCCTAAGAGGAGGCTGTGAATACTTCTAAGAAGCCGACGAGTCCTTGTACTGAGCCCAAGAGGAGGCGGGGTTACTTTTAGGAAGCCTGTGGATCCTTATACGATGCCCAAGAGGAGGCCGATGCTTTTAAGAAGCCTGTGGGTCCCTAAACCCCGAGAAATTCAAGAAAGGCTATTCACGAGGAATAGATCAAGCTAGGAAAGTTCGAGAATTTGGAAGAAACTCAAAGATGCCATTCACAGAGAATACATTCATCACTGGGAGTAGAGTTTCTTGACAATTCCTAATGAGGACAGCCGAAGAGAAGACTGTATCTAGTGATCCTATTGGGGATCTAGTTGTCTATTTCTAAGAATAAACGAAACGGCTTTTCCTAGTTCTAGACGTAGTTGCCACGGAAACTCTAAATATCTATACTATTATTACACAGTTGATATGAGTTTATGAAAGAAGACTTACTACGAAACATCCCCACAATACAGTTATATGTATATGAAAGCGGTAAATGAAAGCGTATAAACACTTACTCGGTTGTAGAGCTTCCATGCTGTTTGGTTAGTTGTTCAACAAAGACAGATTGAAAAACAACAGTATATTCAAAATCAAAGGAGAAAGTGCTTTGAAAAAGAAAGATTTAGGGCTTACAGCTCAAGGAGAGGCCCAAGGTTTTATCAGTAAGCGCACTGTTGAATTTGTACAGAGGGACTTATACAAGTGACTGTGGCCCAAAAAGGTTTTCTATACAAAGAGATGGGTCTTACACTCTCTCAAGAGCCCCAAAAGGTTTAAAGAAAAAGAGTGGGGCTTATAACACGAGGGTAGGCCCAGTTGATTTTTCCATTTAAAATGGCGATCGCGCCGAGGTTTTCTTTTAACTCAGAGGGACTTATACAATAAGTGAGGCCCAAAATTGTTTTGGTTAAAAGGGGGTTGGGTCTTACACTCTATTAGAGGCCCAAAAGTTTTGAATGGGTCTTATAGCTCAAGGAGAGGCCCAAGAAGTTTTTTAAAAGGGCGACGATCGCGCCGTTTGTTTTTGACGGTATCGGGACTTATACAATGCACTGAGGCCCAAAAATGATTTGGTCAAAAAAAGGATTGGGTTTTACACTCTATTAGAGGCCCAGAGTGTTTTGAAAATGATTTATGAGGGTTGAATTAATCCAAAAACCCTAATATGTTTTCAAAATGTGTTTTAATTGAATAAAAATTCAATTAAAATGATCAAAATTGTTTAACATATGGAAAACAAATTGTGATCTTGGATTAATGCTTCAAAAATTAAGTATTGACCTACAAAATAATTAGAAGGCATTAAAAGTTGCAAAATCAAGGTGGCAAAAATATTTTAAATGTTAAAAACAATTAAAACATTAATTCTTTGCAAAAATATCGATTATATAAAATAAATAATATTTTTGGGATTTTTTGGGAAAATAAAATATTTTAACATTTTTGTGAATTATTAAAAAAGGAATCAACTCAAAATCATTAAAACTCAGAGAGAAATTAATTTTTGAATCAATTAAATAAAATCACAAAATTCAAATATTTGAATTTTCAAAAAATGGCGCAAAGAACACACCAAGAACACGCGCGTGTTCTGGGTTTGCCCAGATTTGCATTTTCTCTCCAATCTCACTGAATACTTGATTATATCATGCAATCCACATACCAATCAACTCGTTTCAACCTCACGATCATGTCTATGACAATTAATTTCATTTAAATTAAGCATAAAACAAGAAATCACGAAAAATCCTCAAGAACCCTAATTTATGCATGAAGGCTAGGATTTTTGATACACGATTCAAACAATACAATTAATTGAGGGGAAACATTCCATGCATGATGATGAACATATGGCCAAATTATTGTGCAGCAAAAATTGCATGGATCATAGAGTTAGAAGAGCTCATGCTTACCACTTGCAGCTGGTGATCGTGATCTGTGTTGGAGGTGTTACAGCCAGGTTCCAATGATCTGGATAGCTTCCGTAGGTGCCATGGAGTGTGTCTGAATGCTTGGAATGGATTGAAATGATCTGGAACTTGAAATGGTACCCCAACTGCAAATCTGTCAAGAACTTGAGCAATTGGCTGGTGATTTTGTGAAATCTGTGTTCCAGATGTTATGTGAGTGTTTGGATCACTTCTATATGATGTATGTGAGGTGTGTGTGTGATTGGTTTGATTGGAAAAGCACTCAAACTCAAAACTCGATAGTGACTTGCCTTATAAGGCAAAATTGGAGTGAAAGAAGAGATTTTGAGGAAAGCAACTGTTTGATGGATTTGGTGTACTCAAATTGATCACAATTGAGCTCTATTTATAGTAGAGCAAGTTTGTTTTGCAAGGAATAGTGAATGGCAACTGCTGAGTAGGTCTGGCCAATGTTGGCAAATGAAAATCCAAGTCTACTCTAGCCATTGACTAGAGGTTAGGGCACAGGCTGCTGGTCCCCTTGGTCTTGGATAAGTCTTGACTGAATTCAGTTGCTAAGAGCTCAGTTCATGCCACCTTGATGCTTCCATTGAATGCTCTAATCCAAAATTGGAGTCTTGTCCCTATTTTGGCAATTCTAGGTTCAACATGCTATTTCTTATTCCAAAGACTTTGGAGGCTTGGCTCAGTGATTGTCCCCTTTAGATTCAATCCTCAGAGGTGTCCAAGTGGATAGGAGCATTTGGATTTGGCTGATTTTGGCAAATCGACCAAAAGTGCAAAAATCTGCCTTGCCTTGGCAGATTTCAGCAAGGCAACTTGCCAATTTCATATCTCATGGCACAAATTGAATTTGGCAATGTTCTTGGCCATTTTGGAAAGCCCTTACATGATACAACAACTGTTTGAACATGTTTGGTTTTGATCTCTTTTGAATCCAAGTGAAAAACCCCCCTACATTTGGAAAAAAGTAAAGGCAGATTCTGACTTAGTGAAATTTTCACTAAGTGTTGGAACAAAGTGACTTTTCTTGATTTTGATCACTCCATAACTCAAAATCCATGAGGAATTTGGACATAGGTCAGTATGAAGCTTTTGTAGAGGGCAATGTGATCTACAAATCAAGCTTTGAATGGGGAACAATGGCCTTGTGGTTTAGGAGTTATGGTCCTCCAAAGTTAGCACATTAGTGTCACTTTTTCCATAACTTAGAAATTTTTCTAAGTTTTTATGGTTACCCCTTTTACAAGTTATCCCACTTTCTTTGATTTTTCTTGATGAATGATGATTCAAATCATACATTAACATCATTTTAGGGTTAAAAATCCATTTTGGTGAAAAATCTCAAAAAGTCAAAGTTGACTTTTGTGCACAGTTGACTTTTTATTAGATGAATTCCAAACTGTGCAATTCTTCAGGAAATCATGTCCTTAACCTAAATCAAACTTGATGGACATGTTCCATGGGTGTCATAGGGTATATTGAATCATGTCTTAGGGTTTGGGAGCATGTCCTGGTCAAAAGTCAAAGTTACAGTTGACTTTCCTCGCGAAACCCTAATTGTGGTGCAGATGAAATTGAGACTTGTTGCTCAAGCTTCTTGGATCAATCCATTATTCCAAATGGATCAATATGGTATATTAGAGACCCTCAAATCATGCCTTGAGGTCTTGGTTCATGATTTGTCCCAAAAGTCAACTTAGGGGTGAATTAGGTCAAGAAACCCTAATTCCTGATTTTTGATGAATGCATCCCCTGAGGCAAAATTGACTTGATGATTGGGTTCATGATGTCCCATGGAGTATTGTCATACCCCAAATTTTGACCACCTAGATTTCCCATTATTGTGCAAATCATCATCACAATATGGATGAACCATCATGCCTCACCAAATGCATCAAGGGTTGCTGAGCATCCACTACAGTCAAACGTAGGGTTTCAAGCCCTCTCTGAGTGCTTAGACAAAGGATCAATCAAGGAATGACATGATCTTCAACTTGTCTAAACCTCTCAAACATACACAAAGGATCAAAAAGGGACTCCCACTTCAAGGATTAAGCACAAGGTTGCTCCGTTCTAGGTGGATCAAGTCTCAAGATCGCCAGTATCACCAAATTAGGGTTTTGGTCGACCAGGGACTCTAGATGGAAAATTTCATCTGGACACAAGCCAAAGATCCAAAACACAACCTAATATACTCCATGGAACCTCATGGACCCAGTCATCAAGTCAATTTGACCTCAGGGGATGCATCCATCAAAAATCAGGAATTAGGGTATCTAATAAACTATATTGATCCATTTGGAACAATGGATTAATCTAAGAAGCTTGAGCAACAAGTCTCATTTTCATCTGCCACAACAATTAGGGTTTCGCGAGGAAAGTCAACTGTAACTTTGACTTTTGACCTGGACATGCTCCCAAGCCCTAGGACATACCTAAATATACCCTATGACACCCATGGAACATGTCCATCAAGTTTGATTTAGGTCAAGGACATGATTTCCTGAAGAATTGCACAGTTTGGAATTCATCTGATAAAAAGTCAACTGTGCACAAAAGTCAACTTTGACTTTTTGAGATTTTTCACCAAAATGGATTTTTAACCCTAAAATGATGTTAATGTATGATTTGAATGATCATTCATCAAGAAAAATCAAAAAATGTTGGATAACTTGTAAAAGGGGTAACCATAAAACTTAGAAATTTTTCTAAGTTATGGAAAAAGTACCACTAATACACTAACTTTGGAGGATCATAACTCCTAAACCACATGGCCATTTTTTCTCATCCAAAGATGGATTTGTAGCCCTCATTACCCTCTACAAAAACTTCAACTAGACCTAAGTCCTATTCATTAAGGATTTTGAGTTATGGAGTGATCAAAATCAAGAAATCACACTTTGTTCCAACACTTAGTGAAAATTTCACTAAGTCAGATTTTGCTTCACTTTTTGCCAAATGTAGAAGGATTTTTCACTTGGAATCAAAAGAGATCAAAACCAAACTTGTTCAAACAGTTGTTATATCATGTAAGGGCTTTCCAAAATGGCCAAGAACATTGCCAAATTCAACTTACCCCATGAGATATGACATTGTCAAGTTGCCTTGCTGAAATCTGTCAAAGGCAAGGCAGATTTTGCATTTTGGCTCGATTTGCCAAAATCAGCCAAATTCAAATGCTCCTATCCACTTGGACACATCTGAGGATTGAATCTAAAGGAGACAATCACTGAGCCAAGCCTCCAAAGTCCATGGAACAAGAAATAGCATGTTGAACCTTGAATGGCCAAAATAGGGACAAGACTCCAAATTTGGATTGAAGCATTCAATGGAAGCATCAAGGTGGCATGGACTGAGCCATTCTCATCTGAAATCAGTCAAGACTTATCCAAGACCAAGGGAACCAAAGCTCTGTGCCCTAACCTCTAGTCAATGGCTAGAGGAGACTTGCATTTCCATTGGACAACATTGGCCAAACCTACTTACCAGCTGCCATTCACTATTCCTTGCAAAAAAAACTTGCTCTACTATAAATAGAGCTCAATTGTGATCAGTTTGAGTACACCAAAGCCATCTAACAGATGCTTTCCTCAAAATCTCTTTCTCTTGGCAAAAATGCCTTTCTTAGCAAGGTAGCTATCGGGTTTTGAGTTTGAGAGCAATTCCAATCAAACAAATCACTCACACACCTCATATACATCACATATGAGCTGATCAAACACTTAGATCACTTATGAAAAACCAATTTCACAAAATCACCAGCTGGTTGCTCAAATTTTCAATCAAGTTGTAGCTGAGGTACCACAAACTGATCCAGCCAATTTCAATCAAGTCCAACTATTCAAACACACTCCATAGGGTGTAGGGAAGCTGTTCAGATCATTAACTCTCATCTGTAACACCTCCAAATCAAAAATCACATTGCACTTGCTGTCACGGCTTGGAGGTAAGCACATACTTGGTCATCTCTCAATCCATGCATATTTCCTCGCACAATAATTTGGCCATATGTTCATAATCATGCATGGAATGTTTTCCCTCAATTAATTGCATTGTTTGAATCGTGTATCAAAAATCCTAGCCTTCATGCAGAAATTAGGGTTCTTGAGGTTTCTTTGTGATTTCATGTTTTATGTTTAATTTAAATGAAATTAAGTGTTATAAACATGATCGTGAGGTTGAGATGAGCATAATGATATGTGGATTGCATGATATGATTACGTATTCAGTGAGATTGGATGGAAAACGCAAATCAGCCAAACCCAGAAAAACGCGCGTGTTCTTGCTTGTGTTCTTGGCGCCTTTTTCACAAATTCAAATATTTGAATTTTGTGATTTTGTTTAATTGATTCAAAAATTAATTTCTCTCTGAGTTTTAATGATTTTGAGTTGATTCTTTTTTTAATAATTCACAAAAATGTTAAAATATTTTATTTTATCAAAAAATCCCAAAAATATTATTTATTTTGTATAATTGATATTTTTGCAAAGAATTAATATTTTAATTGTTTTTGACATTTTAAATATTTTTTCCACATTGATTTTGCAACTTTTAATGCTTTCTAATTATTTTGTAGGTCAATACTTAATTTTTGAAGCATTAATCCAAAATCACAATTTGTTTTTCACATGTTAAACAATTTTGATCATTTTAATTGAATTTTTATTCAATTAAATACATTTTTGAAAACAAATTAGGGTTTTTGGATTAATTCAACCCTCATAAATCATTTTCAAAACACTTTGGGCCTCTAATAGAGTGTAAGACCCAATCCTTTCTTGACCAAATCATTTTGGGTCTCACTGTATTGTATAAGTCTCGATACCGTCAAAAACAAACGGCGCGATCGTCACCCTTTTAAAAAAAAAAACCTTTTGGGCCTCTCCTTGAGCTATAAGACCCATTCAAAACTTTTTGGGCCTCTAATAGAGTGTAAGACCCAACCCCTTTTGAAAACCAAATTATCTTGGGCCTCAGTCATTGTATAAGACCCACTGCGTTTTCAAAATCTCGGCGCGATCGCCATTTCAAAAGAAAAAAATCAATTGGGCCTACCCTCGTGTTATAAGCCCCACTTTTTTTCTTTAAAACTTTTTGGGCCTCTTGAGAGAGTGTAAGACCCAACGCCCTTTGTACAGAAACATTTTTGGGCCTCAGTCACTTGTATAAGTCCCTCTGTACAAATTCAAACAGTGCGCTCACTGATAAAACCTTGGGCCTCTCCTTGAGCTGTAAGCCCCAAATCTTTCTTTTTCAAAGCACTTTCTCCTTTGATTTTGTATATACTGTTGTTTTCAATCTTTCTTTGTTGAACAACTAACCAAACAGCATGGAAGCTCTACAACCGAGTAAGTGTTTACCCGCTTTCATTTACCGCTTTCATATACATATAACTGTATTGTGGGGCTGTTTCACTGTAAGTCTTCTTTCATAAACTCATATCAACTGTGTAATAATAGTATAGATATTTAGAGTTTCCCCGGCAACTACGTCTAGAACTAGGTGACGCTGTTTCGTTTATTCGTAGAAATAGACAGCTAGATCCCCAATAGGATCACCAGATACAGTCTTCTCTTCGGCTGTCCTCATTAGGAATTATCAAGAAACTCTACTCCCAAAGATGAATGTATTCTCCGTGAATGGCATCTTTGAGTTTCTTCCAAATTCTCAAACTTTCCTGACTTGATCTATTCCTTGTGAATAGATTGCCTTGAATTTCTCGGGGTTTGGGGACCCACGGGCTTCTTAAAAGCATCGGCCTCCTCTTGGGCATCGTACAAGGACCCACAGGCTTCCTAAAAGCAACCCCGCCTCCTCTTGGCCTTAGTACAAGGACCCTACGGCTTCTTAGAAGTATTCACAGCCTCCTCTTAGGCTTCGTATAATGATCTCTTCCTCCGGGAATGATAGCCTCCTCTTGGGCTTAGTACAAGGACCCGTCGGCTTCTTAAAAGATTCCAGCCTCCTCTTGGGCTTCGTACAAATTGTCCCGACGACCTCCTAAAGGTATAGGAATAGAACCTAGTCATCCTCATAGAACAGTCCTTTCATAGAGTCTACTACTGTTTCTCAAAGCACAGTTCAAAAGATGACACTCTAGACTTGGACAGTCTAATCTCCTTGAGTCTCAAAGACACTCTCAAGTGACCCCTTCGTTAAATAGGAAGGAAACCCGCAGACTCAGACAGTCTCAATACCCTTCGGATTTCCCGCTTCCTTAAAGAACAGGAATAACCCGGATCCTTGAATCGAATCCTTGAGTACAGTGTTGCTCATATAAGAACTGATTTTCTCTTTTAAAATCAGTATATTGGATCTGTCATTCAACTGAAACAGTTACAATAGCCTCCTCTTGGGCTTTGTACAATGATCCTCCCCAGCGGAGTCAAACGACGTTTAGCCTCTCTCTCGGGCTTTGTACGAGACACATAAGAGACTCCCTCGTTGAGTCAATCACCCCTTTCGCCTCCATCTCGGGCTTTGTACGAGATATAAAAAGGTTCTTATTGAGCCAAACGAATAACAGCCTCCATCTCGGGCTTCGTACGAGATACAAAAACTCTCTTGTTGAGTCAAACAACCTCCATCTCGGGCTTCATACGAGATACCAAAAGACTTCATCGTCAAGTCAAAAACCTTTTAGCCTCTCTCTCGGGCTTTGTATGAGACACATATTAGCCTCCTCTTAGGCTTTGTATAAGAAAACCACTGGTTGATCCAATCAACCTTTTAGCATCAAAGCTGTGCCTCGTTCACAGTACACAAACATCAACAACTCCTTCCCCTTCATCTAATCGCTGTAAGCGGCAAGCCTCTGGATCATCTACATCCACGCCACTGTCCCTCTTTTAGCATGAGAAATTCCTAAGGAAAGATAGCATTGCTCTACACTGAGTTGAAGTCTTCTCCTTCAGGTTAAAATCCCCTTTAAAGGAAATTATGGCATTGCTAGGATTCACATATCCCGGTTAAAGTAATTCTCCCTTATAAACAGTTGTGACATACAAACCCCCCTTTAGAGATGACAAATTCTCTCTAAAGCCGAGGTCTTTCAGCTTCACGTCTTGGGCTTTGAACAAGACACAAATAGACTTTTCAGCTTCACATCTTGGGCTTTGAACAAGATACCAAACAACCTTTCGCTTCACGTCTTGGGCTTTGAACAAGACACCAAAAACCCATTTCCTCCCATAGAATAGGAGGAACTACGAACGCTCTGATTTCCCTGTTTCGGTAAACGGGAATACGTAGGCATAAGATTGAAAGAAAGATCTTAGCGAGCACAATCAACAAAAAAACCAAATCCCATATCTCCATCAATCAAAAGCAGTAATTCAAAAAACACCAGTCCTAACATCCTAATCCTTGTTCCCCGTCAGAAACCTTCTGCCCAGGTAAAAAGAAAGAAAACCAGTATTGGCGAAAATACAAATAACCAGTACAAAGTCCCCCCCACATTGATAGCATTCGTAACTTAACAGACCGCTGTTTAAACTTAGTATGCAAAGCAGGGTTAATTGGAGACATCTATTTCCCTTCCATATTCAGCTTACAATAGGATAAAAAATGAATCGACCTATAGTTTAAGCTCAAACTGCAGAGAGCGACCAGTGCTTAAGAACCGCGTCCAAAATCGCTCGCTACAGAAAAATGGCGCCCACCGTGGGGCCGGGTCTTTCTAAAACTTCTTTTTCCTTTTTTTCTCTTCACTTATGTGAAAGCCACAGATTGGGGCTTCCGCCGGGGAACCCATTTTCTGTCAGGAACTTAGGATTCATAGCTTTTAAAGGTCTAGGATGTTTTAGGACAAATATATATACTGCTTTTCCTAATTGCTATACATGTTTATTTTTCTGCTAATGGGAATGCGGGTGATGCCGTATGTGGAAAGAATGAGTATACACTTAAGATAAGTGATGGCGACGGGGTCGACCATCAACCTCAGTGGAGGCTGACCAACGCAACCCATTCACTCTACTAGCCAATGGGCCGGTTGTTAAGTCTGAGAAGCTGAGGAGCCAAACCCTTTCGTAGTGCAGAAACTATCGGAAATAGTTGTTACGCGATACTACCCTCATTTGAGGCTGGTGATCTATTCTCGATGAATGGCACTTACTCTAAGATTGCTTTACAACTCGCTGGCGATCCGCTTGTTGTTTTGCTTTCATGGGAGGAGCTGATGATAATGAGTACAGGTACAAAAATCACCCTAGTATAAACCTTTGGGGATGGGTAGAGCCTTGACTTCATGACAACGACCCTTTGACCCCATGTTTTTTCTATGTTTTTGTGTGCTGCATTCATGCATTCATTTAATAAAACATTAAAACTTTCAAAAAACTTCTCTTCTAGTCGCTCTGTTTTTCAAATTAAACTAAGACTGTGATTGCAAATATCAGAGAAGAGGATTACACTAATGGATTTCGGTAGAAGGAGAACTCACCAGTATACCTTCAAGGTTCCAAAACTAGAGGATTTGAGAAGGTTAGCGAGGATGATCACTAACCCAGAGGCTTTTAGAGCCAAGCACGGAGGTTTGCTACCACTATTAAGAGTCCATGTGATTGAGGGAATCATGGATGCGCTCATTCAGTTTTACGATCCGGTTTATCACTGTTTTGCATTCCAGGATTACCAGCTAGCACCAACGCTGGAGGAGTATTCTCATCTAGTTGATCTACATATCACCGATCGAGCTCCATTTTCTGGACTGGAAGATATTCCAAAGAATCAGACCATTGCAAGAGCAATTCATTTGGATGAGTCTGAGGTCAGGACTCACATGACTACTAAAGGTGGCATCCAAGGTTTGCCAGCCCAGTTCTTGACGAAGAAAGCCCTGTATTTTGCCAGTATAGGGAACATAACTGCTTTTGAAAGCATCTTTGTCTTGCTCACCTACGAGTTATTTTTGTTTCCCAACATTAATAACTTCGTTGACATTAACTCCATTAAGGTTTTTCTCATTGGAAACCCTGTACCGACTTTGCTCGCAGATGCGTATCATTCTGTACACTTAGGAAATTTGTACAGCGGAGGGGAGATCACATGCTGTATACCTCTGCTTTACAAATGGTTTATCTCTCACTTGCCCAAGTCTGCTGCTTTTTGGGATTGTAAGAGTGCCTTACGCTGGTCGCAGAAGATCATGTCTCTTACCAACTCTGATATAGATTGGTGTAATAGGATTTATGAGGGAATCAGAATCATTGACCGTTGTGGAAACTTCCCCAACATACCCCTCATAGGAACTAAAGGAGGAATCAACTACCATCCGATATTGGTTCTTCGTCAATTTGGATACCCGATGAGACACGTCCCACTGGGTTTTCATCTGGAAGGTCTTTTCTTCAAAGAAGGAGAAAACGATAGAGCACTAAAGATGGAAATAGCGCACGCTTGGAAACATGTTCATAAGAAAGGACGAGAGTTTCTAGGAAAACCGGACTGTGTCTCAGTGGAGCCTTATCTCCATTGGGTACAAACTAGAGCTCTCAAGCTGAAGATGCCTTATCCTCGTTACGGAATTCTTCCGCCGAGGGAATCTGTCATGTACTTCATGACGGAAACTGAAAAGCTTCAGGTTACTCTCAACAAAGTCCAGAAGGAGAGAAGGTCTTGGAAGAACAAGTACCGCACCCTCGACATAGAGTGCATCAAAATACATCAATTACTAAAAGAAAAGGATGCTCTGATTGAAATTTTGGAGCAACATGCTGTAGAGAATCAAGATGACCAAAGGAATTTGCTCGCTCCTTTCACCTGGCAAAGGAATGACAACCCGACAATGGCCCAAGAGCCCCGGTCAAAGAAAAGGAAGATATCATAATCAGTACCCGATTTCTCTTCAGAGAGGACTCGAGACCCATTAGCTTAGGTTTCTGTTTCCGCAGCTTGTAATCTACTGTATTTCCATTTCTGTAATCCTTTGAATTCAATAAAAAGGGGTTTCCCCACCGTTTGATATTTGCAATCTAATTGTCGAAGTTTATTTTGATTAAACTTTAAACAATTAATATAATCATTGCATTCATCATTCTTACATCGCGTATTCTTCTTCCCTACGAATCTCACGTTTGTGTCTCGATTCTAGAGTCAAACTGTCTCATTCGTACAATACTCGGGCCAATCGTCAGAAAAAGATGGATGATCTTGAGGAAGAAAACAGAGAGTTGAAGGAAGAGATCGACGCTCTGAGAGAGGATATGAGAAAGCTTCGTAACGACATGCAAGCCATGGCAGAAGCTCAGCTACAACGAACTGTGATCTCAGAGGTCACCTCAACGCCCATAGTAGAAAAGTATGATCCTAGGTATCAGATGCCGAAAGATCGTCCTTGGGGCATGCCTGTTAACTATATCCCGGAAGGATATGTTTCGCCGATCACTGAAGATCAGGGAATCACAACAGAAGCCGCTGGGCCTGAAGGTTACAAACTTCGAGAAAGCGAAGATGCCAGGGGCATACTAAAGACTTTTGAAGGTTACAAACTTCGGGAGACGCCAAGACTCACTACCGTAGTCACGGTACCACCCCCTGTGGTGTACACTGTCCCGGAAGGACAGATTCCACCAACACCTTCTGATAGGAAGGAAACTATGTTTGACAGAATGGAGGAATTCCAGGAGCAATTCTTGGAAATGCAGAAGGAACTGCAAGCCATTCGCGGCCAGGATCTATTCGAAAAGGACGCCGCAGACCTCTGTCTGGTCCCTAATGTGAAAGTTCCGCTCAAATTCCAAGTGCCCGACTTTGAAAAGTACAAGGGTAACTCTTGCCCTCAGAGCCATCTGGTGATGTACGCTCGGCGAATGTCAGCTCAGACGGAGAATCAGGACCTACTGATTCACTACTTTCAGGATAGTTTAACCGGTGCCGCACTCAAATGGTACATGGGTTTAAACCGTGCTACGATTAGCACATTCAGAGATCTTGGTACTGCCTTCGTCTAACAATACAAATACAATTTAGACATGGCACCCGACAGAGATCAACTCAGATCAATGTCGCAAAAGGACAAAGAAACCTTTAAGCAGTATGCTCAAAGGTGGCATGAAATTGCCGCTCAAATTTGTCCACCTCTTGAGGAAAAAGAGATGACAAAGATCTTCTTAAAAACCTTAAGCTCATTTTACTATAACCGAATGGTTGCCAGTGCGCCTAGTGATTTCACCGAAATGGTCGGCATGGGTGTACGTCTTGAGGAAGTCGTCCGAGAAGGACGTTTAGTAAAAGACACTGGATCGACGAGCGGTACTAAAAAATACGGTAGTGCTCTCCCTAAGAGAAAAGAGCAAGATATTGGGAATATCTCTCTCGGAAAGCAAAGGCGACGTTATCAGCCGGTAGCAGCTGTAACTCCAGCTATCAGCCCAGCACCTATTCCTACGTATCAACCTCAGGTTGCGCAGAGCCAACCTGACCAACAAAGGACACAACAGCCTCTTCAGCAGGCTCGTCCTCCATATAACAACAACCGTGCAACACGGCCACCAGGATTTGATCCTATACCCATGACGTACGTAGAACTGTTTCGGTTACTACTGGCTAAGGGGCACATCCAGACTAAGTCTCTTCTTACAGTACCGGAAAATCAGCCTTTTTGGTTTAAGGTGGATCAGACTTGCCCTTATCATCAAGGAGGTTTAGGGCACAACATTGAGAACTGTCTTAATTTCAAGTCTGACGTGCAAAAGCTTGTTAGGAGCGGGCTCTTATCTTTCAAAGATACGAATCCCAATGTTCTTACGAACCCGCTGCCTTAACACGAGAAAGCTGCAGTCAATCTGATTGAGAAAGAGACTAACAATGTCTATCAAATTCATGATGTACTCTTGTTGAAAACTAATCTGGTCAAGATCATTTTAGACAGAGTGGATATGGCCATGTGCCACCTCATAACTATCACCAGTGTGATATCTGCTCTAAAGATAACCAAGGATGTTCGGTAGTGCAATCAGCTCTACAGGAACAAATGGATCTCAGATGGATCCAAGAACACCGAGTTCGTGGAGTTAACATGGTCTACACGAATTCTAACGTCATTCAGAACCACGATATCCGTGCAATGAATGTCAACTTGGTGGCAATGCACTCAAGGCAAAGCCAGTATCATAATCTGCCGCGGCACGATTATAGTTCCTGTCTGACTTGCTCGGTAAACAAACAAGGATGCTCTTTCATACAAGAGGCCCTCCAGCGTCAGATGGATCTTGGATGGATCCAAGACTACCATGATAGGAACCCTTATCAGATCAACATGGTTCAGATCTTTGATATTCGCGTGATGAATACCAACCTGGTAGAGTTACATGCTGAGCAGGTCCGACTCGGATTCTTAATATCACATGACTATCAAAGCTGTAAAGCGGGCTGCGAAAGCGATCGGGGTTGTACCCTTGTCCAGGAAACACTTCAGCACTTGTTAAATCACTGGTGGATGCTAATATACATGGAGGAAGATACTCAGTAGATTAGTATCAGTAATAGAAACCCCACTCGGCGTCAGAGTCAGGATGTCCGATCAGTGGAAGCTAACCTAGTGAGGTTACATTGTATTCAAAGTGGGCGTGGCCAGGTGCCACCACACAACTATGACAGTTGTAGCGTCTGTTCGGAAAGTAACCAAGGGTGTTACCTTGTGAGAGCAGCTCTTCAGGGTCAGGTCGATCGTTGAGAAATTCATCCCTATTCGGGTTCTGGACCCATCAACTGGACGCCAAATTACCTTGCCGAGCAAGTTGAGGATGTTGTCACAATCTCTGGTCATCACAGGACCAGGGATGTTTTTGCCATTATTCCTCTACTTGACGAGTCTAAAGTTCCCAACCGGGAACGGATCGAGATTACTTACGATGGTCAGAAAAATCAGAAAGCTCCCGTAGTCATCTATCTACCGGGACCATTACCGTATGAATCAACTAAGGATATCCCTTACAAATACGGTGCAACGACAATTGAAAATGGAAAGGAAATTCCATTACCCTCCGTTGTGAATATTGCAGACATCAGTCGTGTAACAAGGAGTGGTAGAATCTTCAACCGAGCAGTTGGAGAACGTGACAAAGAAAAGGAACTTCAGACAGAAGCCCCCGATCCACCAGTCGGTCAATCCAGTAATCCCGACCTTTCGAAAAATGATGATGAGATGCTGAAGCTCATCCAAAGGAGTGAATACAACATTGTTGATCAACTGTTACAGACTCCTTCAAAGATCTCGGTATTATCACTGTTACTCAGTTCAGAAGCCCACAGGGAGGCTCTACATAAAGTCTTGGAGCAAGCCTTTGTGGAACAGGATGTAACAATCAGACAGTTCGATAGCATTGTCTCTAACATCACTTCCTGCAACAAGTTGGGATTTAGTGATGAGGAATTACCTGAAGAGGGTAGCCGTCATAACATGGCGCTCAATATCACAGTTAACTGCCAGGACGATGCTTTAGCCAGCGTACTGGTAGACACAGGGTCAGCCCTGAATGTTATGCCGAAGTCCACTTTGATGCAATTATCATTCAAGGGCCCTCCGATGAGAATCAGCGAGGTCGTCGTCAAAGCATTCGACGGATCTAGAAAAACAGTTATCGGCGAAGTTGATCTTCCCATAACTATCGGTCCTCACACTTTCCAAGTCACTTTCCAGGTCATGGACATCCGGGCAACGTACAGTTATTTATTAGGAAGACCTTGGATACATCAGGCTGGAGCGGTTACTTCGACCCTACACCAAAAGCTAAAGTTCGTCCAGAACGGCCAATTTGTCACGGTTTGTGGGGAACAAGCCTTGCTTGTGAGTAACTTGTCATCATCTGTTGGTATAGAACCCGATGAGGTTATTGGAACTCAGTTCCAAGCACTATCAGTGAGCAAGGATAATTATTTCAAAGGAGGAACCTCGATTTCCTCATACAAAGATGCTATCAAAGCGGTCGAGAGTACCGATACGACAGGATGGGGACAACTTGTCATTCCCACTGACAATAAAACGAAGAAGGGTCTTGGTTTTTCTGCTACCTGTACCCGGACAGCTGTCAATGATGAAAGTCTTCATCCCCTTCAAAACTTCTTCCACAGTGGAGGTTTCCTTCGCCCAGTGTCTCAGACAGTTCATGCTATCAACGAGGAAGATCCCTCTGACACGGATGAAGAGTGGAAGTCCTACCTTAACAAGGACGGTTATATGTCTCAGGAAGAGGTGCCTATGCCTTTTTGCTTTCCTACAGAAAGTTCGAGATTTATACCAAGATCAGATGTCGAAATGATCTACGGAGATTGTGATCCTAAAGGATGTCGTGCTCCGCCAAATTCATTAGAGGAAGACACTCTGATGAAAGACAAATTTGACTACAACTACTATGGCCCAATGGCCGGCCTGCCAATGTGGCAACCTTATCCAGGAAATTTGGGGCAAGAGAGTCAGCCGAACGATGAAAATCAGCTGACCATCATTGAACAGAATACCTGTGTCCCCACCATGTCATGGGATCAACACTCAGGTCATTCAAAAACTACTCAACATGAAGATGAATTCGCAACGTTTGCAGGACTTGAGTTCATCAACTATGTTTTTCCTGAGGTCAACGTCATCGAGAGAGATGACTCCTCCAGTTCGAAACAAGTGTGGGACACCTTGGGACAACCGAGTGGAAAATACGACTATATGGTCAAGTACACCGCTCCCGAAAGCTCTCGTATCAAGCTCAAAGATATCTAGCCAACTGGATGGGGAGATACACCTGAGAGCACCAACGCTATGCAAAATGCAACTGAGGAATTCTCCTACGACAATCCTGCCTGGGAGACAGATTCCAATGATCCAGCTCTACCAGAAATCAACGTCATTTCTGAAGACAAATCAAGGAAGGTGCTAGACTTTGTGATTCACCGAGGAGCTCGCCGCCAGTGGGTTGCCGTCGAGGTTCCGAAGATCGTTCATCAGTCAAAGTAATTACCATCTTTTAACCTTTCACCCTGCCCAGGTGAAACGGATGTTTTGATAGGGCTCGCTTTCTGTAAATATCCCTCTTCGCTTCGCCCAAAGCGACAGAGTTTTGTTTTATAGGGCTGTAGTTTCAAGGATCGACTTGTTCATTAATAAAATAACGTCGTTATGTAATTTCCGCATTATTTGCTATTTTCTCTTTTTGCTTTTTTTCAGAAAATGGTAATCCTAAAAAACAATTCAAAAATAAAAACAAGCAGTAAAATAAAACACTGCACACACTTGCATTTTCCTCTATCTCTTCTAAACACGAATCATCACGTCATGCAGATTGCTTGTTTTAAACCCGGTTGAAACATACGATCCGATGCCTTCTCCCAACTTTGAGTTCCCGGTATTCGAGGCTAAAAAAGAAAATGACAACGGAATTCCAGAAGAGATCTCCCGACTACTCAGACAAGAGGAAAGGTCCATTGAACCTCATAAAGAACCGTTGGAAACGGTAAACTTGGGTTCAGAGCAAGAGAGAAAAGAAATCAGGATTGGGGCACTGCTCAGTCCAAATGCCAAAGAGAGTTTGATAAAGCTTCTAAAAGAATTCCCCGATGTATTCGCTTGGTCCTATCAGGATATGCCAGGGTTGGATACCAGCATCGTGGAACATCACTTACCGTTGAGATCGGAATGTCTGCCAGTAAAACAAAGGTTGAGACGGACTCACCCGGACATGGCCATCAAAATCAAAGAGGAGGTGCAGAAACAGATTGACGCAGGTTTCCTCGCCACATCAGAATATCCTCAATGGTTATCCAACATCGTACCCGTTCCCAAAAAGGACGGAAAGGTTAGAATGTGTGTTGATTACAGGGATCTGAACAAGGCTAGTCCAAAGGACGACTTTCCTTTACCACACATTGACATGCTGGTAGACAGTACCGCAAAGTTCAAAGTTTTCTCCTTCATGGATGGATTCTCGGGCTATAACCAGATCAAAATGGCGCCTAAAGACATGGAGAAAACTTCGTTCATTACCCCATGGGGTACCTTTTGCTACAAGGTAATGCTGTTCGGTTTGAAGAACGCTGGGGCAACCTATCAAAGGGCCATGACTACTCTGTTTCATGACATGATACACAAAGAAATCGAAGTGTATGTCGATGATATGATTGCAAAATCAAAAATAGAGACTGAGCACGTTGAACATTTGTCAAAATTGTTCGAACGTCTAAGAAAATTCAAGCTTCACTTGAATCCCAACAAGTGCACCTTCGGTGTCCGTTCAGGGAAACTACTAGGGTTCATCGTCATCCAGAAAGGGATTGAAGTTGATCCTGACAAGGTCAAGGCCATTCAAGAAATGCCTTCTCCGAAAACTAAAAAACAAGTCAGAGGATTCCTGGGACGTTTGAACTACATCTCCAGGTTCATATTCCTTATGACCGCTACTTGTGCGCCGATCTTCAAATTACTGAAAAAGAACCAGGACTGCATTTGGTCAGAAGATTGCCAAACCGCCTTCGACAGTATCAAGGAATATCTGTTGAATCCTCCGATTCTATCACCTCTAGTGGAAGGAAGACCACTGATTATTTACCTCACAGTCCTAGAGGACTCAATGGGATGTGTACTTGGCCAACAAGACAAAACCAAACGGAAAGAGTCTGCCATTTACTATCTGAGCAAGAAATTCACCGACTGCGAAACTCGATACACGATGCTCGAGAAAACTTGTTGTGCTTTGGCTTGGGCAGCCAAACGTCTTCGCCAGTACATGATTTGCCACACCACATGGTTGATCTCAGAAATGGATCCAATCAAGTATGTATTTGAAAAACCTGCTCTCACGGGAAGGATTGCCCGTTGGCAGATGTTGCTATCAGAATATGACATAGAGTATCACGCTCAGAAAGCCGTTAAGGGAAGTATTTTAGCCGATCATTTGGCCCACTAACCGATTGACGATCAAGAATCAATCGGGTTTGACTTCCCAGACGAAGATGTCATGTATCTAAAAATGAAAGACTGCGATGAACCATTACCCAGTGAAGGGCCAGAACCAGGTTCCCAATGGGGACTGATCTTTGACGGAGCAGTTAATCATTATGGAAACGGAATTGGGGCAATCATTGTTACCCCTCAGGGTACCCACATTCCTTTCACAGCTCGACTTACGTTCAAATGTACGAACAACGAGGCCGAATATGAAGCATGTATCATGGGTCTCGAGGAAGCGATTGATTTAAGGATCAAAAACTTGGACGTATACGGCGACTCAGCCCTGGTTATCAATCAGATAAAAGGAGATTGGAACACATACCAATCAGGATTGATTCCTTACAAAGACTACGCAAGAAGGTTGCTACCTTTCTTCAACAGAGTTGAGTTTCATCATATCCCTCGTGAGGAGAATCACATGGTTGATGCTTTAGCCACTCTCTCTTCCATGATTAGTGTAGGTCGATGGAATGACATACCTAAGATTGACATAATGCGCCTTGAACGGCCAGCTTACATCTTCACGATCGAAGCAGTCATAGATGACAAACCTTGGTATCACGATATCAAATGCTTCCTTCAGAAACAAGAGTACCCATCTGGGGCACTCAGAAAAGATAGAAAAACCCTCAGAAGATTGGCTGGAAACTTCTTCCTGAGCGGTGGCACTCTCTATAAGAGAAATTTTGACATGGTCTTGCTCCGATGCATAGACAGACCAGAAGCAGAAATGTTGATGAAAGAAATTCATGAAGGATCCTTCGGCACTCATGCCAACGGACACACAATGGCAAGAAAAATTCTAAGAGCAGGGTACTATTGGTTGACAATGGAATCCGATTGCTACAAGTACATGAGGAGGTGTCACAAGTGTCAGATATACTCCGACAAAATTCATGTACCGCTATCACATCTCAAAGTTCTTTCTTCCCCATGGCCATTTTCCATATGGGGAATCGACATGATTGGCATGATTAAGCCCAAGGCTTCAAACGGGCATCGGTTCATTCTAGTAGCCATTGACTACTTCACCAAATGGGTCAAATCAGCGTCATGCGCCAATGTAACCCGAAAAGTGGTGGTCCGATTTATCAAAAACAATATCATCTGCCGATATGGTGTTCCAAGCGAGATCATTACTGATAATGGGTCTAACTTGAACAATAAGATGATGAAAGGGTTGTGTGCAGAGTTCAAGATCGAACATCATAACTCATCTCCCTACCGACCTAAGATGAACGGGGTGGTAGAAGTGGCTAACAAGAACATCAAGAGGATTGTTCAAAAGATGGTTGTAACCTACAAAGATTGGCACGAGATGCTACCCTTTGCTCTTCACGGTTATCGCACATTTGTCCGTACTTCAACAGGGGCAACCCCTTTCTCTCTAGTATATGGCATGGAAGCAGTGCTCCCCATAGAAGTAGAGATCCCGTCAATCCGAGTATTGATGGAAGCTAAGCTCACCGAAGCTGAATGGTGTCAAAGCCGACATGACGAACTGAATCTGATCGAAGAGAAGCGAATCACGACACTATGCCACGGTCGTTTGTATCAACAGAGAATGAAGAGGGCGCTTGACAAAAAGGTTCGACCTCGTGTTTTCAGAAAAGGAGACCTCGTGCTCAAGAAGATACAATCATTTCTCACTAACTCTCGGGGCAAGTGGACTCCGAATTATGATGGCCCCTATGTGGTCACGAAAGCTTTCTCGGGCGGCGCCTTGAGACTTGCAACCATGGATGGAGAGGAATTTGCCTACCCCATGAATGTTGATGTAGTCAAGAAATACTTCGCCTAAACTAAAAAAAAAAACGTCTCGGTGGATTGAAAACCCGAAAGGGCGGTCCAGGAAAAAGTTAGAGACATGAAAAAAAATCATCCCGTTGGATTGGAAATCTCATAGCACAATCCAGGCAAAAATTGGGGATAATGGCAAGTAACTATGTTCAACAGAGGTAAGTCCCTCAACAGCAGCAGTTACATCATCGGAAGAAAACTCCAGTCAAGGTCATCTTCGACAGAAGCTCAGGATGCCCCGAATTCAAAGTTGGTAGAAGGATAGTGGTCGTTATGTTTCAACGTAGCCCTTTTCCCTGTAAATTACCATTTTCTAAACTTTGTATATACTCTGTGGAATCACGCGTTTGGCTGATCTCCATCCTATCAATAAAATTTGAGCCCTAGTGCTTTTGTTTGTATTTCTTATTTGTTTTAGCTTTACAGAACGACATTTTTAACATGATTAACGATTCCTGAAATAAAACAAAAATGAATTTACTTGTTAAAACTTTTTCTGCTTTTTTTAATAAAGATGGCAATTTCTTTTGACTGTTGAACATCGAAAGAACATCAACCGCTTCTCCAGAAGTAAGCAAACTTCAAAGTGCAGAATCAAAGTACTCCTTCTAACCCAGTACGTTTGAATGAAGGGATCAACTGTGTCAGACACCTTGTTTCGTCTGACATGCCTCGACCGAGTTCTCATCTCCTAAGCCCGATCAACGGTATTCCCCGCAAGGATTATCTCTCCTAAGCAAGGTGGAATTGCTATTTTGAACCAGCGATATCTCTATACGCCCCGCGATGGCCGAGTATCCAGTCATGTTCATCTTTTAGTTTGTGTGTTGCGTCAGTTTTGTCAGCATATACATACATACATCATGCATTATTGATTTGCATTTGCATCGCTATCACTCTAGTCGGTATTATCCCCTAGTGATAGAAGTTCTCTCAATCGAGTCGTCAGTTCCCTCCTCGTCAGGAAGTGTTACGTCTGAACATTCTCTCTCCTCCAGTTTATTTCTAGAAGAAAGTTGGCCCTCGACCACTTTGATAACTTGAACCTCTGAAAAGCCAGAGATAACTTTCAACAAACATCACTCTTCGCCATTGAAGATGATATCCCTACTTTCCCGGATTAAGGAAACTCCACAGGGAAAGCCTCGTAATCAGAAATTCAGCAGCATGTCGGTCTCGTTCCGAGAAGACTGCTGATGAAAAGGTCATCGGCACCTCAAAATTGGATCCCATCATATGGCATTTCTCTGGGAAGATCCCGAGAAAAGTATGATCCAAGCTCCCAAACGAATGCAGTCTCCCAAGAGACTCGCTTTCCCCAGTAGAATCGACAGATGGCGTCTCCAAATTGAGAAGTTTGTGTACCTCTACAATTCAGACGATTGGGTTTCCCAGCAAGTCTGACATCAAAATCTTTTCCGCTCAAATGGCATCTCCCCAGGAAAATTCGGCGAGAAGTTTGAGGGGAAGCCGCTACGAATAGCGTCCCTTGTCAATAAAGTTTATTGACAAAAGAAACTAAGACCAGTTCCTTGGTAGGAAACCAGGATCGAGGGGGAGTTTAAATCAGAAACTAAGACCAGTTCTTTGGTAGGAAACCAGGATCGAGGGGGAGTTTAAATCAGAAACTAAGACCAGTTCCTTGGTAGGAAACCAGGATCGAGGGGGAGTTTAAATCAGAAACTAAGACCAGTTCCTTGGTAGAAAACCAGGATCGAGGGGGAGTTTAAATCAGAAACTAAGACCAGTTCCTTGGTAGAAAACCAGGAGCGAGGGGAGGTTTACCTTTTCTAAGCATCATTGCTTAGCAAAAGAAGAGGAATGTGCAAGCTGCCATTCATAGCCATCAAAATTTCGGGTATTCCGATATTTAATCCTCTTGCACCCCGAATGCCCGAATACCTTCGTCATTCACACCTTCATGTCCAAGAAGATTAAATAGGGGCATCTGTCATACCCCAAATTTTGACCACCAAGATTTCCCATTATTGTGCAAATCATCATCACAATATGGATGAACCATCATGCCTCACCAAATGCCTCAAGGGTTGCTGAGCATCCACTACAGTCAAACTTAGGGTTTCAAGCCCTCTCTGAGTGCTTAGACAAAGGATCAATCAAGGAATGACATGATCTTCAACTTGTCTAAACCTCTCAAACATACACAAAGGATAAAAAAGGGACTCCCACTTCAAGGATTAAGCACAAGGTTGCTCCCTTCTAGGTGGATCAAGTTTCAAGATCGCCAGTATCACCAAATTAGGGTTTTGGTCGACCAGGGCCTCTAGATGGAAAATTTCATCTGGACACAAGCCAAAGATCCAAAACATAACCTAATATACTCCATGGAACCTCATGGACCCAGTCATCAAGTCAATTTAACCTCAGGGGATGCATACATCAAAAATCAGGAATTAGGGTTTCTTGACCTAGTTCACCCCTAAGTTGACTTTTGGGACAAATCATGAACCAAGACCTCAAGAGAGAGTTTGAGGGTCTCTAATGAACTATATTGATCCATTTGGAACAATGGATTAATCTAAGAAGCTTGAGCAACAAGTCTCATTTTCATCTGCCACAACAATTAGGGTTTCGCGAGGAAAGTCAACTGTAACTTTGACTTTTGACCTGGACATGCTCCCAAGCCCTAGGACATACCTAAATATACCCTATGACACCCATGGAACATGTCCATCAAGTTTGATTTAGGTCAAGGACATGATTTCCTGAAGAATTGCACAGTTTGGAATTCATCTGATAAAAAGTCAACTGTGCACAAAAGTCAACTTTGACTTTTTGAGATTTTTCACCAAAATGGATTTTTAACCCTAAAATGATGTTAATGTATGATTTGAATGATCATTCATCAAGAAAAATCAAAAAATGTTGGATAACTTGTAAAAGGGGTAACCATAAAACTTAGAAATTTTTCTAAGTTATGGAAAAAGTACCACTAATACACTAACTTTGGAGGATCATAACTCCTAAACCACATGGCCATTTTTTCTCATCCAAAGATGGATTTGTAGCCCTCATTACCCTCTACAAAAACTTCAACTAGACCTAAGTCCAAATCATTAAGGATTTTGAGTTATGGAGTGATCAAAATCAAGAAATCACACTTTGTTCCAACACTTAGTGAAAATTTCACTAAGTCAGATTTTGCTTCACTTTTTGCCAAATGTAGAAGGACTTTTCACTTGGAATCAAAAGAGATCAAAACCAAACTAGTTCAAACAGTTGTTATATCATGTAAGGGCTTTCCAAAATGGCCAAGAACATTGCCAAATTCAACTTACCCCATGAGATATGACATTGTCAAGTTGCCTTGCTGAAATCTGTCAAAGGCAAGGCAGATTTTGCATTTTGGCTCGATTTGCCAAAATCAGCCAAATTCAAATGCTCCTATCCACTTGGACACATCTGAGGATTGAATCTAAAGGGGACAATCACTGAGCCAAGCCTCCAAAGTCCATGGAACAAGAAATAGCATGTTGAACCTTGAATGGCCAAAATAGGGACAAGACTCCAAATTTGGATTGAAGCATTCAATGGAAGCATCAAGGTGGCATGGACTGAGCCATTCTCATCTGAAATCAGTCAAGACTTATCCAAGACCAAGGGAACCAAAGCTCTGTGCCCTAACCTCTAGTCAATGGCTAGAGGAGACTTGCATTTCCATTGGACAACATTGGCCAAACCTACTTACCAGCTGCCATTCACTATTCCTTGCAAAAAAAACTTGCTCTACTATAAATAGAGCTCAATTGTGATCAGTTTGAGTACACCAAAGCCATCTAACAGATGCTTTCCTCAAAATCTCTTTCTCTTGGCAAAAATGCCTTTCTTAGCAAGGTAGCTATCGGGTTTTGAGTTTGAGAGCAATTCCAATCAAACAAATCACTCACACACCTCATATACATCACATATGAGCTGATCAAACACTTAGATCACTTCTGAAAAACCAATTTCACAAAATCACCAGCTGGTTGCTCAAATTTTCAATCAAGTTGCAGCTGAGGTACCACAAACTGATCCAGCCAATTTCAATCAAGTCCAACTATTCAAACACACTCCATAGGGTGTAGGGAAGCTGTTCAGATCATTAACTCTCATCTGTAACACCTCCAAATCAAAAATCACATTGCACTTGCTGTCACGGCTTGGAGGTAAGCACATACTTGGTCATCTCTCAATCCATGCATATTTCCTCGCACAATAATTTGGCCATATGTTCATAATCATGCATGGAATGTTTTCCCTCAATTAATTGCATTGTTTGAATCGTGTATCAAAAATCCTAGCCTTCATGCAGAAATTAGGGTTCTTGAGGTTTCTTTGTGATTTCATGTTTTATGTTTAATTTAAATGAAATTAAGTGTTATAAACATGATCGTGAGGTTGAGATGAGCATAATGATATGTGGATTGCATGATATGATTACGTATTCAGTGAGATTGGATGGAAAACGCAAATCAGCCAAACCCAGAAAAACGCGCGTGTTCTTGCTTGTGTTCTTGGCGCCTTTTTCACAAATTCAAATATTTGAATTTTGTGATTTTGTTTAATTGATTCAAAAATTAATTTCTCTCTGAGTTTTAATGATTTTGAGTTGATTCTTTTTTTAATAATTCACAAAAATGTTAAAATATTTTATTTTATCAAAAAATCCCAAAAATATTATTTATTTTGTATAATTGATATTTTTGCAAAGAATTAATATTTTAATTGTTTTTGACATTTTAAATATTTTTTCCACATTGATTTTGCAACTTTTAATGCTTTCTAATTATTTTGTAGGTCAATACTTAATTTTTGAAGCATTAATCCAAAATCACAATTTGTTTTTCACATGTTAAACAATTTTGATCATTTTAATTGAATTTTTATTCAATTAAATACATTTTTGAAAACAAATTAGGGTTTTTGGATTAATTCAACCCTCATAAATCATTTTCAAAACACTTTGGGCCTCTAATAGAGTGTAAGACCCAATCCTTTCTTGACCAAATCATTTTGGGTCTCACTGTATTGTATAAGTCTCGATACCGTCAAAAACAAACGGCGCGGTCGTCACCCTTTTAAAAAAAAAAACCTTTTGGGCCTCTCCTTGAGCTATAAGACCCATTCAAAACTTTTTGGGCCTCTAATAGAGTGTAAGACCCAACCCCTTTTGAAAACCAAATTATCTTGGGCCTCAGTCATTGTATAAGACCCACTGCGTTTTCAAAATCTCGGCGCGATCGCCATTTCAAAAGAAAAAAATCAATTGGGCCTACCCTCGTGTTATAAGCCCCACTTTTTTTCTTTAAAACTTTTTGGGCCTCTTGAGAGAGTGTAAGACCCAACGCCCTTTGTACAGAAACATTTTTGGGCCTCAGTCACTTGTATAAGTCCCTCTGTACAAATTCAAACAGTGCGCTCACTGATAAAACCCTGGGCCTCTCCTTGAGCTGTAAGCCCCAAATCTTTCTTTTTCAAAGCACTTTCTCCTTTGATTTTGTATATACTGTTGTTTTCAATCTTTCTTTGTTGAACAACTAACCAAACAGCATGGAAGCTCTACAACCGAGTAAGTGTTTACCCGCTTTCATATACATATAATTATATTGTGGGGCTGTTTCACTGTAAGTCTTCTTTCATAAACTCATATCAACTGTGTAATAATAGTATAGATATTTAGAGTTTCCCCGGCAACTACGTCTAGAACTAGGTGACGCCGTTTCGTTTATTCGTAGAAATAGACAGCTAGATCCCCAATAGGATCACCAGATACAGTCTTCTCTTCGGCTGTCCTCATTAGGAATTATCAAGAAACCCTACTCCCAAAGATGAATGTATTCTCCGTGAATGGCATCTTTGAGTTTCTTCCAAATTCTCGAACTTTCCTGACTTGATCTATTCCTTGTGAATAGCTTGCCTTGAATTTCTCGGGGTTTGGGGACCCACGGGCTTCTTAAAAGCATCGGCCTCCTCTTGGGCATCGTACAAGGACCCACAAGCTTCCTAAAAGCAACCCCGCCTCCTCTTGGGATTAGTACAAGGACCCTACGGCTTCTTAGAAGTATTCACAGCCTCCTCTCAGTCTTCGTATAATGATCTCTTCCTCCGGGAATGATAGCCTCCTCTTGGGCTTAGTACAAGGACCCGTCGGCTTCTTAAAAGATTCCAGCCTCCTCTTGGGCTTCGTACAAATTGTCCCGACGACCTCCTAAAGGTATAGGAATAGAACCTAGTCATCCTCATAGAACAGTCCTTTCATAGAGTCTACTACTGTTTCTCAAAGCATAGTACAAAAGATGACACTCTAGACTTGGACAGTCTAATCTCCTTGAGTCTCAAAGACACTCTCAAGTGACCCCTTCGTTAAATAGGAAGGAAACCCGCAGACTCGGACAGTCTCAATACCCTTCGGATTTCCCGCTTCCTTAAAGAACAGGAATAACCCAGATCCTTGAATCGAATCCTTGAGTACAGTGTTGCTCATATAAGAACTGATTTTCTCTTTTAAAATCAGTATATTGGATCTGTCATTCAACTGAAATAGTTACAATAGCCTCCTCTTAGGCTTTGTACAATGATCCTCCCCAGCGGAGTCAAACAACGTTTAGCCTCTCTCTCGGGCTTTGTACGAGACACATAAGAGACTCCCTCGTTGAGTCAATCACCCCTTTCGCCTCCATCTCGGGCTTTGTACGAGATACAAAAAGGTTCTTATTGAGCCAAACGAATAACAACCTCCATCTCGGGCTTCGTACGAGATACAAAAACTCTCTTGTTGAGTCAAACAGCCTCCATCTCGGGCTTCCTACGAGATACCAAAAGACTTCATCGTCAAGTCAAAAACCTATTAGCCTCTCTCTCGGGCTTTGTACGAGACACATATTAGCCTCCTCTTAGGCTTTGTATAAGAAAACCACTGGTTAATCCAATCAACCTTTTAGCATCAAAGTTGTGCCTCGTTCACAGTACACAAACATTAACAACTCCTTCCCCTTCATCTAATCGCTGTAAGCGGCAAGCCTCTGGATCATCTACATCCACGCCACTGTCCCTCTTTTAGCATGAGAAATTCCTAAGGAAAGATAGCATTGCTCTACACTGAGTTAAAGTCTTCTCCTTCAGGTTAAAATCCCCTTTAAAGGAAATTATGGCATTGCTAGGATTCACATATCCCGGTTAAAGTAATTCTCCCTTATAAACAGTTGTGACATACAAACCCTCCTTTAGAGGTGACAAATTCTCTCTAAAGCCGAGGTCTTTCAGTTTCACGTCTTGGGCTTTGAACAAGACACAAATAGACTTTTCAGCTTCACATCTTGGGCTTTGAACAAGATACCAAACAACCTTTTGCTTCACGTCTTGGGCTTTGAACAAGACACCAAAAACCCATTTCAGGAACTACGAACGCTCTGATTTCCCTGTTTCGGTAAACGGGAATACGTAGGCATAAGATTGAAAGAAAGATCTTAGCGAGCACAATCAACAAAAAAACCAAATCCCATATCTCCATCTATCAAAAGCAGTAATTCAAAAAACACCAGTCCTAACATCCTAATCCTTGTTCCCCGTCAGAAACCTTCTACCCAGGTAAAAAGAAAGAAAACCAGTATTGACGAAAATACAAATAACCAGTACAAAGCCCCCCCCCCCACATTGATAACATTTGTAACCTAACAGACCGCTGTTTAAACTTAGTATGTAAAGCAGGGTTAATTGGAGACATCTATTTCCCTTCCTTATTCAGCTTACAATAGGATAAAAAATGAATCGACCTGTAGTTTAAGCTCAAACCGCAGAGAGCGACCAGCGCTTAAGAACCGCGTCCAAAATCGCTCGCTACAAGTATATTAGATTATGTTTTGGATCATTGGCTTGTGCCCAGATGAAAATTTTCCATCTGGAGGCCCTGGTCGACCAAAACCCTAATTTGGTGACATTGTCGATCTTGAGACTTGATCCACCTAGAAGGGAGCAGCCTTGTGCTTAATCCTTGAAGTGGGAGTCCTTTTGATCCATTGGGGATATTTTAGAGGCTAGACAAGTTGAAGATCAAGTCATTCCTTGATTGATCCTTTGTCTAAAGCTCTAAGAGGGCTTAAAACCCTAATTCTGATTAGGGTGAATGCTCAACAACCCTTGAGGCATTTGATGAGGCATGATGGTTCATCCATATTGTGATGATGATTTGCAAAATGATGGGAAATCTTAGTGGTTAAAATTTGGGGTATGACAGATGCCCCTATTTAATCTTCTTGGACCCGAAGGTGTGAATGACGAAGTTATTCGGGCATTCGGGGTGCAACAGGATTAAATATCGGAATACCCGAAATTTTGATGGCTATGAATGGCAGCATGCGCATTCATCCTCTTTTACTAAGAAATGATGCTTAGAAAAGGTAAAAACTTCCCCTCGATCCTGGTCTTCAACCAAGGAACTGGTCTAAGTTTCAGATTTAAACTTCCCCTCGATCCTGGTTTCCTACCAAGGAACTGGTCTAAGTTTCGGATTTAAACTTCCCCTCGATCCTGGTTTCCTACCATGGAACTAGTCTTAGCTTCTTCCGTCAATAAACCTTATTGACAAGGGACGCTATTTGTAGCGGTTTTCCTCAAACTTCTCGCCGAATTTTCCTGGAGAGACGCCATTTCAAGGAAAAAAAGTGACGTCAGACTTGCTGGGGAGCCCAATCGTCTGAGTTGTAGAGGTGCACAAACTTCTCTGTTGGACATGCCATTTGTCGAATCTACTGGGGAAAACGAGTCTCTTGAGAGACTGCTTCCGTTTGGGGTCTTACATCATACTTTTCTCGGGATCTTCCCGGAGAAATGCCATATGATGAGCTCTAATTTTGAGGTGCCGATGGCCTTTTCATCAGCGGTCTTTCGGAGAAAGGCAGCTGTACTGCCAAATCTCTGCTTAGGAGGATTTCTCTGGCTTTTCAGAGGTTCAAGTTATCAAAGTGGCCGAGTGCTGATTCTAATCCAGAAATACACTGGAGGCGAGATTGTTCAAAAGCATCGTTTCCTGATGAGGCAAGAACTGACAACTCGGTTGAGAGGACTTTTATCACAAGGGGATAAGACCGACTAGAGCGATAGTGATGCAATATGAATGCGAATGCAAGTAAAATGCATGATGTATGTATGTATGTATGTATATGCTGACAAAACTGACACGACATACAGACTGACGGATGAACACGAATGGATACTCGGCCGCTGCTGGAGATGAAAGGTATCACTTGGTTCAAGATAGCAATTCTGCCTTGCTTAGGAGAGATAATCCCCGCGGGGAATACCGTTGATCGGGCTTAGGAGATAAGAACTTGGCCGAGGGTATCAGATGGGAAAGCCGCATCTCATATAGTTGATCCTTCGTTCAGACATACTAGCCTAGAAGGAGTACTTTGATTCTGCACTTTGAAGTTTGCTTACTTCTGGGGAAGCGGTTGATGTTCTTTTGATGTTCAACAGTCAAAAGAAATTGCCATCTTTATTTTAAAAGCAGAAAAAGTTTTAACAAGTAAATTCATTTTTGTTTCATTTCAAGAATCTCTAATCATATCAAAATGTCGTTCTGTAAAGCTAAAACAAATGGGAAATACAAACAAAAGCACAAGGGCTCAAATTTTATTAATAAGATGGAGATCAGCCAAACGCGTGATTCCAAAGAGTATATACAAAGTTTGAAAATGGTAATTTACAGGGAAAAGGGCTACGTTGAAACATAACGACCACTATCCTTCTACCAACTTTGAATTCGGGACATCCTGAGCTTCTGTCGAAGATGACCTTGACTGGAGTTTTCCCCTGATGGATGATGTAACTGCTGCTGAGGGACTTTCCTCTGTTGAACATAGTTACTTGCCATTATCCCTAATTTTTTCCTGGATTGTACTATGAGATTTCCAATCCATCAGGATGATTTTTTTCCATGTCTCTAACTTTTGCCTGGACCGCCCTTTCGGGTTTTCAATCCACCGAGACGTTTTTTTTTTTTTTTAGTTTAGGCGGAGTATTTCTTGACTACGTCAACATTCGTGGGGTAGGCAAATTCCTCTCCGTCCATGGTTGCAAGTCTCAAGGCACCGCCTGATAAAGCTTTTGTGACCACATAGGGGCCATCATAATTTGGGGTCCATTTGCCCCGAGAGTCAGTGAGAAACGATTGTATCTTCTTGAGCACGAGGTCTCCTCTTCTGAAGACACGTGGTCGGACCTTTTTGTCGAACACCTTCTTCATTCTCTGCTGATACAACTGACTGTGGCATAGTGCCGTGATTCGCTTCTCTTCGATCAGGTTTAATTCGTCGTGTCGACTCTGACACCATTCAGCTTCTGAAAGCTTAGCTTCCATCAATACCCGGATTGATGGGATCTCTAATTCTATGGGGAGAACTACCTCCATGCCATATACTAGAGAGAAAGGGGTTGCCCCTGTTGAAGTGCGGACAGATGTTTGATAACCATGAAGAGCAAAGGGTAGCATCTCGTGCCAATCTTTGTAGGTTACAACCATCTTTTGAACGATCCTTTTGATGTTCTTGTTAGCCGCTTCTACCGCTCCATTCATCTTGGGTCGGTAGGGAGATGAGTTATGGTGTTTAATCTTGAACTCTGCGCACAACTCTTTCATCATCTTATTGTTCAAGTTAAATCCATTATCAGTAATGATCTGGCTCGGAACACCATAACGGCAAATGATATTGTTTTTGATAAATCGGACCACCACTTGTCGGGTTACATTAGCATACGACGCTGCTTCGACCCACTTGGTGAAATAGTCAATGGCTACCAGGATGAACCGATGTCCGTTTGAAGCCTTAGGTTCGATCAAGCCAATCATGTCGATTCCCCATATGGAAAAAGGCCACGGGGAAGAAAGAACTTTGAGATGTGATGGTGGTACATGAATTTTGTCAGAGTATATCTGACACTTGTGACACCTCTTCATGTACTTGTAGCAGTCGGATTCCATGGTCAACCAGTAATACCTTGCTCTCAGAATTTTTCTCGCCATTGCGTGTCCGTTGGCATGAGTGCCAAAGGATCCTTCATGAATTTCTTTCATAAGCATGTCTGCTTCTGGTATGTCTACGCATCGGAGCAAGACCAAGTCAAAATTCCTCTTATAAAGAGTGTCACCGCTCAGGAAGAAGCTTCCAGCCAATCTTCTGAGGGTTTTCCTGTCTCTGCTGAGTGCCCCAGATGGGTACTCTTGTTTCTAAAGGAAGCATTTGATATCGTGATACCAAGGTTTGTCGTTTATGACTGCTCCAATCGTGAAGATATAAGCGGGCCTTTCAAGGCGCATGATGCCGATCTTAGGTATGTCGTTCCATTGACCTACACTAATCATGGAAGAGAGAGAGTGGCTAAGGCATCAGCCATGGGATTCTCACTACGGGGGACGTGATGAAACTCGACTCTGTCGAAGAAGGGTAACAACCTTCTTGCATAGTCTTTGTAAGGAATCAATCCTAATTGGTATGTGTTCCAATCTCCTTTTATCTGATTGATAACCAAGGCTGAATCGTCGTATACGTCCAAGTTTTTGATCCTTAAATCAATCGCTTCCTCGAGACCCATAATACAAGCTTCGTATTCGGCCTCGTTGTTCGTACATTTGAATGTAAGTCTGGCAGTGAAAGGAATGTGGGTACCCTGAGGGGTTACAATGATTTCCCCAATTCCGTTTCCATAATGATTAACTGCTCCGTCAAAGATAAGTCCCCACTGGGAACCTGGTTCTGGCCCTTCACTAGGTAACAGTTCATCGCAATCTTTCATTTTTAGATACATAACATCTTCGTCCGGGAAGTCAAACCCGATTGGTTCTTGATCGTCAATCGGTTGATGAGCCAAATGATCGGCTAAAACACTTCCTTTTACAGCTTTCTGAACGTGGTACTCTATGTCATACTCTGATAATAACATCTGCCAACGGGCAATTCTTCCCATGAGAGCAGGTTTTTCGAAGACATACTTGATTGGATCCATCTCGGAAACCAACCAAGTAGTATGACGAATCATGTATTGGCGAAGACGTTTCGCTGCCCAAGCCAAAGCGCAACAAGTTTTCTCAAGCATCGTGTACCGAGTCTCGCAGTCGGTGAATTTCTTGCTCAGATAGTAGATGGAAGACTCTTTCCGTTTGGTTTCGTCTTGTTGTCCAAGTACACATCCCATTGAGTCCTCTAGGACTGTTAAGTAAATGATCAGTGGTCTTCCTTCCACTGGAGGTGATAGAATCGGCAGATTCAATAGGTATTCCTTAATACTGTCGAAGGCGGTCTGGCAGTCATCTGACCAAACGCAATCCTGGTTCTTTTTGAGTAATTTGAAAATCGGCGCACACGTGGCGGTCATAAGGAATATGAATCTGGAGATGTAGTTCAAACGTCCCAAGAATCCTCTGACTTGTTTTTTAGTTTTCGGAGAAGGCATTTCTCGAATGGCCTTGACCTTGTCAGGATCAACCTCAATTCCTTTGTGGCTGACGATGAACCCTAAGAGTTTCCCTGAACAGACACCGAAGATGCACTTGTTGGGATTCAAGTGGAGTTTGTACTTCCTCAAACGCTCGAATAGTTTCGACAGGTGGGTCATATGCTCCTCTTCTGTCTTAGATTTTGCAATCATGTCATCGACATATACCTCTATCTCTTTGTGTATCATGTCATGAAACAGAGTAGTCATGGCCCTTTGATAGGTTGCCCCGGCGTTCTTCAAACCGAACGACATCACCTTGTAACAAAAGGTACCCCATGGGGTAATGAGGGAAGTTTTCTCCAAGTCTTTCGGCGCCATTTTGATCTGGTTATAGCCCGAGAATCCATCCATGAAGGAGAAAATTTTGAACTTTGCTGTGCTGTCTACCAGCATGTCAATGTGTGGTAAAGGAAAGTCGTCCTTTGGACTTGCCTTATTCAGATCCCTGTAATCAACACACATTCTGACCTTTCCGTCCTTTTTGGGAACGGGTACGATGTTGGCTAACCATTGAGGATATTCAGATGTAGCGAGGAAACCTGCGTCGATCTGTTTCTGTACCTCCTCTTTGATTTTGATGGCCATGTCCGGGTGAGTCCGTCTCAACCTTTGATTTACTGGCGGACATTCCGATCTTAACGGTAAGCGATGTTCCACGATGCTGGTATCCAACCCTGGCATATCCTGATAGGACCAAGCGAATACATCGGGGAATTCTTTAAGAAGCTTTATCAAACTCTCTCGGGCAGTTGTACTGAGCAGTGCCCCAATCCTGATTTCTTTTCTCTCTTTTTCTGAACCCACATTGATCGTTTCCAACGGCTCTTTGTGAGGTTCAATGGACCTTTCCTCCTGTCTGAGTAGTCGAGAGATCTCTTCTAGAATTTTGTTGTCATCTTCTTCTTCAGCCCCAAATACCGAGAACTCAAAGTCGGGAGAAGGCATCGGATCGTATGTTTCAACGGGGTTTAAAACAAGCAATCTGCATGACGTGATGATTTGTGTTTATAAGAGATAGAGAAAATGCAAGTGTGTGCAGTGTATTTATTTTACTGCTTGTTTTTATTTTTAATTGTTTTTTAGGATTACCATTTTCTGAAAAACGCAAAAAGAGAAAACAGCAATTAATGCGGAAATTACAGAACGACGTTATTTTATTAATGAACAAGTCGACTCTTGAAACTACAGCCCTATAAAACAAAACTCTATCGCTTTGGGCTAAGCGAAGAGGGAAAATTTACAAAAAGCGAGCCCTATTACAACATCCGTTTCACCTAGGCAGGGTGAAAGGTTAAAGATGGCAATTACTTTGATTGGCGAACGACCTTCGGAACCTCGACGGCAACCCATTGGCGGCGAACTCCTCGGTGAATCACAAAGTCTGGCACCTTCCTCGATTTGTCTTCAGAAATAACACTGATTTCTGGTGGAGCAGGATCATTGGAATCTGTCTCCCAGGCAGAATTTTCGTAGGAGGATTCCTCTGTTGCATTTTGCATAGTATTTGTACTCTCAGCTGTATCTCCCCATCTAGTTAGCTGGATGTCTTCGAGCCTGATACGAGAGTTTTCGGGAGCGGTGTACTTGACCATAAAGTCGAATTTTCCACTCGGTTGTCCCAAGGTGTCCCATACTTCTTTGGAACTGGAGGAGTCATTCCTCTCGATGACGTTGACCTCAGGAAAAACATAGTTGTTGAATTCAAGTCCTGCAAACATTGCAAATTCATCGTCGTGTTGAGTAGTTTCTGAATGACCTGAGTGTTGATCCCATGACATGGTGGGGACACAGGTATTCTGTTCAATGACGGTCAGCTGATTTTCATTGTTCGGCTGACTCTCTTGCCCCAAGTCTCCTGGATAAGGCTGCCAAATTGGCAGACCATCCATTGGGCCATAGTAGTCGTGGTCAAAGTTATCTTTCATCAGAGTGTCTTCCTCTAATGAATTTGGTGGAGCACGGCATCCTTCCGGATCACAACCTCCGTATATCATTTCGACATCTGATCGTGGTATAAATCTCGGACTCTGTGCAGGATAGCAAAATGGCGTAGGCACCCCTTCCTGAGACATATAACCGTCCTCATTGAGATAGGACTTCCATTCTTCATCTGTGTCAGAGGGATCTTCCTCATTGATAGCACGGACTATTTGAGACACTGGGTGAAGAAAACCTCCACTGTGGAAGAAGTTCTGAATGGTATGAAGACTTTCATCGTTAGCAGCTGTCCGGGTACAGGTTGCAGAAAAACCACGACCCTTCTTTGGTTTATTGTCAGTAGGAATGACAAGCTGTCCCCATCCGATTGTATCGGTACTCTCGACCGCTTTGATAGCATCTTTGTATGAGGAAATCGAGGTTCCTCCTTGGGATTGATTGTCCTTGCCCACCGACAGTGCTTGGAACTGCGTCCCAATAACCTCCTCGGGTTCTACACAAGTAGATGATGATAAGTTACTCACAAGCAAGGCCTGTTCTCCACAGACTGTGACAAGTTAATCGTTCTGAACGAACTTTAGCTTTTGGTGGAGGGTTGAAGTGACCGCTCTAGCCTGATGTATCCAAGGCCTTCCTAATAAACAACTGTATGTTGCCCGGATGTCCATGACCTGGAAAGTGACTTGGAAAGTGTGAGGACCGATTGTTATGGGAAGGTCAACTTCGCCGATAACTGTTTTTCTGGATCCGTCGAACGCTTTGACGACGACCTCGCTGGTTCTCATCGGAGGGCCTTTGAATGATAATTGCATCAAAGTGGACTTCGGCATAACATTCAGGGCTAACCCTGTGTCTACCAGTACGCTGGCTAAAGCATCGTCCTGGCAGTTAACTGTAATGTTGAGCGCCATGTTATGACGGCGACCCTCTTCGGGTAATTCCTCATCACTAAATCCCAAATTATTGTAGGAAGTGATGTTAGAGACAATACTATCGAACTGTCTGATTGTTACATCCTGTTCCACCAAGGCTAGCGCCAAGACTTTCTGTAGAGCCTCCCTGTGGGCTTCTGAACTGAGTAACAGTGATAATACCGAGATCTTTGAAGGAGTCTGTAACAGCTGATCAACAATGTTATATTCACTCCTTTGGATGAGCTTCAGCATTTCATCATTATTTTTTGAAAGGTCGGGATTACTGGATTGACCGACTGATGGATCGGGAGCTTCTGGCTGAAGTTCCTTTTCCTTGTTAGGTTCTCCAACTCCTCGGTTGAAAATTCGACCACTCCGTGTTACACGACTGATGTCTGCAATATTCACGATGGAGGGTAATGGAATTTCCTTTCCATTTTCAACTGTCGTTGCACCGTATTTGTAAGGGATAGCCTTAGTTTATTCATACGGTAGTGGTCCCGGTAGATAGATGACTATGGGAACCTTCTAATTTTTCTGACCATCATAAGTAATCTCGATCCGTTCCTGGTTGGGAGTTCTAGATTCGTCAAGCAGAGGGAAGATGGCAAAAACATCCCGGGTCTAGTGACGAGTAGAGATTGTGACAACATCCTCGACTTGATTGGCAAGGTAGTTCGGCATCCAGTTGATGGGTCCAGAACCCGGATATGGGCGAATCTCTCCACGATCCACCTGCCCCTGGAGAGCTGCTCGCACAAGGTAGCACCCTTGGTTACTTTCTGAAAAGACACTACAATGGTCATAATTCTGTGGTGGCACCTGGCCACACCCACTTTGAATACAATGTAACCTCACTAGGTTAGCTTCCACAGATCGGACATCCTGACTTTGACGCCGAGTGGGATTCCTGTTATTGATACTAATCTGCTGAGTATCTTCATCCATATAGATTGGCATCCACCAGTGATTTAAAAAGTGCTGAAGTGCCTCCTGGACAAGGGTACAACCTCGATCGTTTTCAGAACCTGCTTTACAGCTTTGATAGTTGTGTGATATTAAGAATCCAAGTCGGACCTGCTCAGCATGCAACTCTACCAAGTTGGTATTGATCACGCGAATATCGAAGATCTGAACCATGTTGATCTGATAAGGGTTCCTATCATGGTAGTCTTGGATCCATCCAAGATCCATCTGACGCTGGAGGGCCTCTTGTATGAAAGAGCATCCCTGTTTATTTACCGAGCAAGTCAGACAGGAACTGTAATCGTGCCGCGACAGGTTATGATACTGGCTTTGCCTTGAGTGCATCGCCACCAAGTTGCCATTCATTGCACAGATGTCGTGGTTCTGAATGACATTGGAGTTCGTATAGACCTTGTTAACTCCACGAACTCGGTGCTCTTGGATCCATCCGAGATCCATATGTTCCTGTAGAGCTGATTGCACCACAGAACATCCTTGATTGTTTTTAGAGCAGACATCACATTGATGATAATTATGAGGTGGCACATGGCCATATCCACTCTGTCTACAATGCATCTTGACCAGATTGGTCCTCAATAAGAGTACATTGTGAATTTGATAGACGTTGTTAAATTCTTTCTCAATCAGGTTGACTGCAGCTTTCTCATGTTGAGGCAGCGGGTTCGTGAGAACATTGGGATTCGTATCTTCGAAAGATAAGAGCCCGTTCCTAACAAGCTTTTGCACGTCCGATTTGAAATTGAGACAATTCTCTATGTTATGCCCTGATCCTCCTTGATGATAAGGGCATGTCTGATCCACCTTAAACCAAAAAGGCGGATTTTTTGGTACTGTAAGAGGAGACTTAGTCTGAATGTGCCCCTTAGCCAGTAGTAACAGAAATAGTTCTGCGTACAACATGGGTATAGGATTAAACCCTGATGGTCGTGTTGTACGGTTGTTATTGTATGGAGGACGAGCCTGCTGAAGAGGCTGTTGTGTCCTTTGCTAATTAGGTTGGCTCTGCGCAACCTGAGGTTGATACGTAGGAATAGGCGCAGGCCTGATGGCAGGAGTTACAGCTGCTACCGGTTGATAACGTCGCTTTTGCTTTCCGAGAGAGATATTCCCAATATCCTGCTCTTTTTACTTAGGGAGAGCACTACCGTATCGTTTTGTACTGCTTGATGGTCCAGCGTCTTTTGCCAAACGTCCTTCTCAGACGGCTTCCTCAAGACGAACCCCCATGCCCACCATCTCGGTGAAGTCACTGGGTGCACTAGCAACCATTCTATCATAGTAAAATGAGCTCAAGGTCTTTAAGAAGATCTTTGTCATCTCTTTTTCCTCAAGAGGTGGACAAATTTGAGCGGCAATTTCATGCCATCTCTGGGCGTACTCCTTAAAGGTTTCTTTATCCTTTTGTGACATTGATCTGAGTTTATCTCGGTCCGGTGCCATGTCCAAATTGTATTTGTATTGTTGGACAAATGCAGTACCAAGATCTCTGAATGTGCTAATCGTAGCACGGTTTAAACCCATGTACCATTTGAGTGCGACACCAGTTAAACTATCCTGAAAGTAGTGAATCAGTAGGTCCTGATTCTCCGTCTAAGCTGACATTCACCGAGCGTACATCACTAAGTGACTCTGAGGGCAAGAGTTACCCTTGTACTTTTCAAAGTCGGGCACTTGGAACTTGTGCGGGACTTTCACATTGGGGACCAAGCAGAGGTCTGCGGCGTCTTTTCCAAATAAATCCTGGCCGTGAATGGCTTGCAGTTCCTTCTGCATTTCCAGGAACTGTTCCTAGAATTCATCCATTCGGTCAAACATAGTTTCCTTTTTACCAGAAGGTATCTGTGGAATCTGTTTTTCCGGGACAGTGTGCACCACAGGGGGTGGTACCGTGACTACGGCAGTGAGTCTTGGCGTTTCCCGAAGTTTGTAACCTTCAGGAGTCTTCAATATGCCTCTGGCATCTTCGCTTTCCCGAAGTTTGTAACCTTCAGGCCCAGCGGCTTCTGTTATGATTCCCTGATCTTCAGTGATCGACGAAACATATTCTTCCGGGATATAGTTTGCAGGCATGCCTCAGGGACGATCTTTCGGCATTTGATACCTAGGATCATACTTCTCCACTATGGGCGTTGACGTGATCTCTGAGATCATAGTTCTTTGTAGCTGAGCTTCTGCCATGGCTTGCATGTCGTTACGAAGCTTTCTCATATCCTCTCTCAGAGCATCGATCTCTTCTTTTAACTCTCTGTTTTCTTCCTCAAGATCATCCATCTTTTTCTGACGATTGGCCCGAGTATTATATGAATGAGACAGTTTGACTCTAGAACCGAGACACAAACGTAAGATTCGTAGGTAAGAAGAATACGCGATGTGAGAATGATGAATGCAATGATTATATTAATTGTTTTCTGGTTTAATCAAAATAAACTTCGACAATTAGATTACAAATATCAAACAGTGGGGAAACCCCTTTTTATTGAATTCAAAGGATTACAGAAATGGAAATACAGTAGATTACAAAGTGCAGAAACAGAAACCTAAGCTAAGGGGTCCCGAGAGAACTCGGGTGCTGATTCTGGTATCTTCCTTTTCTTTGACCGGGGCTCTTGAGCCGTTGTCAGGTTGTCATTCCTTTGCCAAGCGAAAGGAGCAAGCAAATTCCTTTGGTCATCCTGATTTTCTACAGCATGTTGCTCCAAAATCTCGATCAGAGCATCCTTATCTCTCAGCAGTTGTTGTATTTTGGTACACTCCACATTGAGGGTGCGGTACTTGTTCTTCCAAGACCTCCTCTCCCGTTGAACTTTGTTGAGAGTAACCTGAAGCTTTTCAGTTTCCGTCATGAAGTACATGACAGATTCCCTTGGCGGAAGAATTTCATAACGAGGATAAGGCATCTTTAGCTTGAGAGCTCTAGTTTGTACCCAGTGGAGATAAGGCTCCACCGAGACACAGTCCGGTTTTCCTAGAGACTCCCGTCCTTTCTTATGAACATGTTTCCAAGCGTGCACTATTTCCGTCTTTAGTGCTCTGTCACTTTCTCCTTCCTTGAAGAAAAGACCTTCCAGATGAGCATTCCGGGGAATATGTCTCATCGGGTATCCAAACTGACGGCGAACTAATATCGAATGATAGTTGATTCCTCCCTTAGTTCCTATAAGGGGTACGTTGGGGAAGTTTCCACAACGTTCAATGATCCTGATTCCATCATAAATCCTATTGCACCAATCTATATCAGAGTTGGTAAGAGACATGATCTTCTACGACCAACGTAAGGCACTCTTATGATCCCAGAAAGCAGCAGACTTAGGTAAATGAGAGATAAACCATTTGTAAAGCAAAGGTACACATCACGTGATCTCCCCTCCGCTGTACAAATTCCCTAAGTGTACAGAATGATACGCATTTGCGAGCAAAGTCGGCACAGGGTTTCCAATGAGAAAAACCTTGATGGAGTTGATATCGACGAAGTTATTAATGTTGGCCAACAAAAATAACCCGTAGGTGAGTAAAACAAAGATGCTTTCAAAAGCAGTCTCGTTCCCTATACTAGCGAAGTACAGAGCTTTCTTTGTCAGAAACTGGGCTGGCGAACCTTGTATGCCACCCTTGGTAGTCATGTGAGTCCTGACTTCTGACTCGTCCAAATGAATTGCTCTTGCAATGGTCTGATTCTTTGAAATTTCTTCCAGTCCAGAAAATGGAGCTCGATTAGTGATATGTAAATCGATCAGATGAGAATACTCCTCCAGCGTTGGTGCGAGCTGGTAATCCGGGAATGTAAAGCAGTGATAAACCGGATCGTAGAATTGAACGAGCGCGTTCATGATTCCCTCAATCACGTGGACTCTTAACAGAGGTAGCAGACCTCTGTACTTGGCTCTGAAAGCCTCTTGGTTTGTGATCATCCTCGCCAAACCTCTTAAATCCTCTAGTTTTGGAATCCTGAAGGTGTACTTATGAGTTCTCCTTCTACCGAAATCCATTAGCACAATCATTTTCTCTGATATTTGCAATCACAGTCTTAGTTTAATTTGAAAAACAGAGAGACTAGAAGAGAAAAAAAATTTTTTGAATGTTTTAATGTTTTTTTTAATGAATGCATGAATGCAGCACACAAAAACATAGAAAAAACATGGGGTCAAAGGGTCGTTGTCATGAAGTCAAGGCTCTACCCATCCCCAAGGTTTATACTAGGGTGATTTTTTGTACCTGTACTCATTATCATCAGCTCCTCCCAGGAAAGCAGAACAACAAGCGGATCGCCAGTGAGTTGTAGAGAAATCTTAGAGTAAGTGCCATTCACCTAGAATAGATCACCAGCCTCAAATGAGGGTAGTATCGTGTGACAACTATTTCCGATAGTTTCTACACTACAAAAAGGTTGGCTCCTCAGCTTCTCAGACATCACAATCGGCCCATTGCCTATGAGAGGGAAAGGGTTGCATTGGTCAGCCTCCACTGAGGTTGATGGTCGACCTCGTCGCCATCACTTATCTTAAGTGTATACTCAATCTTTCCACATGCGGCATCACACGCATTCCCATTAGCAGAAAAATAAACAGGTATAGCAATTAGGAAAAGAAGTATATATATTCGTCCTAAAGTCCTAGACCTTTAAAGCTATGAATCCTATGTTCCTGACAGAAAATGGGTTCCCCGGCGGAAGCCCCAATCTGTGGTTTTCACACAAGAGAAGAGAAAAAAGGTTAGAAGAGCCCCACGGTGGGCGCCACTCTTAAAGTTTTCCACCTAATAGACGGGAAGAGAACAAGATCTCGCTACAAAGGTGAGATATATCCTAAGGATTCTCCCCAGCAGAGTCGCCATTTTTCTGTAGCGAGTGATTTTTGGATGTGGTTGCGAAGCACGATCGCTCTAGTACTACAGTTCGATTCATTATTTATCCTATTAAAGCTGATGAAGGAAGGGAAATAGATGTCTCCAATTAACCCTGCTTGCAAACTGAGGTTAAACAGCGGTCTGTTAGGTTACAGATGCTACAAAGATTCGGGGTCTCTATTGGGTGTATTTTGTTAAAAAGTGGTGTTCGGTTGATTGGTGGGAGGTTTAGGACTGATGTATGAAAGTATGGGATTTTGGGTTTTTGTTTAGTGTGCTCGCTAAGATCTTTTCTTTCAATCTTATGCCTACGTATTCCCGTTTACCGAAACAGGGAAATCAGAGCGTTCGTAGTTCCTCCTATTCTATGGGAGGAAATGGTTGTTTTGGTGTCTTGTTCAAAGCCCAAGACATGAAGCGAAAGGTGGTTTGTATCTTGTTCAAAGCCCAAGATGTGAAGCTAAAGGTGATTTGTATCTTGTTCAAAGCCCAAGATATGAAGCTGAAAGGGTTTGACTTTAGAGAGAATTTGTCATCTCTAAAGAGGGGGTTATATGTCACAACTGTTTATAAAGGAGAATTACTTTAACCGGGATGTGTGAATCCGACAATGCCATAATTTCCTTTATAGGGGAGTTCCAACCTGAAGGAGAAGACTTTAACTCAGTGTAGAGAAATGTTATCTTTCCTTAGGAATTTCTCATGCTAAAAGAGGGACAGTGGCATGGATGTAGATGATCCAGAGGCTTGCCGCTTACAGCGATTAGATGAAGGGGAAGGAGTTGTTGATGTTTGTGTATTGTGAACGAGGCACAGCTTTGATGCTAAAAGGTTGATTGGATCAACCAGTGGTTTTCTTACACAAAGCCTAAGAGGAGGTTAATATGTGTCTCGTACAAAACCCGAGAGAGAGGCCAAAAGGGGTTGATCATACAAGAGGATCTTTTATACTCAACAAGAGAGTGTTTTTGTATCTCGTACAAAGCCCGAGATGGAGGCTAAAATTTGTTTGGCTCAATAAGAACCTTTTTGTATCTCGTATAAAGCCCGAGATTGAGGCGAAAAGGTGATTGACTCAACGAGGGAGTCTCTTATGTGTCTCGTACAAAGCCCGAGAGAGAGGTTAAACGTTGTTTGCTCCGCTGGGGAGAATCATTGTATAAAGCCCAAGAGGAGGTTGTGGTGCTGTTTCAGTTGAGTGACAGGTCCAGTATGCTGATTTAAAGAGAAAATCAGTTCTTATATGAGTAACACTGTACTCAAGGATTTGATTCGAGGACCAGGGTTATTCCCGATTCTTTAAGGAAACGAGAAATCCAAAGGGTATTGAGACTGTCCGAGTCTACGGGTTTCCTTCCTGTTTAACGAAGGGGTCACTTGAGAATGTCTTTGAGACTCAAGGATATTAGACTGCCCGTGTCTAGAGTTTCATCTTTTGAACTATGCTTTGAGAAATAGTAGTAGACTCTTTGAAATGACTGTTCTATGAAGATGACTAGGTTCTGTTCCTATACCTCTAGGAGGTCGTCGGGACAATTTGTACGAAGCCCAAGAGGAGGCTGGAGACTTTTAAGAAGCCGATCGGTCCTTGTACGAAGCCCAAGAGGAGGCTATCATTCCAGGAGGAAGAGATCATTATACGAAGCCTAAGACGAGGCTGTGAATACTTCTAAGAAGCTGACGGGTCCTTGTACTGAGCCCAAGAGGAGGCGGGGTTACTTTTAGGAAGCTTGTGGGCCCTTGTACGATGCCCAAGAGGAGGCCGATGCTTTTAAGAAGCCCATGGGTCCCCAAACCCCAAGAAATTCAAGACAGGCTATTCACGAGGAATAGATCAAGCCAGGAAAGTTCGAGAATTTGGAAGAAACTCAAAGATGCCATTCACGGAGAATACATTCATCTCTGGGAGTAGAGTTTCTTGACAATTCCTAATGAGGACAACCGAAGAGAAGACTGTATCTGGTGATCCTATTGGGGATCTAGTTGTCTATTTCTACGAATAAACGAAACGGCTTTTCCTAGTTCTAGACGTAGTTACCGGGGAAACTCTAAATATCTATACTATTATTACACAGTTGATATGAGTTTATGAAAGAAGACTTACAGCGAAACAGCCCCACAATACAGTTATATGTATATGAAAGCGGTAAATGAAAGCGTATAAACACTTACTCAGTTGTAGAGCTTCCATGGTGTTTGGTTAGTTGTTCAACAAAGACAGATTGAAAAACAACAGTATATTCAAAATCAAAGGAGAAAGTGCTTTGAAAAAGAAAGATTTGGGGCTTACAGCTCAAGGAGAGGCCCAGGGTTTTATCAGTGAGCGCACTGTTGAATTTGTACAGAGGGACTTATACAAGTGATTGTGGCCCAAAAAGGTTTTCTATACAAAGGGATGGGTCTTACACTCTCTCAAGAGGCCCAAAAGGTTTAAAGAAAAAGAGTGGGGCTTATAACACGAGGGTAGGCCCAGTTGATTTTTCCGTTTAAAATGGCGATCGCGCCGAGGTTTTCTTTTAACTCAGAGGGACTTATACAATAAGTGAGGCCCAAAATTGTTTTGGTTAAAAGGGGGTTGGGTCTTACACTCTATTAGAGGCCCAAAAGTTTTGAATGGCTCTTATAGCTCAAGGAGAGGCCCAAGAAGTTTTTTAAAAGGGCGACGATCGCGCCGTTTGTTTTTGATGGTATCAGGACTTATACAATGCACTGAGGCCCAAAAATGATTTGGTCAAAAAAAGGATTGGGTCTTACACTCTATTAGAGGCCCAAAGTGTTTTGAAAATGATTTATGAGGGTTGAATTAATCCAAAAACCCTAATTTGTTTTCAAAATGTGTTTTAATTGAATAAAAATTCAATTAAAATGATCAAAATTGTTTAACATATGGAAAACAAATTGTGATCTTGGATTAATGCTTCAAAAATTAAGTAATGACCTACAAAATAATTAGAAGGCATTAAAAGTTGTAAAATCAAGGTGGAAAAAATATTTTAAATGTTAAAAACAATTAAAACATTAATTCTTTGCAAAAATATCAATTATATAAAATAAATAATATTTTTGAGATTTTTTGGGAAAATAAAATATTTTAACATTTTTGTGAATTATTAAAAAAGGAATTAACTCAAAATCATTAAAACTCAGAGAGAAATTAATTTTTGAATCAATTAAATAAAATCACAAAATTCAAATATTTAAATTTTCAAAAAATGGCGCCAAGAACACACCAAGAACACGCGCGTGTTCTGGGTTTGCCCAGATTTGCATTTTCTCTCCAATCTCACTGAATACTTGATTATATCATGCAATCCACATACCAATCAACTCGTTTCAACCTCATGATCATGTCTATGACAATTAATTTCATTTAAATTAAGTATAAAACAAGAAATCACGAAAAATCCTCAAGAACCCTAATTTCTGCATGAAGGCTAGGATTTTTGATACACGATTCAAACAATGCAATTAATTGAGGGGAAACATTCCATGCATGATTATGAACATATGGCCAAATTATTGTGCAGCAAAAATTGCATGGATCATAGAGTTAGAAGAGCTCATGCTTACCACTTGCAGCTGGTGATCGTGATCTGTGTTGGAGGTGTTACAACTAGGTTCCAATGATCTGGATAGCTTCCCTAGGTGCCATGGAGTGTGTCTGAATGCTTGGAATGGATTGAAATGATCTGGAACTTGAGATGGTACCCCAACTGCAAATCTGTCAAGAACTTGAGCAATTGGCTGGTGTTTTTGTGAAATCTGTCTTCCAGATGTTATGTGAGTGTTTGGATCACTTCTATATGATGTATGTGAGGTGTGTGTGTGTATGATTGGTTTGATTGGAAAAGCTCTCAAACTCAAAACCCGATAGTGACTTGCCTTATAGGGCAAAATTGGAGTGAAAGAAGAGATTTTGAGGAAAGCATCAGTTTGATGGCTTTGGTGTACTCAAATTGATCACAATTGAGCTCTATTTATAGTAGAGCAAGTTTGTTTTGCAAGGAATAGTGAATGGCAACTGCTGAGTAGGTTTGGCCAATGTTGGCAAATGAAAATCCAAGTCTCCTCTAGCCATTGACTAGAGGTTAGGGCACAGGCTGCTGGTCCCCTTGGTCTTGAATAAGTCTTGACTGAATTCAGTTCCTAAGAGCTCAGTTCATGCCACCTTGATGCTTCCATTGAATGCTCTAATCCAAAATTGGAGTCTTGTCCCTATTTTGGCAATTCTAGGTTCAACATGCTATTTCTTGTTCCAAAGACTTTGGAGGCTTGGCTCAGTGATTGTCCCCTTTAGATTCAATCCTCAGAGGTGTCGAAGTGGATAGGAGCATTTGGATTTGGCTGATTTTGGCAAATCGGCCAAAAGTGCAAAAATCTGCCTTGCCTTGGCAGATTTCAGCAAGGCAACTTGCCAATGTCATATCTCATGGCTCAAATTGAATTTGGTAATGTTCTTGGCCATTTTTGAAAGCCCTTACATGATACAACAACTGTTTGAACATGTTTGGTTTTGATCTCTTTTGAATCCAAGTGAAAAATCCCCCTACATTTGGAAAATAGTAAAGGCAGATTCTGACTTAGTGAAATTTTCACTAAGTGTTGGAACAAAGTGACTTTTCTTGATTTTGATCACTCCATAACTCAAAATCCATGAGGAATTTGGACATAGGTCAGTATGAATCTTTTGTAGAGGGCAATGTGATCTAAAAATCAAGGTTTGAATGGGGAACAATGGCCTTGTGGTTTAGGAGTTATGGTCCTCCAAAGTTGGCACATTAGTGTCACTTTTTCCATAACTTAGAAATTTTTCTAAGTTTTTATGGTTACCCCTTTTACAAGTTATCCCACTTTCTTTGATTTTTCTTGATGAATGATGATTCAAATCATACATTAACATCATTTTAGGGTTAAAAATCCATTTTGGTGAAAAATCTCAAAAAGTCAAAGTTGACTTTTGTGCACAGTTGACTTTTTATTAGATGAATTCTAAACTATGCAATTCTTCAGGAAATCATGTCCTTGACCTAAATCAAACTTGATGGACATGTTCCATGGGTGTCATAGGGTATATTGAATCATGTCTTAGGGTTTGGGAGCATGTCCTGGTCAAAAGTCAAAGTTACAGTTGACTTTCCTCGCGAAACCCTAATTGTGGTGCAGATGAAATTGAGACTTGTTGCTCAAGCTTCTTGGATCAATCCATTGTTCCAAATGGATCAATATGGTATATTAGAGACCCTCAAATCATGCCTTGAGGTCTTGGTTCATGATTTGTCCCAAAAGTCAACTTAGGGGTGAATTAGGTCAAGAAACCCTAATTCCTGATTTTTGATGAATGCATCCCCTGAGGCAAAATTGACTTGATGATTGGGTTCAAGATGTCCCATGGAGTATATTAGGTTATGTTTTGGATCATTGGCTTGTGCCCAGATGAAAATTTTCCATCTGGAGGCCCTGGTCGACCAAAACCCTAATTTGGTGACACTATCGATCTTGAGACTTGATCCACCTAGAAGGGAGCAGCCTTGTGCTTAATCCTTGAAGTGGGAGTCCTTTTGATCCATTGTGGATATTTTAGAGGCTAGACAAGTTGAAGATCAAGTCATTCCTTGATTGATCCTTTGTCTAAAGCTCTGAGAGGGCTTAAAACCCTAATTCTGATTGTAGTGAATGCTCAACAACCCTTGAGGCATTTGATGAGGCATGATGGTTCATCCATATTGTGATGATGATTTGCGCAATGATGGGAAATCTTAGTGGTCAAAATTTGGGGTATGACACACGTCCTCCTAAAGCGCCTTGCCTTGGAGAAACCGCTTAGCCTATCTCCATGTCCTCGGTCTCCCCCTTAGAAACGGAGATGCGACAGGTCCGATCTCGCACGAAGATGTCGTCGGTCTCCTCTGCAGAAGTCAAAACGTTCCCCGGCGTCCAAGAAGTCACGACCTTCAGAAAGGCACGAGCACCGCCATGCACGGAGGCATTCGCCACGACGAAGCAGGAGCTATGGTCGTAGCCACTCTTTCTCTCGTTCTTCCAGCACAAGTAGCGACGACGATGTCCACGGACCCTTTTCACAAGAGATCATGGACACCAGGATTCCTCGCGGGCTGGAGAAGCCCTCTGCTCTAGCAACATACGATGGGACCACTGGCTCCAGAGAACACATAGAGAACATAGAAGCGATGCTCCACTACCACAACGTGAGTGGGGCCATAAAGTGCAGATTGTTTCCAATTACCCTCAGAATGGGGGCAATGGCTTGGTTCAAGCGCCTCCATCGAGGGTCAATCACATCATGGAGAGACTTGAAGAGCCGGTTTTCCTGGCACTTTACAGCTTCTCGACGACATTCCAAGTCGGAGGCCACCTTGGAAGTTATTATATAGGGCAGGGACGAATCCCTGCGGGCATATATCGAACAGTTTAGCAAAGAAGCCGTGGAGGTCCGTACAACGGACCATATGAAAAAATATCTTCTCGAGAAAGGCTTGAGACCCAAAAGCGAGTTTCACAAGGCCGTCGGAATCGAGACTCCCCGACATTAACAGAACTTCTCCAGAAAGCTGAAGCATACATACAGTACGAGGAGAAGGAGGCTGCATATCATGCCTGAGATGCAAGAGATCGCGAAGGCGCCCGGGCACCAAAAAAAGACGACCCAGAGACATCCCTGCAAGGAAAAGAGAGGCGACGAGACGATCGTCCCCGAGAAGGTAAAGGGTCTGCTGGCCGTTTCACAGAGTACACCCTACTTACGGCTCCCCGTGAACGTATTCTCTCCGGATACATCAATACTGAATTCAAGCAGGGGGTGTCAGGTTCCCCAAACCGACGGCGTCCAAAGGAAACGTCGACAAAAGAAAGTATTGTTGCTTCCACCGCAGCCACGGCCACACAACCGAGGACTGCGTGCACCTTAAAGACTCAATTGAGATCCTCATCAAGGAGGGTCATTTAAAGCAATACGTAAAGAAAGACGAGTCCTCCCGACGAGTGGCCTTAGACTCAAATAAGGAAGTAGAATCGTCTCCATCCAGTCCTCCCCCACAGGTCGCTATGTCTATTACGTGACCAAAGGGCTTTGCCATACCAGATTACCTCGAAGAGCCTTCCAGGATATCCTCCCACAACACTTGGGAAGGATTCCCTACACCCATGGTTATCTCACGCGGGGGGTACAATGAGCTGACAGTAGGATCTATCAAGAGGAAATTCAAGCAGCTTATAGACTGCAATCATGACCGGCTGTCTACACTTGAGAAAATCAAGGGACGCTCACAACCGATCACCTTTTACCTCGAAGAGCTGCCCGGGGCTCTCTGAATTCTCACATTCCCCTAATCATTAGGGCCAGATTAGCAAATACCGACGTCAGAAGGATCCTGGTTGACCAGGGTAATTCGGTGGATATAATGTACACTGGCCTATTCCGTGCCCTCAAGTTGGACCAGAAGAACCTCTCACCATATGTGGGATCTGATTTCCAGGGGTTCAACGGAGCCACGGCCAGACCCTGGGGATATGTGGAGTCACATTCGGGGAAGAAGAGGCATCTAGGTTAATCAAAACCCAGTTCCTGGTGATCGATTGCCCATCGCTATATCAATGCATTTTAGGGAGACCAGCCCTCGCAGAACTAGTTATTGTTCCTTCAACCATCCACCTCAAGCTGAAGTATTATACTGAGAAGGGTCACATCGCAACATTGCATAGGGACATAAAGGCTACCCGCAGATGCTTCGAGGCAGTGACCAGGGGACAGAACCAGATATATGCAGCACCTAAAGCAGCCAAATGGGCAAGGGAGGAAGATCGTCCATCCGAAGATGGCCAACCGGACAAGAAGCCTACACTCCCTGTGCTTACCATCGACCTTGACAACCCAATTTCAGAGGAGGGCAAGGAAGATAATAGTGAAGGTGCGTCAACGGGGACGACCAGCTCCCCCACATTAGCCCTCATGCGACCAGTTCTAGACGGGGAATTCGAGGTCATCACCTTCAACAACAACCCCAACAAAGGGGTGCAGATAAGTGCTGGATTGCCCGACGAGGTCAAGCTACAGCTGCAGAAGTGCCTGGAAGATAATGCTGATCTGTTTGCCTGGTGTCGCTCCCGGGATTTTCATCCAAGTACAAATGCGAAAGTGGCACCGAAACAGAGTCGCCAGCAATGTGTATTTATCCCAAGAGAGGGAAAGGAAACACCGCATAAACCTGAAGGGAAGGAAAAGCATGGTCTTGCGACCAAGAGAACTGGGTTTGGGAGTCGGTTACGCGAAGGGAAGGTATTAGCACCCCCACGCGTCCATCGTACCCGATGGGATCCACGCTTGCTTGTCTCGATCAACGGGTGTAAGGAAAGGATACTGGAAAAGGAACTGGAAAAGGAACGAAAGAGAACGGAAACAAATGTAGGGAAAATAAAAGAAGTGCTTGAATGGGCCCTACCCCACTGCCTACGTATCTCATCGGGAACATGAGAATCATAGCGACGTAGTTCCCCTCCACGAGGGTCGCTTTGTTTGTGCTTTTTAGTGGAAACGTCAGAGTGCGCGTTCCAGCAGTTAGGTGTTGCAGCTCGCTGTTGGGAGACTTAGGAGTTACCCGTTCGCAGTAGACCGGACTTGACGAGTCCTTAAGGAAGGAGTGAAGAGATGAGAAAAGAATTGTTTGTTTGTTTTTGTCTTTTAAGAAAGAAGTGTTTTGATTGTTTTGTGTTTTGTAACACACATTGTATTTAAGTCCTTCATGTAAGATCGAATGCCTCACATATCGACCCAAGACGGGACGTACGCTAAACAATTCTAAGAGAGTGAGAGAAGACCCCTCACCATCTCATTCTTACATGAAAGGCTCAAATACAATATTTGTTAGGCCTTTATTAAGTGTTTTTTACTTTTGTTTTAAGATGAGAAGAAGAGACTCAAATGGAGGAGTAAAGGTAAAAACTAAAGAGGGAGACTAAGACTCAATCTTAATGTTATCATACATGGTGATCTTATGGTTAATGAGGTTTAAGAAACCTAATCCTAAGAGAAAGGAGAAGAGAAAGAAAGAAAACAACTTACTTCCAAGATGGAAGTTAAGTTGTTTCTAAGAGGGAAGAAAGAAGATTATGAAAGCAAAGCATCATTAAATGCTTAAACAACACAAATTGAATGATTAAAAGATGAAGGAAGAAATTAGAATGTGGATGCATATCCACACTCAAGTGACTTACCATTGGCCCCTGAAATGGTTAGTGCAATCATTTACAAATGAAGAAACCAATTAAGATGAACAAGTAAGGCTTACACAAATTCAATAACCAAAGTAAAAGCATCTTAAAGGTCAAGGAAAGCATAAGGTCAGAATTCACATCATAAGAATGTCCTCTAATGATATGAGAGCAAACACAAATCAAATGCACACAAACAATGCCTTAAACCACAAAGAAATGCATTATGAAAGAAGTAGATGAAGAATGAGTGGATATGCAAAGTGATCATGCATTAATACTTCATGAAAGGTTAAAGTCAAAACCAAAGTCATTTAGGAACACCTCACGATGCATATGAATCACCATACAATTCACAAATGAAAGGATGTAAGAAGGAGAGATGAGAAAGAGACAAGAATGAGAAACAAGTTTCACCAAGATGCACAAAGTTGCATATCAAAGATACATATCATGTAAAATGATTGATGAATGCACATGGGCAGTGGCATAACATTGATGAGAGGTAAATGGAATGAGGGAGATGTCATATAAAATGTACACATAAAGCAATTAAAGTATAAGAGGAGAAGATGCAAAAATTCATATCAAACTTCAAATTAGAAAGCATAAACCCAAGTCAAAATGCAAACACATATCTAAATGACCTGTAATGGAACAAATATGACCTCTAACATCATATAAATGACCTATAATAGATGCACAACCAAACATCAAGTGGTGGCATAAATGCCTCATCAAAGATGTGAGAATAGGACATAAAAGAATGCACACAAGCAACTTCAAATGCAAGGCATTAAACCACTATCAAAGTATATGAGAAAATTATAAAATTAAGTCCTAAACAATCCAAGTCATAAGCAAAAACATGGATCAAAACTCATATAAAAAATCAAGAGAAAGCATGACCTAATAGCTCCACAAATTCACATTGAAACACATCACAAGATTGCACAAAAATGAACACCTACACACATGATAAAATGACTTTAAAAATCAAATAAAAATGGATTTAGATGATTTAATGTGTTATATAAATAATACAAAAAGAATGAGTTAAAAATGTGATGTGAAATGGGAGAAAGAAAATATGCAAGTTGGAGTGTCAATGAAGAACATCAACTAAAAAGAAAATTAAAAGAAAATTATACAATTAAGTGTAAAAATTAACAAAACCAGAATTAAAAATAAAATAAAATTATTTAAATGTGTCAAGAACACACATGAATTTATTTAGAAGTTTTAGAGATTATTTACTATTTTTAAAAATAGAAAACCAAACAGATATGGAAAAGAAATTAAAAATAATAAAAGAATGAAAAGGGGGTGCAGAGAAAGCAATTCGCCAGTTAAAAATGTAATGGGCCTGAAAAGGTGGTGTGTGAAAAGTAATTACTCAACCCAGTCCATATGCGTGTGGTTGTGTGTGATGAGTGTACATGCAGTCAAGAATTAAATGCAATCAAGGCCCTAGGATGATATTAATCTTAATCACTCAGAAATCCAACGTCTCACAAATCAAGCACATGGTAATGATCACGCACGCACCCACATGTACACATCTGAGAGAAAAAAAGAAAACACGTGCCATAGACCTTCACTCATTAATGCGTTGGCATGATGTCAAGCGTTGGATCAATGTCAAGATGAGATCATCACACAAGTAAAACAGTCATGTGGATGAGATGCAAGGATCATGGTAACAATGATGCACACACGCACAAGCAATCAATCAGAAAGAAAAAGAGAGCATGTGAGATGCACATGTCATTTTAATGTGTTGGCACTCTTAGGACCATACGATACACAAGATCAACGGTTGAGATTAAAACTGAGAAACCCTAGCTGAATTCAAACCACCGGCCGGAGAAGGACCTCCGGTCATCTTCTTCGGCGAGCAACCACCACACACAGTCATCAATCTTCACAGAAATGCAAAATATGCACATAGAAATGAAGCTTAAGTTGAGTAGATCATGAATATACAATTATTTCCCAAAGATCATGTACGTACACAACAAACCGAACCAATACATTTTGCCCTAAAATCACACCTAAGCTCCTAAAGAGCCTATCAACTAGCCAGGACTCACGCATAGCTTCTAATAAGCTCTAATCAACAAAAACAACTTAAAATTAATGAGAATCGAATGAGACAAGTTTGAGTGTTATGAAACCTGAAACTTGAAGGTCCTTGAATTCTTGAGAAAACCAATGAAATGTGCTTCTTCCTTGAGCTTCAATTGGCCAAATAAAGGCTTAAGAACTTTGGAAACGTAGGTGGATGTGGATCTGCAGTAGAGGTTACTTCAACTCTTCAATGATCTCCAAGTTCAATGTTACTTGATGATGACGCTTGAAGATGAAGTCCAATGAGAATGATAAAGGAATCGTGTGCAAAAAGAGAGAAAGTTCAGAGATAGTAGAGAGAATTTGAGAGTGTTTTTGGAGTGAGAGTGGAAAATGAAAGTTAGAAATGAAATTGTGAGTGAAATCTCAATATATAAGTTGAGTTAAGAATGAACCAGTGGTGGTTAACTGAGTGAGTTTAATGAGTTAAAGGTGGTTAACTGAGTTGTCCCTAACTAACTGAGTCAAGTTAGTTAGGGCGAGTGGAATGAGGTTGTGCTATGGTGTGTTCAGGATGTTATGGTGGAGTAGAGGTGAATCAGTGGTGGTGATGAGATTATGCTGGTGTGGAAGAAACTTATCGTGCAAGCTTTCTCATTTTTTTCTCTTTTCATGTATGACTCTATGTATGTGTATGCATGGCAGGTGAAATGTTTGGCTAAATGAGGCAATGATGGACATGCATGTGCTGGTATGAAGTAATCAACAATAACAATGTTATTTTTTGGTTTTGTAGCAGCTTGATACCAATGGAAACATGGTGGTTTGGGGGTGAATTTCTTTGTGCATGGTAGATGATTTAGTGAGTTTTTGATGTCAAATGAAAGAGGGAATATGGGAGAACAAGTTTGATGTTGGTTTTGGATTGAATGGAGGCTTGTAGAATGGTGTAAAATTGCTTAGAACATTGAGGTTCAAAGCTGATTCAAGGGCGAGGCATGTTGTGGCATGGCATGGCAATGTGACTTGCAACATTTCAGCATGATCACACCAACTCGGGACCATCATAACTACCTCATAATTTCATCAAATTAAAAAATGTCCAACATGAACATTGAAGAGGGCATGGAAAGGAACAACTTTGATGTTGGAAAGTTTTCCATTTGAAGCTTCCTTGATGGAGAAAAATGGCTTGACTTTTGGCACACCGTGTGTTTGTCAAAATTATGGCGCATGGGCCTGGTCTTGCTTGGTCATGAATTGGTTTTTGACCTAGTTTTGTCAAACTTTGATCAATAATAACTCATTCAATTTTGATCCAATGGAAGAGTTCTTTATATGGATTTGAAGCTTAGAACATGAACTTTAATTGGATCAACTTGGGCCTGAGGTTTGGAGCTTTTATCTTGGAGAAAGAGAGCCTCAAAGTAGGGTGCAAAATGGTCCAAGCCTCAAGGGTTTATTACATCATCTATTCGGGATACAATCAAATCCCTATGGCCGAAGAGGACAATAGGTACACCGCATTCATGACCTCCTCGGGGAACTATTACAACAACGTAATGCCCTTCGGTCTGAAAAACGCTGGGGCCACGTACCAGCGCATGATGAACAAAGTTTTCCGATTAGAAATAGGAGACATGCTCGAAGTTTACATGGACGATATGATCGTAAAGTCCCAAGAGGAATCCGATCATACGGCTCACCTGCAAAAAGTCTTCGACCAGGCCAGGAAATGCAAAATGCGCTTTAACCTAGAAAAATGTACCTTTGGTGTACGAGCAGGGAAGTTCCTCGGATTCTATCTCACCGAAAGGGGAATAGAAGCGAACCCAGCCAAGTGTCGAGCATTCGTGGAGATCCCAACGCCCAGGTCAAAGAAGTCCATACAATCCCTCAACGGGATGCTCACTTCACTTTCTCGTTTCGTGGCCAAGTCTGCCCAGCACGCCCTGCCCTTCTTTAAACTCCTCAGAAAGGAGGCCACATTCGAATGGACAGATGAATACTAGCAGGCCCTGACCCATCTCAAGCAAGCCTTATCCGAGCCCCCGTGCTATCCCGACCAGAGTACGGGGAAACCTTGTATTTGTATCTCTCCGTCACCAGCGAAGCCATTAGCGTTGCACTCACTCGCGAGACAACGGACGGGAAAAATCCCATCTATTTCACCAGCAAGGCCTTACAAGGGCCAGAAATCAGATACGCGCAGATAGAGAAAGTCGCCCTTGCCCTCGTCACTGCCGCGATGAGACCTAGGCACTACTTCCTGGCCCACATCATAGTTGTCCATACAGACCAGCCCATCAGGCAGTTGCTTTGCCGACCAAATATGGTTGGCCGGATGCTCAAATGGTCACTGGAGCTACCAGAATTTGACATTCATTACGAGGGCAGGAAGGCCCTTAAGGCACAAATTTTGGCTGACTTTGTGGCAGAGATGACGCCTCTACCATCCCCGCCGTGTGGAGCACATAGATGGACCATCTACATAGACGGGGGCGTCCAGACCCTCAGGTAGCGACGCATGCATCATCCTCGTTGGAATACTAATCGAAGTATCTCTAGTCCTGTCCTTCCTTACGTCCAACAACCAAGCCGAATATGAAGCCTTCCTCGCAAAGCTAGGGCTGGCCAGAGACGGGGAGAGTTTCAAGCAAAGAACGACCACCTAGTCGAATACCTGGCGCTGGTGATGGAAAGAATTACAAAATTTGACGTATGGAAAGTCCAGCACATCCCTCGCGAACGAAAGACGCGAGTAGACGTCTTGTCCAAACTAGCTAGCACTAGAAAGAAAGGCGCAACAAGTCCGTCATACAAGAGATACTCGCCCAACTAAGTATTGAGAAACCGTCAGAGTTGCTCGACGTTAATATCGTCGGGGACACCCACCGTTGGATGACCCCTATATACAATTACCTCACCAAAGGAGAGCTTCCCGAGGATAGTAAAAAAGCTAGCATAACAAACGACGAGCCTGTTCATATGTACTGGTTGAAGACAAACTCTACCAAAGAGGATTCTCCATCCCCCTCTTAAAATGTGTCGAGGAAAGTAAGGTCCCCGAAATTCTCCAAGAAATCCATGAGGGCATCAACGCACAACATATGAGGGGGAGATCTTTGGCACGAAAAGCCCTTCGAGCAAGATATTACTGGCCCACCATGCAGCACGACGCCAAGGAGCATGTCCAAAAATGTGACTGATGTCAGCACCACGGGGACATACACTTAGCACCCCCCAACGAATTGAAGACTCTATCCTCGTCATGGCCCTTCGCCTGGTGGGGGATGGACATACTCGGCCCCTTCACAATGGGGTCTTATCAAAACAAATTTCTGATTATGGCCGTCGACTACTTTACAAAGTGGATCGAAGTCGAAGCCCTCGCCAAGATCACAACCTTCAACATACTTCGTTTCTACAAAAGAAATGTCCTCGCACGGTTTGGGGTTCCCCAGACCCTCGTGACTGACAATGGAACCCAGTTCACGGACAGAAAGTTCCAAGACTTCGTCACCAAATTAGGCACGAAGCAGCACTTTACTTCCGTCGGGCACCCCCAGACAAACGGACAAGCGGAGGCCGCGAACAGGGTAATCCTTCGCGGTCTGAAGTGAAGGCTGGGCGAGGCCGAAAAGAGATGGGTCGAAGAGCTACATAGCATGCTCTAGGCCTACAGAACAACACCACACTCCACAATCAGGGAAACCCCTTTTCGACTAGCGTATGGAACTGAGGCGGTGATACCGGTGGAAATCACGGAACCTTCTAGATGAATAGAAGCTCCCCTCAATGAGGAAATAAATGACGAAGCCTTGAGAGAATAGCTCGATCTGGTCGAAGAGATACGGTCAGGAGCAGCTCTCCACGAAGCTTCGCTAAAACAACAAATAACCTTGTGCCATGACGCCAGAGTCATAAAGCGCGACTTCCCTGTTGGCAGCCCGGTCCTACGTAGAAACCAAAAGGATTCACGCAAAGGAAAGCTGGCCACGAACTGGAAAGGACCGTACAGGGTCAAGTCCAAAACGGGCACTAGAGCCTACTACTTACAAACTCTGGACAGAGAACCATTTGCTCGACCATGGAATGCTGAAAAGCTCAAACAATACTACAGTTAAGACCAACCATGAGGTCGGATAAACTTCCGACGAGATCACCTCAAACGGGGAGATGACTCGGCCACAGGACCGTGCCCTGGTGTAAGCACAATCCATTTTACAACACCGACCAGCTTCTGCTTATGGGACAAGCAGATTCGGCGCATAACAGGGATACCTCAATCAAGCTTCGTCGTTGCCACACCAATTAGGCAGGACACCCAGCTCGCGATAGGAACAGTCCAAGCCTATGGGATTAGCACCTCAATCGAGATCCTAGTATCATCGCTGGCGAAAACACTTCGCCCTCCTCGACAAGTTTCCCAGACTGTCGAGCACAACAGGAACAAGTCGAGCAAACATCCATTCAAACAAGTATACATAAATAAATGCGACAGAAAAATCCCAAACATAATGTTAATAACATCGGCCACGAGGCCGGAATAAGTCAAGAGTACATCAAAAGGGTGGCGCCCAACAAAACAGTATATCAAAAGGGCAGCGTCCAACAAAACAGTACATCAAAAGGGCACGCAGGCCCACAAAATACCAGTATATTCACAAAACAAACTAAACAACCTCGCTAACACCTTCCGGGGGGACCACCTTGCCATCGACGACCACATTGAGTAGATCCATTCCGTCGGTCAGCAACTAGACGTCTGAGTTGAGGGCCTTTTACTGCTCTAAAGCAGCATTAAAACCAAATTCGGCTGCCCCCAAGTTGTACTCTCTGAGAAGTCAGATCCTCCCGATCAGGTCCCTCCTCGTCTTCAATGCCTTCTCATCATCAGTCTCGTCGGAACCCACCGCCGATGACCCCTCCAGCTCAGTCACCCTCGCCTTCAAGCAAGCATTTTCCTCGTCGACCTTGGCCACTTTCTCCCTCATCTGGGTCACCTCCCGCTGGAGCAGTATTTTGGCCTCCTGATGGCCTTGTAGCTTCTTCAGCTCGTTGTCTATCTCTGCATTTTCCAGCTCTAGTTCATCGATCCTGGCCATAGCTTTCTTGAGGTCGGAGAGAGGAACTACCTCTGCATCTCCAAGGGCCAACGCCGCTTCCAACACCCTGAACATGCCCGCCGCATCCTGGCATAGGAGCTTCCTTCGCGCCTGAGGATCTACAAACAAAATCGCTGAGGCATCAAGCTCGGGGACGACGATGGAGTTCCCCTCATCGAACATCGTCCCTTGCAGGTAGCATGAGGGCAGCCCAAACTTTCGACCAACAAAACCGCCGGAGCAACTCGTCGGGGAGGCTCCAACACCATCTCGCTTTCTCTTATGAGATGTGTTCGGAGTTGGTGGTGTGGAAGTCATCCCCGGAGTAGGACCATCGCTAGACACGAATTTCTCCAGCGTCGACTATTGCTTGGCCGCTCTGGCCTTGGGCATTGATGGTGCCTTCTTCTGAACCTTGGCTATCTGGGACCTCATCAAGCGCTCCCTCATGTCGGCCATCCTCTCTGCGAACACACAAAAAGACAGATCAGTAGTGAGAAGAAAACTTAATAAATACGTGCATAAGAACGAATCATACCAAAAAGCTGGAACGCAACTTCATCATTTCCGCACTCAAGGAGAGTCTTGGTGTTAATATAATGACCTGCCTGGGCAGGCTCCCCATCATCCCCGAGCAGCTCTTTACCATCCCGGTCCACCACGTAAGCCAGACTAAAACTCTCTACATAGGCGTGGAGCACCCTGTATGACTCTTTATCCCCCTCACTGAGCTGCTCATGCTTCACCAGAAATTGGTCGGTCCTATACATAAAATGGGCGTACACCCATTCCAAAGGAAACTTAGACACAGGCTTCTCAACCTGCCGATCATCAATGGTCACCATTTCAAGCGTCGAGATGGACCTCTTGGCCGCCTCAGAAATAGGCTTCACAACAAAGAATATATCCTTTAAATGACGAACAAACTCTGAGTACGGTCAAAAGAGCCTGCCCTGTTGTTTAAAAGATACCCAGCTCTGCTTCGTGCCCGTAGTACGCCGCTGAAGCTGGAAGATGCAAAAGAAGAGGTCCACGGTCACCCCGACGCAAAGAAAGCAAAACACCAGCTCGAAAGCGCGTATGAAGGCCAACACGTTCGGATGAAGCTGGGCTAGGTACAACTCCAAGTGACGAAAAAGGGCCTCCTGGAAGTCGGTGAAGAGGAGGCGAAACTTAGCCTCCACAAAGGCAAACTCATACATGGGGAACCGCATCCCCAGGTAGATCGAGAAGATCTTGTCATCTTCAGTTGGGCAGATGGCCCTCCAGTGCCTGGGCGCATCCTCGGCCCGATCCTCCAAGAAGGGGAACTCCTGAATCTCCTCCTCAGTAAACGTCGACTTGGTCGACAGCGGCTCATGCGCGATCCATTTAAGGTCCCCGCTCACGACCTGGACGTTAGCAGATTCGACGGCCTGCTCCGTCTCTTCTTGCGCGGCCTGGGCGTCGGGCACGACTTCCTCACGAAGACCAGCCATTTTCACCTAAAAAGCAGAGGAAGAAAAAGTGAATTCGACGACAAAGATCAAATCCACCCTTCCGCCACTAGTCAAGTGAAAGGGCGAGGAAGAAGTCGAGGACAACCTCGAGCCCACTTTGACCATGACTCAACATGATGACGACGTTGTCCCCTACGGCGGGGACAAGCCTCCATGACATAACAAAAGAGGGCTTGAGCTCGACTAAGCAAGCTCATCGAACAAAGTCGGGACCCCGCGTCGAACAGGCCTAGTGCCCGACTACAAACTTAAAACTAATCCTAACCAGAATCTAGGAGAATCTACACTAAAAAATCCAACGATCATTCCATGTTCTTCGTGTTCTTCATGAATTTTCCAGAAATTCATGCGTTCATTGAAGAACACATGAATCTTCAACTGGAAAACTCATGAGTCACCGGAAAATTCATGAAGAAACCCAGAAGATGAAGAACACCATGAGAAGATGCAAAAAAGATGAACAACTTACTTGGAAATGAAGAGTTGGAGATGGAGGCATGAACAGAGACGATGAAGATCAACGGCGGCGAAGAGGAGCTCCGGGGAAATGACAAGTTACAGAGCAAAAGAGTTGAGAGAAGAAATTTGTGTGAAGTGTACAAATGAAACCTTTCTCCCCCCTTTTATAAGCATTTGCTTGTTGGGAATCACAAAGGCCATTATAGCCTAGGCGGCTCTAGGACTGACAGGGGCTGCATGTCCACCACGTGTCAAAAGGGATCTTCGCTTGACATTCCCAATAAATGCTACAAGTCCCTTACTACCCTGCGAGCACGTCTCCTCGACAACACACGCACTTCGTCTTCGTCAGAGCTCCCCGACATAAAAACGCCAATTCTGCGGGCATCCTCCCAAAAGCCTGGTTGACTGAAAATGACCATTTCACAAATACGTTCCCCGGGCGTCAGCTACTGGTCGGGGAGAACAAAGCACCAATGACGACCTCCTCGGCATTGGCAAATACAAGGAACATGCCCCCAACCTTATCGCTCAGACAACATAGCTACCTTAAGTCATCACTCCTCAACAGAGTAAAGACTTAGGGGGGCTCCTGTTCTGGACTGGGCAGGCGCTTTGCCCTCAGCAGAGCAAGGCCTAATCCAGTCCAGCCACTAGCCAGGCCCAATGGCCAGAAACTAGCCGTTGGGAAGAAACTAGCCGTTGGGCAGAAACTAGCCGTTGGGCATGTCCCCCTCACTCGCTCAACAGTTCACGCGACCAACTGCCTCCCCGAATCTCACGGAGAGAGTTGGACCAGTTCAAAGGGCCACACGCTTTGCCCTCCACCTGGCAACCTCTCATTGGTCGACCAGATGCCTTGGCCACGTGAGAGACCTTGGCCCCGCGCTGGGGGTTTTCTTATAAATACCCTCTCACTAAAGAGGGTCAGGTATCCAATATCAAACATTAAATACCTCTATATTCGTACTTGCTTTCTCTCTTTTGATCAAACACTTACTTTGGCATCGGAGTACCTTGCAGGTACACCCCCCCTCCTTTCCTCTCCTTCAAATATCCGCATATATCCTATGCGAAGGTTGTGACGATCCGGTCTGATCACCTCCGATCAAATTGAAATACTAATATTTCAGAAGCTTTTGAAGTTACTCTTCTATCAACAAACGTTACAGCCCATTCAGCTGGTTAAGAAGTTCTTCTGACAAGAAATATAAATTCCTCATCAACATACATTCTAAAGAACCAAGCTTTAGGAAAAGTGATATGTTAGATAGTTTTTCATCATCTAATTTCTTTTCTTTTCTTTGAAGATTTGCAAGACAAACCAACAGAGCACAATAAATTCAAGTTGTATAACTTCTTGAATAACTGTGACCTCAGGTTTGGATGTAAACCAATCTTTTCAGAATTTGCTTGAAAGATTGGATGAAGTGCAACTAGACAAGCTTCAAAACTGATTCCCACAAATATGAGCATAAGGATTCAAAGATAGTCCGAGCATCAAACATATTAATGATGTTGACATACTCAGAAATGAGATAGAGCACCTACCAGAATGCAACTACGTCTGAAGATATTCAATAAACTTCTTCTGAGCTAGTGATATAGACTTTCAAACAGATCATCTCTACACCATCAACTTCTATAGCAATACCTTTTTCAAAGATATTCTATAGACCTTCATAAGCCTCTTTTATCAAGACCAACGAGTTAAAAATATGTTTTGCTTTTCCATCATTTAAACTCAGTGGAATCACCCTTTGAATATGGTAGGAAAAACAATATGATATTTTCATGTGGCACTTGATTCCTTCTTAAAGGAAAGTCTTTGATAGACATACTTTTATTATTGGATCATTATTTGTGCCACTATCAAGTGTTATGCACACACCAGACTCTGATACCAATTGAACGTGAGAAAAGTACACAAGAAGGGGAGGGAGGTTGAATTGTGTTTTCTGTTTTCTTAGTTTGCATCTGATCAGAGTTCAAAAATCTAAACTGGTGTTCAGATTCTGGTTAATTCTTAGCAGCAGAATGTTAACAGAAGAAAATAAATAATAGCAGAAGACACAGATTTATATTGGTTCCTCCCAAACTGAGAGTAGTACAGTCCCTTTGCTTCACAAGGGATTTTCACTATAATCAAATCATGATTACAATTGCTTATGCATTCTGCATAAGACTTTTACATTTGCTCAGACCCAAGGTCCAAGACTTCTTGCTCAAGCTCCTCACTCGAGACTTCTTTCTTAAGTTCCACAAACCCAAGACTTCCTTGCTTAGGTCCTCATCCCAAGACTTCTGCTCAAGTACCTCATACCCAAGACTTCTACTCCAAGCCACTCTGGCTGAGACTTCTTCTCTAAGCCACTCTGGCTGAGACTTTTGCTCTAAGCCACTCTGGCTGAGACTTCTACTCCAAGCCATTCTGGCTGAGACTTCTGCTCCAAACCATTATGGCTGAGACTTTCCTGCTTGAACCATAGCCCAAGACTTTCCTGCTTAATAAATCCACTTGAATATGGATTTCACAGCTCAATCAGATAGCAAGAGACTTACGTGGCTCAAGCATCTTGGCTCGAGACTTCCTTGCTTAAGTCCCAATAACTTAAGACTTCTACCCAATCAACCTAGTTGATTAAGAATTGCATTTCTCAAGCACATAGCAAGAGACTTACATAGCTGAAGCATCTTGGCTCGAGAATTCCTTGCTTAAGTCCCAGTGACTTAAGACTTTTTCTCAAGCACATAGCAAGAGACTTTGATCTAAACTGCTAAATAAGTTCAGCAGAATAGAGAACAAGGTGTACTTGATATAAGTATCAGAGGTACATGAAATCACCATAACAAATACCTAAAGCACTTCAGATTTCTAAGATACTCAATGTGTAATAAATCTTAAGGCTTTTACAATTAAAACATATAACAGAAAAACTGCATATACAATGGTGTTGATAATTGCTGATATTGTTACTCCTTCTTCTATATAATCCTTGTTAAAGATTTAGTTTGAACCTTCAGCCATATATATAACCTTTGCAGAAACTAGCCGTTGAAGAGGTAACTTGATCAAGAGTCTTTGCTTTTGCTCCATAAAACAAAGACGTTGAAGGTAGATGCACCAGAAGATCTTGATCCAATGTGTAACATGTTTAACCTTTGAGTCTTCAAGAGATCATGTACTATTAGAGCCATTGGGAGTAGATATCCATAAAGCATGCCAGTCTTTCTTGAGCCTTGCAATCTGTTGGCTTTAGCTGACAAACTGATTTGACAATATAACTTGCTTTCTGCAGTACGGACAACTTCAACTTTATCACCAACTCTGAATGGTACCAGAAGCCAATTTGCATTCAATGAGTGTAAAGACAATTATCTTGCTTCTTCCGATGCTGAGACCTTCAACTTCAGAGTCTATTCCAGACATTAGTTAGCAAGTATTCTTCAGATTCTGCCACCAAAATCTAGTTATTCAGCAACTCCCAAGTGTACTAATGTAAAACAGATTCTGACTATAAATTTTATAAGTATTAGAACCTGCACACATGTAACACACATCAAATAAACCATTGTTCTTTCAATACTTTGTTATCATCAAAACTAAAGGAAAATATGTCATGAACAAATCTTGTTCTAACAAAAGCTACCACTGGTTCCTTTCTCGAACTTCATGCCACCGGCGCACCACCCAACATGAACACATAACCTGCTGTCAATTTTCTATCTTCAGTATCACTACACCAACTAGAGTCAGTATAGCCCACAAGCTTGCATTATTTTCCTTTGTCAACTGAAGGAAACAAAATACCATAGTCGAATGTTCCTTTAAGATACCTTAGTATCCTCTTGGTGACTGCAAGATGAGATACGTTCGACTTCTGCATGAATCTGCTGACCATGCTTACACAATAGGCTTGATCTGGCCTTGTGTGAAAGAGATATCTAAGTGATCAAATGAGTCTTTTGTATTGTGCTGGGTCGACATTATCCTCATATGAGTCATTCGACAGTTGCAATCCGTGTTAGTGTAAGCCCTAGAGGCCAATACTTTTGGTACTTGTATCGAATAATTTATTAATAATAAAAGGTATTTCTTTATTATGTTTGTTTTTTCAAAATAATAAATACCTAGAATAGCTAGTCCGCTTAATGAAATATTAAGTGTGACTTAATCATGAGATCCCATTAAATATAATACGGACATTATTCTTAAAGTATCCGTAGTTGAGTTTTACTGGAAAGTGGGATAACCTTAAAGCATTAAGACTATTATGTAGATAGGCTGATGATTATATATCCTGGATCATGGATAAGGAGTTATCAATTGTTAACATAGGTATGAATATTAGGAGTAATATTTATACAGGATTGACCTGCTATGAGAGTATTACATAAAATTTTATGCAAAGTGACATAAGTTAGTCTCATGGTGATAGTGGTGTATACCACCCTTCGACCTAAAACCACTATGGACCCTAGATGTAGATTCGAGTACTTTATTGCTGATCAAACATTGTTTGTAACTGGATGACCATAAAGATAATTGATGGGTACTTCACAAAGCATGCTGAGGGACATGAGTGACCTAGATGGATTTTGTCCATCCCGCGTAACATGATAAATGTCTAAGGGCTCAATATTGAACTGGACAAGGATGATATGGTATATGCCTTGTGTTCAATATAGGCATAAGGGCAAAAGGGTAATTGTACACATAAATATTATCACAAAAGATTTTGTCAGATCACATGACATTTTCGTGACTTGGGTATCAGTGATGTGTTGCTAGATACCGCTCACTATTTATTATGTTAAATGATTGATTTAATATAATTACCAACGTTGCAAAAACCTACAGGGTCACACACATAAGGACAAATTGATAAGAGGTAGAGTAAATAAGGAACACAGTAAGGTACGGTGCACTTAAGTAGAATATGAAATATGGTAAGGTACCACGTGCTTAAGTGATATACTGTACACCATAAGATATGGTGCGCGTGCACTTCATTGAGTTTTTTTAGCTTGCAGCCCACACAAGTGGTTATATAAATAGAACCTTTGTGCATAAGCATTCACACTTGATGAAAATTTGGTCTGTGAAACCCTAATCGTATTTTCCTTCTCTCTCTCACTCAAAGCCTTCAATTGTAGAAGCTAGCACTGAGACTGAAGGAATCTATTCGTGCGGACTGAGTAGAGGCATTGTTTAGCATTCAACGCTCATGATCACTCCTTCGATTCAGCATCAAAGGTTTTATTGCCACAAGAGGTAACCATTTCTGATCGGAAGTGATCAGACTGGATCGTCACGGCCTTCGCGTAGGACAGACGTAAATGTTTGTAGGAGAGGAAATGGGGGGTTGTACTTGCAAGGTACTCCGATGCCAAAGTAAGTGTTTGGTCAAAAGAGAGAAAGCAAGTACGAATATAGAGGTATTTAATGTTTGATATTGGATACCTGACCCTCTCAATAAAGAGGGTATTTATAAGAGAACCCCCAGCACGGGGCCAAGGTCTCTCACGTGGACAAGGCATCTGGTCGACCAGTGAGAGACTGCTAGGTGGAGGGCAAAATGCGTGGCCCTTTGACCTGGTCCAAATTTATCCGTGAGATTTGGGGAGGAAGTTGGTCGCGTGAACTGTTGAGCGAGTGAAGGGGACATGCTCAACGGCTAGTTTCTGCCCAACAACTAGTTTCTGCCCAACAGCTAGTTTCTGCCCAACGGCTAGTTTCTGACCATTGGGCCTGGCCAATGGCTGGACTGGATTAGGCCTTGCTCTGCTGAGGGCAAAACACCTGCCCAGTCCAGAACAGGAGCCCCCAAGTCTTTGCTCTGCTGAGGAGTGATGACTTAAGGTAGCTATGTTGTCTGAGCGATAAGGTTGGGGGCATGTTCCTTGTCTTTGCCAATGCCAAGGTGGTTGTCATTGGTGCTTTGTTCTCCTTGACCAGCAGCTGACGCCCGGGGAGCGTATTTGTGAAAGGGTCATTTTCAGTCGACTAGGCTTTTGGGAGGATGCCCGCAGAATTGGTGTTTTTATGTCGGGGAGCTCCGACGAAGACGAAGTGCGTGTGTTGTCGAGGAGACGTGCTTGCGGGGTAGCAAGGGACTTGTAGCTATTATTGGGAATGTCAAGCGAAGATCCCTTTTGACACGTGGTGGACATGCACCCCCTGTCAGTCTTAGAGCCTCCTAGGCTACAGTGGCCTTTATGATTCCCAACAAGCAAATGCTTATAAAAGGGGGGAGAAGGGTTTCATTTGTACACTTCACACAAATTTCTTCTCTCAACTCTTTTGCTCTGCAACTTGTCCTTTCACCGGAGCTCCTCTTCGCCGCCGTTGATCTTCATCGTCTCTGTTCATACCTCCATCTCCAACTCTTCATTTCGAAGTAAGTTGTTTATCTTTTCTGCATCTTCTCATGGTGTTCTTCATCTTCTGGGTTTCTTTATGAATTTTCCAGTGACTCATGAGTTTTCCGGTTGAAGATTCATGTGTTCTTCGATGAACGCATGAATTTCTGGAAAATTCATGAAGAACACTAAGAATATGGAATGACTGTTGGATTTTTTAGTGTAGATTCTCCTAGATTCTGGTTATGATTAGTTTTAAGTTTGTAGTCGGGCACTAGGCCTGTTCGACGCGGGGTCCCGGCTTTATTCGGTGAGCTTGCTTAGTCGAGCTTAAGTCCTCTTTTGTTAAGTCATGGAGACTTGTCCCCGCCATAGGGGACAGCGTCGTCATCATGCTGAGTCGTGGTCAAAGTGGCTCGATGTTGTCCTCGACTTCTTCCTCGCCCTTTCACTTGACTAGTGGTGGAAGGGTGGATTTGATCTTCGTCATCGAGTTCACTTTTTCTTCCTCTGCTTTTCAGGTGAAAATGGCTGGTCTTTGTGCGGACGTCGTGCCTGACGCCCAGGCCGCACAAGAAGAGATGGAACAGGCCGTCGAATATGATAATGTTCAGGTCGCGAGGGAGACCTTAAATGGATCGCGCACGAGCCGCTGTCGACCAAGTCGACGTTTACTGAGGAGGAGATTCGGGAGTTCCCCTTCCTAGAGGATCGGGCCGAGGATGCACCCAGGAACTTGAGGGTCATCTGCCCAACTGAAGATGTCAGGATCTTCTCGATCTCCAGGGGGATGCGGTTCCCCATGTATGAGTTTGCCTTTGTGGAGGCTAAGTTTTGTCTCCCCTTCACCGACTTCCAAGAGGCCCTTTTTCGTTACTTGGAGTTGTGCCCAACCTAGCTTCATCCGAACGCGTTGGCCATCATACGCGCTTTCGAGCTGGTGTGTCGCTTTCTTCGCGTCGGGGCGACTGTAGACCTCTTTTTTTTGCATTTTCCAGCTTCAGCGGAGTACTACGCGCACGAGGCAGAGTTGGGTGTCTTTTAAACAACAGAGCAGGCTCTTCTGGCCGTACTCAGAGTCTGTTCGTCATTTTAAAGATAGATTCTTAGTTGTGAACCCTGTTTCTGAGGCGGCCAAGAGGTCCATATCGATGCTTGAAATGGTGACCATTGATGGTCGGCAGGTTGAGAAGCCTGTGTCTAAGTTTCCTTTGGAATGGGTGTACGCCCATTTTAAGTATAGGACCGACCAGTTTTTGGTGAAGCATGAGCAGCTCAGTGAGGGCGATAAAGAGTTGTACAGGGTGCTCCACGCCTATGTAGAGAGTTTTAGTCCGGCTTACGTGGTGGACCTGGATGGTAAAGAGCTGCTCGGGGATGATGTGGAGCCTGCTCGGGCAGGTCGTTATATTAACACCAAGGCTCTCCTTGAGTGCGAAAATGATGAAGTTGCGTTCCAGCTTCTTGGTATGATTTGTTCTTATTCACATATTTATTAAGAAGAATGCGCCAGCAATGGCCAAGGCCGGAGTGGCCATGCAACAGTCGACGTTGGGGAAATTCGTGTCCGGCGTTGGTCCTACTCCGGGGACGACTTCCTTACCACCAACTCCGGACACATCTCATAAGAGAAAGTGGGATGGTGTTGGAGCCTCCCCGGCGAGTTGCTCGGGAGGTTTTGCTGGTGGAAAGTTTATACTGCCCTCATGCTACCTGCAAAGGAAGATGTTCGACGAGGGGAACTCCTCAGGCTTGATGCCTCAGCTTGATGCCTCAGCGATTTTGTCTGCAGATCCTCAGGCGCAAAGGAAGCTCCTCTGCCAGGATGCGGCAGGCATGTTCAGGGTGCTGGAAGCGGCGCTAGCCCTTGGCGATGCAGAGGTAGTTCCTCTCTCTGACCTTAAGAAAGCTACGACTCGCATCGATGAACTGGAGCAGGAAAATGAAAAGATAGACAATGAGCTGAAGAAGCTGCAAGGCCATTAGGAGGCCAAAATACTGCTCCAGCGGGAGGTGACCCACATGAGGGAGAAAGTGGCCAAGGTCGACGAGGAAAATGCCCGCTTAAAGGCGAGGGTGGCTGAACTGGAAGGGTCATCGGCGGTGGGTGCCGACAAGACTGGTGATGAGAAGGCATTGAAGACGAGGATGGACCTGATCGGGAGGATCCGACTTCTCAGAGAAGACAACTTGGGGGTAGCTGAATTTGGTTTTAATGCTGCTTTAGAGCAGTTGAAGACCCTCAATTCAGACGTCCAGCTGCTAACCGACGGAATGGGTCTACTCAACGTGGTCGTCGATGGCAAGGTGGTCCCCTCGGAAGGTGTTAGCGAGGTTGTTTAGTTTGTTTTGTGAACATACTTGTATTTTGTGAGCCTGCGTGCCCTTTTGATGTAGTGTTTTGTTGGGCGCTGCCCTTTTGATGTACTGTTTTATTGGGTGCCGCCCTTTCGATGTACTATTGACTTATTCAAGCCTCGTGGCCGATGTTATTAACATTATGTTTGGGATTTTTCTGTCACATTTATTTATGTATGCTTGTTTGAATGGACGTTTGCTCGACTTGTTCCTGTTGTGCTCGACAGTCTGGGAAACTTGTCGAGGAGGGCGAAGTGTTTTTGCCAGCGATGAGACTGGGATCTCAGTTGAGGTACTAATCCCATAGGCTTGGACTGTTCCTATCACGAGCTGGGTGTCCTGCCTAATTGGTGTGGCAACGACGGAGCTCGGTTGAGGTATCCCCGTTGTGCGCAGAATTTGCTTGTCCCATAAGCAGAAGCTGGCCGGCGTTGTAAAATGGATCGTGCTTACACCAAGGCACGGTCCTATAGCAGAGTCGTCTCCCTGTTTGGGGTGACCTCGTCAGCAGTTAGTCTGGCCTCGTGGTTGGTCTTTATTGTAGTATTGTTTGAGCTTTTCAACGTTCCATGGTCGACGAAATGATTCTCCGTCTAGAGTTTCTAAGTAGTAGGCTTCAGTGCCCGTTTTGGACTTGACCCTGTAGGGTCCTTCCCAGTTCGCGGCTAGCTTTCCTTCGCGCGAATCCTTTTGGTTTCTACATAGGACCAGGCTGCCAACGGGGAAGTCGCGCAATATGACTCGGGTGTCATAACGCAAGGTTATTTGTTGTTTTAACGAAGCTTTGCGGAGAGCTGCTTCTGACCGTATCTCTTCGACCAGATTGAGCTCTTCTCTCAAGGCTTCGTCATTCATTTGTAGGCCCAGAACATGCTATGTAGCTCTTCGACCCATCTCTTTTTGGTCTCACCCAGCCTTCGCTTCAAACCACGAAGGATTACCCTGTTCGCGGCCTCCGCTTGCCCATTTATCTGGGGTGCTCGACGAAAGTAAAGTGTTGTTTCATGCCTAATTTGGCGACGAATTCTTGGAACTTTCTGTCCGTGAACTGGATTCCGTTGTCGGTCACGAGGGCCTGGTGAAATTATAGTTAAGCAGATCACGAAGATGTCAGACAGGATGTCGTGACACTTGATCTCTGCTTCTCACAAGGATCTAAGGAAGAACAAACAAAAATAGCAGCACGTAAAGAACACAGAGAAATTGTTAACCCATTTCGGTGATCAACAACACCTACATCTTGAGGCTACCAAGCCAAGAATGAAATCACTAAGTAGAATTGGTTCTAAGCTAAACTCGAACGTTTACAACTTAGTACCTAGAAACTACCCTTCCTAGATTTCTACCTAAGACACTCCTAGGTATGAGACCCTTCTCAATTCCCTTCCAATCACAGCAGTGACTGAAAATATTACAACTCAATAAAAATGTCCTTCTCAAGTATTCACACAATACACGAGAGGCTCACAAGTACAAACCCTAGTACTTCTAAAACAACTGCATTAATCAACCAATAAACTAGGTTAACTCTATCCTATTTATATCGCAAACCACAGCTGGACTTGGGCTTCAAAAGTGAAGCAGATATCTTCCTCAGAATTAGCGACCTAATTCTTTCTTTTATCCCAAGTTCCCAAAAATGTCTCCTTCACAAGGAAACCGCAAATACATTTAGAATCAGAATCTCTGATTCCACAATCTCAGGTGCCACCTGGAATCCTATTCATATTCCAATAACACCTGCTATCAAAGACAGTTAGATCAAAACTGTAACAGACAAAGATGTTGAATCCTCCTGATAGGACATCTTGTCTAAAATCTTAACCTGCAGTTAGTTCAACATGTTGGAACATCTTGTCCAACATCTTTCTGCTACGTTAATTTTACCAAAATTAATGCCAACCTCAGAAGCAGGTACTCAACAATCTCCCCCTTTGGCAAATTTTGGCTAAAACTAACTTTCATATACCTGCAGAAAAAAATCATCAGGGAGACTACTATCAGAGCAGCAGTGGAATCAAAACATGTCTCCCCCTCAGTCAGATCTACTCCCCCTCAGTGGTTAGTAGACACTCAGCAGCAGCAGCAGTGGTAAGTGATGTTAGTAATTCTCCCCCTTTTTAGCCACAATATGACAAAGGTAGAAAGACTAACCCAAAACCAATATAATAGTTCAGAGTAAATTTAAGTTATACACCCAACAGAAACAAAAAAAATATCCTGGGCACACAGCCCTTACACAACCAAAAGAAAAACAACAAAACAGTAAAGAAAGCAGTAAAGTAGATACAGATAATAGAGAAGACAACTCTCAAAGGTCATCTTCAGTCTCCTCATCATCTTCTTCTTCTTCTGCACTTTCATCAGTGCCATTTTCAGCATCTTCCTCTTCTGCATCACAGTTTTCTTCATCACCCTTCTCAGCTTCCTTACTTTGTTTAGCAGCAAGATCTTGTATCAATCTTTTGAGCTTCTCTTTTCTGGCAGTGCTTGTCTTGATGATATCATCAAGCTATTTGCGTATGGCTTTCAGCTGATCAATGGTATCCACCTCTGAGAATGTAACTGTAGATGTTGAGGCAATGTTTGGAACATGTTTGTCAGCAAGCAACTTGTGATGTAGAGACAGAGGTGGCTTTCTTTTCATTATGGCATCACCAGCTAGAGTAATCCTAGGATATTGTTGAGTTAACATTCCACAAATGTGTGATGGAAAGCAGATTGGCAATTTGACAGCTGATGAAGTAGCTTGTTTCAGAATTTAATCAAAGATATATTCACCAAAATCAAAGGATTTCCTTCTTCCAATGGCATAGATAAACTTCCTAAGTCCTGTGGAGATAGTTTAAGTATGGTTTGTAGGAACCCAATTTACAGTACCAATTCTATGGAGAATGGCATATTTGATGTTGAGCTTCCCAGCAGACAATTTCTATTTGTTTGGCCAGCTCTTCACGGTGTTCCCTGTAATTTCCCTGCAGATTTGATCATTTGTATCTTCAATTTCAGCCTGAGAACACTCAGATCTGCCAAGGTATTTGTTTATTTCAGCAGGAGAAAATGTCACAACATTTCCTCTGACATACACTTTGAAGTAGTCCTCACTCCTTCTATCATTGCATCCTTCTGGTATGTTTATAACAAATTCTTTCACCAGCTGTTCATAATAAGAATCAAAATGAGAAACAGTTCTGATCAACCCAGCCTATTTGATAAAGTACATCACTTCTTCACACTTGAGGACATTCTGTCCCAGTTCTCTCTCTAAAGCAATTCTTCTATGATATACATGGTTCCACTTGCTGACATTTACAACATCATGAAAAGAGATGTTGTCCATGGGAGCCTTGGGAAGTGAACCTGCAGTCTTCTTGGAAGCTGGTTTCTTAATCACATTTTGTTCATCCTCTATCCCTTCATAGTCTGATTCACTTTCAGACGCTGCCTTTCTTTTCTGACTTTCAACAACAACTTTGCTCCAGGGTCTATGGGGGCCAACTGCTGGCCTCTTAGTTTTCTTGTTAGATATGGCTACACCTTTATCTTTTCTTCTTATTAATCATTCCAACACACTTGGCTTGAGACTTGTAGCAATGACCTCATTTTCAGAAGGCGTGCATCTAAATCGATGATTTTGTTAGCCTGTTCTGAAGTCCCTTGTGCAGACAAGAATGTTTCATATCTGCCCCAGCATTTTTAGCCACAGAGTCAGCAAGGGTATGCAGATTCCCTTCTGACATTTCAACATCATTTCCCTCTTTGTCAGCATTTTTCTTGGTAACATCTGATTCCTGAGATAAATTGGGTGGCAAAATCTATGCAAGAGGTCTGGTGATTCCAGTAATATTTACTTTGTCTCCCTTTCTTATGAGGTTCTCTATTATGTTCCCAATCCTTTCCTCTGTATTGAATTTTTCTATGCCTTCCCTAGGACTCACAAAAGCATCAGAAGTATTAGAGGGATTACCTGGAGGAATATTTTTGGATCTTTTGATCGGAAGCTTGTCTGTTTTGCATGGCATGATAGTAAGCGGAACAACATCAATTACCTCTTCAGCGTGTATCTCTTTAGACTCTGATGTCACTTCTGAGTCCTTCTTGATAGCTTGTGTTGATGATTGTTGTTGAGACATCTTCACACAATATGCTTGTTCTTTGATCGGCAGGATGAACGAGTTTGAGAGGATTAAAGTAAAGTGACGATAGGTATGATTTAGAAGATTTTGAGTAATTTGTTTTTCAAAACAAGCAAACCCTTGTATACCATTCCCATTCATTAAGTAAAACCATAATTTATCCTTTAGGAATTTTCTTTTTATTTTTGTATCCCTTGAGTGATTCAAGATGTTGCTGTTGAATGTCGTGACATCTGGTATGACATTATCCCATAGAAAAACATTTTCATAGTCAAGGTTTTGAGGATAGTCACTCTTAGCTCTTGTCTCGGGGGTTGTGTCTGCTGTGATGGCATAAGAGCATCTATTTCCAGTCATTTCCCTAAACCTAGAGGCCTTCTGAAGGAGATTCTCCATCCTTGCTATAGTTTGACGTTGCATCCTCATATGTGTTAGTTAGGTTAATCTTCTAATGTCTGTATCTGGAAAAGTCCTTTGAAGTCTCACCGTCTATGAGGCAGTCCACACGTAACAGTTGTTTCTTGATCTAAATCCTTTCATAATAGTTCTACCTTTATCATCCAAGACTTGACATTCAGATCTGGTAAAATTCACCTTTAGGCCTTGATCACAAAGTTGACTATTGCTGATCAAATTTGCAGTCAATCCCTTTACAAGCAAAACATCATCTAATCTAGGATTCCCAGCGAAATACAATTTTCCAACTTCTCTAATCTTTCCCTTGGATCCATCTCCAAAGGTGACATAGTTAGAAGAATGAGGCTTTAAATCCATTAGATATTCCCTAACACCAGTCATGTGCCTCGAACATCCACGGTCAAAGTTCCATCTTTCTTCAGGATACTCCTCTTGATAGGAGAGAGCTACCAGAGCCATAGACTCACTCTTGGAACTCCTTTTCTTTCCAGTGCTCCTGCCTTTTAGATATCCATGTAACTTGTAGCAATATCGTTTAATATGACCATACTTGCCACAGTGATGACATTTCCAATTTTGTCTCCTCTGATGTCTATAATAATGTTAAGACATTCTATTTGACATTGTCTGTTTTCTTTTGACTGAGTTGTGACTGCACCCTTGATCATTGTATCCAAGTCCTCTGACATCTCCAGCATTTCTCCCAACTTGGAGAATTTCATCTAGGATCCCAGAACTGCTATTGAGCATCCTAACATTTTTGGTCACATTTTCCAGTTTGGAATTTAGCATAACCACTTCCTCCTCAAGATCAGAGATGGCATCAAGGTGTTTTTCTCTTTCAGCCTCAAGGAGCATAATGATCTTGTGTTGTCCTTCTCCTAGTTGGCAGATTTCAGTGCATCTCTTATAGACTTCTTTGAAGGATTTTACTAGATCATCATAGGATAGATTTTCAATCTCTGAATCTATATCAGAATCAAACATTCCTGTCATTGCAGCCACCTTCTTAATAGTCTCTCCATCACTTGAGAAGTCATCCTCAGACCATGAGGTGTATAGACCCTTTTTCTCCTTCTTGTGGTATGTAGGACACTCACCTCTTGTGTGTCCAAAACCTCCACATTCATAACACTGGACTCCCTTCCCTCGATTGGATTTTCTATCATAGTTGGGTCTCCTCCCAAAATTCCTTGATCTATAGAAGTCAGAAGTTTGTGCCTTGACATTTGAATTCGACTTCTCATCCAATTGCTTTGCCAGCAGATGAAATTTTTTTCAAGGAATCCCACAGTTTTAGACAAACCCTCCTTGGTGTCACCCACTTCTTTGTTGGTCACAAAGGCAAGACTTTTCTTCTTTTCATCCTTTTGACTAATTACCATCTCAAAGGTTTGAAGAGACCCCATAAGCTCGTCTACCTTCATGGTATTTATGTCCTGAGCTTCTTCAATGGCTGTCACTTTCATGTCAAACCTCTTGGGAAGAGACCTTAGAATTTTCTGAACCAACTTGGCTTCAGGAATTTTCTCACCAAGGTCACTGGATGTGTTGGCTATATCAACAATATTCATATGAAAGTCATGTATACTTAGTTGTCATCAATGAAAAGTTTATGGATTTTGATGAGTTGCTTAAGTTAGGTTTTAAATTTTGGAAGACTGTGTCTGAACAAAGTTGGAATGGATACTATGAGATGCTCTGTGGTTTTACTTATCCAAATCTTGTCAAAGAGTTTTGGATTAATGCTTCCATTGTTGAGCTAAATTCTGAGTGTGATATTCTTTCTAAAGTAAATGGTGTTTCTATAATAGTAAACTATAAAGCGATTGCTAATGTGATCAATTTTGAGGATATTGGAGAAATCCCAAGAGCTCTTGTTTAAGAACATTATCTTCCTACTTGACGTATCTTTGTAGATTCATCTAAAACATCAGTGGTCTTAAATCTTCGTCCTGATGCAGCTGTTTGGAATCAGATTCTGAATTTAAACTTACTTCCAAAAGATAAGGATTTAGACCTCGTGGACCCTATTGAAAAAGATCTACTTCTACTTCTCAATTCAGACTTGTAGATTTATCTTCCTCAAGTTATGTTTGACTATTTGAATATGACTCTTTCTTCATTTCACAAGGGAAAGATTTTCTTCATTCCTTATGGACGAGTTATTTCAGAATTACTTGTTCAGCAGAGGGTTGTCATAAGTCCAGAGGCTAATTCATCTAAAATCTAGAGAGACAAGTTTGAAGCTATCTGTGAAAGATTCTGATGTTAGATTTCTGCATAGTTATGTCTTATAATTGTTAGAACCTTTGTATTAACCAATCCTATTATTAATTCAAAGTTTGTTCATGCTGGTGTGCAGTTTAATTATTGAATATATATATATATATATATATATATATATATATATATATATATATTTATTTATTTATTGTTGTTCAAAAGAATTAAAAGTAATGGGAGTAAGAACTCAATATGTGCAACATTTTTCAATAATAAAATGGAAGGTATTACAAATTATTTAGACATTATAGTCTGTTGGATTGGCCCTAAGGTATTCTCTAGGATCATCTGACATGTCCAGATTATCTAAGTAATCTTGTCATTCTTCCTTGGAAAACTCTACAACCTCATTTCTCAGTAGATTTTTGCGTTTGGACCCAGCATATCTTCTTCTTCTGTGTGTCTTCACAAAGGATGCTGAAGAGGTGAGCGCTTCTGAAGTCAGTTGCTTTCCAGTAGATCCTTCAGCTGCTGATTTGCTTTCATTTGCCTGAGTTACTGAATTCAGTGTGGCTGTTGATCTTACCTGACCAGAAGGATCAGCAATCAGCAACACGTCGTGAGTTCCTTTATTCGTCGGTGGTGGTGAAGAGAAAGGCGGTGTACCTGCAAGGTACTCCGATGTAAAAGTTAGAGACGGAGTAAGCAGAGCAAGTACAGAGAAAAGATGTAAATAATAGAATACCTGGCCCTCTAGTGAAAGAGGGTATTGATAGTGTTCCCCCAGCGCTGGGCCAACGGTTACTTTGCATTGGGTTGGATTGCAAGGCCCAATACGAGTAACTGCCAGGGCTTACATGGCGTAGAGAAGACCAGCACATGGTCTTCACCCTGGATCAACTGCCCCTTGATCTTCAGAAGGTGGGCTGATCAGATCCTTTGGAAGTGGGAAGCGTGTGTGAGCTCCCTGGGCATGCAGATGGGCTGAACCTCAATTGGGCCCTCCCCGATTAGGAGTTGGGTTGGGTAGTGCCCGACGGTGGGCCAGTCCAGAACAGGAGCCCGCCAAGTCGTTGCTCCGAAGCAGAGGAGTAATGACTTAAGATTCAGTTCAGATGTCGAGGACCCGTCTAAAAGAGCGTCACTATGTCCAAAACACCGAGATAGGGGTCGATGCGCGTGACCAGGAGTAAGAGATGCTTGATGAGACAGGAGTTCGCGGGGAGGTCTGTCCGTCAGCTGTACTACCGGCCCTTTTCCTCCTTCCCCCTCCAGGTATGTCCTCGTTAGGTGCTCTGGCCGACGATGTGGCGAAGATGGAAAGGAACGGGCATGCCCGGCCCTCGGGCATGAGGGGAAGCTGAGAGGACACATGTGGTGTCTTCTAGCGCCATGTGTCATGTGTAATTAATGCATAGGGTGGCTACGCGTAGGGGAACTTAAGTGCCTAGTGAAAGCTCCTATGGTTTGACTAAGTTTTGGTTAAAACTTGATAAAGAACAAGATGATCAAACTTGAAGAATTCTTCCAGATAATAAAGATGTCGGATGAAATGTCCCAGCATGAAGACTTAACATCTGGACTGATATAGCAGGTTTTAAATCTGTTCCAAGATTAAAGTCGTGGTTTTGCAGTGGATCAAGGAAAGAAGATTTGAAGCCCAAGGCAGTAGAAGGCTATAAAAGAAGACCTAGTCCAAGGCCAGAAAAGAGAGAGAGAACGACATAGACTTAGGAATCCTATTTTGTAAACTTTTGTAAAGTAGGGTTTAGGGTTTTGAGAGTCGTAGGTTCTCTTGAGTTGTAAGTCTTAATTTGTATCGGCTTGATACATTGTGGAAGACTTAGATTCTTGTACAGATTCAAAATCCCGTAGGTAATGAATCGTGTATTGTTCTTGGATGAAGCTTTTAAGCAAATCCAACTTAACTTGTTAGTCAAGAATGCTTGACTGAACTTTGTATTGAAATGGGTGTCTTTCAAGTAGGATGATACAGTTATTGTGACTATAACTATTAGATAATCACAGGTTGAGATTTATGGAGAGAGATGGGTTTATCTTATCAATTAGATGTGACTTATAATGATAAAGTCTCCATTGGGTAGTGATAGGTAAACCAGAGGTTGTTTACTGTAAACCGGCGGTTGTTTACATAAAACTATACTACTGATAGTGGATTCTTCTTCCTGCCTTGGTATGCCACCAGATGTAGGTGATTTGCACCGAACTGGGTTATCATATTCTGTGTTGTTTATCATTCTTCAATTTACAGTTCAGTTTTGATTAACATGTTGTAACAGATGTCGAAACATATGTCTTGCTGCTGTTACTGATATTTTAAATATCAGCTTGTTTGTTCTACTCATGTTTTAAAGTTGTGCAGAGAACAATGGCTTGACATATGTTAGGACATCTGCTATATGCTATGCCAGAATTTCAATTGGTATCAGAGCAGGCATCCTGTCTATTTCTGGATGAGATCATGGGAGATACTTTCTTGCGCTTTAAACAAGGAGGAGTTTTGGAGATCAGGTCATTCACTCGGACATACTCAAGGGTATTAATGGATGAGATGGATGTTCTGGATCAAAGGTAACAACTATTGTTGGTTGTTCATGTTTTCTGATGAGTTTCTACAGCAACTGCAGAAGACTCTTCTGAGATGGGTAGTGTGGTCGACCTCTTCTCATGATTATACGATCATGTCGTCCATGTAGACCTCGAGCATGTCTCCGATCTCACCCCGGAAGACTTTGTTCATCATCCGTTGGTAGGTCGTTGTCGCTCCCGAAAAGATTCGCATCCAACGGTACTAACGCGAGAGTGGCGCGGAAAACAGAGTCGCCAGCAATGTGTATTTACCCCAAGGGAGGGAAAGGAAACACTGCATAAACCTGGAGGAAGGAAGGAAAGAGCATGGTCTTGCGACCAAGAGATCTGGGTTCGGGAGTCGGTTACGTGTGAGGAAGGTATTAGCACCCCCACGCGTCCATCGTACCCGATGGGATCCACGCTTGCTTGTCTCGATCAAAGGGTGTCGTCAACTGGAACTCCGCTGCTGCTGGAAAGGAAGAGGAACGGGAAAAAAAGAAAAGGAAAAGAGAGAGAGAGCAAGAAACAAATGTAGGGAAAATAAAAGAAGTGCTCGCATGGGCCCTACCCCACTTCCTACGTATCTCATCAGGAGCATGAGAATCAGAGCGACGTAGTTCCCCTTACTAGGGGTGGATTGTGCTTTTTAGGGAACAGCTTACGTTCTAGCTCAGGTGTTGCAGCTCGCTGAATCGAGACTTAGGTGTTACCGTCTTGCAAGAGAACGAGTAGAAACACGTTCGTACACTGAGAGTGAGTGAGATGAGAAAAGAATTCCCGAAGGAAAGACGTTGTTGTTTGTTGAAGTTTTTTAGACAGAAGTGTTTTGATTGTTTTGTGTTTTGTAACGCACATTGTATTTAAGTCCCTCGTGTAAGATCTAATGCCTCGCATAACGACCCGAGATGGGACGCACGCTAAACATTCCAAGAAAATGAAAGAAGATCCCTCACTATCTTGTTCATACATGAAAGGCCTAAATACAATGTTGGTTTTGTCTTTATTAAGTATTTTTTACTTTTCTTTTGAGATGAGAAGAGAAACGACGCAAGGGAAACTCTAAAGGGAAACTAAGAGTCCTAACGTTATCATGCACGGATGTCCTACGGTTAGTGAGGTTTAAGAGAAAAGACTAACTAACCTAATGCTAATCCTACTCCAAGCTTAATCAAAAATTAAGTTGGACTAGGTAGCTCTAAGAGGAAAGGAATCCAAGACTTGAACAAGTCTTCAGATTCATGGGATGAGAAAGAGTGAAAGAGAAGAAAAGGTACAACCTACAACAGCACACTTGCCTCAAAACAGCAACGAAAAATAAGCACACACTCCCAACAGCATTGACAACATACAATTCAGCATCAAAATAGGTGTAAAAGGTCACAACAGCATGCGTAAACACATAGGCAGCACCTATAATAGCACGTATGCACACAAACAGCGGTAAAACAGGACAGCATGCATTGCATTCGAATACGATCCAATCGAGGCAGAGCAAACATGCCTCAAACAAAATAAATCGTTCAATTAATCATAATCATAAACCCATCACATACCTTGATGCATTGCACAATGAACACAATCGACAAGTGTGTGTGTGTGTTCATATCTTCAAACGTTCAACAATGCAAGCATACACATAAACGATGAAATTCAACAAGTCGCGTGTCGAGAAATGTGAACATGCAGGAGTGTGAGGTGTACCAGCATAGGAATAATCCACAAATAATCAATATATCAATCCATGAAGTTTAGGCATACATTGGATCTCAAACGACCAAGAAAATGCAAGAAAATGGCACTCGACAGCAGTGTTAATCGGTTAACCAAATACGTTAACCGGTTAACAGCTCAAAAATCAGCAGAAAACAGCAAAAATACAATGGTTAACCGGTTAACCATTTTGCACTGTAATTGGTTAACCGGTTAACCCTGTTACAGCAGCAAAAATTAATTTGAAAAAAACACTTCCAGCAGCAAAAGCACTTATCCAATCATCTCCAATGATCATGTAACCAACAATGCACGAAAATTAAGTTCAGAAACAATATACAAACATCATTTAAATTCAATAATCATCGACATCCACAATCAAGATCAACCAAATGAACCAAAACATATAAAAATTCATGGATCTACATTGTATGAGTTGCAATTAAGCTAAAATGAGTATGGATCTGAAATTAACCAACCTACAAAGCTGAGATTTGCTTTGGTAAGTGTTGTAAACAGAAATGGATGAATTCAAGTAGAGAAATCCAAGATCCACAAGCTTCTTGCACTCAAAAGTTGAAGATCCAAGCAAATAAGCAACAAAACTCCAAAATCACTTGCAATAATCACTTCTGAAAAATCAGAACTAGATCCAAACGAAAATCCAAATTGAAAAGATGAAATGTAGTGATGATGAGAGGCTTTAGCTCAAGAATCAACAAGTTCCAATGAAGAACTTGTTAATCTTTGAAAGAGAGTTTTGAGTGTGGTTGAAAATGGAGATTGAGAATGAAAAAGGGAGAGAGAATGGAGAGAATTCTGAAAATTGGGAGTGAAAATCAGACCTAGCTCCCTAGAGGTTTGGAATTGATGAGATTAAATAACCTCTAGCTTGGGAGTTTGGCTTGGGTTTGGAGTGAATGGAAAATGAGGTGAAAGATGGGTTTGGAAATGAAATGTGGAATTGGGGTGGAAATCCATGAGTGGAAATGGAAAATTTGGGTGGAAATTGATGAAAAGAAACTGCTCTAGATTCTTCCCCGTAGGCACAAGCAATGCACATGACCACCAAAATAATTTCAAAACTCTGCAGTGTTGAAAAATGCAGATTTGGGCAAAATTCGCAATGGTTAACCGGTTAACCATATGCCTTAACCGGTTAACGCAAGAAAAATTTGAATTTTCTGCTTGGCGCCAAAAGGAGGGAAAATGGAGACAGACGTGATTACACCTGTTCTGAGCCACAATATGCCTTTGAAACTTGTCTTTGGACCTCCCTACTTGAGTGCACTTGAGAAATGCCACGAAATATTTTCCGAGCCCCGATTAAATTGCTGAGACGGCTGCTCAGTGCCGAATTGCTGATCAAAATTTGACTGCAGGAACAGTTGATCTTCAAAACACATAATGAGCAAAATAAAGGCTCAAAAAGACTTTGAGAATTAAATGCTTGGCCTTGACTGCTGATAAAGATCAAACCGGTGCTGAGAGCATCTTGTACTGCTGAAGCAAATGCCCTGATCCCATGCCCTATGCTGAATGCCATGCTATGCAATCTATGACCTACTATGGAATGCAAATGAGTAAAGCATAGACCAAATATTGAGAAAACATGGAGGTAAATTTTGAGGTATTACAGCTGCCCCTATTCAATCAACTGTGAATCTGAATGGATGAAAGCAACGACTATCAGGAATTCAAGATAAATAGGGATTGAATACAAAAAATAACCGAGAAAAATTTGCACTGTGGATAAAGAAGATGTTGTAAAGGTGAGGAAGAAAAGTTGGTGAAGAAGACCTTGAAACCATTGAACCCCATAGGAAACCTGTCGGGAACGGGTGAAATATCTGTCGGGAACGGGTGAAATGCCTGTCGGGAACGGGTGAGATACCTGTCGGGAACGGGTGAGATACCTGTCAGGAACTGGTGAAATACCTGATTTGCCTATCGGGAATGGGCAAGTGTACCTGTCGGGAACTGGCAAGGTTCAAACCAAAGGGAGCGGTCGGGAATGGCTGCAGTTTATAACCAAAGCTTACGTATCGGGAATGGGTAACGGGGCCTGTCGGGAACTGGCACGGTTAAAACTCAAAGGAAGCGGTCGGGAACGGCTGCAGTTTATAACCAAGGTTTACCTATCAGGAATGGGTAACGGGGCCTGTCGGGAACTCGCATGGTTAAAACTCAAAGGAGCGATCGGAAACGGCTGCAGTTTATAACCAAGGTTTACCTATCGGGAATGGGTAACGGGGCCTGTCGGGAACTGACATGGTTAAAACTCAAAGGAGCAGTCGGGAACGGCTGCAGTTTATAACCAAGGTTTACCTATCGAGAATGGGTAACGGGGCCTGTCGGGAACTGGCATGGTTAAAACTCAAAGGAGCGGTCGGGAACGGCTGCAGTTTATAACCAAGGTTTACCTATCGGGAATGGGTAACGGGGCATGTCGGGAACTGGCATAGTTAAAACTCAAAGGAGCGGTCGGGAACGGCTGCAGTTTATAACCAAGGTTTACCTATCGGGAATGGGTAACGGGGCCTGTCGGGAACTGGCATGGTTAAAACTTAAAGGAGCGGTCGGGAATGGCTGCAGTTTATAACCAAGGTTTACCTATCGGGAATGGGTAACGGGGCCTGTCGGGAACTGGCATGGTTAAAACTCAAAGGAGCGGTCGGGAACGGCTGCAGTTTATAACCAAGGTTTACCTATCGGGAATGGGTAACGGGGCCTGTCGGGAACTGGCATGGTTAAAACTCAAAGGAGCAGTCGGGAACGGCTGCAGTTTATAACCAAGGTTTACCTATCGGGAATGGGTAACGGGGCCTGTCGGGAACTGGCATGGTTAAATCTCAAAGGAGCGGTCGGGAATGGCTGCAGTTATCCTATCGGGAATGGTTCCAAGAGACTTGCAAGTTGAGAGATATGACTCTGTGGGGAGAAAAGATGATGAAACCCTTGCGCTGCTTTGAAATGTCTGCTGGGGAATGAACTGGGCGTTCTTTCTGGCTTTTGTCAATGATGTAAGGAGCAAAGTTCTGGACTCTCGTACGAGTTATCAAAACTGGCCTATGCTTCACATGCATATGTTTGAATTTTTCCGTAATGCTCCATACGAAATGGAATGCTACGCATTTTAGAGGATGCTATGCGTACTATATGCAAAATGCAAAGAGGTCCTCAGCAAAATAAATGCTGAAGAAAGGAAAGACAACTCCGCTGGGGATAACTAGCTGGATTGACTTCGCGGTCGCAAACCGTACTGGGGAAGACAAATTGACCTGACCTCCTGATCTGGGCGCTGACTTGGCAAACCTGTTAAGGCTCCCGTAGGAAAAGATAACTTTGCTGGGGAGGCATCATCTGAACCAGTCTACTTGGGGAATAACTATAACCATAGAACTCCGCTGGGGATTAATGAGTTGACGACAAACTCTGCTAGGGAGATGTCCCTTGAGAGAATTTTACAGATGACCACGCCTCTTCAAACTCTATTGGGGAACTACGTTTACAACAAACTCTGCTGGGGAGAATCACTTCAAAGTGTCTCATGCCAGGGAAAGTTTCCTAAGAGAATTTTACGAAAGATCCGACATCTTCCCACTCTTAAACTAATACCGAGACCTGAGCTAGGATGCAGTAGTTGGGAAGCCACTCTTTCGGGGATAATAGATCTGGAATACTCCTGCCGGGGATTTCATGATGCTCCATGCTTGAGATGGTCAACCACTTGCTTTTGCCCCAAGATACAAGTCTGATCTGGAGAAACGTCTCAAGAGGATTTTACAGAAAATTCGACATCTCCAAACTCCTGGACACTCACTGAGTCTTGAACATTAACTATAAGGCGTGTGAAGCAACTCTACTGGGGAATTTACAACCGTTATCAACACAGAAAAGCTTGTAGCTGTTGGAAGTGCTGAATAGCATACAACACTACCCTTTTGACAACGCTGCTAGGGATCATGAAGCTCTGTAAGTACGCTGGGGATGACCATCTCCAAAGATAACTCTCCTGCTGAGAAGTTGTCTCTGCTTGGGGAGGAACGATCATTCGCGCTTCGTAAAGGATTTTGGCTTGAAGACGTCATACATCTTTGCATATCTATCCTGTGAAATCTCCACACCTGCAAACAAAAGAATGCGCACATATGCCCTAGAATAATACGAGGTTCGGTAGAATTCAAACAAGCACACGCGTCATTTAAAGCAATTCTAAATGTTTTCTCCTTTATGCACATTATTGTAGAACCCCCAAGATTTTCGCATGCAAATGTTTATAAAAAATTTGGACGTTTGTGTAAACAAAGCAAACATAAAAAACAAAACAACCAAATGGATAGAATTATTCTGAATAACGACAATTTTATTGATTGAAGAGCCTGAAAAATAGGCATTTACATCAAGAAGCAATTCCTGGAAAGAGGTAATTGCTAAAACAGAAAAGAAACTGTCCTAATGGCAATGTGAAAATGGAACTTCATCGAGTTTCAACCCTGCTATGGTTCATATATCTTCAAGATTCTCCAACTGCTTTGCCTTCAAAAGGGGACAATTGAACTGATTCCTGACCTTCGGATTTCTCACTGATTGAGACGAGGCAAAACAGATTACTCAGACCGCAGTTTTCGCTACATCTCTCTTTTGCCTGGATCGCCCTTTATGGGTTTTCAATCCACCGAGATACCCTTTTTTGCCTAAGTTACCCTTGCGGGTTTTCAACTTACCGGGTGTACTTCTTTTTTTTATTTTATCCCTAATTTTTGCCCGAACCTTTTCTTCCTTCTTTTCCTTCTCCTTTTTTTTTTTTTTTTTTTTTTTTTTTGGTTCGCCGAGATGCCCTTTTTTGCCTGGACTCTCTTTTTACTGTCCAGCGGGTCTCTTTATGCGAAGTATTTTTTAACTGCGTCTGAGTTCACAGGGGACAAAAAATCCTCACCGTCCATTGTCGTAAGCATCAAGGCTCCGCCCGAGAAGACCTTCTTAACAACATATGGACCTTCATAATTAGGCGTCCATTTGCCCCTGTGATCTGTATTCGGAGGAAGTATCCTTTTCAATACCAAGTCGCCCGTCTGGTAAGTCTGAGGGCGCACTTTCTGATCAAATGCTCGTTTCATTCTCCTCTGATACAGTTGTCCATGACAAACTGCAGCCAATCGTCTTTCTTCGATGAGACTCAACTCATTGAACCTCGCTCGAACCCATTCAGCCTCGTCAAGTTTAACGTCCATCATGACCCTTAAAGAAGGGATTTCCACTTCAACTGATAGCACTGCCTCCATACCATATACAAGCGAAAACGGGGTTGCCCCAGTAGATGTACGAAAAGAAGTACGGTACCCATGTAAAGCGAAAGGGAGCATTTCATGCCAATCTTTATATGTCACCACCATCTTCTGCACAATCTTCTTAATATTTTTGTTGGCTGCCTCGACGGCACCATTCTTCTTCGGACGGTAAGGAGAAGAATTGTGGTGTTCAATTTTGAAGCTCTGGCATAGCTCTTTCATCATCTTGTTGTTGAGATTAGAACCATTGTCAGTAATGATCCTTTCAGGCACCCCATATCTGCAGATAATCTCTTTCTTAATGAATTGGGCTACCACCTGCCTGGTAACATTTGCAAAAGAGGCAGCTTCTACCCACTTGGTAAAGTAATCAATAGCCACTAGAATGAATCGGTGTCCATTGGAAGCTGTAGGCTCAATCTTCCCTATCATATCAATGCCCCACATAGCAAAGGGCCACGGAGAACTCATCACATTCAGAGGGTTTGGTGGCACATGCACCTTATCAGCATAGATTTGGCATTTGTGGCATTTTCGGGCATACTTAAAGCAATCAGCCTCCATAGTTAACCAATAATACCCTGCTCTTAGTAATTTCTTTGCCATAGCATGCCCACCAGCATGGGTACCAAAAGATCCTTCATGTACTTCCTGCATTAACAGGTCTGCTTCCTATCTATCCACACATCTGACCAAAACCATGTCAAAGTTCCGCTTGTAGAACACATCCCCATTCAAAAAGAAGCTTCCTGCCAACCTCCTCAGAGTCTTCTTTTCATTGTTGGATACCCCAGCTGGATACTCTTGACTCTTCAAGAAACGCTTGATATCAAAATACCAGGGTTTATCATCAGTCGTAGTATCAGCGGCAAATACATGAGCGGGTCTGTCTAATCTCATCACATCAATCTTCGGGATATGGTTCCACCAATTCACCTGAATCATAGAGGACAATGTAGCTAAAGCATCAGCCATCTGATTCTCATCATGAGATATATAGTACAATTTTACTGTTGTAAAGAAGGTCAACAGTCTTCTCGCGTAGTCTCTGTAAGGAATCAAGTTCTGCTGGTTGGTATGCCAATCTCCATTGATCTGGTTGATCACTAGAGTGGAATCACCAAATATCTCAAGAGTCTTGATCCTCAAATCAATGGCTTCTTCAATACCCATGATACATGCCTCATATTCCGCTTGGTTGTTGGTGACATTAAAAGTTAACCTGGCAGTGAAAGGTATGTGTGATCCTTTTGGAGTAATTAAGACTGCCCCAACACCACTTCCATTCATGTTTCCATTTGTCATTAGGATCCGGTCCTTCATCAACTGGGGGCTCTTCGCAATCTTTAGCCTTGAGAAACATAATGTCTTCATCAGGAAGATCAAACCTCATTGGCTGGTAATCATCAATAGGCGACTCGGCCAGATAATCAGACAACAAACTCCCTTTGATAGCTTTCTAGGACGTGTATTGTATATCATATTCAGTCAAAACCATCTGCCACCAAGCAACCCTTCCATTGAGAGCTGACTTTTCAAAGATGTACTTGATTGGATCCATTTTTGAAATTAGTAGGGTTGTATGAGTCAGCATGTATTGCCTCAATCGCTTAGCAGCCCATGCTAGTGCACAGCATGTCTTCTCAAGCATCGAGTACCTGGACTCACAATCAGTGAATTTCTTGCTCAGGTAGTATATAGCATGCTCTTTCCTACCTGTCTCATCGTGTTGACCGAGAACGCAACCCATTGATCCATCACGTACAGTGAGATACATAATCAGCGGCCTCCCAGGAACTGGAGGCATGAGAATCGGAAGATTTTGCAAGTATTCTTTTATTTTTTCAAAGGCCTTTTAACAATCACTGTTCCACCAGATTGATTGATCTTTTCTCAATAACTTGAATATTGGCTCACAAGTTGTGGTAAGATGAGATATAAATCTTGCAATATAATTCAGTTTCCCCAAAAACCCACGAACCTGCTTCTCAGTTCTCGGCTCCGGCATTTCTTGAATGGCTTTTACCTTTGCTGGATTCACCTCGATTCCCTTTTCACTGACAATGAAACCCAAAAGCTTACCAGATCTTACCCCGAAAGTACATTTATTCGGGTTCAGCCTCAGTCTGAAATGTCTCAACCGCTCAAACAACTTTTTCAATTTTATCAAATGCTCTTCTTCCGTTTGTGACTTGGCAATCATATCATCCACATAAACTTCAATTTCTTTGTGAATCATATCGTGGAAGAGTGTTACCATGGCACGCTGATATGTAGCCCCAGCATTCTTTAGACCAAACGGCATCACCTTATAACAGAATGTGCCCCAAGGGGTAATAAATGTAGTTTTCTCCATATCCTCGGGCGCCATCTTAATCTGATTGTATCCTGAAAACCCATCCATGAAAAAAAACACAGAGAAATGAGCCGTATTGTCCACCAACACATCAATGTGTGGCAACGGAAAATCATCTTTTGGACTCGCCCTGTTCAGATCTCGATAATCCACACACATTCTGACTTTGCCATCCTTCTTTGGCACAGGCACAATATTAGCGACCCACGACGGATAATTAGTAACAGCTAGAAACCCCGCATCCAACTGCTTTTGCACCTCTTCTTTAATCTTGATGGCCATCTCAGGTTTGGTTCTCCGAAGCTTCTGTTTGACAGGAAAACAACCCTCTTTCAGCGGCAATCTGTGCACCATGATGTCTGTATCCAACCCAGGCATATCTTGATAAGACCAGGCGAAGATGTCGACATACTCTTGCAACATTTCAATCAGCTCTTTCTTTACATTCTCAGCCAGGCTTGCCCCTACTTTAACCTCTTTCCTTACCTCTTCAGTACCAAGATTGACAACTTCTACATCTTCCTGATGAGGCTGAATGGCTCTTTCTTCCTGTTTCAGTAATCTAGCCAACTCCTCCGGCAGTTCACAGTCTTCCTCGTCCCCCTCTTCAGCTTGGTATATTGGATTATCGAAGTCATAATAAACCATAGCAGAGTCGTCATCAATGAAATCCGGAGAAACACTTCTGCATGAATGATAATTCATGCCTTTAGAACTGCTCTTTGAAAGGAAAAAGGAAAAATGCAAGAAAACATTGAAGAAAACATTGCCATTTTTATTTAAATGATAAAAATAAAAATAAAAAGAAAGACAGGGAACACAATTTGAATACAAAATGTCCTTTCATTAATGATAAAAACTAGCATGAAAACAAACATGGGGGGCCCTACAATGAAGTCATTATGCCTTGGGCAGAGCATAGGACTTTTGCATGCTTAATGAAAGAAAACAAAGAAAATTACTTATTTGGCAGAGTAACTTGGATGAGATCCTCCGAAAACCAATTGTTCAGCTTCACTCCTGGGGCACATGGTCGCACCCAGTTATCCAGGTCGTAGTCACTATCTTCACCGTCTTCAATTGCTGCATAGGTATGGCTTGGATATATGACCCCTCCACTTGAGAAGAAAACTGGCCCTTGGCGCTCTTTACCCTGTTGTGGAACCCGAGGAGGCTTATAACCAATTCCATTCTTATCATCCTTGAAAGGTATCTCAACCATTTGTCCCCAGCCTTCGGTATGACCAGACTGCACCACCTCCAAAGCCTGCTTATATGAAGTCATAGAGGCTCCCACTCTTGCCTCACCAGACGGAGATGGAGAATATTTCACCATATTCATAGTTTTAAATGCTTGACAGAGAGTCTCGTGGATTTCTCCGTCCATCTCCACATACTTGAAGGATGATAGATGGCTAACAAAAATATCTTCTTCTCCGCATACTATAACAACTTGACCATCAACCACAAACTTTATCTTCTGATGCAAGGTTGAAGATACGACCCCAACAGCGTGAATCCAGGGACGACCCAATAGACAACTATAGGACGGTTGGATGTCCATCACATAAAACACTGTATTGAACACCTGGGGTCCTATCTGGACAGGCAGCTCTATTTCTCCAAACACTGATCTCTTTGAACCATCAAACGCTTTCACAACTAGATCACAAGGTCTGAGTATCACCCCTTCCCCATCCAGCTTGGCTAATGCTTTCTTAGGCAACACATTGAGGGATGAGCCAGTGTCCACCAATACATGGGATAGCATGGCACCTTTACATTCCATTGATATGTGGAGAACCTTATTGTGAGTCCTTCCTTCTGGCATTAAGTCAAAATCTGTGAACCCTAGACCGTTTCTAGCATTAACATTGGAGATCACACCTTCAAGCTGCTTCACTGATATTTCTTGCGGTACGTACGCCATATTCAAAATTTTGAGCAGAGCATTCCGATGGGCTTCGGAACATAGCAACAATGACAATATGGAAATCTTAGAAGGAGTTTGATGTAGATGGTCAACGATCTTATAATCGCTCTTTCTGATTATTCTCATGAATTCTTCAACATCTTTCTCAAATGACTTATCAGATTCTGCCTCTGGCACCGATTCAGCCCCTGGCGTTGGTTCATCATTCAGTACCCTCTTTCCTTTGGCCCTTTCTGATGCTTCAGTATTGTCTTTCCTGAGTGTCTGAGGAGCAAAAAGCCTTTCGCTACAAGTAAAACCACCCATTCCTCCAACATTTCCGACACTTGAACCACTTTCTTTAGGAGTCTGCACCTCCTGCCTCTGTCTTTGACTATTAGTCCCATAGTACCACGGGATAGCAACCTTGTTCTCATTTGGGACGTAGCTGGGAACATTTATAGTGATAGGAGCCACTCGTTCAGGTGCAGATATCTGTACAGGAGCAGGCACCGGAATTTTCACGGGATCAAAGTAGATTGTAATAGTATAAACCTCATCATCATCCTTTTTCAACTGATCAAATTGTAAACATCCTTCATCTATCATACTCTGAAGGCCAGTTCTCAACTTTACACAACCATTATCAGCAATCAAGCAGTCTTCACAACTCTCTGAACAACCAGGAAATACAGCCCCTTTCAGCAATCGTTCCTTCACAACTTTCAGCGGAGTCCTGACATCATTAATATCCTTTACCAGATTCAGCCCTCTATCCTCTTTAATGGCATGCACCCCCGGTCCACCATGCGGGGGCATGGGATTTTGAATTACATTAGGTCTCGGAGCAAAATTAATAGCTTTTGAATCAACAAGGTCTTGCACTACATGTTTGAAAGCCTTGCAGTTTTCCACATTGTGTCCTGGCGCATTGGAGTGAAACTTACACTTTTCATTTGCATCATATCCAGCAGGTAACCTGCCCACTGGGGGAGCCAAAGTCCTCAACTGTACCAAATTCAAACGAAGTAAATTCTGTAGCATCTGTGAACAAGTCATAGGGAAAACATCAAAATGTCTGTCATTCATTCTCTTTCTTGGGTGATACTGCCTCTGAGCTGCAGGTTGAGCCTCATTACCCGGAGTTGGAATAGTTATGGATGCTGCCTGATGATGTACACCCTGTTGTCCTCTACTTCTCCCTCCTTGTGAATACACTGCATTAGCGTCACCTTCACGCTTTCTGTTATTATTGCCAAAAAACTTCTTCGCAGGAGCTGAGCTTGTACCACTTCCATCCTGAATTTTCCCCATCTTTATCAAACTCTCAATTCTCTCTCCAGCAATTACTATGTCAGCAAATCCAGTAGATGGACAAGCGGCCAGCCTATCAAGATACGGACCTTGTAAAGTATTCATGAACATGTCAGCCATTTCTCTATCAGCCAATGGAGGTTGCACCTGAGCAGCAAGTTCACGCCACCTCTGGGCGTACTGTTTAAAACCTTCCTTGGGGTCCTGTGCCATGCTTTGTAACTGAGTGCGATTCGGTGCCATGTCGATGTTATATTGGTATTGCTTTAAGAAAGCCAAGCACAAGTCTTTCCAGCTTTTGACGCAGGCTCTGTCCAATTTGATGTACCATTCCAGTGACGCTCCAGGCAAGCTGTCCTGGAAAAAATACATCCATAACTTCTGATCATCAGAATAAGCTGCTATCTTCCGGTTGTAAGCCTGGAGATGAGTTTTGGGACAAGTGCTACCATTGTACTTGTCGAAAGTAGGAGGTTTAAACTTCGGAGGAATCTTGACACCCTGTACCAGTCCCATATCCTCGACATCAATTCCCAAAGGATTTTGACTTTCTATAGCTTTCACCCTCTCAGCCAATCCCTCGTATTTCCTTTCATCATGGTAGAATCCCATATCAGCATTAAGTACAGAAAACTGGTCATCTTGACGATCTTCCACCAGCCCAGTGTTACCAAGAGCAAAACCCACATTAACCCCAACCGGAGGAGGATTGACCACAGGAGGATTGACCACTGGAGGATCAACATGACCACCAGTAGGAATCTCAGTCTCCAACCTCTAGATGGTAGCTCTCATGTATTCTTTCCCAGCTCTCAGGTTCTGCTGCCCCTGAGCAACCCCTTGCATCAGATTCATAAATTGCTCCATACGTGCCCTTAGCTCAGCCAACTCTGTCTGCATCTGATCCATAGCTCTAGCCTGGTTTCTTCTGGTTGCGTACCGGTGAATGGGAGATTCAGCTATCGTGCCTGAAACCAAATAAAGGTTAGAGGTCACCTGCAACAAGTACCTGCTATGCAAAAAATGCTTATGCTTATGATGATGCAAATGCAAACATGTTTATTCATTTCGAGGCATCCCTTCCTTCGATTCCAGTTTGACCAAAAGAGAAGAGCGCACATCCCTGCAGCTGCTAACAGTAACAGAATGCCAGAGGTGTACATTAATAATTCAGAATACCCATCATACAGCCCAGTGAGTGAGTGAATCATTGTATAATCTGACGAAGAATCCACCTCAATAATTACCAACAAATCCAAAAGCATAAAATAAAAACCCACAGCCAAGTGTGGAACAGTCAAAAACAAATTATTTTCGAACAAATACAACTGACTAGTATGAATACAAATAAAAGGAAACCCATCAACAAGCCTGATGGTAAATCCCAGAATATCAACAATACAACTCAAACACTGAGCCCATATAAATCTTCCTAGACCTCTTTGAGAAGCGCTTCAGTAACTGGGTCATTTGGGCGTTCGGTAAAGCTTCGGATCAGTTGGTTCCTTAACTTGACGGCTTCTTCTAGCTTTCGGATTTGATCTTTGATAGCTGACTCTTTGGCTCTCTTTACTCCAGCGCGGATCTTCAGATCTTCGATCTCTTGATTAGCTGAACTTAGTTGTTGGAGAAATTCACTTTCCTTGCTCTTCAAATTTTTCCTCAACTCGTCGTTCTCAGCCCTGATTCTCGCCTTGATCTCCCTTCGGCATTCAGAAAACTCATCCCACCTCTGTTGTCCCTTGGCAAGGGCATTCTCTGACTTTGTCAACTGCTCATTGATGCGCTTACACGCCTCCTTTAGTGCTATCTCATTCTGTTTGACCTTACGAATATAGATAGTGTCTTCGGCAATTCTCTTCTCGTTGGCCTCATGACGCTCAGTCAGCTTCTACAGTTTATACTCAACCTTACGCTTATCACAAAGAGTCTTTCTGAGTCCTTCACTTAGCTTCTCATTCATTTGGACAATCTTATCCATCTCTGCTTTAAGCTTGTCATATTCAGCAATGCTTATCATGGTCACTGGTTCTTCAGCCACTGGGTCTGACGGTCTTTCTTGAGAAAACGGCAAAAGAGTAATCTGAACCCTCCTTTTCAGCCAAGCATCATATTGAGAGGAAGACATATTATTGCACTTTCCGAAGACGACTTTACCCTTCATTTGCAGATTACCCCAAGCTCCAGCCGCTTGCCTTACCAACAAAAGGTTATCCTTCACAGGGAAAAAGAAAGTCTCTTCCAAATCACTGTCCCTCAGAGGCTCTACTAAGGCAAATCCTAATTGTCTCCTGAGAATAACAGGGTTATAATTAATGCAACCTCTTAATCCCAAGAGTGGCACGTTAGGATGTCTTCCACAGCTGCTGATGAAGTTTCCCCCCATTGTTCTCTAATTGAGCCAACGGATATCCTTTGCGGTCAACTGAATCATCCTCTTAGCCCAGTTCTTCGTAGGTTGAGGATTCAAAAAGGTCTCTGAATTTGGTAAATGCCTCATAAGCCACTGATGGAACAGAGGTGCACAACATCTAACCAGACCTCCTCGCTTCTTCTCATTCTTGAAGTGCACAGAATAGTACAAATCGCCCAGGAGTGTAGGTATGGGATTCTTCATTACAAAAATATGGATTGCACTCATGTCCACAAACTCAGGTTCATCAGCAAACATCATAATTCCATAGATACTCAAAGCCAGGATTGCACAAACGGTTTCCCACTGAGATTTGGCAGCACATTCTTCAGCTTTGACAACCAAAAAGTCTAGGTGAAAACCAGATAAACTTCCTTTGGTGGTGAGGTTATCTGCCACCACAGGTACGCTCATATGGAGAGCCTTAGCTATTTCTTCATACTTTGGAGGGCGCATGTCAGAGTTGAATGGAATGTGGTACTTGAGAGGCACATTTAGTAGCCGAGCATACTCTTCTAGCATTAGGCCCAACTGAAAATCCGAGAAAGTGAAACACCTTAGCTGTGGGTCATAAAATTGTAAGCACGTATGAATGACACTTCTCTCTGAAGCATCTAAGTCAACAACCATATTCATAATCTCCCCATAAGCCTTCCAGAACATACCCATATGGTCCGGAGTAATAAGAGCAATCATCTTCCGTAACTGTCACACCTTTGTGTCAAAGAAAGTATAATGCACATTGTTCTTCCTCGGAGCATCCATAACTGCAAAAGGGAACTGTCAACTGGGACCGAAAGGAAGTATACCCTGCAAATGAATAAACATGAAGGTTAAATGCAAGAATGCTAATGATGATATGTATGCAAGGGCATGCGATCACTGCTGCACAAACAATGCTGAACCCACTGTACTGCAATCTGAATCTGGTGGGATATACAACCCCAGAATAACCAATACAGAACCACATGTGAATTGATCATGATCAAAACTTCAGTAACCAATCCAGAACAAATAAGAAAACCAGGTATTCTGAAGGTCAAGGGTTCCTGCACACCTGTAAACAATCCCCCCAATATCACATGTAGGTACTAGGATGTTCAGTATCCTGGGCACTCAGGTCGAGAAATGATGATACGTTCGCCATTTCTGGTTTGGCATCATCATCAATCGAGGAGGCCTTAACTGATTCTCCAAAACGGAAGATCCTCAGCTTCAGAGGTTTGAAAAACAATAGCACATTCAGCCCGAAGGATACAATGCTACCGCCAATCAAAGAGGTCGTCTGCTGATTCACTTCAAAATAAAGAGGGGTCATCCTAACAGGTCATCCAGACTTAGCAGCTCTTCCAGATAGCTCTACCATCATGGGAAATCCACAACGCAGAATTCTCTAGAGAGAACCACGTCCAGATTGTGTTTCATATTCCCTCCTCGGAATGAGATGGAACGCGAGAGGACATGAAACACGCTAATCCTAAGTGCACTCAGGCCTGGGTATTGGGTCTATCTCAGAATATCCCATCCCACCAAACAGAAAATAGTACAGCAGTGCAGCATAATACATCATATGAAATGAAAATGCAAAAATGCAGTAAATACGGTAATATACAATAAAGCAAAAATATAGTAAATAGCAATACAGTACAATAGTAAATACAGCACAACAGTAAACACCCAATGAAAGAAAACAGACAAGCGCTAGGATTGACTCGCTAAGGAAACCAGAGATTCTGGGTTTGATCCCCAGCAGAGTCGCCAGCTGTCGCTCCCGAAAAGATTCACTTCCAACGGTACTAACGCGAGAGTGGCGCGGAAAACAGAGTCGCCAGCAATGTGTATTTACCCCAAGGGAGGGAAAGGAAACACTGCATAAACCTGGAGGAAGGAAGGAAAGAGCATGGTCTTGCGACCAAGAGATCTGGGTTCGGGAGTCGGTTACGCGTGAGGAAGGTATTAGCACCCCCACGCGTCCATCGTACCTGATGGGATCCACGTTTGTTTGTCTCGATCAAAGGGTGTCATCAACTGGAACTTCGCTGCTGCTGGAAAGGAAGAGGAACGGGAAAAAAAGAAAAGGAAAAGAGAGAGAGAAAGCAAGAAACAAATGTAGGGAAAATAAAAGAAGTGCTCGCATGGGCCCTACCCCACTGCCTACGTATCTCATCGGGAGCATGAGAATCAGAGCGACGTAGTTCCCCTTACTAGGGGTGGATTGTGTTTTTTAGGGAACGGCTTACGTTCTAGCTCAGGTGTTGCAGCTCGCTGAATCGAGACTTAGGTGTTACCGTCTTGCAAGAGAACGAGTAGAAACACGTTCGTACGCTGAGAGTGAGTGAGATGAGAAAAGAATTCCCGAAGGAAAGACGTTGTTATTTGTTGAAGTTTTTTAGACAGAAGTGTTTTGATTGTTTTGTGTTTTGTAACGCACATTGTATTTAAGTCCCTCATGTAAGATCGAATGCCTCGCATAACGACCCAAGATGGGACGCACGCTATCCATTCCAAGAAAATGAAAGAAGATCCCTCACTATCTTGTTCATACATGAAAGGCCTAAATACAATGTTGGTTTTGTCTTTCTTAAGTATTTTTTACTTTTCTTTTGAGATGAGAAGAGAAACGACGCAAGGGAAACTCTAAAGGGAAACTAAGAGTCCTAACGTTATCATGCACGAATGTACTACGGTTAGTGAGGTTTAGGAGAAAAGACTAACTAACCTAATGCTAATCCTACTCCAAGCTTAATCAAAAATTAAGTTGGACTAGGTAGCTCTAAGAGGAAAGGAATCCAAGACTTGAACAAGTCTTGAGATTCATGGGATGAGAAAGAGTGAAAGAGAAGAAATGGTACAGCCTACAACAGCACACTTGCCTCAAAACAGCAACGAAAAATAAGCACACACTCCCAACAGCATTGACAGCATATAATTCAGCATCAAAATAGGTGTAAAAGGTCACAACAGCATGCGTAAACACATAGGCAGCACCTATAACAGCACGTATGCACACAAACAACGGTAAAACAGGACAGCATACATTGCATTCGAATACGATCCAATCGAGGCAGAGAAAACATGCCTTAAACAAAATACATCGTTCAATTAATCATGATCATAAACCCATCACATACCATGATGGATAACTTGGCAAGCATCATGGAAGAACGCGACATATAGCATGTGATCAAACGAATCGAATATGCACATCATGAAATTGGATGCAAACAAGTATGCACAACCATCATCAATCCAGCAACAATGCACAATGAACACAATTGACAAGTGTGTGTGTGTGTGTGTTCATATCTTCAAACGTTCAACAATGCAAGCATACACATAAACGATGAAATTCAACAAGTCGCGTGTCGAGAAATGTGAACATGCAGGAGTGTGAGGTGTACCAGCATAGGAATAATCCACAAATCATCAATATATCAATCCATGAAGTTTAGGCTTACATTGGATCTCAAACGACCAAGAAAATGCAAGAAAATGGCACTTTGCAGCAGTGTTAATCGGTTAACCAAATACGTTAACCGGTTAACAGCTCAAAAATCAACAAAAAACAGCAAAAATACAATGGTTAACCGGTTAACCATTTTGCACTGTAATTGGTTAACCGGTTAACCCTGTTACAGCAGCAAAAATTAATTTGAAAAAAATACTTCCAGCAGCAAAAGCACTTATCCAATCATCTCCAATGATCATGTAACCAACAATGCACGAAAATTAAGTTCAGAAACAATATACAAACATCATTTAAATTCAATAATCATCGACATCCACAATCAAGATCAACCAAATGAACCAAAACATATCAAAATTCATGGATCTACATTGTATGAGTTGCAATTAAGCTAAAATGAGTATGGATCTGAAATTACCCAACCTACAAAGATGAGATTTGCTTTGGTAAGTGTTGTAAACAGAAATGGATGAATTCAAGTAGAGAAATCCAAGATCCACAAGTTTCTTGCACTCAAAAGTTGAAGATCCAAGCAAATAAGCAACAAAACTCCAAAATCACTTGCAATAATCACTTCTGAAAAATCAGAACTAGATCCAAACGAAAATCCAAATTGAAAAGCTGAAATGTAGTGATGATGAGAGGCTTTAGCTCAAGAATCAACAAGTTCCAATGAAGAACTTGTTAATCTTTGAAAGAGAGCTTTGAGTGTGGTTGAAAATGGAGATTGAGAATGAAAAAGGGAGAGAGAATGGAGAGAATTCTGAAAATTGGGAGTGAAAATCAGACCTAGCTCCCTAGAGGTTTGGAATTGATGAGATTAAATAACCTCTAGCTTGGGAGTTTGGCTTGGGTTTGGAGTGAATGCAAAATGAGGTGAAAGAAGGGTTTGGAAATCAAATGTGGAATTGGGGTGGAAATCCATGAGTGGAAATGGAAAATTTGGGTGGAAAATGATGAAAAGAAGCTGCTCTAGATTCTTCCCACGTAGGCACAAGCAATGCACATGACCACCAAAATAATTTTAAAACTCTGCAGTGCTGAAAAATGCAGATTTGGGCAAAATTCGCAATGGTTAACCGGTTAACCATATGCGTTAACCGGTTAACGCAAGAAAAATTTGAATTTTCTGCTTGGCGCCAAAAGGAGGGAAAATGGAGACAGACGTGATTACACCTGTTCTGAGCCACAATATGCCTTTGAAACCTGTCTTTGGACCTCCCTACTTGAGTGCACTTGAGACATGCCACGAAATATTTTCCGAGTCCCTATTAAATTGCTGAGACGGCTGCTCAGTGCCTAATTGCTGATCAAAATTTGACTGCAGGAACAGTTGATCTTCAAAACACTTAATGGGCAAAATAAAGGCTCAAAAAGACTTTGAGAATTAAATGCTTGGCCTTGACTGTTGATAAAGATCAAACCGGTGCTGAGAGCATCTTGTACTGCTGAAGCAAATGCCCTGATCCCATGCCCTATGCTGAATGCCATGCTATGCAATCTATGACCTACTATGGAATGCAAATGAGTAAAGAATAGACCAAATATTGAGAAAACATGAAGGTAAATTTTGAGGTATTATAGTCGCGTCGGCGTTCTTCAGACCGAAGGGCATTACATTGTAGTAATAGTTGCCCGATTCAGTCATGAAAGTTGTGTACTGCTTGTCGGCCTTCGCCATGGGGATTTGATTGTATCCTTAGTACGGGTCCATGACTAACATCAATTTAAAACCTGCAGAATTGTCGACCAATTTGTCGATGTTAGGTAATGGGTATGCATCTTTCGGGCAAGCCCGGTTAAGATCAGTATAATCAACGCACATTCTCCACTTTCCATTATTCTTTTTAACGAGTACAACATTGGATAGTCAGGTTGTGTACTGGGCTTCCGAAATAAAGTTTTCCTCTAAGAAGTCTGTTACAGCCTTTTCAGCAGCCTCCGCTTTCTCGGGAGACTTCCTACGCCTACGTTGTACTACATTCCTAGCGGCCGCATCTATTATGAGGTGGTGACAGGCATCATCTGGGTCGAGGCCGGGAATCTCTGCAGCGCTCCATGCGAACAGGTCAACATTCTCCCTGAGGCCGGCCTTCAGCTGTTTCCTCTCCAGGTCGGGGAGGCCCGTGCCAATCTTCTCGTTCCTGTCTGGGTCGTCCCCGAGTGTGATGACCGCAAAGTCCTCATCTGGAATGGGGCGCATGGGGTGAAGAGACTGTCAGTTGCCTTTAGCTGGAGGGGTGTGGTCTGCCACCCCGTTCTGCTCCTGGTAGCTGGGGAAGTAGCTGTCGAGGTTGACCGCATTGATGCATGGGAGTGGCTTCTGCTCTTCATCCTGGGCTAACTTACCCACGGTCTTGGACTTGATGTTGATCGAGTTTAAACCCTTAGTTGCATCCTCTAAACATCTCATGGAAGGCTCAATATCCCCGTGGAGGGTGACGACACGGCCCTTGGTTGTTTAGTACTTCATCTTCAGGTGGACTGTAGATGGCACAGCTGTGAGCTCAGCTACTACCAGGAAATGGACCTTAACTTGTCGGGCAGTCTTGTCGTTCCCGGAGGTGACCATTAGCTCGACGTAGCCCCACGGTCTGGTGGTGGTGTCGTTGAAACCCTGCAGGTCTGAGCCGACGTACGGGGTCAGATGTGTCTCGCCGAGCTAGAGGGTAGTGAACAGGTGGGCATACATTATGTCCACCGAGCTCCCTTGGTCGACCAGGATGTGGCGGACGTCAAAGTTCGCCATCTGTTCCCTGATCAGGAGGGGGATATTAGAGTTAGGGGCGTCGCCCGACAATTCTTCGAGGTAGAAGGTAATGGGGTTTGACCATCCCTGGACCTTCTCAAGGGTGTCGTTCTTTGCCGAGCTCGCCTCTATTAATTCGTCGAACTTCCGTTTCACCGACCCCACCGAGACTTTGTTGAACCCCCTCCGGATATGACCATGGCGGCGGGGAAGCTTTCCCATGGGCTACAAGTGATTACAGGCATGTTAGGCTCGCAGGGGGAGTAGAAGTCCTCTGGTTGGGTGACACACAGAGCGATTTGTAGCCCATTATCGCCGGAGGTCAGGGTCGCCTCCTCGACCCTTTTCATCTCTCGGGTATCTTGTCGGGGGGCTTCACCCCTCTTTGTATACTGCTTCAGGTGCCCCTCTTTGATCAAGATTTTGATGGCATCCTTGAGGTGGATGCAATCCTCCGTAACGTACCCGTGGCTCCTGTGGAATCGGCAGTACTTGGACTTGTCGACGTTTGCCTTAGGAGGTGTCGGATTTGGGAAGCGGACACCTCCTCGCTGGAACTCCGAGTTGATGCACTCGGAAAAGATGCGCTTGTGGGGAGCTGTGAGTAGCGTGTACTCAGTGAAATTGCCTACTGGCCCCCTCTATTCTCGGGTGTCTCGGGGCCGGTCTTCTCTTCTTCTTTTCCCGCCTCGTCGGGGAATGGTGGAATCCTTGTACCTGAAGCTCTTGGTACCCTCTTAATTCCATGAGTCGCGAGCGTAGTGGGCGGCCTCTATCTCCTCATATTGTATGTATGTCTAGACCTTGTGGAGGAACGCGTCTAAGGTGTTGGTCCTTTCAATGCCGACTGCCTTGGCGAACTCGGTGTGAGGTTGCAGTCCTTGCTCGATCAAAAATCTCTTTATGTCATCCGAGGTGGATACCTGGACAGTTTCTTGGTTGAACCTCTCTATGTAATCCCGGAGAGATTCGTCTTTTCCCTGGATGATGGCTTCCAGGGATGCTTCCGTCTTCGGGTGGCCCCGGGAAGCGGTGAAGTTCCTGGAGAAATGCCCCTTCAACTTATTCCAGGAAGCATGAACTCGGGCCCAAGGCTCTTGTACCACGCCATAGCACCCTTCCTCAGGGTAGTGGGGAAGAGCTTCCACTTGATGGCTCCCCGGACGTTCCGGTAGTTGAGCATCGCATTGATGCTTTCAATGTGGTCGTTCGGGTCGGTCGTACCATCATATGTCACTAAGTGCGGGGGGTTTTCCATCCCGACGGGCAAGGGAGTCTCCATGATGGCTCTAGACAGCGGCGTGCGCTGGTCGTCCTCGTTGCTCCTGACAGGTGATCGTGATGGGGATAGGTCACCTCGGTCAGACCTGCAGGGTTTCAACGACACCACCACCTGTCAGGAGCGACGAGGACGACCAGCGCACATCGGGGATAGGTCACCTAGGCACTCAGGCTATCAAAGCGTCGGGAGGTGTTGAAGGTCACGGCGACCGAGGAGGGAGAGGTAGTGTGCCCTTCCTTGGGGTCGCCCTCTTCGACGTGAATGGCCCAGTTGGGGTCGCGACCATCACCATTGGTGAACGGAGTAAAGGCTATTTCTTGAGCGTTGTCGTTAGTGCGTGGGTTGGCCATGTGTTCGCAGACGCGAACAACCGCTGGCCTTCCGTCGCAGGTTTGCTTGCGGGATCGGCCACAGAAATCCCAGGACTTGGGTTGGAAGTGTATGTTGGTTTTAATTATGATAGTTTCTTAGATTTTTAAGAACAGTTTAAAAGAAGTTGAATGCGCAACAAAGCTTGGGTTGATGAAATAAAATGAAGCGAAGGCAAAGAGAAAAAAGGAGAAAACAGATAAACAAAAAATGGCTTAAACTTTTAAAGTAAATTGCATTAAGAAAATATGGACGCAATCATACATCTTTGTGGGATTGAACTCGTTTCTCTATAAGTTTGGCACTTTGAGTGTTTTCCCTTTGCAATGTTACAAAATGCGACCCCTAAAAATAAAAAATAAAACACTGCCTTATATAGGCATAGAAAATAATTGTTCATCTGCCCAGATTTCCTTTGGTGTTGCCACTTGTCACCCCACTATCTTTTCAACTTCCTATATTCTTGGAACTTTCAAACTTTTCCCGCCTAAGCATTTGTCCTTGAACTTGGGTTTGACCTTCGCATATCTTCTTCCGACACCATCACTTGACACCTTCTTTCCGACGCACCCTCTGACCTTCGTCGGACCAACACTTTGGCTGCTGTCGACCAGGCTTTGAATCTCCTCCTTTCCTTTTCCTTTACTTGGTCGAAATTTCCTTTCCAACAAATTGCCCCCCAAAAGGCCAGTTTCGACTGAGCGCCCTGTCGACTGAGAAATCTGGCTTTTTGGCTTCCTACGAAATTTCAACGGCGTTAAATCTTCTTTCAAGACACGTGTCAGTCGCCGTCAGACATGATGATGGCAATCTTGTACCATGATTTTCAACACAAAACCCATGATGACTAGTCCCGTCCTAAGTTATGGGCCTCGAAAACCAACTCCCACTTACTTTCAGAATCTGAACAGTTGGGTGATCATTCATTTTTGCATGCGCCTTTACTATAAATACCCTTAAAACCAAACTTGTTTTCTTTTCACTTTCCACCATAACTTCTTCTTCTTCGTGTTCTTGGTTCTTGACACAACCTTTTGCACCTTCTACCTCAAACGTTCTTTGTCTCCAGAACGCTTTTTGAATTTTTTTCCTCCCCAATGGCTTCATCAACAACTGCCACTACTTCCATTCCTCAAACCACTGGAAACAACCCCGTTGCGTATGTTCTTTCAGAAGCGGAAACCCTCTGTCCTCTTCCTCAACCGTCATCCGCTGACGAAGCGGTGGTGAACAACTGGCGTCGCTAGATGGTCATCCTCTTCGTGGTGGAGAATAGGCTTCATGTCTTCCATGGCCCATACCCCGACGGCAAACCCTCTCCCCAAGAACTCCAAAAGTTTTTTCCTTGCTTTGAGCAGACGATTCCACCAGCTTTCGAGAAAGGCGATACTCTAGATCTCAAATATATGGCGCCTAAAGCTCGAATCTTTAGATCCATGCCTACTCCAGGAAACAAAGAATACCTTGCCTGGCTCAACAAAGTTGAGGGTCAGTGTAGGGAGCAATGGAAAGAATTTGGCATTTTCGATGCCATCCAACTTTCGAGAACTGCTCATAGGGTTAACCCCTGTCTACTACTTGCGTCGATGTATTTCTGGGAGGGGTCGACGAACTCATTCCATCTCCCTAGTGGTATGTTCACACCAACATTTTTCGACGTGGAGGCCATCACTGGCCTTTCGCCATTAGGTGACACGTTCGACCCCACTCTAGAGACCAACAACACCTTCGACTTCGAGCGTGCTCGCCTCCAGAACTATATTGAAGACGATCACGACAAACAGTCCAAAGAGGTATCTGATAAAGATCACATTGCATTTTTGACATTATGGTTGTCGTACTATTTGTTTTGCCCTGGTTCTCTACAAATAGCCAAAAGTTATATTGCTCTGGCCATCCAGATCCACGAAGTTCGACAAGTATCTTTGGCCAAACTTCTGCTAGCCTATCTCTACCATTCTATTAGCCTGACGACCATGCGGCTGAAACTTCTTCACCAAACTACCAAGGCTTTGAACGTCTCAGGGCCTATATGGTTATTGCAGCATTGGCTCAACGCCACTTTCAAGTACAAATTGGGGTATCCCACTTCTGCCACAATGGACCGCTTAAACAAGGAGCGTTCTATCGAAGGCATGCGGCTTTCTCTTATGGCCACCCAGGAAACTCCTAAGAAAACCCTTTTCATGAGGTATCTTAGCATGTTCGTCGAGACTACTTCCTTCGTTCTTGAGATGGCACCCTTTGTGGAGCGTAACTTTGGCCCTGAATGGTTTAGAAATCCATTTCCTGGAGTCTCTCCCAAAGCTGTTGCGCAGTAGAATGTTGTATGGCGAGCGTTTGTTACTCCTACCATGATATCCTACCGGATCGAAATAGAAAACAATGGCTATGGTTTTATGAACTATCAGCCAAATTTGGTAGCTCGACAATTTGGCTTGAGCCAAATGCTGCCAAAGTCTCTGGTGCAACACCCTGATGATAGCATACGATCTGGTCGACGCTTGACTCAGACGGGCCATAGAGCTTGCATGAGGTTTGTCAGAGCCACTCAACACCTTGAATTGCCTATATTTGTATGGCAAACTTCCTTTTTCACTACTCAGGAATTCGACGCTTGGTGGGTGGAGTACCAATCCCAGGCCTTCGATGCAAACCTCTTCCTGGAGAACATGGTCGACGCTTTTGCTTCCCTGACTGGTGAAACTCCTAAATCATCAATAGCAGCGCCTGTTGTGGACCCCCCCTGTCGACACCACAGAAGAACCTTCCACAAAGGTAAATTCTGGACTCCAATTTTGTTTTGTCTGAGAGTCTGAACTAATCATTTTTTCTTCTCTCTTAGGGTCGCAAATGGGAGCCAGCTACCGCGTCGACTTCTACTAGGGCTGCCAAAAAACCCAAGACCACCAGTGTACAGGTATGCTTTGTCTTTGATTCTCTTCCCGCTTGTTTCTTTTCTTTTGTCTGACGGTAGTTTGTACAGGCTTCTAAAAACCCTCCGTCTCCTGAACGAACCACATCAAATGAGAGCACTCAATCTCGAGTTTTTGCTACAACAGCTCCAGCATCTCCTCCATCTACACCTTTGGTGAGGAAGAAAAAGGCCTTGACCAGGCAGACACCCTCAAGGGCAGTTGCTTCGACCGTGGCCCCTGTCGTCCTCAAAAACCTTGAAGACATCTTTGAGACAATTCCCACTGAAGCTCCAAAAACAACTCCCTCATCACCTGCCAGGGTATTCACTTTTCTCCACTTTATTAATCCAGATGATGTGTGGGTGAACTTCTCATTGCATTTATTTTTGCAGGAAAACGTGGTCACTTCGTCCACTATCGAGAAAGAGAATCCCGGACTGACCGTCGATGCCAACCCTGCTGAAACCACTATCACGCCAAGTCCCCAGAAGGTTGATGAATTCCAGATGCCTTTGTCGAAGTAAAACTTGGTGGCAAAAATGCCCCATGTTCAACATGTCGAACCCGGGACGGATAATGATGGTGTAACCCTTAGTGAGAATGCAAACCCTTCGCCTGTTGTCACCACAGTTATCGCTGGGGAGAATCTTCAAGCCCCTGATCATGGCTCAGAGAAAACTTCGCCTATCGTCAAAAACATCCTTACCCCAGAGGAGCTTCTGGAAGCTAAATGAACAGATCCAGTGGCGACCCTAAAGGCGTTACACAAACTTTGTAAAGAGGCTGAGGATGTTCAACCCACCAGCTCGACAGCTATTCCAACTCCCGACGTGGATGCCTCTTTTTCTCTCAAACTTCAACAGTTTAAATCCTACCTTTTTGAGGGACAGTTCCTGGCAGCTGTTGCAGAAGAGTCAGTTATAGCTAACGACGTTTTCAAGATCCTGGACGAACTTGCTGAATTCCAACTCCCCACTTCTATGACCATGTACTTGATCGAATTTGAAGCCTTTTTTACTCAGTTGACCAAGGACCTGTCTAGGTGTCATCAGGCCGATGCCCAAATTCGGTTCAAACATAATGATCTGAAGCGTGAGTGGTATCTCAGCTCAGTTTGTGAAAAGAAGCTTAAAGACTTTGAATCTCAGAAGTATGAGCGTTCTGACAAGTGTCTAGCCTTCGACCAGCAAATATCTGATTATCGGGCTCAGATAGAAGAGCTGACTAAAAAGATCGCCGAAGTTGAACAACAGAAAACCTTGTTGGACTCAGTTGAGCCTTTGCCTTCTCAAGAAGCCATCGACCACGAGGTAGCCCAGGGAATTGTTCACGTCGAAGCGGCCATCAAGATCAAGGATGCCATTGGCCGCTTGAGGAGAAAGAAAGTGCTCCTCGAGAGAAAATTTGTTCATGAAAAACTCTCTTTGAAGACTTCAAGTCCAGATTCCCTGAATTTCCTTAGTCTGTGTGTCGAAATTACTGTAACTATATTTTGTAAGCCATGTTTGGCCTTTTGAATTAATGAGAAAAAGCTACGTTTTAATGTGAATCTCTTGTAGCATAGGTTTATATTTCTTTAAATATTTTTCATTTACTCTTAAGATTCGTTGGTCCATTCCCAACTCTTGCACCTCATATGCATTATTGCTAAATACTTGATTCACCTTAAATGGTCCTTCCCAGTTTGGTGACCATTTTCCAATCGTTCGATCCCATTGATCCATGGGTAACATTGCCTTCCACACATAGTCATCAACAACGAAGGTCTTCTTTTTTACCTTTTTGTTGTATGCTTTGGCGACTCGCGCCTTCTGGCGTAGCAATACATTCAAGGCTATCATTCTTTCCTCGTCCAAATCTATGAGTTCCTCCAGCATCATCGCCCAATAATGTTCCAACGGAATCTCTTGTTGTCGTTGTACCCTAACGGATTGTAGGCATATTTCTGCTGGTAGCACAGCGTCGTGCCTGAAGGCTAAATGAAATGGAGTCGAATTGATCGACTCTTTGGGCGACGTTCGATATGCCCATAAAACCTGACTTAACGTTTTGTGCCAGTTCTTTGGTTTCTTCGCTACGTGCTTCTTGATGAGCCCAATTATCACTTTTTTAGCTGCTTCGACCTGGCCATTTTCCTGAGCATAGTATGGTGTCGAAGTAACCAATTTGAAACCTGTTTCATCTGCGAACTCTTGCATTTTATGTCCGACGAACACATAGCCTTGATCTGTCGTGATTGTCTATGGTATCCCAAATCTGTACAAGATGTGATTCCAGATGAATTCTATCACGGCCTCTTGATCCACATTTACTAAGGGTATGGCATCTATCCACTTTGTGAAATAATCTATACCCACCAGGATGAATCTTTGTTGTTTTAATGACTTGGGTTGAATCTTCCCTATTACGTTCAAAGCCCATTCACGAAAAGGCTATGGTTTGACAATAACATGCAACTCGCTGGCTGATACATGTTGAATGTTTGCATGTTTCTGGCAATCTTGGCATCCTTTTGCAAAGTCCATGCAATCTTTGAGCATGCTTGGCCAATAAGCTCCTTGTCAAAACAAGAGCCATTTCATTTTATGGCCAACTTGATGGGCTCCACAAGTCCCACTATGAACTTAAGAAATCGCCAAATAGGCATCCGTATCTCATAAGCACTTGAGCAATACTCCCTCTGGAGTTTTCTTCAGCAACTCATTCCCCATAAGGACATAATTCAACGCTCTATGCTTAGTTTTCCTATCGGCGCTGCCCACCGGATTTTCCAGATATTCAATGATTGGTTTTCTCCAATCCGTCGGGGACATACTACTGACAGAAATGATTTCATGACTTTCTAACCCTTCGACCAAACTCCTCGAGTCCCTGGATATTGACCAGTCCGATGGTGAGGGTATGTTTGACACCATCTTTTCCCTAGTTACGATGAAGCCTTTTAATTTTCCCTCTGACACCTTGTAGCCAGAGGCAATTTGCGCTAATTCATTGGCCTCGTGGTTCTCCACCCTAGGCACGTGCCCAATGTTGACAACTTCAAAGTGTTCCAAAAGCCGTTGGGCCAATGAGAAGTACCTGAAAAGGTGTTCTTTAACACACTTATACTCTTACATGATTTGCTTGATCACCAACTCTGAGTCTCCTCTTATCTCGACTTCCCTGGCACCTAAATCTTTGAGTATCTTAAGGCCAGTGATCAAAGTTTCATACTCCGCCTCGTTATTGGATCATTTCCCATCGACTTTGCACTTAACCTTAGTGGGAGTGCCCTATGGGGACACTATCAGAATCCTAATGTCTGCCCCGTTTCTATGGGTCGAACCGTCGAAGTACAATTTCCATGGGGCAACGTCAATACTACATATTGATAGTTCGACTATGGCGTGGTAGACAATGAAGTCTTCAACTATTTTCCATTTCATCGCTCTTAAAGGAACGTATGTCAGGGAAAACTCAGTCAGCTCTAGTGCCCATTTCCCAATTCGACTATGCAAAATAGGTTTTGACAACATATGTTTAATAACATCAAAATGCGACGAAACATAAACATAACTGGTTTAATATATTACTTTAATTTCATACATGAGAAGTACAAGCATAGGCACAACTTTTCAATCATTGTGTACCTAGTTTCAGCATCTATTAACATCCTACTAAGGTAATAAATGGGTCTTTCGACTCCACTACTATCCTCCTGTGCTAACATGCTTCCTATGGTCGTCTCCGACACTGCAATGTACAACTTCATGTTTTTATTTACACTAGGTGGTAATATGATCGGAGGCTTTGTAAGGTATTCCCTGATTAGATCGAAAGCCTCCTATTGCTCCTGTCCCCAACGGAACTCGTTTTCCTTCTTGGCTTTGAGCAGTGGTGAGAACACTTTCGTCTTAACACTTAGGTTTGAGATGAACCTCCTCAAGAAGTTTATCTTCCCCAACAAAGACTGGAGTTGTTTCTTTGTCGAAGAAGGCTTGAGATCCAAGATTGCTTTTGTCTTATTCTGATAGATCTCTGTCATACCCTAAATTTGTCCTACCTTCTCATTTTTTTTACCAAGTTCCGTAGCCTATGACCATGATCCTTTAGAGTTCAGGTTATGGATATCTTGTGTGTGCTTGTGGTTACTATTAGATCTTGCATGGGTGTTTGATTTCAAGTGAAAATAAAGGAAGAATATACTCTCCTTCTGATGAGTAATTATTCAAAACAGTGTCAATTCTTCTTAAAGCCAAGACATGTGATTGGTCTATTCCACGACTGGACTTGTTGCAAGTTATTGTTGAGATATAATGTGAACCATAAGGGAAATTATTGGAATAAAGTATGGATGCATCAAGGTGATCTAAACTATCAAAATACAATGGAAAGAAGTCAAACAATGAGTAATTTATTGAAAATAGTTACAAGCAATCTCAAGTAATGTTTGGACTTTATGATCATTTGTTGTTGCAAGTCACATAGGATGTGCTTTAAAATCCCACATTTGTTTCAATTTGTTTCTAGGCCATGACCAATGTCTTTTTCGAGCTATGATCAATTGGTGTCCAAGAGTGTTATACCAAGATATATTTAAATTTGGGTTCAAGTTATAAATTTTGAAACCAAAGAGCCGAACTTTATTTGACGGCCAATTTCACAACTCTCATATCATTTGGATTCAAGGATATTAAACCAATGAATTGAATTGAGAAGTTATAAGGCAGGTGCAATTTCTCTAAAAGATCACAGAGTTTCCATTCTAATGGAAATTCAAGTCCTTGCTAAAAGCACCACATCAATTTCTATAGAAGGGTTCAAAATCAAGAATTCCAAAGAACTGCAAATTTATTGAGTTCAGATTGTTTGCAAATCAAAGTCATGTTCAAAAGTATACAAATTACAATGACTGTAAAATGACAAGATACAAGAATCTAAGCCTATAAGATTAAATTATCCCAAGTTTTCATGAGATGAGTCATTTTCATGCTAGTCTTTGCACCAAAACTTAAGCTTTACCACGCTCCACTCTTTGTGTGCTAAGCCATTTTACAAGCACAAAACCTCCATACACCACATGCTGAGCCAAGAAGCAATCCCATTACACTTCAACAGCTGCTACTCAATATTTCAAGCACATACCATGATTTGTGCACCATAACAACGAAAAACTGTTATGCCGTGATTCACCATCAACAGCTCGCGCACCTGCATCAGCCTTTTTTAAAAAAAAAACAAAATATAACATGCTTCAGCCAATTCTCCCCACCTGCAAAACCAGACACAAAAACAACAAAGTCTAAAGGACCAGTGAGTAATTTATCCCCTCTTATTTGGAAAGGATACCAGAATTCCAAACTTTGGTTGAAGGTTTGTAACCATTGATAGGAGAATACCTTAAAACCTTGAGCAGGATGATGAATGAAGCTGACTCCCATTTCAGCCAATAAATGCCATTCGAGTCCAAAGTACCCTGTAGCAATCAGTTTCAATATCATCACACAATCTTGGAATTGGAAAAACAGGGCATTGAATTCAAAACTACTAGTATCTCACAAGGCTTAAAGCTACAAGCTATGCAAGACCTAAATTTACTTAAATTTCTATGCTGATCTTTCCATGCTAATTTGCCAAGCTAAGTCTCTTGCCAATTCCATACTGAGGCTTCATCATACTCAAACTGCACCAACATGTTGCCAAGGCATCATCGCCAATGGGTAAGGAACCTGCAAAATAAAAGGTTCATTAGAAGAAGCACGGTTAGAAGTCCCGGCTTTGAAATTCAGCAGGCCAATACATCAAAAAGTATCCAAGCATGTACGAAGCAGCAGCGTCACTTTTCTGTTATTAAAAAAGTTGATCATGTAATGTCAAGTTGGTAATACACTTTGGGAATTAAGGCAAAACTCATGAAAGAATTTACAATAACTTTTGTTACATTCATATACAAGCTAGATGGAGATTTCTACGAAGATTTCAAACCAGTTTCTTTCATACACAAATCGTACCAGAAACTTCAAGCTAGTCTTGCACAAGATTACAAGAGAAACACCAATGATCTTACAAATCCTAATCTACAATAAAGAACCTTAAGTTCCAAGTTTTATTACCCTTAATACTCATGTTATAAGAACCTCACCAATATAAGCCTTCATCACTCATGCCAGACCAAGAACTTTAATCCTCAAATCAAGAAGTCTTTCATAAGACGAGAGGCCGTGAAACAAGATCTAAACAAAAGCTTGAGAGAAAGGCAACTTACAACAAAGGCCAAGTTAAGGGTTGAATGTGCAGGGATGTAAGCCTTCGAGGATTAATTGTGACAAACGCCATCTGACCATTGACTTGCGAATGGATGAGGTTCTACCAACCTTCATAGTTCCATCACCATTTACATAAGCACACGGGAAGGTTTAGTTCCTAAAGCCACAAGTCATACACATCCAAGCAGAATGGGAAATATGAAATCTCAAGTCAAAATCAATTAGGAATACAAAGAGGATTTTGAAGGGAGTTTGAGTACCACATTTTACCATAATAAATTCGTCTTGCAACAAGTCTCTATGCCAAGCTCTAAGAACAGACTCATGATTATCTTGCCTCAACTTATGCCACCATTCCAAAATTCCAGCACAATGCACATGAAAAAGAATTAGTATAAAGGATTAGTATACAAGAAAACAACATGGTTACAGGGCACAAGAGTACAGGTTGCACATGATTTTCAGGGACAATGTACAAAATAAGCAAATGTCATGGTATTAGGTAAGGCACATATCAGCTACAGCAGATAACTTTTTCGTGCCACACCAATACTATAAATAATACCTTGTTTACATCAGTCCAAATTCACAAAAATATCACAAGTCAGTACATGGGACCACACAATTTCACAATCAGAATAATCATCTTCTAGAAGGCAGAAAAGACAAAATAGGAGATATTTCCCACAAATTGCACTCTCTATGTATCCCACGAAATCAGGGTGTATACAAAAAATTCCTAACGGTTTTATTTCCTCAGAGCCACACCTCATCATTCCTCACACGATTTTCATTTTTCTCACACGTATGAGAATACCCTATATATTACCTACTATTCATTCATTCAACGGGGGGGACACCTCAGAGAAAACCTACACGGCGACGCAAGAAGAATCACAAACCCTAATCACTAAAGCTCTAAAAAAATCCTAAAAATTACTCAGAGTTTTCTCATTAAAACTCTGAACTAATTTGAGCTAAAACCCAGCCTACTAAAACAACAACAACGACACACTTAGATAGATTAAAGAAGGAGAATAAGAGAACGAGCATAAGGAAGGAGAAGAGTGGAAGCACCTGAGCGTTTAACAACCGGTTCTTCAAGAGGTAGATCTCGTTCTTCACTTTCTTTTCGAATCTAAGTCACTTCGCTTGAGTTGATGTCGTTGTACGTTCTAATCGTTTTCCCATGTTTTGATTTGTCCATCCCTTGCATTGATTGTGGTTTTTCTGTGTGATTTCAAACTAGGGTTTTGTTTGGGGTTGGGTTCGATTTGAATGTTTATTTAGTTTTTTTTGGAAAATCTGGTCTTATATTTGAGAAGAGGGTAAAAAGTTGAGGGGGGTTAGTGTAGATCGTTTGAGGTTTTGTGCTGGTGTCGTCGGAGAAGAAGGTGGCGGCCGCCGAGCGCCGCCGCTTCTCCGGCCGTTCTAGGCTTCCGGTGAGGTCGTTTTGTGAGAGAGAGAACAAGTAAGAATGAGTGAGAGAGAGGTTGAGTGTTATGAATTGATGAACCCTTGTTTCTCTTTTGTCAATTTCCTTGCCATGTGTGCTATTACTGATGATGGTGACAAGTGTCACCAGTATTAACTTCTTTTTTGTTCCATGCGTATGGCTCTCTGCTTCCTTACTATGTACACGTGTTCCTGGCCTTTAGATCGGAAGTCAACCTTTGACTCTACTCATGATTAACGCTTCTGATTCAATCAGAGGTCAAGGTTGACTTGAGGGCCCACGATGGACCCTCATCCCAGCGTGGGCCACCAACTGGATGGGCCTAGGGTTATTTCATATTTACACCCCCGTTTTACTGACTTTCTGGCCCATTTCCCTTTTTATTTATTTTCTTTTTTAGTTTTTATAATATTTTTTTTTACTTATTAAAAAAAATCCAAAACACTTTAAACTAATTTCTTTTTTTTTAGAAAAAATAATAAAATTTGTTTATTAATTAATCTTCATTAATTTTATTAAAATCATTTATTTAACATTAACTAATTAATTTAATAATTAGTTTTATTAAACATTTGATCTTAATTTACTTAATCAAGTTAAATCATTTTCTCTAATTCTAAAAGTGTAAAAATCCTTTTTCTTTAATCAAATTTTAATTAATTCTATTAAACCATTTTATTTAATATTAATTAACTTTAGTAGTTAATTTTATTAAATATTCTAGTTTAATTTAATTAATTATTTGAGTTTTCTTTTCATTCTAAAAGATCTAAAAACAATTTAGTTTAGAATTTCCCTCCTTAGATTAACCTTAAATTTAGAATACAAACTAAACTAACATGCTTGATTATACATCTCCTTCCCCATTTTGTTTATGATCTTCATGTGATGTTTATAATTGTCTCATGTGAATTATTATCATGCCTTGATTATGTTTATGCTATTCATATTATGCTTGTCCAAACCAACAAATCTTTTCAAACTAATATCTTGACTTAATGTCAAGCCCTTCTAATGCCTTGTAAGTCGATCGTTTTCACGATCGCAATCGACCTCACAATGCCTCCTCTTGGGCTTTATACAATGATAATTGTTGCACATTTCACTTTGGTTTGTATGCGTGTATGTGATTGGCTCACTTTAATCATGGCTCGATTATTCCCACTTGATTAATTACACCCCTCTCCCATAAGATTAAAATCAACCTTTTTTTACAACAATAAACAAGCTTGATCCAACGTCAAGTATTTTCTAAATCAAATTCAATTAATCTCCAACTTTCACTTGATCCACATATCAAGTCCCTTTACCTCTTGTAAGTCGAGCGCTTTTGCCTCGCAATCGACCTTACCTTAAACCATAGGACCTCTTTTCCATTAGTTCTCAAACCATTTCGCACGCAAATCCAAACCTCGATCCAATGTCAAGTATTTTTTCTTAAATCAAATTAATACATTTAATTATAGTAAATATCATTTCTTAAAAGGTGAAAAGGAGGGGGATCAAGTCTTTGGTCTTTTTTCTCAATTGTTCGGGTGCCAGTTCTCTTACTCGTGTGTGGACAATTGACGCCTTTAAAACACTTGTAATCCGACAACACTCAAATTTTTTTCCATATCGATTATTAAAGCACGTAATCTCTACTTAAATAACATTTCTTAAAATGTTAAAAGGAGGGGGATCAAGTCTTTGGTCTTTCTCCTCAATTGTTTGGGTGCGAGTTCTCTTACTCGTGTGTGGACAATTGACGCCTCTAAAACACGCGAAACTCGACAACATTCAAACCTTTTTCCAAGCAATTATTAAAACACTTAATCCCTATCTAAACACATTTTACTAAAGGTGAAGTGAGGGTGGTCGAGTCTTTGGCCCTTCTCCTCAATTGTTTGGGTGCGAGTTCTCTTACTCGTGTGTAAACAATTGTCACCTCTAAAACATCTAAAACTCTCCTCGTGCGACCGAAACCCTAAAACACATACAAATCAAATCCTCTTTTCTTAATCAAACTCTTTAATATACTTAATCATATATTCAAACAACTTTCTAAAAGGTGATGTGAGGGGGGCCAAGTCTTTGACCTTTCTCCTCAATTGTTTGGGTGCGAGTTCTCTTACTCGTGTGTGGACAATTGGCGCCCACATAAAAAATACAAACCAAACAACCGTAGTCCCACGAACTACGAGTGCTCTGACTTTCCCATTGCACGAGGGAATACGTAGGCACAAGGGTCCTCAATCCTTGCCGAGCACCCTAATAAAAACCACCCCTTATCCTTTAATAAGTGAACCCTTTTACCTTAGAAGATAACAAACAAACCTAACTAACTTTCTCACGAATCGAATCAAGAGGTTCCCGTTGAGTACAACGGACGTAGAGGGTGCTAATACCTTCCCTTTGCGTAATCGACTCCTGAACCCGAATTTGGTTGCGAAGACCATGTTCTTATCTCCCTTTAAAGGTTTTATCGATATTTTCATTTCCCTCTGTTGGGATGAATAAAGTTCGGTGGCGACTCTGTTTCGAACAGTTTTTTCCGCGTCCATCGCGAGGATCGTATTTTTCGAGGTACGACAGTTGGCGACTCTGCTGGGGACCTTCTTGCATTGCCCTATGCTGGAGAGAGTCAAGCCTAACTTGACTCGATTCGTGAGAGTTAGATCCGCTTGTTTGTTTATCTTCTCTTGTTTGTTTGTTTGCTTGTTTGATTATCTATTATCTACTTGCTTGTTTATTTTTATCATATCCTATTTTTATTGTTTCTTGTGACACTGTGGGGATTCTCTGATCATTGGTGCTCTGTGAGACGGCTCTACACCCGAGTCTGAGGAAAACCCTAGGATTAGGATGGTGGTTGTGTAGTGGAGGCTTACGTGGTCTCTTCCGCATGAGCCAAAGCAAAGACCCCGATTGGAGTAGATTCCCTTGGAAATGTTATCGTTTTGATATTACTTCGTCACGATGATAATGTTTTCGAGCCTGAATTGTCGATCCCAAGGACCTTTAACCCATTTTATCCATGGTGGTTGGTAGTGTTAACTCTTTATGGGTTAATACGAATGCCACAATCAGATGAGATCCCTCGAACGTATTACTTCCTGACATTAATATTTTCGACCTCGATCTAGGATTCTGAGAACCCTACTTAGAACCCGTGTGTCGATGGTTATGTAGTGGGCGCCTCCGAGGAGTCTTTCTCGTGGGGAAGAAATGAAGACCTCACCTAGACGAGATCCTTTCAAGGATATTATCGTCTGATGTTCCTTCGTCATGGCTATAATGTCTTTGTAAGATATCCATAACTCTAGGCACCTACCCGATTAGAGCCTACATATGGGGGGTCTTGTGATCAGAGATATCCTGTGTCTAACTCCTTTCTCAGAATCGGATGTCGTTTTGATCCTGGAACCGTGCATAAGCATTGTATACTCATGACATTAGCATGTATGCATGTCATTTTCCAACAAACTCAACCACCCTTTGTCCATAACCCGCAGTTGACTTCCCGACACTCGTATCGGAATTGAAGTCGCTTTTGGAAGAATCATGGATTCAGAAGAGCAGAACCAGTTTGCGTCAAGAGCAGATGTTGATTTGATGAAGAACCAGCTAAACCAACTTGTGGAAGCTATGATAGCCTTGTCAAGGAAGGAGGACAATATTTAAAGGCCTACAGTCACTGAGAACCTCATTCTGCCTCAAGTGAATAATCTTACCTAATTTCAGCCTGTGCGGATTCCTGTTGGGGACCAGGTTATACAAGAATGTCACACTATTCAAGATGAACATGCATCGTCTCATGATGCAGTTGAATACCATATCTTTGCATTCACTACATCGAATTCCCGAGGGACAAGCCTGGTGGTGAATACTGAACGACCTCAAGATGTTAAGTTTGCTGAAAGATGTCGTGTGTTGGAAGAAATGCTTGAAACCATAAAGGGGCGTGATGCTTTTGATCTGAATGCTTTGAACATGAGTTTGGTACCCAGACTTGTATTACCTCCAAAGTTCAAGATGCCAAAATTTGAGAAGTACAAAGGAGATAGCTGTCCAAAGCAACATTTGGTGATGTTTTGTAGAAAGATGACCTCCAATGCTCTCAATGATAAACTTATGATCCACTATTTCCAAGACAGTCTGAGTGGGGCATCGTTGAGTTGGTACATGCAGCTACAGAGTAGCCATATCCAGTCGTGGTTGGACTTAGCCGGCGCTTTTGTGAAGCAATACCAATACAATATTGACGTGGCTTCCAATCGCATAGAGTTGCAAGGGTTATCTCATGAGGAGAATGAATCGTTCAGAGGGTATGCTCAGAGATGGAGAGAGGTAGCTGTTCGCGTTCAACCACCACTTTTAGATAGAGTATTGGTTGACCTGTTCATAGATTCTTTGCAAGGCCCATACCTAGAAAAAATGATGAGCAATGGGACATCAAACTTCTCTGACTTGGTTTTAGTAGGAGAACGCATTAAGAGTTATATCAAGAGTGGAAAGATCCTAGACGCATCGAGCATCCATGCTAGTGAGAGTGAACCCATTGTCAGTTCTCAAGAAGAAGAGGAGCATGAAATTAATGCAATCTGGGGAACTCAACGAGCTCCATACCCAAGCATCTCAAATGTTCAAAGTCAGCAATCCTATGGGCCTCCCTATGCGATTCCATTCTCTCCACATGGTCAATATACTCCTGTTAATAGAGGTCCCCCTCGTCAACGTCAAATTGCACAACACCATTCTTCACAACCCCGACGCTACTATAGTCAAAGACCAAAAAGGCATTTTGATCATTTTCCAGTGCCATTCAGTCATATATTGCCACGTTTGATTAGTAGCGGGCTAATAGTGCCAAAGGGCTTGGATCCTGTTATTCCTCCATACCCACCAGGCTTTGACGCCAATGCACGATGTGGCTACCATGCTGGCGCCATGGGGCATTCAACTGAGAATTGCAAACAGCTCAAAAACAAGATCCAAGATCTGATTGAGTCCAAGCTAATCTCATTTATGCCTCAAGGTCTTCAAATCAACATCAATTATTCATCTGATCAGGCAGGTCCATCATCCCCTGTTTTGGAAGAAGTCGTTGAGAGTAGGTGTGAAGAAGGCTATCATAGTGGTCTCGATGAACAAGAATGCTAGTCCAACAGTGGGTCAAGAAAGAAAAGCCCAGTCCTCAATGCTGGCAATTTTTAGATCATGTCATTTCTATGCATTTCTAGCTTCTTTTGTTATGCGCTATTTGCTTTTAGACATTGTTGTTTATTAATGGTAATATTAATGAAGTGATCATGCATTTTTTGAATTAATCACGTCGCATTCACTCATTTTTCTTCACTTATATCAAAAATAAAAAACAAAAAAAAAAAACAAAAAAAACAAAAAAACAAAAAATATTCATCTATATACCTCTCATTCACTTTCTTTACCAAATTGTTGTTTAGCAAAGATCGGAGGGAGGATGACGAAAATGAGATACCCATAATTGCTGATGGTATGCTTTCGGATAGAATCCTACCAAGGATGTACAGGCATTATTTCAAATTCCTAAACACTGGAGAGATAAGGAGTTAATCTCTAGTTCACCACTTCGAGCCGAGAAGTAGAAGTGTCCTTCGGATATTCAAACCCTTACACTCAGCCCAGGGCAGGGTAGTGTTCAGTTAATCTGACTCCGTATTCTTCGTACACGTCCTGAGGTGACAAAGAATCAAGAAAAATCCAGAAGTTATGATGGTTGTTCTTCAATAACTACTGACTTGGCAGTCACAAGCCTTACTCTAAAAAAAACAAAGAGAGCCCGCTAAGTCAAACACCTCAAAAAGGAGACTTAGGCAAAAATTAGGGCAATCCCGATGGACTCGTAGAATAAAATCAGTCCATGCAAAATTAGGGATCAAAAACAAAAAAGCAAAAAAGGGTCCTTAAATCCTCAAGCGAAGCAAAATAAGATTCAGTGACCACCATATCAAATATCAAAAGGTCACTGACATCCATCAAAAACAAAATAAGATGACTGCTATTTCAAGCGAATCTTGAACCTTCATATTCACTCTTACACCGTTAATATCTAAGTACGTGTGTCGATTTAACTGAACGTAGGACCGGAGATCATCACGAATAAGGGGTGGGTACAAATATAACTTTGAGCCTTATATCCTTTGTTTCTATAACTGTGAACCAAACCACGTTACGACCCTCAAAAGACCTAATTGAGGCGGGGGTTATTCAGAAAGCATACTACAGCAAGGTTGCATAAGCTGACTCCTACGGATTTGCTAGTCTTTTGAATTGGTATCGTATTCTTGCTGTATCTCTCACACACCAGTAAATTAGCAATGCGTTTGGACTAATGGTCCACTCGTCACACACTGACACATCATTCCAATAAATGATTTTTCAAAACGTGCATCAATGTCGCATTAAAATTACCATTCCTGAATGAACAATTTTAGCTGCAAATCAGTACTTGACATTTTGGAAATTCCAACAAAGTGCAATCAGAGAGAAACTTGAGCATTCGTTGGCAATGACTCGAATCGAGACTATCTCATAACCTTGTGAATATGGGGCAAGTCCTTCAAAGCAATACTTAGTCAATCTGAGGCAAGTCTTTCAAACGCCAAGACTGGGGCATACCACTGCAAAATCCAGACATAGGGGTAGACCACTGATCCAGACAGGGGCAGATTCCCTTCATACATTCAAGTTGGTCAAGCTGGCCATGTCATGCACTAAGCGACCCCTGAATTCAACAAGTATTAAAAGCCTTAGGGTAGAGAAAATGCACAATCAGAATGCATTGGGTAAGTCGCTACGCTCATACAATCAACATGCATTAGTTACGTCGTTGCGCTCATACAAGCCATCATGGCACATAAGCTATAAGTGAGGTTCTCTCGGGAGCAAGTATGCAAATTCTGCAAAGGATCACACTTGGGGCACCAAGAGCATCCACAACTATCCTCTGATAATGGCACTATCAGATACTAAGTGTCGGGAAATCAAATCCTTCCACCTCCAAAAGTCCAACCCTGCTTGGCACCTCCTAAAGTCCAACCTTGCTTGGCAACTCCTAAAAGCCCAACCTTTCATTGGCACCCACTAAAAGCCCAACCTTTCATTGGCACCCACTATGTCATCAATGTATACCTGCATAAAGTTTTCAATAAAATCATGGAATATAACATTCATAGCCCTTTGATAGGTTGCCCCATCATTTTTTAACCCAAAGGGCATCACAACCCATTTATATGTCCCCAAAGCTCCTAGGCATCGAAACGCGGTTTTGGGGACATCCTCTTCGGCTATGAGAATTTGGTTGTAGCCAGAGTAACCGTCGAGCATGCTCAAGTATTCGAACCCTGCAGCTGAGTCGACAAGCATCTCTGCCACAGGCATCGAATATTCGTCTTTAGGGGTAGCGTTGTTCAAATCCCTAAAGTCTATACAAACTCGAATGGTTCCACTTTTCTTGATAACGGGAACTATGTTTGCTATCCATTCTACATACCTTGCAGTTCTGATGAACCGGCTTTTGAGTAGTCTTTCAATTTCCTGCTTGATCTTCGACGTGACTTCTGGGGCGAAGCGTCGAGGCTGTTGCTTCACTGGCTTTTTACCTGGTTGTATTGGAAGTCGATGCTCCACTACACTCCGACTTAGACCAGGCATGTCACCATAATCCCAGGCAAAGCAGTCCTTGTAATCTTTTAATACCCTAATCGGCTTTGCCTTCATCTCTGGTCCCACTTTGGTGCTCACATAGGTGGGTCTTTTGGTTGTCCCATCCCCTAAGTCAACTTCTTCAAGTGGGTCCTGCGCCTGCATTTTCTGCAGCTCATGGTTTGGGTCTTTTTCAAACCCCAAAGGCTCATCGTCAAAAATACAGTTGAGCCTCTAGCTTTCTGAAGTTGTTACTTGGCCTTGTAGGCCACTTCTTTGTGTATCATAGTCGGCTTCTTCGACGATTTGTTGGGACTTCTCTATTTCAAGTGCCGACATTCTTTTGTTTTCAGCCAAAATTTGAGTCATGCTTTCTGGCGCAACAGTCATTTTCACCAACTGTGGGCCACCCCATTGGTGGCATTTCAGTAGGCTCCATGGTTTCGTCGTCAGCATCCCATATGAACCCGTGGTTAGGATCTAAGTTTAGGGTGCGACTTGTATCGATAGAGGTATAGGACCCCGACCCGTCGTCGCAAGGAGCCACGTTGGCTAAGTGTTGGTCGAAAGATTTCTTGCCTTTGGCTTCATCCACCTTGTAATAACTTTGATCTGCTTCGATGTTCTCGGCGATGCCATCTTTCCTCCATATAATCAATCTCTGGTGCATTGTCGACGGTACGACCCCTATTCCGTGGATCCATTCTCGTCCCAGCAATAGATTGAAGTTGGCTTTTGAATTGATGACCATGAAGAGTGTCGACCTGTTGGTTGTTCCCACAGCCAAGTCCACATGGACAACCCCCAAGATATTACTGGTCGTACTCTCATAATTGGAAAGAACCATGTTGTGGTGTCGGAGTTCAGCCTCTGTTTTTCCAATTTTCTTGAACAAGTTGTGGGGCATCAGATTCACAGCTACCCCACCATCCACAAACACCTTGTTAACAGCCACTCCGTCAACTTTTGCCTTTATGAATAATAGCTTCAAGTGATACATCATCCCAGGGTTGGGACATACGAACATAGTCATTTGTTCTTCGACTACACCACTATTCATCACGTAATAACATAGCGGCTTCTCATCCGCATTTTCGTCAGGAATATAATCTTCTTCGGCCTCAGAGACCTCTGACACCACATCATATTCGGCCGGTAGTATCGACACGATACCACAATTCAGCATGAGGTCTTCACCATAGGTGTCATCGTTGGTGTCGTCATACATATCTTCATCAAAATCCTCCTCTGGTGAAGGGTTATCTTCGTCGTCCGACTGAGGAGAATATTTTTGCTCCTCTTCATTCGACTGAGGGGTATATTCCGGCTCCTTCTTGCTCTCAACCAGCGAAGTACATTTAAAACTATGGGCCGAAACTACCCTTTTCTATCCTGATGCATCCACGGTTACTGCCATGGTCTGGTTTGTCACCACTCTATCCTTTTCCACCCATTTTCCCCTTGGGAGTTGACGCTTGTGTCCAGACGTTCCAACAGGCTTTAACTGTGAAGTAGCAGCCTCTTTTTCAGCCTTCTTGTTACACTGATAGCGTCTCCATTGGGTCCTAGTCATGGGGTTCTTTCCCTTGTAGTTACGGGATACCACATAACCCCTTGGTTCGACTTTCTTGTTGGAAACAGTTGCTTCCTTTTCCAAATCTAAAGCCTTCCACTTTGGCCTCTTGCTTCCTTTTTGGTTAACTGGTGCCATCCATCTTTCCTGTGGGGTATCTGACGGAGGCACAAAAATTTTAGGTCGCGCCTCTTGGAAAAACCTCCTGTGTTCCTCATTTCGACGTGGAGCACCACTTTTTTCGAACACAAACCTTGGGACCGGAGGCTTGCTTTCTAGCAGCACCTCTATCTTGGCTGCCTTATACCTTTCAGCAACTTTCTCATCAAACACCGCATTGCACCTGGGGCATAATGTGGCCTTCGACCCGCTTATCCTGCACTTTTTTTGAAAATATGCTAAGCTTTCGCCCGCTTGGGGGTAAACTGCTTTGAGCTTTTCCTCAGCTTTCTTGTCGGAACCCTCATTGGTTTCGACCATCATGCACTCCACAACTTCAGTTACTGGTTGTTTGTCGAGACCCTCAGTAGCCTCAACCATCAGACATTCGTACACCTCAGTGGGTCAGTGTCGACCTACATTTTTGGCCTCTCGGCAAATTAAAGTCGGCCTTCCTTCAGCGCCTTCTGTACCAAATCCCTGAAAAGAACACATTGAGATATTTTATGATCAAGGAAATTTTGAAATTTGCAAAACCCCCCTTTTTTTCTTTTGTTCTAAAGGGGGGTCTTTTAGACCAGGAGGAATAATTATCTGACCATCTTTAACTAACAAGTCAAATATTTCGTCACATTTAGAAACATCAAAAGTATAAGTCTTAGCAACGTATTTATCAGTTTTTCCGGTCTTGACGGTATTTTCCCGTTCGATGGTTTCAACAATTTGCACGTGTAGGGAGGTCCTGGCTTAAGTTCCGCCACGTGGACCTCACTCTCATCGATGAATTTTTCATCGTTATAGGAATATTCATAGGCCGCCACGTACGACACTTTTTCTTTTTTATGATATCGGTTAGTCTGAGTTTTTTCAGCTTTCAAACGTTCGACTTGTCGGACTCGGTCAGCCAGCTGGGCCATATCTCTAAGATATTGCGTATCCAGCTTCTTCCTGATGGAATAGTCTAAACCACCGAGTGCCATTTCGACTAACTCGTGTTCATGGACTTGAGTAAAGCACCTTGCTTTCAGAAGTCTAAACCTGTTCAAATACTGGTCAATTGACTCTGTGGCTTTGCGTTTGATGCTTACCAACTCTTTCAGACTTATTTTCGACTGCCCCATGTAAAATTATTCATGGAACAATATTTCCAGTTGAGCCCACGTGTGGACAGACTGAGGGGGCAACGTAGTGAACCACGTAAATGCATTCTTTGTGAGGGAACTTGGGAAATACTTCATTTTTAAGTCCTCATTCTTTGCTATGTCGCCAACTTCGGTTTGATACCTGGCGACATGCTCAACAGTGGATTCCTCAGTTTCCCCAGCAAACTTGGTGAATTTCGGTACTTTCCAACCCCTAGGTAATTCTGTTTGTAGCACAAAATCTGGTAAAGGGGACGTGTATGTCGGCCGTCGATTGCCTGGATTTGCCCCGTTACAGACCATGATACGTTCGACCACAGCCTCTAAATTGTGCTCCCCAGCCAAGACATCATGTCGCACTTGCCTAACCACATAGTCCGGATCGTGGTTCCTATGGACTATCACAAGAGGCCTTTGAGCCATCCTTGGGACTTCTTCAAATTCACGTGGTTGTTCAGTTGTTTCGTCGAAGACTTCGTATTGACGAATGGGCGTCTCCGGTCGAGGCGGTGGGGTCTATCGACCCTGAGCCCTAGGAGCGCCTAGAAAGTCACCTATACGTGTCATTTGAGTTGCCAATTGTTGGTAACTCTATGTTGAATCTTGTATTAATGGCCTCAATATTGTACAAATCTATTGGGTCAACATATGAACAATCTCATGGTTACTCTCATCCATCTGTTGCCTCAAGACAGCGACAGAACTCGAGGTAAACGTCGGTATGGATTGATAAAAAAGATTAAAACCTGGAGGATGAGTCATTTGGTTCGCCAAAGTCCCTGCCCCCTGATAGGGTGAAAACACTGGGGATGAACCTTCTCCAAACAAGGAGCCGCTAGAGTGCAAACTAGACATTAACTCTGTCGGCATCCCATAAGATCGAGGAATGGGCATTGTGACACTAGGCATATACTGCCCTGTAGTCCTCGCCATTGTTGACCTTGGGTCTTGTCGACGTGGGGTCGCGGTTGGCCCACTAGGGGTAGTCGAAACCGCTGACACGGTACCAAAGCCAACATCAGTTGATTGTGTCACAACCGTACTTTCCGTCGAAGACGGTTCGTCATTCGGTTGTGGTGTTACCATCTTACCACTATGCAAAAACATACACTCAACTCACACGGGTCCCACCGGGCATGCCAATTTGTTCACAGGCACGAACAACCGCTGGGCTTCCGTCGCAGGTTTGCTTGCATGATCGGCCACAGAAATCCCAGGACTTGGGTTGGAAGTGTATGTTGGTTTTGATTATGATAGTTTCTTGGTTTTTTATGAACAGTTTAAAAGAAGTTGAACGCTCAACAAAGCTTGGGTTGATGAAACAAAATTAAGCGAAGGCAAAGAGAAAAAAGGAGAAATCAGATAAACAAAAAATGTCTTAAACTTTGAAAGTAAATTGCATTAAGAAAATATGGACGCAATCATACATCTTTAGGGGATTGAACTTGTTTCTCTATAAGCTTGGTACTTTAAGTGTTTTCCCTTTGAAATGTTACAAAATGCGACCCCTAAAAATGAAAAAAAAAACATTGCCTTATATAGGCATAGAAAATAAATGTTCATCTGCCTAGATTTCCTTTGGTGTTGCCACGTGTCTCCCCACTATCTTTTCAACTTCCCATATTCTTGGAACTTTCAAACATTTCCCGCCTAAGCATTTGTCGTTGAACTTGGGTTTGCCCTTCGCCTAGCTTCTTCCGACACCATCACTTGACACCTTCTTTCTGACGCACCCTCTGACCTTCATCGCAGCAACGCTTTAGCTGTTGTTGACCAGGATTTGAATCTCCTCCTTTCCTTTTCCTTTACTTGGTCGAAATTTCCTTGCCAACACCATGATCAGCGGAGATTGAAAACTGCTTTGGTTCTTGGGTGTCTACGGGAGAAAAGAACGGGGAAGTAAGGGTTCCCACAGACGGCGCTACTGATCTTACCGGACCAAAAGGATCAACAGTCTGCAACACCTCGTGAGTTCCTTTATTCGCTGGTGGTGGTGAAGAGAAAGGGGGTGTACCTGTAAGGTACCCCGATGCCAAAGTCAGAGACAGAGTAAGCGGAGCAAGTATAGAGAAAAGGTGTAAAGAATAGAATACCTGGCCCTCTAGTAAAAGAAGATATTTATAGTGTGCCCCCAGTGTTGGGCCAACGGTTACTTTGCATTGGATTGGATTGCAAGGCCCAATACGAGTAACTGCCAGGGCTTATGTGGCGTGTGGAAGACCAGCACATGGTCTTCGCCCTAGATCAACTGCCCCTTGATCTTTGGAAGGTGGGCTGACCAGTTCCTCCGATTGTGGGTGGCGCCTCAGGACGTGTCCCCACGTGAGGGCCACGTGGAGTCCGTGGGGGAAGCGTGTGTGAGCTCCCCGGGCATGCAGATTGGCTGAACTTAAATTGGGCCCTCCCCGACTAGGAGTTGGGTTGGGTCGTGCCCGACGATGGGCCGGGTTTAGGCCCAGTCCAAAACACTTGTCTTTCTGAAATCTCTCTTTGGAAACCATATTTGTTTTTGTTTATACATCTTGGTGTTCTGAGGATTAAGTGGTTATAAAAGTAAGTCTTCTATGAGTTCTTATATAGACGTGTTACATACATTGTTCTAAGTATCTGTTATTTTAATATTGATTAAGTCTAATCAATATCTTAAATGATAAATCTTGGAAATGTTATCTAACAGTCTGGCCAATTAAAGATTTTTTTAACAACTATGAATATTATAGTTAACATGTTTAACTGTTACTTCTGGTTTCAGTTTAACTTCATTTATGTTTATCATAAAATCAAAAGAGAAATTATTGAGAGTATTTACATGTAATAAATAAATTGGTCAAAAGTACTATTTCATTTATTAAAGTAGAAGGATTACAAAATATTTTTCATAGGGAACTGTATGATCTTAGAATAGATCTCTATCTGAGTCATCCTGAGCCTTATGATAATAATAGTTGTCGTAATCTATATCTAGTTCATCCTCATCAACTTCTTCCTCTTCTACCTCTGGGATTGAATGGTAAAACATCTTGTTGAATCGTCTTCTTCTCTTTGACATCTTCATATTCTTTCTTCTTGCCTTCATAGCAGCTTCTGATGGATCTACCTCTGTAGGTTATTTTGGAACTGCTGACGTAGCCTCGTCAGAAGTAAGCTTTGCAGAGGGCACAGGCCCAGTTGTGGATGACTCAGAAACAGCTCGATTCTGTAGGGTCTTGACTCTTTGTCTTGTAGAGCTCTCAGAGATTTCTGTCATAACAGAAGTCTTATGACTCTCAGGTGATGACTCTGTGACTCTAGTAGATGTTGATGAAAATGAATTAGGTTTTGATTGCTTTTATAATGACTTCTAAGTAACCCAATAGACTGATTTAAATCCTTGCTTGATTCTTGGAATAGTAACGACCACTAAAAAAAATTAAAGCATGCACTATACAATCCTTAATGACCCTTGTTACTTGATCGTTTTTCATTTCTTGGAAACTGGTCCTGTAATAATGGCATGTAATGCATTTATGACTGTAATTTTTTTCTTCTTCTCTTTTCTTTCTTTTTGATGTGACAAAAGGGGGAGAAATGATGGTAAGTATTTAATTAGTAACTAAACCCATTGAGTACCCATTCGGTTGTACATATTGTTAATTTATAATTTAGTTATTTAAATTTTTGTTATTATGGTTATCTTGCCCGGGAGACACATTTTAACTTTCTTGTACATAGAACTATGGAGGAGCTTACAAACCTCAGCATTTTCCTATCAGACTCAGAATGAGCTTACAAACCTCGTATTCTGATGTTGCAAAAGGAAGTTAAAATATTATTTTCGCTTTTCTTAAATATGGAACTAAGGGGGAGCTTATAAACCTCAACCTTGGAACTGTTTGACTCGGGGGGCTTACAAACCTCGGACTCTGATGTTACTAAGAAAACTGAATTATTTTTTCTTGAAAGTAGTACTTGGTATTGTCGTAACCCGAAATTTGACCTCCCTCTTTTGCCTTTTGCATAGGCACGTGCATTCGCATCGCTGGCATATGCATCCGCACTTTTCTCTATGTGTTTCTTGTTGCAGGATTTTCAGGTTTTTGCCCGATTAATGCATCCTCACAAGGTCATTACATCATTAAATCAAGCTCAAAATAAAGGTTTCCATGTTTACTCATCAAAACAAGAGGTGGAAAATGAAACCGGGACTTCAGCATCATTTCCCAAGCAAAATTGGACAAAATTGGGTGAAGTAACCGGTTACCCTATGGTGAGTAACCGGTTACTCTATACAAAGTTGCAGTTCCTGCTGCATTTTTTGGGACATCAACTGTGTACACTCTTTGGTCTTTGGTTCTACAGTGTTCTAGCAGCATGTGGAATATTTTAGACATCTCTAGACATTTCAAGACTATTCAAGACATTCCAAGTGCATTTATTTTAATGCTTCACTCTAAATTAAGTGCACCATGTTCCTTGATTTCCAAGCATGTCAACCTTTGGATGTTGGAGTTTACATTGGGATTGTTACCGAGTTGATCCTAACTAACCGATTTAACCGCTTGACTCAGTGAGTCAAGTGTAACTAACTCTTAGCCTAGTTCCAAACCACCCAAAGCTAAGTCCAAACCAAATTCCAAACCTCTCACACTCCAAACCAAAAGTCTATATAAACAAAACTTCACTCATTTTTCAAAAGGAATCACTCTCAATCATTTCACACAAATCTCTCACATTTCACTCTCAATTCTCTCACATTCTCTCAGAATTATTTCTGCAACTTCTTCATCTTCATCTCAATTTTCTTCCCAAACCTCACCATAGCTCTTCTCCATTAAAGATTAATCACTTCTATATTGGAAGTGATTATTTCTTGAGCTTAACCTTCATCACATTGCAATTATACTTAAGTTTCTGGAGTTCTATTGGCTTTTGGATTCATCTCAAGTGTTTTCTTCAAGTTTCAACGGTTCGAATTCGTATTCCGGAGTTTCGTCGCAATTTGCTCGATTTCGATACATTTCGGCTATAATTGAAGATTCCTCTAGTTTTCTTTGATTATCTTCATCAAGATCACTTTGCAACAATCACCAAGCCAAATCTCCGGCTTGTAGGTTGGTAGATCTCACTAATTTTACTGTTTCGAGCATTTTCGTATCATTCGTGATGTAGTTTCGATAATTTTGTGTGTGAATTGATTTTGAATTATTTGATCCATGATCTTGATGTGTTAATTGATTTTATCACTGCTTATTTGCTGTTTTCAAGCTTGATTTTCGTGCACAAATCCATGCCCTAGCATGTGGTAGTTTAAATAAATGATTTAAAAGCTGAAAGTGCTTTTTTCAGCATCTGTTTTTGCCACTGTCACAGTGGTAACCGGTTACCCTATGGTGAGTAACCGGTTACTCAATGTATTTTCACTAAAAAACACAATTTTCAAGCAAGTAACCGGTTACCCTATGGTGAGTAATCGTTTACCATTGTACATAATGTCCATTTTTGAGTTTTCTCAAGCTTGTTTGACATTATTTCTTCCTCTAACTTCCATAGATTGACCTACTTGAGATTTATAGATATTTTAAGTGCTTTTAACCTCTGTTTAAAGCATATTTACAATAATTCAATGATTGATTTATCAATTCTTACAATTATGTGTGTTCTTGATTTTGTTTGAACATGCTAATTTTTGCACAATCTTTGATCACTTGGCACATGATTTGTGATACATGCTAATATCTGTTTGGCACTATTTTGCACTTTCATTTCTTGATCACATTAAGTTTGTTCTTTATAGAGCAAATTTAATCTTGCATAATCAATAATTTGCACCTTTTGAACCCCCAAGGGTTGGCCTAGTGGTGGAGGTTTGGGTCTTGAGAGTGTGCTCCTCTCAAGGTCTCAGGTTCGAATCCTACTAGGTGCAATCAACCCTTGTGTGGACCAGTCCATACGGAGTTTTGCTCCGACTTTAAACTGGACCCCCGCTAGTGGACGGTGGGATTGGTCCCTCTTGGATTAGTCGGTCAAAAGGCCGAATACCAAGATTTTCAAAAAAAAAAATTGCACCTTTTGCTTTAATGGTTTTCCATTCTCTTTGTAAAATTGTTAGCATATCAATTCCCCTTGATCAAATAATCGAAACCTTGTTTCGATTGGTTGATCCTTCCTTTGCTCTTCTCTTTAGGCTTCCTTTAGAGGTTTCTCTCTCTTTCGCCCCGCTGAGTTGGAGTTCTGCACGACGCACTGACGCACTTGAGCATTGTACAACTTGGAGCTATTATGTTGTCCGATTCAATTTCTGCACTACACCCTATGTGTTAGGGAAGGAATGAGAATGGAGAATTCCTACTCTCATTCTAACTACTTCAGGTAGGGGACGAATGACCCTGTGCCTGGCTTAGTCACCTTTATCTCCAGGCGGTAGCGTATTCCTCTTCCCTAGTCGAGTCGATCTTGGATCACTCCTATCTCTTTATCAATCTCTTTTGATCAACCACCTCCTTGGTTAAGGTCATTGTCTTTGGGTTAGCAAACTCTCTTTGTTTCAACACCCTACTTCTTTTCTTGTGGTCAATCTTTGTTTCTTGATTCCCCATAAGAGTCGATTCCTCTTTTCTTCGGTTAATCACATTATTTTTGTTAAAACCGAATCCCTAAGAGTTCGCAACCTTCTCTTGGTTCTTCTCCTTTCGTTTGGTTAACCACTGCCTGGCAGTTAAGACACCAATTTTTACTTCTTCTCAGTTAACCACAGTATATCTGTTAACATACTGAGTCTCCTCTTGGGTTAATCACCTTCTCTTGGTTAATCACCCACTTTTTCAGTTAACCACAACCAGTCTGTTAAAACACTGAGCCCTTTTCGAGTTAATCACCTTCTCTTGGTTAATCACTCGTTTCTTTTCGGTTAATCACAGTCTTTCTATTCACACCAAATCCTCAGCAGTTTGCAATCTTCTCTTGGTTCGAACACTTGCGCCCTTGGGTTAGTAACCTTCTTTTGGTTCAAATACCCTTTATTCGGCCAGGTACTGTTTGTTCAGTCGGGGTACCGAACTCTTTTAGGTCACGACCTTCGCTTGGTCCCTCACCCGACCTTTGGGTCACGACCATTTCCTGGTCTCCCACCCGTTCATTTGGTTGATCACAGTCTGTATATTAAAACCTCTTTCCCCCACAGAGTCTTACTCACTTTCTCGGTTAACCACTGCCAGTCAGTCAATATACCGAATCTTTGTTCTCTTATTTTGGATCCCCAGTATGGTCTTATCCCTCTAATCCCCAGCACGGTCACTCTGTTCTCTTACTCCCCAGTGGAGTCCTTATTATTCCTTTTGGTCTTTTATCTTCTTGGTTTCGACACCACTCTTGCACTTTATCCCCAGCTCAATCATTATCTTTTCTTTGCACTCCTTTCTTGGTTTTGACACCGCCATCCTTTCCTTTTCCTTTTCCGCCTTAGTTCCCCGAACTACGGAAGCTCTGCATTCAGTCGAATGTATGATACGTAGGCACGAGATCTCGATGATCTTGGCGAGCACACTTCCACCTTCTTCCTTTTCTCCTTTCTTTTCCCTGGTTCCATGAACTATGGCGCTCTGATTTCCTTATTGCACTATGAGCGTACGTAGGCACGAGGGCCCCAATCCTCCGCGAGCACTTTCTCACTTTCTTTCTTTATTTATTTTCTCCTCTCTCGCCTTCTTTTAGCTAGAAGTCTTTAGATAGATAACTCATCCAAGCCTAGAAGCAAGTGAAATGGTTCCCATTGAGTACGACGGATGCGTTAGGTGCTAGTACCTTCCTTTCGCATAACCGACCCCCATTCTCGTCTCTCTTCCCCTTGAGTTTGTAATACCCCAAATTTTGACCACTTATATTTCCCATCATTGTTAAAATCATCATCACAATATGGATGAACCATCATGCTTCATCAGTCTCCCCAAAGATGGGTGAGCATCCAATACAATCAAAATTAGGGTTTCAAGCCCTCTCTGAGTGCTTAGACAAAGGATCAATCAAGAAATGACACGATCTTCAACTTGTCTAATCTCTTAAACATCCACAATGGATCAAAAAGGACTCCCACTTCAAGGATTAAGCACAAGGCTGCTCCCTTCTAGGTGGATCAAGTCTCAAGATCGACAATGTCACCAAATTAGGGTTTTGGTCGACCAGGGCCTCCAGATGGAAATTTTCATCTGGGCACAAGGCAATGATCTAAAACATGACCTAATATGCTTCATGGAACCTCATGAACCCATGCATCAAGTCAATTTTGCCTCAGGGGATGCATTCATCAAAAATCAGGAATTAGGGTTTCTTGACCTAATTCACCCCTAAGTTGACTTTTGGGACAAACCATGAGCCAAGACCTCAAGAGATGATTTGAGGGTCTCTAATACACCATATTGATCCATTTGGAACAATGGATTGATCCAAGAAGCTTGAACAACAAGTTTCATTTTCATCTGCACCACAATTAGGGTTTTAAGGGAAAAGTCAACTGTAACTTTGACTTTTGACCAGGACATGCTCCCAAACCCTAATACATGATTGAATATACCCTATGACACCCATGTAACATGTCCATCAAGTTTGATTTAGGTCAAGGACATGATTTCCTGAAGAATTGCACAGTTTGGAATTCATCTGATAAAAAGTCAACTGTGCACAAAAGTCAACTTTGACTTTTTGAGATTTTTCACCAAAATGGATTTTTAACCCTAAAATGATGTTAATGTATGATTTGAATCATCATTCATCAAGAAAAATCAAGAAAAGTGAGATAACTTGTAAAAGGGGTAACCATAAAACTTAGAAAATTTTCTAAGTTAAAAATAAAGTGGCAAGGGTACCAACTTTGGAGGACCATAACTCCTAAACCACAAGGCCATTTTTTCTCATCCAAAGATGGATTTGTAGCCCTCATTATCACCTACAAAAACTTCAACTACAAGTCATTCCAATTCATTAAGGATTTTGAGTTATGGAGTGATCAAAGTGGCTGAAAAGTGAAAAAGTCACTTTTTCCAACACTTAGTGAAATTTTCACTAAGTCAGATTCTGCTTCACTTTTTGCCAAATGTAGGGGGATTTATCACTTGGAATCAAAAGAGATCAAAACCAAACTTGTTCAAACAGTTGTTGTATCATGTAAGAGCTTTCCAAAAATGGCCAAGAACATTGCCAAATTCAACCTACATCATGAGATACAACATTGGCAAGTTGCCTTGCTGAAATCTGTCAAGGCAAGGCAGAATTTGCATTTTGGCTCGATTTGCCAAAATCAGCCAATTGCAATTGCTCCAAGCCACTTGGACACCTCAGAGGATTGAATCCAAAGGGGACAATCACTGAGCCAAGCCTCCAAGGTCCAAGGAACAAGGAATAGCATGTTGAACCTAGAGTTGCCAAAATAGGGACAAGACTTCAAATTTGGAATGAGACATTCAATGGAACCATCAAGGTGGCATGGACTGAGCCATTCTCATCTGAAATCAGTCAAGACTTATCCAAGACCAAGGGGACCAAAGCTCTGTGCCCTAACCTCTAGTCAATGGCTAGAGAAGACTTTCATTTCCATTGGCCAACATTGAGGAAACCTACTTACCAGCTGCCATGTACTATTCCTTGCAAAACAAACTTGCTCTACTATAAATAGAGCTCAATTGTGGTCAGTTTAAGTACAACAAAGCCATCTAACAGATGCTTTCCTCAAAATCTCTTTCTCTTGGCAAAAATGCCTTTCTTAGCAAGGTAGCTATCGGGTTTTGAGTTTGAGAGCAATTCTGCACAAACCAATCACTCACACACCTCACATACATCACATATGAGCTGATCAAACACTCACATAACTTCTGAAACATCAATTTCATGAAATCACCAACTGGTTGCTCAAATTTTCAAACAAGGTGCAGTTGAGATGCCATAAACTGATCCAGTCCATTTCAATTCAATCCAAGTGTTCAAACACACTCCATATGGTGTAGGGAAGCTGTTCAGATCATCACAACTTGTCTGTAACACCTCCAACTCAAAATCACATCTGCTCTTGCTATCACGACTTGGAGGTAAGCACATACTTGGTAATCTCTCAATCTATGCATATTTCCTCGCACAATAATTTGGCCATATGTTCATAATCATGCATGGAATGTTTTCCCTAAATTAATTGCATTGTTTGAATCGTGTATCAAAAATCCTAGCCTTCATGCAGAAATTAGGGTTCTTGAGGTTTCTTCGTGATTTCTTGTTGTATGTTTAATTTAAATGAAATTATTGTACATAGACATGATCGTGAGGTTGAGGCGAGCATAATGATATGTGGATTGCATGATATGGTTACGTATTCATGGATATTGGATAGAAAATGCAAATCTGAGAATTCAAGAACACGCGCGTGTTCTTCAGCCTGTTCTTGGCGCAATTTTTGAATAATTTGAATATTTGAATTTTGTGATTTTGTTTAATTGATTCAAAAATTAATTTCTCTCTGAGTTTTAATGATTTTGAGTTGATTCTTTTTTTAATAATTCACAAAATTGTTAAAATATTTTATTTTCCCAAAAAATCCCAAAAATATTATTTATTTCATATAATTGATATTTTTGTAAAGAATTAATATTTTGATTGTTTTTGGCATTTTAAATATTTTTTCTACATTGATTTTGCAACTTTTAATGCTTTCTAATTATTTTGTAGGTCAATACTTAATTTTTGAAGCATTAATCCAAGATCACAATTTGTTTTCCATGTGTTAAATAATTTTTGATCATTTTAATTGAATTTTTATTCAATTAAATACATTTTGAAAACAAATTAGGGTTTTGGATTAATTCAACCCTCATAAATCATTTTCAAAACACTTTGGGCCTCTATTAGAGTGTAAGACCCAATCCTTTTTTGACCAAATCATTTTTGGGCCTCACTTATTTTATAAGTCCCGATACCGTCAAAAAACAAACGGCGCGATCGTCGCCTTTTCAAAAAATCATCTGGGCCTACCCTCGAGTAGTAAGACCCATTTATTTTTCTTCAAAACTCTTTGGGCCTCTTGAGAGAGTGTAAGACCCATCCCCCCTTGTACAAAAACTTTTTGGGCCTCACTCATTGTATAAGTCCCTCTGTACAAGTAAACGGCGCGATCGTCGTCCGTTTAAAAATAAAAACCATCTGGGCCTACCCTCGTGTTATAAGCCCCACTCTTTTCTTTAAACCTTTTTGGGCCTCTTGAGAGAGTGTAAGACCCATCCCTTTGTACAGAAAAACATTTTAGGCCCCAGTCACTTGTATAAGTCCCTCTGTACAAATTCAAACAGTGTGCTCACTGATAAAACCCTGGGCCTCTCCTTGAGCTGTAAGCCCCAAATCTTTCCTTTTTCAAAGCACTTTCTCCTTTGATTTTGAATATACTGTTGTTTTCAATCTTTCTTTGTTGAACAACTAACCAAACAGCATGGAAGCACTACAACCGAGTAAGTAGTTATCGCTTTCATTTACTGCTTTCATATTATAAACTGTATTATGGGGCTGCTCACTGTAAGTCTCCTTTCATAAACTCATATCTACTGTGTAATAATAGTATAGATATTTCGAGTTTCCCCGGCAACTACGTCTAGAAATAGGTGACGCCGTTTCACTTATTCGTAGAAATAGACGCCTAGATCCCCAATAGGAGCACCAAATACAGTCTTCTCTTCGGCTGTCCTCCTTAGGAATCGTCAAGAAGCTCTACTCCCCAAGATGAATGTATTCTCCGTGAATGGCATCTTTGAGTTTCTTCCCAATTCTCGAACTTTCCTGACTCGATCTATTCCTTGTGGATAGCTTTCCTTGAATGTCTCGGGGTTTGGGTACCCACTACGGTCATAATCTTGGACCTTAACAAAGGAACCCTCTTTAAAAGCTAAAAGTCGCTGGATAGTAAACCTCGCACGTTTACCAGTGGTTTTCATCTTTAAAAGAGTTATCTCTCCTAAAGGAGTTGATGGACCCACGGGCTTCTTAAAAGCATCGGCCTCCTCTTGGGCATTATTCAAGGACTCTACGGCTTCTTAGAAGTATTCACAGCCTCCTCTTAGGCTTCGTATAATGATCTCTTCCTCCGGGAATGATAGCCTCCTCTTGGGCTTCGTACAAGGACCCGTCGGCTTCTTAAAAGTTTCCAGCCTCCTCTTGGGCTTTGTACAAATTGTCCCGACGACCTCCTAGAGGTATAGGAACAGAACCTAGTCATCTTCATAGAACAGTCCTTTCATAGAATCTACTACTGTTTCTCGAAGCATAGTACAAGAGATAAAACCCTAGACATGGACAGTCTAACTTCCTTGAGTTTCAAAGACATTCTCAAGCACCCTTCGTTAAATAGAAAGGAAACCCGTAGACTCGGACAGTCTCAATACCCTTTGGATTTCCCATTTCCTCAAAGATAAGGAAATATCCCTGATCCTCAAATTAAATCCCTGAGTACAGTGTTGCTCATATAAGAACTGATTTTCTCTTTTAAATCAGTATATTGGATCTGTCACTCAACTGAAATAGTTACAATAGCCTCCATATCGGGCGTCGTACGAGATACCAAAATTCTCCCCAGTGGAGTCAAAACAACCTTTTAGCCTCTCTCTCAGGCTTTGTATGAGACAGAAAAGATTCCCTCGTTGAGTCAATCACCCCTTTTAGCCTCCATCTCGGGCCTCGTGCGAGATACAAATTCCTTAAGCAAGAGTCGAACTCTTTTAGCCTCCTCTTAGGCTTTGTATAACGATATGCCCCACTGGGTCAAAAACTTTTAGCCTCTCTCTCGGGCTTTGTACGAGACACAAAATAGCCTCCTCTTAGGCTTTGTATAATGATTTTCCTAGCGGAAATTAGCCTCCTCTTAGGCTTTGTATAAGAAAACCACTGGTTGATCTAATCAACCTTTTAGCATCAAACCTGTGCCTCGTTCACAGTACATCAACAACTCCTTCCCTTTCATCTAATCGCTGTAAGCGGCAAGCCTCTGGATCATCTACATCCATGCCACTGTCCTTCTTTTAGCATGAGAAATTCCTAAGGAAAGATGGCATTGCTCTACACTTAGTTAAAGTCTTCTCCTTCAGGTTAAAACCCTTTCTTCGGAAATTATGGCATTGCTCGGATCCACGTATCCCAGTTAAAGTAATTCTCCTTCTCCCCTCTTTAGAGATGACAAATTCTCTCTAAAGTCGAGGTCTTTCAGCTTCACATCTTGGGCTTTAAACAAGATACAAACTACCTTTCGCTTCACGTCTTGGGCTTTGAACAAGACACCAAAAACCAATTTCCTCCCATAGAATAGGAGGAACTACGAACGCTCTGATTTCCCTGTTTCGGTAAACGGGAATACGTAGGCATAAGATCAAAAGAAAAGATCTTAGCGAGCGCAATCAACAAAAAACCCAAATCCCATATCTCCATCAATCAAAAAGCAGTATTTCAAAAGAATCAGTCCTAACATCCTAATCCTTATTCCCCACCAGAAACCTTAAGCCCTAGAAAGAAAGAAACCTGTATTGGCGAAATACGAATAACCAGTACAAAGGCCCCCCACATTGATAGCATCCGTAACCTAACATGTAACGCCCCAGTTTTAGTATTTTTATTTAAGTGAGTCGTTTTTTTATTATTTTATTATTATATTATTTTATTTTCGACTTTTATCTGAAATTATGTTATTTTTCGATATGATTATATTTTATCGTGTTTTGGGATCGTTTGCGAGAAATTTGAGTGTAGGGGTATTTTGGGCATTTGGGTGTATTTTGTTAAGTTAGTAAAAGAAAGAAAAATAGAAATAGAAGAAAAATAGAAAATTAGAAAGAGAAGAAGAAAAGAAGAAAAAGAGAAGAAAAGAAGAGGAAAGGAGAGAAAGAGAGAAATTGGAGAAAACTTGGGAAATCAAAGAGAACAAGTTCTAGGAATCGATTAATCGGGTAAGGGTGTGAAATTCAATTATCTTATATATGTGTATGATTATGTATGTTTGTGTGGAAGTTTTGTTGGTTTTTCAAATATAGGTCGAAATGAGATAAACGATTAAAAATCGATGTTTTCACGGATGAATTTCGAAATAAATTGCGTAGATTAGTCGTATGAGGTTAGACCGAGATTATAGAAACTCGTTTGGTTGAAATCGGTTGATATTGTGAGTTTTGACATTTTTGAGTTTTGAGATTTTGAGATTTTGGTGAAAAATAAAAGTCGTGGAATCGGGTTTTTCTTGATCCTAATATGTTGTTGTGTATTTATGTGATATTACCATGTATTTATTCGGAAGAAAGGAATTGAATCGGTCGGGTTTCGGGCGATTACGCGGCTGTACCAGAATGTAGCAGAATTTCTGGTTTTGTGCGCAGTCGTACGGACGCGTGCTGTAGGTGAAAAATTATGTTTTGGAAAAACTTCGGAAATTCATATCTCTTGAACCGTAAGTCGGTTTTGACCCCCGTTCGAAGCGTGGGGAAGCTAACGAGATGTTCTTTCTAGGAAAAATAGTTTTGAGGTCTGAATCTAGTCCAATTGGTACAGTATTTTTGAATCGTATCGTAGTGTCGGGCGTACGGTTTATGTTTTTGCGTTATTTTGAAATATTCATATCTTCTTCGTTGGTTATCCGATTTAAGTGTTCTTTATATGGATGTGAAGCTAAAAATACGTTCTATTATTTGGTGAAGAAATATATTATTTTTAGCCGACTTTTGGCCGACTTTACCGATTAATCGTAAATAGTTGTTTTTGATGAGATGTTGTGATGATGATTTGTGGCCGAAAGGCAAGAAAATGCTATGTGTGATATTTGATGATATATGCATGATTGTTGATGTGTGTGAGCATGCAATGTGAAAGTCATGAGTCGTTGTATGCCAAACATCATATTGTGCATTGTTGAAACGTCCTGAGTGACGATTTGATTCTTGAGGGAATCCACTATACCATCGTGTGCCTCAAAAATACGAGGCGTTGCCTGAGGACTTAAAGCGATATGTATAGACGATTGTGGGCTCCTTTGGAGACTTAAAGCAATCCTTAACGTCGTGGGCCTCGAAAATATGAGGCGTTGCCTGAGGACTTAAAGCGACGGGTGAACATCGTAGGCCCGACGGGGAGTTACTTGAGATTCTCAGTAACGAGCGATGATTCCAATAGTTCCTGAGTGAACTAATGATGAGACATGAGAAATATTGGAAGTCGGTACCGCATGGCATGTGCATAGAGTCGTTGTGTCGGTCTCTGTGCATTTGCATGAATCATGAATTAATTGTGCATGGCAAAGTGATTGTGATTGACGAGATGAAATATGTGCAATTGTATTGAATGGTATATGTTTGATTGACATATGTGATTGTGAATTGTTGTGCATTTGTGTTATATGCATTGGGTTATGAATGCTATGTTTTGGTGTATAAACATATGCTTGATGCGTGAATATGTGATTATGTGAATATAATCTGTATATGTCTTATGTGTTGGCAGGTGATAATTGTGGTGAGATAATTGAACATGTGTATTTTTATGTTGATATATATAATTATATTCATTTATATTATGGTTGTCTTTCTCACCCTTCTGCTCGTTTTATAATGCTCTATGAGGCATTGCAGATTAGAGTTGCTGGAGGTATTTTGTGAAGCTTTGTATCTTCACCATTTTTGTCGGTCGGCTCTGATATGTGACACCGGGTAGTTAGGGAGGCCGTTTGCTATTATTATGTATTATGTATATATTATCTTTTGGCTGGTACATGTATAACTTGATGTATGACAACTTTTACATGATATATGTTAATCAGATTTTAGATTTTCCGCTTTAATTCTAATTTCTGGAATGTGGGTGTAAGGAACGGAGTTTCCTCTGTATGTATGCTACCCCATTGTTGCATATCTTTATGGGCAGGTGTTGTATGTATTGTTTGGTTTCAATTGATGTGATTTCCCTGTCTATGCCATGATAATTTAAATAGACTCTGATCGAATTTCGAACTTTCTTTTATTGCTTTAAATGCATGTTTATTTGGGGGTATAGATTGGGGGCGTCACATTAAGTGGTATCAGAGCCTGGCTGTGTCAGTTTGTGTCAGTTGTGTCTATTGTGTCTGTCGTTTTAGGCGAGTTGCTGTTGTGCAGCAGTTGTGTGCTGGTGGGTTGTTGGTTAACCATAAGTTTCTGTATTTGGATGAACAGAATATGGCCCGAGCTGTGCAGGATGTACCGGATGTTATGGGTAATGATGAGTTTGGAAAGAATAAGCTGCCTATCTTCAAGGGAAGATATGATCCGGATGGTGCACAATTTTGGTTTGAAGAGGTTGAAAGAATCTTCCGTGTGATGGATTGCGCTGAAGAGAATAAGGTGAGATTGGGTACTTGCATGCTGGAGGAAGAAGCAGCTGATTGGTGGGTTAGTTTGCGCCAAGGGTTGGAAGTGGATGAGGAAGAGGTTACTTGGAATTTATTTGGCCGAGAGTTTCGGAGGAAGTATTATCCTGAGGGAGTGAAGGAAAAGAAAGAGATTGAGTTTTTGGAATTAAAACAAGGTAATATGTCAGTTGTTGAGTATACGACTAAGTTTGTGGAACTGGTGCAGTTTTATCCTCATTATCCGGAGGCGACTGCTGAATTTTCTAAGTGTGTGAAATATGAGAACGGATTGCGTCCGGAGATTAAACGGGCAATTGGTTATCAGAGGATTAGAAAGTTTTCTGAATTGGTGGACAATTGTAGGATGTATGAAGAGGATTGTAAAGCGCGTGCTACTCCCTATAAGAGTGTGGATGACAGGAAAGGGAAACAACAGTTTCGTGATGGGCCTTATGTGACGAGGGGTAACTTTGAGAGAAAGGCAAGTGGGGGAGGAATGTCTGGTCCTCCGAAGTGTTACATTAAATGTTACAAGTGTGGAGAAGTAGGACATCTTCAGATGGATTGTAGGAGGAATAAACTGAAATGTTCCAATTGTGGAGTTTCGGAACATGTTGCAGCGGATTGTAGGAGAATTAAGGTGCGATGTTTCAACTGTGGTGAAACAGGTCATATTAGCACAGGCTGTACGAAACCGAAGAAAGCTCAGACTGGTAGGAAGGCTGTTGCATTGTCAGGAGAGGAGACTACTAGTGCGGATCGTTTGACTCAAGGTACTTGTTTATTAATAGTATACCTTTAATTGCTATTGTTGATATTGGAACGACTCATTCGTTTATTTCGTGTGAGTGCGTGAAGTGTTTGAATTTGTTGTTGTCTTCTTGGGGTAGTAAGATGGTTATTGATACTCCAGCAATGGGGTCAGTAATTACTTTTTGGTTTGTTTAAATTGTTCTTTGACCGTTATGGTAACGGCTTGTGATGGATTTAGTGTGTTTATAATTAGAGAGATTAGAATGAGATAAGTGGGGGAGAAGCTGGTACTTCTCCATGTGGCTTCAGGTGTAAAGCGCTGGCTCAGTGGGTTGTGAATTACAGGATTATAAGTGTGATTTCTGGTTCAAGAAGGGATGCAGAAGTAAGGTTTAGGTTAACTAAGGATTTGTGCCTTAGGTGGTTTTGTGTATAGGATGTAAGGAATGCTAATATGGTTTGGTGGAGACAGTTTATGCTTCATCATGGTTGTCGGCTGTCTATTGACAAATTGAGGAACTGATCACCCTTAATCTCTTGTTGATAGTAGACGGGAATTATGTTGGATGTATGGACGTGTCTTTCCGGCTTTGATAGTGGTGCGGATTGGATTAGTTGAAATTTAAGGAAATGTTCGCGGATTGTTTTGTCAAGTTGAAGAAGATTTTATATCTGACGGTAATGCGGAATTAAGGTTCTAGTAGGTGGTTAACTTGAGAAGTCGTTGAGAGTCCTTTTTGGTTGGTTGTTGTAATAGGTTGGAATTTGGATTATCAATAGAAGGGATTGTGTATGGATTACGGACAGTGGTATAAGATGACGATTGAGATTAAGTATTCACTTTCGAGATTAGGTAACTGTAATGGTTTGGTTGAGTGGATTAGAATTACAATTGTTGGAACGATTGATAAGAGTAGTGGTTTGCTTGAGTTGAGGCTTTAATCGACTTGTGTGACGGGTTATATTTGTTGTTATCAGAAGTAGATGTGGTGTTACTATGAGAGGCTCTGAAGTTGGTTAAGGTGATTAGAAACTTCTTGGACTTTTGTTGGTTATTATTGGAGGGTATGGAAGACTTTTTCCAAGATTAGCGTTTGGTTACGTAAGTTGACTTGCAAAGGTGGAGTCAATGGTTTGGGGATGTATCTTGGATGAGTAGTCGGTGTGTTAAGATAAGAGAGTAAGTAGTGGCTTATGTTCTGTGATATTCGAGGATTCATGGAAAGATCAGTATTATTGTGGAAATTGGAACCATTTGCAGTTGTAATTGCGTTGGAATATTGGGAGTATTATCTTTATGATTCTAGATTTGAAGTGTTTGGTAATTACAAGAATATTGAGTACTGGTTTGGTCTGAAGGAATAGAGACAACGAGATTGGTTAGAAGTTGAGTAGAGTTATTGTTGTGTCTGAGGAGTTAAGTTGAAAGTTTCTATGTATGGCTGTTTTGGGTGGTCCGAGGATTAGAATTGTTTGAACAGTTCAGAGGCTTGTGTCTGGTGTGCGAGATAACACGAAAGAATGCGAGGTGGAATATTAAAAGTGAACAGTGGTTTTTGAAAGGTTTGTGAAAGAGTTAGACTTTGGGAGAGAGATTGGTAGTTTTGATGGTTACGAGTTATCAGAGTGCGCAGCGGGAGCGTGATGTGGCACATTTCGTATATGTGTGTGCGACTTGTGAGGGTTCGTAGGTTGAACATTGGAAATCTATAGGAATGATGAGACCATTGGATGTTTCAGAGGGGATGTGTTAAGAGAAAGGTTCTAATAGTATCCATGTGCTGCTAGTTGAAGGATGTTTTGGTTATATGTTCGATTGGAGAATCGTAGCAGGGTTGTGGTAAGGTTGTGTAACAATGATGTTGGTGTTCTGGTTTTGTTGATGCTGTGGTGTCGGGGAACTTTATGTTCTTGTTTGGGTTGTTGTCTCGTTTCCATTGTGTTGGTTCGAGTGCGAAGAGCTAATTCCTGTGTGGGAATTAGGGGAGTGTTACCTAGGGTAGGGTAACGATCTTGTTGTGTTTCGGTTCTAGAGTGAACCTGTGTGTTGGTATCGTGGTTTTCCTTGAGTTGTGAGTTGGTTGTCAAGTGCATTGTATGGGCTTTGCATCTTGTCGTTGTTGTTGTCGTCGTTGTCGTGTCGTTGTTGTATCTGCTGTTAGCAAGGTGGTTTGTCAGTTGTGTTATTCGGGGTGTGCCTTTTTGTTGGCATGTTGGTTTGTTAGTCGGATGCGAGAGTCGTATCCAGAGTTGTTCGTCTCGGTTATATTTTCGAGGACGAAAATTTCTAAGTGGGGGAGAATTGTAACGCCCCAGTTTTAGTATTTTTATTTAAGTGAGTCGTTTTTTTATTATTTTATTATTATATTATTTTATTTTCGACTTTTATCTGAAATTATGTTATTTTTCGATATGATTATATTTTATCGTGTTTTGGGATCGTTTGCGAGAAATTTGAGTGTAGGGGTATTTTGGGCATTTGGGTGTATTTTGTTAAGTTAGTAAAAGAAAGAAAAATAGAAATAGAAGAAAAATAGAAAATTAGAAAGAGAAGAAGAAAAGAAGAAAAAGAGAAGAAAAGAAGAGGAAAGGAGAGAAAGAGAGAAATTGGAGAAAACTTGGGAAATCAAAGAGAACAAGTTCTAGGAATCGATTAATCGGGTAAGGGTGTGAAATTCAATTATCTTATATATGTGTATGATTATGTATGTTTGTGTGGAAGTTTTGTTGGTTTTTCAAATATAGGTCGAAATGAGATAAACGATTAAAAATCGATGTTTTCACGGATGAATTTCGAAATAAATTGCGTAGATTAGTCGTATGAGGTTAGACCGAGATTATAGAAACTCGTTTGGTTGAAATCGGTTGATATTGTGAGTTTTGACATTTTTGAGTTTTGAGATTTTGAGATTTTGGTGAAAAATAAAAGTCGTGGAATCGGGTTTTTCTTGATCCTAATATGTTGGTGTGTATTTATGTGATATTACCATGTATTTATTCGGAAGAAAGTAATTGAATCGGTCGGGTTTCGGGCGATTACGCGGCTGTACCAGAATGTAGCAGAATTTCTGGTTTTGTGCGCAGTCGTACGGACGCGTGCTGTAGGTGAAAAATTATGTTTTGGAAAAACTTCGGAAATTCATATCTCTTGAACCGTAAGTCGGTTTTGACCCCCGTTCGAAGCGTGGGGAAGCTAAAGAGATGTTCTTTCTAGGAAAAATAGTTTTGAGGTCTGAATCTAGTCCAATTGGTACAGTATTTTTGAATCGTATCGTAGTGTCGGGCGTACGGTTTATGTTTTTGCGTTATTTTGAAATATTCATATCTTCTTCGTTGGTTATCCGATTTAAGTGTTCTTTATATGGATGTGAAGCTAAAAATACGTTCTATGATTTGGTGAAGAAATATATTATTTTTAGCCGACTTTTGGCCGACTTTACCGATTAATCGTAAATAGTTGTTTTTGATGAGATGTTGTGATGATGATTTGTGGCCGAAAGGCAAGAAAATGCTATGTGTGATATTTGATGATATATGCATGATTGTTGATGTGTGTGAGCATGCAATGTGAAAGTCATGAGTCGTTGTATGCCAAACATCATATTGTGCATTGTTGAAACGTCTTGAGTGACGATTTGATTCTTGAGGGAATCCACTATACCATCGTGTGCCTCAAAAATACGAGGCGTTGCCTGAGGACTTAAAGCGATATGTATAGACGATTGTGGGCTCCTTTGGAGACTTAAAGCAATCCTTAACGTCGTGGGCCTCGAAAATATGAGGCGTTGCCTGAGGACTTAAAGCGACGGGGTGAACATCGTAGGCCCGACGGGGAGTTACTTGAGATTCTCAGTAACGAGCGATGATTCCAATAGTTCCTGAGTGAACTAATGATGAGACATGAGAAATATTGGAAGTCGGTACCGCATGGCATGTGCATAGAGTCGTTGTGTCGGTCTCTGTGCATTTGCATGAATCATGAATTAATTGTGCATGGCAAAGTGATTGTGATTGACGAGATGAAATATGTGCAATTGTATTGAATGGTATATGTTTGATTGACATATGTGATTGTGAATTGTTGTGCATTTGTGTTATATGCATTGGGTTATGAATGCTATGTTTTGGTGTATAAACATATGCTTGATGCGTGAATATGTGATTATGTGAATATAATCTGTATATGCCTTATGTGTTGGCAGGTGATAATTGTGGTGAGATAATTGAACATGTGTATTTTTATGTTGATATATATAATTATATTCATTTATATTATGGTTGTCTTTCTCACCCTTCTGCTCGTTTTATAATGCTCTATGAGGCATTGCAGATTAGAGTTGCTGGAGGTATTTTGTGAAGCTTTGTATCTTCACCATTTTTGTCGGTCGGCTCTGATATGTGACACCGGGTAGTTAGGGAGGCTGTTTGCTATTATTATGTATTATGTATATATTATCTTTTGGCTGGTACATGTATAACTTGATGTATGACAACTTTTACATGATATATGTTAATCAGATTTTAGATTTTCCGCTTTAATTCTAATTCCTGGAATGTGGGTGTAAGGAACGGAGTTTCCTCTGTATGTATGCTACCCCACTGTTGCATATCTTTATGGGCAGGTGTTGTATGTATTGTTTGGTTTCAATTGATGTGATTTCCCTGTCTATGCCATGATAATTTAAATAGACTCTGATCGAATTTCGAACTTTCTTTTATTGCTTTAAATTCATGTTTATTTGGGGGTATAGATTGGGGGCGTCACATAACAGACCGCTGTTTAAACTCAGTATGCAAGCAGGGTTAATTGGAGACATCTATTTCCCTTCCTTATTCAGCTCACAATAGGATAAAAAATGAATCGACCTGTAGTTTAAAGCTCAAACCGCAGAGAGCGACCAGCGCTTAAGAACCGCGTCCAAAATCGCTCGCTACAGAAAAGTGGCGCCCACCGTGGGGCCCGTTCCTTTCTTTCTACTTCTCTTGTGTGAAAAATTACACAAATGGCGACTCTGCTGGGGAGTCTCCTTTTCTGCCTTAGGGCATCATCCCCGTTTTCCACAGAAAATGGGAACTCTGCTGAGGAGAAAGATTGACCTATGCTGGTCCATCTCTTAGGCAGGGAACCACAGATTGGGGCTTCCGCCGGGGAACCCATTTCTGTCAGGAACTTAAGAATCGTAGCTTTATAAGTCTAGGATGATTAGGACAAATATATATATACTGCTTTTCCTAATTGCTATACGTGTTTATTTTTCTGCTACTGGGAATGCGTGTGATGCCGCATGTGGTGAGATTGAGTATACACTTAAGAAAAGCCAATCTTTTTCGTAGTGCGGAAGCTATCGGAAATAGCTGTTACGCGATACTACCCTCATTTGAGGCTGGTGATCTATTCTCGGTGAATGGCACTTACTCTAAGATTGCACACAACTCGCTGGCGATCCGCTTGTTGTCTGCCTTCCTGGGAGGAGCTGATGATAATGAGTACAGGTACAAAAATCACCCTAGTATAAACCTTTGGGGATGGGTAGAGCCTTGACTTCATGACAACGACCCTTTGACCCCATGTTTTTCCTATGTTTTGTGTGCTGCATTCATGCATTCATTTAATAAAACATTAAAACATTCAAAAAAATTTCTCTTCTAGTCTCTCTGTTTTTCAAATTAAACTAAGACTGTGATTGCAAATATCAGAGAAAAAGATTGCATTAATGGATTTCGGTAGAAAGAGAACTCACCAGTATACCTTCAAGGTTCCAAAACTAGGGGATTTGATAAAGTTAGCGAGGATGATCGTTAACCCAGAGGCTTTCAGAGCCAAGCACGGTGGTTTGCTACCACTGTTAAGAGTCCATGTGATTAAGGGGATCATGGACGCGCTCATTCAATTCTACGATCCGGTTTATCACTGTTTCACATTCCCGGATTACCAGCTATCACCAACGCTGGAGGAGTATTCTCATCTGACTGATTTACATATCACTGATCGAGCTCCATTTTCTGGACTGGAAGAAATTCCAAAGAATCAGACTATTGCAATAGCAATTCATTTGGACAAGTCTGAGGTCCGGACTCACATGACCACTAAGGGTGGCATCCAAGGTTTGCCAGCCCAGTTCCTGACCAAGAAAGCTCTGTACTTCGCTAGTATAGGGAACGGGACTGCTTTTGAAAGCATCTTTGTCTTGCTCACCTACGGATTATTTTTGTTTCCCAACATCAATAACTTCGTCGATATCAACGCTATTAAGGTTTTTCACATTGGAAACCCTGTGCCGACTTTGCTCGCAGATGCGTATCATTCTGTACACTTAGGAAATTTGTACAGCGGAGGGGAGATCACATGCTGTGTACCTTTGCTCTACAAATGGTTTATCTCGCACTTGCCCAAGTCTGCCGCTTTTTGGGATTGCAAGAGCGTCTTACGCTGGTCACAGAAGATCATGTCTCTCACCAATTCCGATATAGATTGGTGTAATAGGATTTATGAGGGAATCAGAATCATTGACCGTTGTGGAAACTTCCCCAGCGTACCCCTCATAGGAACTAAAGGAGGAATCAACTATCATCCGGTATTGGTTCGCCGTCAATTTGGATACCCGATGAGACACATCCCGCTGGATGTTCATCTGGAAGGTATTTTCTTCAAAGAAGGAGAAAATGACAGAGCACTAAAGACGGAAATAGTGCAAGCTTGGAAACATGTTCATAAGAAAGGACGAGAGTCTCTGGGAAAACCGGACTGTGTCTCGGTGGAGCCTTATCTCCATTGGGTACAAACCAGAGCTCTCAAGCTAAAGATGCCTTATCCTCGTTACGGAATTCTTCCACCGAGGGAAACTGTCATGTACTTCATGACGGAAACTGAAAGGCTTCAGGTTACTCTCAACAAAGTTCAAAAGGAAAGAAGATCTTGGAAGAACAAGTACCGCACCCTCAACGTAGAGTGTATCCAAATACAGCAATTACTGAAAGAGAAAGATGCTCTGATTGAAATTTTGGAGCAACATGCTGTAGAGAATCAAGATGACCAAAGGAATTTGCTCACTCCTTTCACTTGGCAAAGGAATGACAACCCGACAATGGCCCAAGCGCCCCGGTCAAAGAAAAGGAAGATACCAGAATCAGCACCCGGTTTTTCCTCAGAGAGGACTCGGGACCCATTAGTTTAGGTTTCTGTTTCAGCACTTTGTAATTTACTGTATTTCCATTTCTGTAATCCTTTGGAATTCAATAAAAAGGGGTTTCCCCACTGTTTGATATTTGCAATCTAATTGTCGAAGTTTATTTTAATTAAACCTAAAAACAATTAATATAATCATTGCATTCATCATTCTCACATCGCGTATTCTCTTTACCTACGAATCTCACGTTTGTGTCTCGATTCTAGAGTCAAACTGTCTCATTCGTATAATACTCGGGCCAATCGTCAGAAAAATATGGATGATCTTGAGGAAGAAAACAGAGAGTTGAAAGAAGAGATCGACGCTCTGAGAGAGGATATGAGAAAGCTTCGTAACGACATGCAAGCCATGGCAGAAGCTCAGCTACAAAGAACTGTGATCTCAGAGATCACCTCAACGCCCATCATAGAAAAGTATGATCCTAGGTATCAGATGCCGAAAGATCGTCCTTGGGGCATGCCTGTTAACTATATCCCGGAAGGATATGTTGCGCCGATCACTGAAGATCAGGGAATCGCAACAGAAGCCGCTGGGCCTGAAGGTTACAAACTTTGGGAAAGCGAAGATGCCAGGGGCATACTGAACACTCCTGAAGGTTACAAACTTCGGGAGGCGTCAAGACTTACTGCCATAGTCACGGTACCACCCCCTGTGGTGTACACTGTCCCGGAAGGACAGATTCCACCAACACCTTCTGGTAAGAAGGAAACTATGTTTGACAAAATGGAGGAATTCCAGGAGCAGTTCTTGGAAATGCAGAAGGAGCTGCAAGCCATTCGCGGTCAGGATCTATTTAGAAAGGACGCCGCAGACCTCTGCTTGGTCCCAAATGTGAAAGTCCCGCACAAGTTCCAAGTGCCCGACTTTGAAAAATACAAGGGTAACTCTTGCCCTCAAAGCCATCTGGTGATGTACGTTCGGCGGATGTCAGCTCAGACGGAGAACCAGGACCTGCTGATTCACTACTTCCAGGATAGTTTAACCGGTGCCTCACTCAAATGGTACATGGGTTTAAACCGTACTACGATCAGTACATTCAGAGATCTTGGTACTGCCTTCGTCCAACAATACAAGTACAATTTGGACATGGCACCCGACAGAGATCAACTCAGATCAATGTCGCAAAAGGAAAAGGAAACCTTTAAGGAGTATGCTCAAAGGTGGCATGAAATTTCCGCTCAAATTTGTCCACCTCTTGAGGAAAAAGAGATGACAAAAATCTTCTTAAAAACCTTAAGCTCATTTTACTATGACCGAATGGTTGCCAGTGCGCCCAGTGATTTCACCGAAATGGTCGACATGGGTGTACGTCTTGAGGAAGCCGTCCGAGAAGGACGTTTGGTAAAAGACACTGGATCAACGAGCACTACTAAAAAATACGGTAGTGCTCTCCCTAAGAAAAAAGAGCAAGTTATTGGGAATATCTCTCTCGGAAAGCAAAGGCGACGTTATCAGCCAGTAGCAGCTGTTACTCCTGCTATCAGCCCCGCGCCTGTTCCTATGTATCAACCTCAGATTGCGCAGAGCCAACCTAACCAACAAAGGACACAACAGCCTCTTCAGTAGGCTCGTCCTCCATATAACAACAACTGTACAACACGACCACCAGGATTTGATCCTATACCCGTAACGTACGCAGAGCTATTTCCGTTACTGCTGGCTAAGGGGCACATTCAGACTAAGTCTCCCCTCTCAGTTCTGGAAAATCTGCCTTTTTGGTTTAAAGCGGATCAAACATGTCCTTATCATCAAGGAGGTTCAGGGTATAACATTGAGACTTGCCTCAATTTCAAATCCGACGTGCAAAAGCTTGTTAGGAGCGGGCTCTTATCTTTCAAGGATACGAATCCTAATGTTCTTACGAACCCGCTGCCTCAACACGTGAAGGCTGCAGTCAATTTGATTGAGAAAGAGACTAACAATGTCTATCAAATTCACGATGTACTCTTATTGGGGACCAATCTGGTCAGGATGCATTGTAGACAGAGTGGATATGGCCATGTGCCACCTCATAATTATCACCAGTGTGATGTCTGCTCTAAAGATAACCAAGGATGTTCTGTAGTGCAAGCAGCTCTACAGGAACAAATGGATCTTGGATGGATCCAAGAGCACCGAGTTCGTGGAGTCAACATGGTCTCTACGAATTATAACGTCATTCAAAACCACGACATCCGTGTGATGAATGTCAACTTGGTGGCGATGCACTCAAGGCAAAGTCAGTATCATAATCTGCCGCGGCACGATTACAGTTCCTGTTTGATTTGCTCGGTAAACAAACAGGGATGCTCTTTCATACAAGAGGCCCTCCAGCGTCAGATGGATCTTGGATGGATCCAAGACTACCATGATAGGAACTCCTATCAGATCAACATGGTTCAGATGTTTGACATCTGCGTGATGAATACTAATCTGGTAGAGTTACATGCTGAGCAGGTCCGACTTGGATTCTTAATATCACATGACTATCAAAATTGTAAAGCGGGTTGCGAAAACGATCGAGGTTGTACCCTTGTCTAGGAGGCAATTCAGCACTTGTTAAATCACTGGTGGATGCCAATCTACATGGATGAAGATACTCAGCAAATTAGTATCAATAATAGGAATCCTACTCGTCGTCAAAGTCAGGATGTCCGATCAATGGAAGGTAACCTAGTGAGGTTACATTGTATTCAAAGTGGGCATGGCCAGGTGCCACCACACAACTATGACAGTTGTAGCGTCTGTTCGGAAAGTAACCAAGGGTGTTACCTTGTGAGAGCAACTCTTCAGGGTCAGATCGATCACGGAGAAATTCATCCATATCCAGGTTCAGGACCCATCATTTGGTCGCCGAACTACCTTGCCGAGCAAGTTGACGATGTTGTCACGATCTCTGGTCATCACAGGACCAGGGATGTTTTTGCCATCATCCCTCTACTTGACGAATCTAGAGTTCCCAACCGGGAACGGATCAAGGTTACTTATGATGGTCAGAAAAATCAGAAGGTTCCCATAGTCATCTATCTACCGGGGCCACTACCGTATGAATCAGCTAAGGCGATCCCTTACAAATACGGTGCAACAACAATTGAGAATGGAAAGGAAATTCCATTACCCTCCGTCGTGAATATTACAAACGCCAGTCGTGTAACACGGAGTGGTAGAATCTTCAACCGAGGGGTTGGAGAATCCAACAAAGAAAAGGAACTTCAGGCAGAAATTCCTGATCCACCAGTCAGTCAATCTAGTAATCCCGACTTTTCAAAAGACAAAGATGAGATGCTAAAGCTCATCCAAAGGAGTGAATATAACATCGTTGATCAACTGTTACAGACTCCTTCAAAGATCTCAGTATTATCATTGTTACTCAGTTCAGAAGCACACAGAGAGGCTCTACAGAAAGTCTTGGAGCAAGCCTTTGTGGAACAGGATGTAACAATTAGACAGTTCGATAGCATTGTCTCTAACATCACTTCCTGCAATAATTTGGGATTTAGTGATGAGGAATTACCTGAAGAGGGTCGCCGTCATAACATGGCGCTCAATATTACAGTTAACTGCCAGGGCGATGCTTTAGCCAACGTACTGGTAGACACAGGGTCAGCCCTGAATGTTATGCCAAAGTCCACTTTGATGCAATTATCATTTAAGGGCCCTCCGATGAGAGTCAGCGAGGTCGTCGTCAAAGCATTCGACGGATCCAGAAAAACAGTTATCGGCGAAGTGGATCTTCCCATAACTATTGGTCCTCACACTTTCCAAATCACTTTCCAGGTCATGGACATCCGGGCAGCATACAGTTGTTTATTAGGAAGACCTTGGATACATTAGGCTGGAACGGTCACTTCGACCCTCCACCAAAAGCTAAAGTTCGTCAAGAACGATCAACTTGTCACGGTTTGTTGGGAACAAGCCTTGCTTGTGAGTAACCTATCATCATCTACTTGTGTGGAACCCGAGGAGGTTATTGGAACTCAGTTCCAAGCACTATCGGTGAGCAAGAATGATCAATCCAAAGAAAGAACTTCAATTTCTTCATACAAAGATGCTATCAAAGCGGTCGAGAGTACCGATACGACAGGATAGGGACGGCTTGTCATTCCTATTGACAATAAAACAAAGAAGGGTCTTGGTTTTTCTGCAACCTGTACCCAGACAGCCGCCAACGATGAAAGTCTTCATCCCCTTCAAAACTTCTTCCACAGTGGAGGTTTTCTTCACCCAGTGTCTCAGACAGTTCATGCTATCAATGAGGAAGATCCCTCTAACACAGATGAAGAATGGAAGTCCTATCTTAACAAGGACGGTTATATGTCTCAGGAAGAGGTGCCTATGCCTTTTTGCTTTCCTACAGAAAGTCCGAGATTTATACCAAGATCAGATGTCGAAATGATCTACGGAGATTGTGATCCGGAAGGATGCCGTGCTCCGCCAAATTCATTAGAGGAGGACACTCTGATGAAAGACAACTTTGAGCACAACTACTATGGCCCGATGGATGGTCTGCCAATGTGGCAACCTTATCCAGGAAACTTGGGGCAAGAAAGTCAGCCGAGTAATGAAACTCAGCTGAGCGTCATTGAACAGAATACCTGTGTCCCCGCCATGTCATGGGATCAACACTCAGGTCATTCAGAAACTACTCAACATGAAGATGAATTCGCAACGTTTGCAGGACTAGAATTCATCAATTATGCTTTTCCCGAGGTCAACGTCATCGAGAGGGATGACTTCTCCAGTTCCAAAGAAGTTTGGGACACTCTGGGACAACCAAGTGGAAAATTCGACTTTATGGTCAAGTACACTGCTCCCGAAAGCTCTCGCATCAGGCTCGAAGATATCCAGCCAACTGGATGGGGAGATACAGCTGAGAGCACCAATGCTATGCAAAATACAACTGAGGAATTCTCCTACGATAATTCTTCCTGGGAGACAGATTCCAATGATCCTACTCCACCAGAAATCAGTGTCATTTCTGAAGACAAATCACGAAAGGTGACAGACTTTGTGATTCACCGAGGAGTTCGCCGCCAATGGGTCGTCGTCGAGGTTCCAAAGGTCGTTCATCAGTCAAAGTAATTGCCATCTTTAACCTTTCACCCTGCCCAGGTGAAACGGATATTTTGATAGGGCTCGTTTTCTGTAAATTTCCCACTTCGCTTTGCCCAAAGCGACAGAGTTTTGTTTTATAGGGCTGTAGTTTCAAGATTCGACTTGTTCATTAATAAAATAATGTCGTTCTGTAATTTCCGCATTAATTGCTGTTTTCTCTTTTTACTTTTTCAGAAAATGGTAATCCTAAAAAACAATTCAATCATAAAAACAAGCAGTAAATCAAAACACTGCACACACTTGCATTTTCTCTATCTCTTCTAAACACGAATCATAACGTCATGCAGATTGCTTGTTTTATACCCCGTTGAAACATACGATCCGATGCCTTCTTCCAACTTTGAGTTCCCGGTATTCGGGCTGAAGAAGAAAATGACAACGAAATTCCAGAAGAGATCTCCCGACTACTCAGACAAGAGGAAAGGTCCATTGAACCTCACAAAGAACCGTTGGAAACAGTAAACTTGGGTTCAGAAAAAGAGAGAAAAGAAATCAGGATCGGAGCACTGCTCAGTCCGACTGCCAGAGAGGATTTGATAAAGCTTCTCAAAGAATTCCCCGATGTGTTCGCTTGGTCCTATCAGGATATGCCAGGGTTGGATACCAGCATCGTGGAACATCACTTACCGCTAAGATCGGAATGTCCGCCAGTAAAGCAAAGGTTGAGACGGACTCACCCGGACATGGCCATCAAAATCAAAGAGGAGGTACAAAAACAGATCGACGCGGGTTTCCTCGCTAAATCTGAATATCCTCAATGGTTAGCCAACATCCTACCCGTTCCCAAAAAGGACGGAAGGGTCAGAATGTGTCTTGATTACAGGGATCTGAACAAGGCAAGTCCAAAGGACGACTTTCCTTTACCACACATTGACATGCTGGTTGACAGCACAACAAAGTTCAAAGTATTCTCCTTCATGGATGGATTCTCGGGCTATAACCAGATCAAAATGGCACCGAAAGACATGGAGAAAACTTCGTTCATTACCCCATGGGGTACCTTTTGTTACAAGGTAATGCCGTTCAGTTTGAAGAATGCCGGGGCAACCTATCAAAGGGCCATGACTACTCTGTTTCATGACATGATACATAAGGAAATCGAGGTATATGTCGATGATTTGATTGCAAAATCAAGAACAGAGGAGGAGCACGTTGAACATCTGTCAAAATTGTTCGAACGTCTAAGAAAATTCAAGCTCCGCTTGAATCCCAACAAGTGCACCTTCGGTGTTTGTTCGGGGAAATTACTAGGGTTCATCGTCAGCCAGAAAGGAATTGAAGTTGATCCTGACAAGGTCAAGGCCATTCAAGAAATGCCTTCTCCGAAAACTGAAAAACAAGTCAGAGGATTCCTGGGACGTTTGAACTACATCTCCAGATTCATATTCCTTATGACCGCGACGTGTGCGCCGATTTTCAAATTACTAAAAAAAAACCAGGATTGCATTTGGTCAAAAGATTGCCAAACCGCCTTCGACAGTATCAAGGAATATTTGTTGAATCCTCCGATTCTATCACCTCCAGTGGAAGGAAGACCACTGATCATTTACCTCACAGTCCTAGAGGACTCAATGGGATGTGTACTTGGCCAACAAGAAGAAACTAAATGGAAAGAGTCTGCCATTTACTATCTAAGCAAGAAATTTACCGACTGCGAGACTCGGTGCACAATGCTTGAGAAAACTTGTTGCGCTTTGGCTTGGGCAGCCAAACGTCTTCGCCAGTACATGATTCGTCACACTACTTGGTTGGTCTCCAAAATGGATCCAATCAAGTACGTTTTCGAAAAACCTGCTCTCACGGGAAGGATTGCCCATTGGCAGATGTTACTATCAGAATATGACATAGAGTACCACGCTCAGAAAGCCATTAAGGGAAGTATTTTAGCTGATCATTTGGCTCATCAACCGATTGACGATCAAGAATCAATCGGGTTTGACTTCCCAGACAAAGATGTCATGTATTTAAAAATGAAGGATTGCGATGAACCACTACCTAGTGAAGGGCCAGAACCAGGTTCCCAATGGGGACTTATCTTTGATGGAGCAGTTAATCATTATGGAAACGGAATTGGGACAATCATTGTTACCCCTCAGGGCACCCACATTCCTTTCACTGCTAGACTTACGTTCAAATGTACGAACAACGAGGCCGAATACGAAGCATGTATTATGGGTCTCGAAGAAGCAATTGATTTAAGGATAAAAAATTTGGACGTATACGGTGATTCAGCCCTGGTTATCAACCAGATCACAGGAGATTGGAACACATACCAATCAGGATTGATTCCTTACAAAGACTATGCAAGAAGGTTGTTACCCTTCTTCAACAGAGTCGACTTTCATCACATCCCTCGTGATGAGAATCACATGGCTGATGCATTAGCCACTCTCTCTTCCATGATTAGTGTAGGTCAATGGAATGACTTACCTAAGATTGACATAATGCGCCTTGAATGGCCCGCTTACATCTTCTCAATTGAAGCAGTCATAGACGACAGACCTTGGTATCACGATATCAAATGCTTCCTTCAGAAACAAGAGTACCCATCTGGGGCACTCAAAAAAGACAGGAAAACCCTCAGAAGATTGGCTGGAAACTTCTTCCTGAGCGGTGACACTCTTTATAAGAGAAATTTTGACATGGTCTTGCTCCGATGCGTCAACAGACCAGAAGCAGACATGCTCATGAAAGAAATTCATGAAGGATCCTTTGGCACTCATGCCAACGGACACACAATGGCGAGAAAAATTCTCAGGGTCGGGTAATATTGGTTGACCATGGAATCCGACTGCTACAAGTACATGAGGAGGTGTCACAAGTGTCAGATATACTCCGACAAAATTCATGTACCGCCATCACATCTCAAAGTTCTTTCTTCCCCGTGTCCTTTTTCCATATGGGGAATCGACATGATTGGTATGATTGAGCCCAAGGCTTCAAACGGACATCGGTTCATCCTGGTAGCCATTGATTATTTCACCAAGTGGGTCGAAGCAGCGTCATTCGCCAATGTAACCCGACAAGTGGTGGTCCGATTTATCAAAAACAATATCATCTGCCGCTATTGTGTTCTAAGCGAGATCATTACTGATAATGGATCTAACTTGAACAATAAGATGATGAAAGAGTTGTGTGCAGAGTTCAAGATCGAACACCATAACTTATCTCCCTACCGACCCAAGATGAACGGAGCGGTAGAAGCGGCTAACAAGAACATCAAGAAGATCGTTCAAAAAATGGTTGTAACCTATAAAGATTGGCACGAGATGCTACCCTTTGCTCTTCATGGTTATCGCACATCTGTCCGCACTTCAACAGGGGCTACCCCTTTCTCTCTAGTATATGGCATGGAGGCAGTGCTCCCCATAGAAGTAGAGATCCCGTCAATCCGGGTATTGATGGAAGCTCAGCTCACCGAAGCTGAATGGTGTCAAAGTCGACACGACGAACTGAACCTGATCGAAGAAAAGAGAATCACGGCACTATGCCACGGTCAGTTGTATCAACAGAGAATGAAAAAGGCGTTCGACAAAAAGGTCTGACCTCGTGTCTTCAGGAAAGGAGACCTCGTGCTCAAGAAGATACAATCATTTCTCACTGATTCCCGGGGCAAATGGACCCCGAATTATGATGGCCCCTATGTGGTCACGAAAGCTTTCTCAGGCGGCGCCTTGAGACTTGCAACCATGGACGGAGAGGAATTTGCCTACCCCACGAATGTTGATGTAGTCACGAAATACTTCGCCTAAACTAAAAAGAAAAACGTCTCGGTGGATTGAAAACCCGAAAGGGCGGTCCAGGCAAAAGTTAGAGACATGGAAAAAAAGAATCATCCCGATGGATTGGAAATCTCATAGTACAATCTAGGCAAAAATTAGGGATAATGGCAAGTAACTATGTTCAACAGAGGTAAGTCCCTCAGTAGTAGTTACATCATCTATCGGAGGAAATCTCCAGTCAAAGGTCATCTTCGACAGAAGCTCAGGATGCCTCGAATTCAAAGTTGGTAGAAGGATAGTGGTCGTTATGTTTCAACGTAGACCTTTTCCCTGTAAATTACCGTTTTCTAACTTTGTATATACTCTTTGGAATCACGCGTTTGGCTGATCTCCATCTTATCAATAAAATTTGAGCCCTTGTGCTTTTGTTTGTAATTCTTGCTTGTTTTAGCTTTACAGAACGACGTTGTTTAAACTTAATCAGCGATTCTTGAAATAAAACGAAAACGAATTTACTTGTTAAAAACTTTTTCTGCTTTTAAATTAAAGATGGCATTTCTTTTGACTGTTGAACATCAGAAGAACATCGATCGCTTCTCCCGAAGTAAGCGAACTTCAAAGTGCAGAATCAAAGTACTCCTTCTAAACCAGTTCGTCTGAATGAAGGGATCAACAGTGTCAGAGACCTTGTTTCATCTGACATCCTCGGCCGAGTTCTCATCTCCTAAGCCCGATCGACATAGCTCCCCAACAGGACTATCTCTCCTAAGCAAGGTGGAATTGCTATTTTGAATCAACGGTACTTCTTCGCCCCGCGATGGCCGAGTATCCAATTGTGTTCATCCATTAGTCTGTATGTCGCGCCTGTTTTGTCAGCATATACATACATACTTCATGCATTTTATTTGCGTTCGTATTTCGTATTGCATCACTATCACTTGAGTCGGTCTTGTCCCCTAGTGATAAACAGTTTTCTCAATCGAGTTTGTCAGTTCTTTCCTCGTCAGGAAGTGTTGCGTCTGCACAATCTTGCCACCAGTGTATCTTTAGATCAGAGTCGGTCCTTGACCACTTTGATAACTTGAACCTCTGAAAGATCAGAGAACCTTCAACAAATGTCACTCTTCGCCATTGAAGATGATATCCTCGCTTTCCCGGATTAAGGAAAATCCACAGAGAAAGCCTCGTGATCAGAGATTCGGCAGTACATCAGTATTTCTCCGAAAAGTCGTTGATGAAAAGGTCATCGACACCTCAAAATTGGACCCCATCATATGGCGTTTCTCCGGGAAGATCCCGAGAAAAGTATGATGAAAGATCCCAAACGAAAGCAGTCTCTCAAGAGACTCGCTTTCCCCAGTAGAAACAAATGGCGTCTCCAACAGAGAAGTTTGTACAACTCTACAACTCAGACGACTGGGTTCCCCAGCAAGTCTGACATCAAAACTTTTTCCACTCAAATGGCATCTCCCCAGGAAAATTCGGCGAGAAGTTTGAGGAAAGCCGCTATGAATAGCGTCCCTTGTCAAGAAAGTTTATTGACAAAAGAAACTAAGACCAGTTCTTGGTAGGAAACCAGGATCGAGGGGAAGTTTAAATCAGAAACTAAGACCAGTTCTTGGTAGGAAACCAGGATCGAGGGAAAGTTTAAATCAGAAACTAAGACCAGTTCTTGGTAGGAAACCAGGATCGAGGGGAAGTTTAAATCAGAAACTAAGACCAGTTCCTTGGTAGGAAACCAGGATCAAAGGGAAGTTTACAAAAGAAAACTAAGACCAGTTCCTTGGTAGGAAACCAAGAACGAGGGGAGGCTTATTTCAAAAGAAAACTGAGACCAGTTCCTTGGTAGGAAACCAGGATCGACGGGAAGTTTACCTTTTCTAAGCATCATTGCTTAGCTAAAGAAGATGAATGCGTAAGCAACCATTCATAACCACCATCAAAATTTTGGATATTCCGATATTTAATCCTCTTGCACCCCGAATGCTCGAATACCTTCGTCATTCATACCTTCGGGTCCAAGAAGATTAAATAGGGGCATCTGTAATACCCCAAATTTTGACCACTTAGATTTCCCATCATTGTGAAAATCATCATCACAATATAGATGAACCATCATGCTTCATCAGTCTCCCCAAAGATGGGTGAGCATCCAATACAATCAAAATTAGGGTTTCAATCCCTCTCTGAGTGCTTAGACAAAGGATCAATCAAGAAATGACATGATCTTCAACTTGTCTAATCTCTTAAACATCCACAATGGATCAAAAAGGACTCCCACTTCAAGGATTAAGCACAAGGCTGCTCCCTTCTAGGTGGATCAAGTCTCAAGATCGACAGTGTCACCAAATTAGGGTTTTGGTCGACCAGGGCCTCCAGATGGAAATTTTCATCTGGACACAAGGAAATGATCCAAAACATGACCTAATATGCTTCATGGAACCTCATGAACCCATGCATCAAGTCAATTTTGCCTCAGGGGATGCATTCATCAAAAATCAGGAATTAGGGTTTCTTGACCTAATTCACCCCTAAGTTGACTTTTGGGACAAACCATGCGCCAAGACCTCAAGAGATGATTTGAGGGTCACTAATACACCATATTGATCCATTTGGAACAATGGATTGATCCAAGAAGCTTGAGCAACAAGTTTCATTTTCATCTGCACCACAATTAGGGTTTTAAGGGAAAAGTCAACTGTAACTTTGACTTTTGACCAGGACATGCTCCCAAACCCTAATACATGATTGAATATACCCTATGACACCCATGGAACATGTCCATCAAGTTTGATTTAGGTCAAGGACATGATTTCCTGAAGAATTGCACAGTTTGGAATTCATCTGATAAAAAGTCAACTGTGCACAAAATTCAACTTTGACTTTTTGAGATTTTTCACCAAAATGGATTTTTAACCCTAAAATGATGTTAATGTATGATTTGAATCATCATTCATCAAGAAAAATCAAGAAAAGTGAGATAACTTGTAAAAGGGGTAACCATAAAACTTAGAAAATTTTCTAAGTTAAAAATAAAGTGGCAAGGGTACCAACTTTGGAGGACCATAACTCCTAAACCACAAGGCCATTTTTTCTCATCCAAAGATGGATTTGTAGCCCTCATTATCACCTACAAAAACTTCAACTACAAGTCATTCCAATTCATTAAGGATTTTGAGTTATGGAGTGATCAAAGTGGCTGAAAAGTGAAAAAGTCACTTTTCCCAACACTTAGTGAAATTTTCACTAAGTCAGATTCTGCTTCACTTTTTGCCAAATGTAGGGGGATTTATCACTTGGAATCAAAAGAGATCAAAACCAAACTTGTTCAAACAGTTGTTGTATCATGTAAGAGCTTTCCAAAATGGCCAAGAACATTGCCAAATTCAACCTACATCATGAGATACAACATTGGCAAGTTGCCTTGCTGAAATCTGTCAAGGCAAGGCAGAATTTGCATTTTGGCTCGATTTGCCAAAATCAGCCAATTGCAATTGCTCCAAGCCACTTGGACACCTCAGAGGATTGAATCCAAAGGGGACAATCACTGAGCCAAGCCTCCAAGGTCCAAGGAACAAGGAATAGCATGTTGAACCTAGAGTTGCCAAAATAGGGACAAGACTTCAAATTTGGAATGAGGCATTCAATGGAACCATCAAGGTGGCATGGACTGAGCCATTCTCATATGAAATCAGTCAAGACTTATCCAAGACCAAGGGGACCAAAGCTCTGTGCCCTAACCTCTAGTCAATGGCTAGAGGAGACTTTCATTTCCATTGGCCAACATTGAGGAAACCTACTTACCAGCTGCCATGTACTATTCCTTGCAAAACAAACTTGCTCTACTATAAATAGAGCTCAATTGTGGTCAGTTTAAGTACACCAAAGCCATCTAACAGATGCTTTCCTCAAAATCTCTTTCTCTTGGCAAAAATGCCTTTCTTAGCAAGGTAGCTATCGGGTTTTGAGTTTGAGAGCAATTCTGCACAAACCAATCACTCACACACCTCACATACATCACATATGAGCTGATCAAACACTCACATAACTTCTGAAACATCAATTTCATGAAGTCACCAACTGGTTGCTCAAATTTTCAAACAAGGTGCAGTTGAGATGCCATAAACTGATCCAGTCCATTTCAATTCAATCCAAGTGTTCAAACACACTCCATATGGTGTAGGGAAGCTGTTCAGATCATCACAACTTGTCTGTAACACCTCCAACTCAAAATCACATCTGCTCTTGCTGTCACGACTTGGAGGTAAGCACATACTTGGCCATCTCTCAATCTATGCATATTTCCTCGCACAATAATTTGGCCATATGTTCATAATCATGCATGGAATGTTTTCCCTCAATTAATTGCATTGTTTGAATCGTGTATAAAAAATCCTAGCCTTCATGCAGAAATTAGGGTTCTTGAGGTTTCTTCGTGATTTCTTGTTGTATGTTTAATTTAAATGAAATTAAAGTACATAGACATGATCGTGAGGTTGAGGCGAGCATAATGATATGTGGATTGCATGATATGGTTACGTATTCATGGAGATTGGATAGAAAATGCAAATCTGAGAATTCAAGAACACGCGCGTGTTCTTCAGCCTGTTCTTGGCGCCATTTTTGAATAATTTGAATATTTTAATTTTGTGATTTTGTTTAATTGATTCAAAAATTAATTTCTCTCTGAGTTTTAATGATTTTGAGTTGATTCTTTTTTTAATAATTCACAAAAATGTTAAAATATTTTATTTTCCCAAAAAATCCCAAAAATATTATTTATTTCATATAATTGATATATTTGTAAAGAATTAATATTTTGATTGTTTTTGGCATTTTAAATATTTTTTCTACATTGATTTTGCAACTTTTAATGCTTTCTAATTATTTTGTAGGTCAATACTTAATTTTTGAAGCATTAATCCAAGATCACAATTTGTTTTCCATGTGTTAAACAATTTTTGATCATTTTAATTGAATTTTTATTCAATTAAATACATTTTGAAAACAAATTAGGGTTTTGGATTAATTCAACCCTCATAAATCATTTTCAAAACACTTTGGGCCTCTATTAGAGTGTAAGACCCAATCCTTTTTTGACCAAATCATTTTTGGGCCTCACTTATTGTATAAGTCCCGATACCGTCAAAAAACAAACGGCGCGATCGTCGCCTTTTCAAAAAATCATCTGGGCCTACCCTCCAGTAGTAAGACCCATTTATTTTTCTTCAAAACTCTTTGGGCCTCTTGAGAGAGTGTAAGACCCATCCCCCCTTGTACAAAAACGTTTTGGGCCTCACTCATTGTATAAGTCCCTCTGTACAAGTAAACGGCGCGATCGTCGTCCGTTTAAAAATAAAAACCATCTGGGCCTACCCTCGTGTTATAAGCCCCACTCTTTTCTTTAAACCTTTTTGGGCCTCTTGAGAGAGTGTAAGACCCATCCCTTTGTATAGAAAAACATTTTGGGCCCCAGTCACTTGTATAAGTCCCTCTGTACAAATTCAAACAGTGTGCTCACTGATAAAACCCTGGGCCTCTCCTTGAGCTGTAAGCCCCAAATCTTTCCTTTTTCAAAGCACTTTCTCCTTTGATTTTGAATATACTGTTGTTTTCAATCTTTCTTTGTTGAACAACTAACCAAACAGCATGGAAGCACTACAACCGAGTAAGTAGTTATCGCTTTCATTTACTGCTTTCATATTATAAACTGTATTGTGGGGCTGCTCACTATAAGTCTCCTTTCATAAACTCATATCTACTGTGTAATAATAGTATAGATATTTCGAGTTTCCCCGGCAACTACGTCTAGAACTAGGTGACGCCGTTTCACTTATTCGTAGAAATAGAGGCCTAGATCCCCAATAGGAGCACCAGATACAGTCTTCTCTTCGGCTGTCCTCCTTAGGAATCGTCAAGAAGCTCTACTCCCCAAGATGAATGTATTCTCTGTGAATGGCATCTTTGAGTTTCTTCCCAATTCTCGAACTTTCCTGACTCGATCTATTCCATGTGGATAGCTTGCCTTGAATGTCTCGGGGTTTGGGTACCCACTACGGTCATAATCTTGGACCTTAACTAAGGAACCCTCTTTAAAAGCTAAAAGTCGCTGGATAGTAAACCTCGCACGTTTACCAGTGGTTTTCATCTTTAAAAGAGTTATCTCTCCTAAAGGAGTTGATAGACCCACGGGCTTCTTAAAAGCATCGGCCTCCTCTTGGGCATTATTCAAGGACTCTACGGCTTCTTAGAAGTATTCACAGCCTCCTCTTAGGCTTCGTATAATGATCTCATCCTCCGGGAATGATAGCCTCCTCTTGGGCTTCGTACAAGGACCCGTCGGCTTCTTAAAAGTTTCCAGCCTCCTCTTGGGCTTTGTACAAATTGTCCCGACGACCTCCTAGAGGTATAGGAACAGAACCTAGTCATCCTCATAGAACAGTCCTTTCATAGAGTCTACTACTGTTTCTCGAAGCATAGTACAAAAGATAAAACCCTAGACATGGACAATCTAACTTCCTTGAGTTTCAAAGACATTCTCAAGCACCCTTCGTTAAATAGGAAGGAAACCCGCAGACTCGGACAGTCTCAATACCCTTTGGATTTCCCATTTCCTCAAAGAGAAGGAAATATCCCTGATCCTCAAATTAAATCCCTGAGTACAGTGTTGCTCATATAAGAACTGATTTTCTCTTTTAAATCAGTATATTGGATCTGTCACTCAACTGAAACAGTTACAATAGCCTCCATATCGGGCGTCGTACGAGATACCAAAATTCTCCCCAGTGGAGTCAAAACAACCTTTTAGCCTCTCTCTCAGGCTTTGTATAAGACACAAAAGATTCCCTCGTTGAGTCAATCACCCCTTTTAGCCTCCATCTCGGGCCTCGTACGAGATACAAATTCCTTAAGCAAGAGTCGAACTCTTTTAGCCTCCTCTTAGGCTTTGTATAACGATATGCCCCACTAGGTCAAAAACTTTTAGCCTCTCTCTCAGGCTTTGTACGAGACATAAAATAGCCTCCTCTTAGGCTTTGTATAATGATTTTCCTAGCGGAAATTAGCCTCCTATTAGGCTTTGTATAAGAAAACCACTGGTTGATCCAATCAACCTTTTAGCATCAAACCTGTGCCTCGTTCACAGTACATCAACAACTCCTTCCCTTTCATCTAATCGCTGTAAGCGGCAAGCCTCTGGATCATCTACATCCATGCCACTGTCCTTCTTTTAGCATGAGAAATTCCTAAGGAAAGATGGCATTGCTCTACACTGAGTTAAAGTCTTCTCCTTTAGGTTAAAACCCTTTCTTCGGAAATTATGGCATTGCTCGGATCCGCGTATCCCAGTTAAAGTAATTCTCCTTCTCCCCTCTTTAGAGATGACAAATTCTCTCTAAAGTCGAGGTCTTTCAGCTTCACATCTTGGGCTTTGAACAAGATACAAACTACCTTTCGCTTCACGTCTTGGGCTTTGAACAAGACACCAAAAACCAATTTCCTCCCATAGAATAGGAGGAACTACGAACGCTCTGATTTCCCTGTTTCGGTAAACGGGAATACGTAGGCATAAGATCAAAAGAAAAGATCTTAGCGAGCGCAATCAACAAAAAACCTAAATCCCATATCTCCATCAATCAAAAAGCAGTATTTCAAAAGAATCAGTCCTAACATCCTAATCCTTATTCCCCACCAGAAACCTTAAGCCCTAGAAAGAAAGAAACTTGTATTGGCGAAATACGAATAACCAGTGCAAAGGCCCCCCCACATTGATAGCATCTGTAACCTAACAGACCGCTGTTTAAACTCAGTATGCAAGCAGGGTTAATTGGAGACATCTATTTCCCTTCCTTATTCAGCTCACAATAGGATAAAAAATGAATCGACCTGTAGTTTAAAGCTCAAACCGCAGAGAGCGACCAGCGCTTAAGAACCATGTCCAAAATCGCTCGCTACAGAGTTTTATCGATATTTTCCCTGTCCTTTGGAACTAAATAAAGTTCGGTGGCGACTCTGTGTTATCTTTGAGTGTGCGATTCACTCAGGTATAAACCAGCCATCTTCAGGCATGAGTCTATAGAACTCAGCTTTGGACTATTAGACTCAGGGGGAGCTTGAAAACCTCATACCCTGATGTTGCACAGAAAATTATAACTGCCCAACATTGTCCTTTAAATACTTATGTTTGTCATCATCAAAAAAAGGGAGATTGTTAGAACAAGATTTGATCATGACATATTTTCTTTGGGTTTTGATGATAACCAAGTATTAAAAGAATAATGGTTTATTTGATGTGTGTTGTGTATTGGTTCTAATACTTGTAAATATTATAGTCAGAATCTATTTTACATTAGCACACTTGGGAGTTGTTGAATTTCTAGTTTCTGGTGGCAGAATCTGAAGAACACTTGCTAAGTGATGTCTTGCGTAGACTCTGAAGTTAAAGGTCTCAGCATCGGAAGAAGCAACATAATTGTCTATACTTAGTGAATGCAAATTGGCTTCTGGTACCATTCAGAGTTGGTGATAAAGCTGAAGATGTCCGTACTGTAGAAAGCAAGTTGTATTGTCAAATCAGTTTGTCAGCTAAAGTCTAAAGATTGCAAGGCTCAAGAAAGGCTGGCATGCTTTTCGGATATATACTCTCAACGACTATAATAGTACAAGATCTCTTGAAGACTCAAAGGTTAAACATGTTACGGATTGGATCAAGATCTTCTGGTGTATCTATCTTCAAAGTCTCTTGTACCATGGAGAAAAATCAAAGACTCTTGATCAAGTTACCTCTTCAACTTCTAATTTTTGCAAAGGCTGTATATATGGATGAAGGTTCAAACTGAATCTTTAACAAGGATTATCCAGAAGAAAGGATAACAAGATCAGCAATTATCAACACCATTGTATATGCATTTTTTATGTTGTATGTTGTAATTGTAAAAGCCTTAAGATTTCTTACACATTGAATATCTTAGAAATCTTAAGTGCTTTAGGTCTTTGTTATGGTGATTCCCGTACCTCTGATACTTGTATCAAGTACACCTTGTTCTCTGTTCTGTTGAACTTGTTTAGCAATTTAGATCAAAGTCTCTTGCTATATGCTTGAGAAAAAGTCTCAAGTCATTGGGACTTAAGTAAGGAAGTCTCGAGCCAAGATGATTGAGCCATGTAAGTCTCTTGTTATGTGCTTAAGCAATGCAAGTCTTAATTAGCAGAAGTATTAAGTCATTGGTGTGAGAACAAGATTTGGTTCTGCAATATTACTTCTAAGTTTTGATGATATCAAACGAGTATGTTTGTATGAACAATTTTGTAAGTCTAATGTTTGTTACTTTTGAGAATCTAAAGGTTCTGAAGACCCAACCATAGTCTCTACTCATGCTTCAACAAAATACTATCTGAAGCCTCTGAAGATATGAAGACAATTTTCTAAGTGAACAAAGGTTCTGAAGACCAAGTGCTGAAGACTCCAAAGGCGCAGTTTTGAGGACTCCAAGACTTGAAGATCTTAAGAACCAAGCAACATTTTCCCTTCTTACTCTTGCTCGCAGTAGCCTCTGAAGTTAAGAAGCCAAGAATACTAAGCTATGAAGTGCAGCTGTACCATAATACAAACGAAGATATCTTGAAAACAGTGCAAACGGTACAAACGAAGATATCATGACAAGACAGGACGTAAAAGTTTATCTGTCCTCACGTCTCCATCAAGCCGCCAGTCTAGATAGCTATCATGATTACTTTTCAACGGCTACTTTTTACAAGGCTATATAAAGACGTGAAAACTTGAAGAAAGATACACACGAACGCTCACTGCAAAAATACTTTCTAACCAATATCTTTCTTAAGTCATTTTGATCTAAACTTGTTTACATTTCAGCTTGTATAAGAAGCACTTTTCTGTAAACGAAGCTTTTTCAAACTTAGGTTTGTATTCCTTAAGAAAGACCTGTAGGGTTGTATTTCTTGAGAAGTCTAAGACGTGTTGTCTTAGAGGTTGTTCCTTGAGAAAGACCGGTGAGGTTGTATTTCTTGAGAAGTCTAGAACTTGAGAGTATTAGAGGTTGTTGTTAGTCACCAGCAGTTTGGCTAGTGCATTGTATTAATTTGATTGATTAGTGGATTAAGACCTCGTTTGAGAGAGGCAAAATCACCTTGGCGGGTGGACTAGATTAACTTGAGGATTTCTCAAGTGAACTAGTATAAACATACTATGTTATCTTTTTCTAGCTTCATTAAGATTATTACTCATAAGTGAAAGGGTTGTTAAAGGGGGATTAATTTAAAGAAACGATTTTATTTTGAAAAACCAATTCACCCCCCCCCCCTTTCTTGTGTTTTTCACACCTTCAATTGGCATCAGAGCTCCGGTTCTGAGGTAATAAAAAGGTTGAATTTTTATCAAGCACTTAACAGTGTTTAGTACCGATCCAAGTGTGAAAAACAATGGTTGCACCAACTGAACCAAATGTTGTTGCGAGTGAAAGAGATTATTATAGTGCAAAACCTCTTATCTTTGATGGGGAAAATTTGACTATTAGAAAGATAGAATTGAAAGTTACTTTCTTGCGTTTGACTTAGATCTATGGGATCTGGTAGTTGATGGCTACAGTTACCCAGTAGATTCTGAAGGCAAAAAGGTTGCCAGAAGTGCATTAACAGATGCTCAAAAGAAGATGTACAAAAATCATTATAGAGCAAGAACGATTCTGTTAAATACAATTTCATATACGGAATATGAAAAGATTACAAACAAAGAAACTGCAAAGTCTATTTTAGACTCTCTTCGAATGACTCATGAAGGTAATGCTCAAGTCAAGGAGACAAAAGCTCTTGCACTAATTCAGAAATATGAAGTATTCAGAATGGAAGATGATGAATCTGTGGAAACTATGTTTTTAAGATTCCAGATGCTTGTTGCAGGACTCTGAGTTCTGGACAAAGGTTAATCTACTGCTAATCACGTCAAGAAGATTATCAAAAGTCTGTCTGTCAAATGGAGACCAATGGTAACTGCCTTGAAACTAGCAAAGGACTTGAACAGCATAAGTCTTGAGGAACTAATCAGTTCTTTAAGAAGTCATGAAATAGAACTTCAAGAAGATGAACCTCAGAAGAAAGGTAAATCTATTGCTTTAAAGGCTAAGTTTGAGAAGAAAAAGTCTTATCAAGCAGAAAAAGAATTGGAAGAATTTGAAGAGGATTCAGACGAAGATGATATATCTCTCATATCAAGAAAGATAAGCCATTTATGGAAATACAGAAAGAATAAGTTCAGAGGACCAAAAAGAAGATCTGAGTATACACATGGTCAAAAGAAAGCTTATGGAAGAGAAGTTACATGTTTTGAATGCAAGGAGCCTGGACATATCAAGAATGATTGTCCAAAATTCAAGAAAGATGGAAGACCTAAGAACGCTAAAAGGGTCTTATGGCAACATGGGATGATTCAGAGTCAGAAGAAGATTCTGATGGAGAACATGCCAACGTGGCACTCATGGCTAAGGCCAACACAAATGATGTTCTATCAGAAGGAGAACTATTAGACTCCGACGATGAAAGAGAGGTACTTTCTTCCTTATCTCGTTCTGAACTTGAAATAGGATTATCTGAACTTATGGAAAGATATAAACTCCTTCTAAGAAAACACAAAACTTTGAAAAAGACTTTTGTGGTTCCTTCAGAGGACCTTACTAAAAGCAAGCAAACTATTTCTGAATTAAACGAAAAATTATTTTTCTTAGAAAAATCAATGGTTCGAATTCGTATTTCAGAGTTTCGTCGCAATTTGCTCGGTTTTGATACATTTCGGCTATAATTGAAGATTCCTCTGGTTTTCTTTGATTATCTTCATCAAGATCACTTTGCAACAATCACCAAGCCAAATCTTCGGCTTGTAGGTTGGTAAATCTCACTAATTTTACTGTTTCGAGCATTTTCGTATCATTCGCGATGTAGTTTCGATACGTTTGTGTGTGAATTGATTTTGCATTATTTGATCCATGATCTTGATGTGTTTGTTGCGGTGAAAATCGGATAACAAGATATTAATTAACTTGCATCATTTTCTTTTACAACCGACTTTGATTTATCCAAAGGAAAGGTTCAAGATCGTTAGAAAAACCTAAAGGGGGGGAGATCTGTCGCTCCCGAAAGATTCGCATCCAACGGTACAAACGCAAGAGTGGCGCAGAAAACACAGAGTCGCCAGCAATGTGTATTTATCCCAAGAGAGGGAAAGGAAATGCTGCATAAACCTGAAGAGAAAGGGGGAAAGACATGGTCATCGCAACCATAGTCCGGGTTCGGGAGTCGGTTATGGGAGGGGAAGGTGTTAGCACCCCACGCATCCATCGTACTCGATGGGATCCACGCTTGTTGTCTAAATGGAGGGTGAGCTGTCCTACTATCTATGGCTGAAAAAGAAAACGGGGATGGGGGTGACTAAGACGGACTCGGTAGGACATATTCGATGCCCTAGGCCTACGTACTCCCTCAGTGCAATGGGAAAGTCAGAGTCAATGTAGTTCGGACGGGAACTGTGGGGGAAGGTTGCTCGCCAAGACAATCGCTGTCTTGTGCCTACATATCCTCAATCGGACGAGAGAGAGGAATCAGAGCTAATGTAGTTCGTGGGTACGACCACGGATGGGTAAGTGTTTTTTACGTGAGCGACGAGCTCTTTTCTGAAAAATGAAATTTAAAACCCAACAATCCCGAAGGATAAAAAGATTTGAATTTGTTTTGTGTTTTTTAGACAGAAGTGTTTCTTAAGTTAGTTCATAACTTGCATTGCACCAAAGTCTAGGGCACAGGGACGAATACTTAACGAATCGTCCCAAGACAGGACGCCTGCTAAGCACTCTAGAAAGATGAGAGGAAGACCCTCATTTCTCATTCCCCACGCTTAAGGCTCGTGCGCATTACACTTTATCTTTATTAAGTATTTTCAAGAAGTTTTGAGATGAGAAGAGAGAAGACCCAAAAGGAAACTCTAAAGGGAAACTAAGAGTCCTAATGTTATCATGCATGGATGACCTATGGTTAGTGAAGCTTAGGAGAGATAACTACCTAAAACCTAATGCTAATCCTACTCCAAGCTTAATCAAAAATTAAGTTGGACTAGGTAGCTCTAAAGGGAGAGAATCCAAGACTTAAACAAGTCTTGAGATTCATGGGAGGAAGAGAGTGAAAAAGAGGAAATATGAGATGAGAAACCAAAGTGGGCAGCAAGTACATCATGCATATCACATCCAATTCATATCATTAATCATGCTTCAAAAGATCACACAAGGAAAACCCACATAAGCAAGTAAGAACAAACAAGAAAGGATGCATGCAAACTTGCATAAGAAGCACGATTAAACATCATACAATTCCGTCACAAATAAAATTAAGACTTAAACAAGTCTCAAGAAAAGAAGGAGAAAGAAAACTCAAGTATGTACATGTGTTCAATCATCAACATGTTGACACAATAGAGGTACAAAGCACTTAATATGATGCGCAAACAGAGCCTACTTCGAGGTAGGGCTTCAGATGTACTCAATATGCTTCTAACATGGATACAATCCTAGAATGAGGCATGAAAAATAAAATTGAGATTCTAGGGGTACCTAACGGAGAAGGTCCGTTGCCTCTTCAAAGCTCACAACAAGCTCAAGCCTCTAAGCTATTAGGCACTTCCATCAAGTAAGCAAGTCCAGTAGTCAAGCATAAAATATAGCATCAACAACAGCGCTTCAGCACAGCACAGCAGTGTATTCCAGCAATCACCAAGAATAACATTTAACAGCTTCTTTTTCCTGGACAGAACAGATGTAATATCCAGCAAGACAGAATAGCAGCATTTAATAGCTTCTTTTTCCAAGACAGAACAGATGTAATATCCAGCATGACAGAATAGCAGCATTTAACAGCATGCATGTACAGAACAACGGTGTATACATCAGCAACATTTCCTACATTCAATCAACTTATGCACAAGGAGAAATTAGTAACATCAACCAATGAGAAATCGTAGGAAATTTCAAGCATCAACAAGATCAAGCAAGCTAAGATCAAAAGTGTTAACAAGAGAACCAAAAAGTTAGCAAGAACTTAATAAAAGAAAGTCAATTAAAATTCTACTCAAAATCTACTAAGAAAATATTGACATTTGAACAAAAACTACTCAAGAAATTAATATCATTGGAAATTAATTATGAATTAACATCAAAAGTTTAGTCCAAAATAATTAATCCAATATCTAATTAAAACTAAAGTCTAATCACTAATCAAAACCAAATTATTCAAATTAAAATGAGATTAGAACTATCACCAAGATTAAAAATCTAACTCTAAAAATCAACAAAGTAGTTAAACAAAATTAATCTAAAGAAGGCCATGAAAATTAAACCTAAAGTTATCAAAAATATAAGATCTGATCAGGGTGCAGCAGTCCTAATGGGGTTAAAAAAACAAGGAATCACTATGGGCCTTATGGCCCATTCATCCTTCAACAAGCTAGCACAAATATCATAAGAAAATGAAAGGTAATACGGGCCGAATGGCCCATTAGTCATCATACCACCATTCTTAAAATTTTGGACAAGAGCAAAACGAAAGGCACAGCTCATTACAACGTTGCAACATCCATTCTTTTTAACAGTAAAAGTCAAGGAAGAAAAACAAGAACAAGTTAAACAAAAAGTGGTCTCAGCCTTGAATCAAAACCCAAGCAAACAAAATCGAGGCTTGCTGAAGCATCATCACCGAAACTCATCCAAAGCTTCCTCTCGACCAAGTTATATCCTCGCGCGGCAAAACGAAAGAGGGCACATCCGTTCAACCTTCATCTTTGCAGCCAAAAAAATTGTGAAAAACCTCGTCTCTCTCCGTCTCGTCTTCGATCCATCTTCATTCGCTCGATCTCCCTCTCTCAGGTTTATTTCGGTTTGCTCTGGATCTTGCCGCATCAAGTTTGTGTCATTTGTTTCCAGATTTACGGTTTCGAATCATCCTTCATCTCTTTCGCTGGTTTGGTGTGTTTGATTTTGGGCCCAGACTCATTCTTCTTCATCTACTTTAGATTTTGAATGGGTTTGTGATTCAGGATGGGTTTTGATTGAATGAAGGTGAAAAGGGTTTTGAGTGTGGTTGAAGGTGATAGAACAAGTTGAGGAAGAAGAAAGAGATTTGAGATGGTTTTGGTTTATTGTAGGAGAAATGATCTGGGTTGAAGGGTTTTGTGGGTTGGTTTGAAGAAAAAGATGTGTTGCTGGGATTTGAACGAAGGAAAGTTGGGTTGAAGGGAATTTTGGCAGAATGACTTTGGCTGAGAAGAGCTTGATTTTCACAGTGAATGAAGGTTGTTTTTATAGAGGGAGTTGAAGGGTAGAATGGAGAAATTGGAGAAGGAATTTGCAGAGGAATGAATTGAGTGAGAAAGTGGTGTGAAAACGGTTGTGGTTTTGCAGCGTGATTTTTGTGAATCCTTCAGCAGGTTGTGCGTGAGTGGTCTTTGTGTTGTGAAATTGTGCAGAGTTTTATTGTGAAATTAATTTGGTGTATCTCCTGGAATGCAAGGCTAATAGCTTCATGAGTATCTCTTTATTACGCTTTGAATTTGAAAACCTTCATGGGCCGTGTGAAATGAGCTTTGGCCCTTTAGTTATTTTTTGGACAACTATTTTGTATCATGAACAAATGGCTAGCAAAATATAATTAAGAAAATACTTAGAAATAGACTTGGAAATGTGGATTGATTTTGAAATGGTTTATAAAAGGGTTAATGAAACGGAAATGGACGATGGATATGGTAGAAAAAGAATTGGATTTTTGAATGGACAAAAGAATGGATATAAACGGTTTGGGAAATGGATAAAAAAAAGAAATGGATAATTGAAATACAATGGACATTTAGTGATATTTTTGAATAAGATGGATAATGGATGGATATGAAAATTGGGGTGGACTTTAAAATTTTATGGATTAAAAATGGCTAAAAGATAAAAATGGAAAATAGAAATGGGTATGGAAATGGAATTGGTTAGAAAAATGGATAATCGAAAATCACATGGACATTGAAAATTGAAAGAATGGATTTAAGAATATGAGCTAAAATGAATATGGATTAAATTTGGATAATGAATATGGTTAAAAAAGAAATGGATATGCAATCTTGATTTTGATCCAAAACCAACTTGAACTTTTCCACGATGCACCTTATTACCACTGAACAACTTGTGACAGAAACAATAACCATCTGAGTGGGTCATCTTCTGAATCTCCGATCAAATGAATCTTGGATCACTTGGAATTTGTCTAAATAAATCTCCAGGAAAATAAATCCACAGAGGAGCATAATCTGAACTGATGGATCATGATAAACTTGATCCTCCTCACATTAACCACTGCTTGAGAACCTGATGAGTTCCACACACGCTGCTTGAGAGATAACCACTGATGCGGGTAACTTGAAATTACAGCAAGCTCGTGATAGTTTGACCAAGATGAGGTCAAACTTCCACATGATCATAACTGAATAAACACTCCTGACTTGAAGCTGTACACCTTAACCTGATGCTTGCTGAACTTGAGATGTTAAGAATGATCCAAACCCTCAGGGCAAATAGAAACCCTAATTCGGAGAAACTCCTGATTCCATGTCTTAGAAGACCAATGCAAATGAAAGGACGCAAAGTTATGACCTAATGAGGATGCAAATGAAAAGGAAACATAAGCCAGTAAAAAGGTAGGGCAAATTTTGGGGTGCTACAAGATCTAAGATTCGGGGGTTGGTTACGCCTAGGGAAGGTATTATCACCCTAAACGTCCGTAGTACTCTACGGGAACCTCTTGTTTTTCTTGTTATATCTCACTTGCTTGCTAAGGGTGCTATGCTAAAGGTTGAAACCCTAGGGTTTATTTCTAAGTATACTCGAAAAAGTATCGCACCTTGCGCCTACGTATCCTCGGGAGTAGAATCAGAGTATGCGTAGTTCTACTAAGTAGTGAACTTTTGACTATGGTCAAAGTTCACAGAGGAGAATGAGTACAAGCTCTTTCTAGAGTTCAAAAACTCTCTAAATCTAAGTTATAATGGTCCTATGTTGAAGTTTTAGTCAATAGGGAAAGTGAGTATTCATTAGGATGAATATCACCAAGAGTGTAAGAACTCTCTCCTAAGGCTAGTTATAACTTATTGGCTCTTAGGAGGCCAAGAAGTGAAAGTCATCTCCTAAGAGGCTACTAAGGTAAGATGGGGGCTATGACTTTAAGAGTCAACATTAATCACCTTCCTTTGGAATGGGGAGCATAACATCTTATAAATAAGAGTTACAAAGAGTTGAAGTATATGAAATATATTGAGTTTAATAATTCTAAACAGTAAGCATTTAATCATGACATGAACCTAAATGTGGACATAGCACACAATGAGTGCAAGTGATCATGTAACTATGACAATTATGGCAGAGGAGGCATTCACAATCTGAAGCAAATACATTTCACAGAAAACTCAATTCAAAAACAGTAGTCACACGAGCATGGCGATCATGGCATGAAAAGCAACAGAAGCAAAATGGATTTAAATCATGTGATTTCAACAGAGAACAAAAGCAAACAACATTCTCATGACAGGGCTTATTAGAATCAGGGAAACAAAGTTCAGGAACCACAGCATACTTCCAAAACAACTCATTTAAAAACAGTAGCACATGAATACATTAAGTATAGCAGAAAGGGCATTCTCACAGTTTGAAAACCAAAGTAATTGGAATCATGCAACCTAACATCCAGAAGCCAGACAAACCAAGACAACATCTAATGATAAATTTTCATTCAAAGTCAGGAAGCCAAGTTCAAACAAACTTCACAAATCATAGCATACTTTAAAGAAATGCTTCTAACATTTCAAGAACACGGTTGATTCTAAAAAGAAATAAGTCTACAAAATTTTTATTGTTTTTGTTTTGAAATTATTAGAAAAAACATAGAAAAGAAGTAGGAAATAAATAGTTGAAAAAAAAACGAAATAAAAAAAGAAAGTGGAAGCCACAGAAAGGGTGGCTTGCGCCACCTCAAAGGTGGCTGGTGCCATGGATCAAAGGTGGCTGGCGCCAGCATTAGCATGGCTTGCGCCACATACACTTTTCCTTTTTCTTTTTGGTGTGTGTTATTATATTATTATTATTATTTGTGATGTGGCGGGAGCCACTACACTTAATGTGGCGTGCGCCACCCAACTTCTCATTTTATTTTCAAACGAAAACGAAAACAAACCAGACAAATCGGTTACGATTAATCAAAATAAACGAAACTAACATGTTGATGATTTTTCCACATAAACAAATGATAATCAGACATAAATGAATATAACAGCAGGATAATCAAACATGAGCAAAGTAATCACAAAATCAAGCAGTAACGAGACAAAAAGTATGATAACAGAATGGTGCATATATGTATCACATGATCATCGTGCATAAGACCAGAATGAGATAGGGTGATACCTAGTGGATCAAGTCCACTGCCTCTTCACCTTGTGATAAATTCTTCTGAACTTGAACCAGAATTCTACAGCCACTCTCCCTCTCTCTTGCTCGTGCACCAGAAACTTTGATAATTTAGGATGTTTTTGTGAAAAGTGTTGGTGTTCCAAGAGCTGTAGATGAGCTCCTTATATAGGCTAATACATTGGGTCGGTTTGAACTCACCCAAAGAACCAATGCTTGATGGCTAGGGTTTGCAACGTCTCTCTTCCCGTAATTCAAATGTTGGTCCACTCTATACGCTCCTCATACTGCACAAATCCTCAGAGAGGCAGGGCCAATTTCACCAACTCATGAATTGTTTCAAAAGCTCCTTATTTGATGTCATACACGCAGGTATTGAAAGAAATAATGATGGGGATAGCACCAAAGCGTTTTTCAGGCGAGAGCAGGTAGCATCATAGTGAATAATGAATATGGTAATGTTTCAGAAATGCTTTTGCTGAAGCAAATAAGACGAAGCTCAAACAGGAAACGCTCTTGGAGAATTCAAAATATGATTCGCGCCAAGGATTGAATTGAATGTATTTTTGAACGAATGGATTCAAATGTGTTGAATTCTTCCTTTCCAATCTGCTGCTTCTCCATTGGCTGATGCTTGGGTTGAAAAGTCAACATACTCATACTTGATTTCTATTGTCTATTTGACAATGAAAAATAACTCCAATAATTTGTAACACATTCCTTTCCTTTTGGTCACGACGGGCTTATGAAATATGGGCTTAGGAAATAAAATGGTTTTTTTTCTTGTTGTAAACAAAGGTGATTAGGCAAAAATAAATAATAATGGATAATTTGGCAATTGATTAGGATTAAATGTGGTTTAGGAGAATTGAACAAATTGGATAAAATTGGTTAAATGAAAAGGTTAGTGAAATAGGTTTAGAAAATAAAGGTGGCGATTGAGGGTAGATAAAGTGGGTAGAAATTTGGTCATGGTGGGGTTAGGGTTATGGAGACATTTCCTAGGGACTTGCTTGATTCAATGCTCCAAAAACCTTGATCAATTCCTCCTTTAACCTCCTCAAGATAAACCTGATAAAAGAAATAAACACGGATAAAAACCTGATAAAAAAAAAGTTGGTCATGCAGCATGATTGCCCTATTATGACATGCAAGAGATCAATGGATCTAAGGGAAAAATTTGGGGTACAACAGTGTTAATTGATTTTATCACTGCATATTTGCTGTTTTCAAGCTTGATTTTCGTGCACAAATCCATGCCCTAGCATGTGCTAGTTTAAATAAGTGATTTAAAGGCTGAAAGTTCTTTTTTCAGCAACTGTTTTTGCCACTGTCACAGTGGTAGCCGGTTACCCTATGGTGAGTAACCGGTTACTCAGTGTATTTTCACCAAAAAACGCAATTTTCAAGCAAGTAACCGGTTACCCTATGGCGAGTAACCGGTTACCACTGTACATAATGGCCATTTTTGAGTTTTCTCAAGCTTGTTTGACATTCTTTCTTCCTATAACTTCCATAGATTGACATACTTGAGATTTATGGTTTAAGTGCTGTTAACCTCTGTTTAAATCATATTTACAATAATTCAATGATTGATTTATCAATTCTTACAATTTAGTGTGTTTTTTATTTTTGTTTGAACATGCTAATTTTTGTACAATCTTGGATCACTTGGCACATGATTTGTGATACATGCTAAAATCTGTTTGGCACTATTTTGCACTTTCATTTCTTGATCACATTAAGTTTGTTTTTTTATTGAGCAAATTTAATCTTGCATAATTAATAATTTGCACCTTTTGCTTTAATGGTTTTCCATTCTCTTTGGAAAATTGTTAGCATGTCAATTCCCCTTGATCAAATAATCGAAACCTTGTTTCAATTGGTTGATCCTTCCTTTGCTCTTCTCTTTAGGCTTCCTTTAGAGCTTTCTCTCTCTTTTGCCCTGCTGAGTTGGAGTTCTGCACGACGCACTGACGCACAGGAGCACTGTACAACTTAGAGTTGTTATGATGTCCGGTTCAATTTCTGCACTACACCCTGTGTGTTAGGGAAGGAATGAGAATGGAGAATTCCTACTCTCATTCTGACTACTTCAGGTAGGGGACAAATGACCCTGTGCCTGGCTTAGTCACCTCTATCTCCAGGCGGTAGCGTATTCCTCTTCCCCAGTCGAATTGATCTTGGATCACTCATATCTCTTTATCAATCTCTTTTGATCAACCACCTCCTTGGTTAAGGTCATTCTCTTTGGGTTAGCAAACTCTCTTTGTATCAACACCCTACTTCTTTTCTTGTGGTCAATCATTATTTCTTGATTCCCCAGAAGAGTCGATTCCTCATTTCTTCAGTTAATCACAGTCTTTCTGTTAAAACCGAATCTCCAAGAGTTCGTAATCTTCTCTTGGTTCTTCTCCTTTCGTTTGGTTAACCACTGCCTGGCAGTTAAGACACCAATTTGTACTTCTTCTCAGTTAACCACAGTCTATCTGTTAACATAGTGAGTCTCCTCTTGGGTTAATCACCCACTTTTTCAGTTAACCACAGCCAGTCTGTTAAAACACTGAGCCCCTTTCGAGTTAATCACCTTGTCCTGGTTAATCACTCATTTCTTTTCGGTTAATCACAGTCTTTCTGTTCACACCGAATCCTCAGCAGTTAGCAACCTTCTCTTGGTTCGAACACTTGCGCCCTTGGGTTAGTAACCTTCTTTTGGTTCAAATACCCTTTATTTGGTCAGGTACTATTTGTTCAGTCGGGGTACCGAACTCTTTTGGGTCACGACCTTCACTTAGTCCCACACCCGGCCTTTGGGTCACGACCATCGCCTGGTTTCACACCCGTTCGTTTGGTTGATCACAGTCTGTATGTTAAAACCTCTTTTCCCCACAGAGTCTTACTCACTTTCTCGGTTGACCACTGCCAGTCAGTCAATATAGCGAATCTTTGTTCTCTTATTTTGGATCCCCAGTAGGGTCTTATCCCTCTAATCCCCAGCACAGTCACTATGTCCTCTTACTCCCCAGTGGAGTTCTTATTATTCCTTTTGCTCTTTTATCTTCTTGGTTTCGACACCACTCTTGCACTTTATCCCCAGCTCAGTCGCTATCTTTTCTTTGCACTCCTTTCTTGGTTTTGACACCCATACTTTTGTCTCCCCGGCGGAGTTTTCTTTCCTTCTTTCTTTCACTCTTGGTTTTGACACCGCCTTCCTTTCCTTTTCCTTTTCCGTCTTAGTTCCCCGAACTACGGAAGCTCTGATTCTGCATTCAGTCGAATGTATGATACGTAGGCACGAGATCTCGATGATCTTGGCGAGTACACTTCCACCTTCTTCCTTTTCTCCTTTCTTTTCCCTGGTTCCATGAACTACGGCGCTCTGATTTCCTCATTGCACTATGAGGGTACATAGGCACGAGGGCCTCAATACTCCGCGAGCACTTTCTCACTTTCTTTCTTTATTTCTTTTCTCCTCTCTCTCCTTCTTTTAGCTAGAAGCCTTTAGATAGATAACTCATCCAAGCCTAGAAGGAAGCGAAATGGTTCCCGTTGAGTACGACGGATGCGTTAGGTGCTAGTAACTTCCTTTCGCATAACCGACCCCCGTTCCCGTTTCTCTTCCCCTTGGGTTTTATCGATATTTTCCCTGTCCTTTGGGACAAAATAAAGTTCGGTGGCGACTCTGTGTTATCTTTGAGTGTGCGATTCACTCAGGTGTAAACCAGCCATCTTCAGCTGGCGACTCTGTTGGGGAGTCCTTGCTTGCAAGTTGGGGGTCTCGCCTAGTTTTGTTTGCTTTCTTGCTTGCTTGGGTGTTTATCCTTTACGCTTTACTTGCTTTATCTTTATGCTTTAGCTTTATGTTTATTTACTGCATTTCTTTACTGCTTTGAATATTCATATGTTGTATATTCTGGATATCTGCTATTTTCTGCTATTGTTAGGATGCATAGATATTATTGTAGAGAAAAGTCCTAACATCGGGCTTAGTATACACATAGGCTAGAACGTGGATAGTCGTGAGGCCTGCGTTTCGCGCGTTGGGTTATCACAAGAGCCATATCCCAGATCGTGATTTGCTTGAAAATACTTCCTTCCTGTGAGAATTCACTACGGCGGGGTGTTTTCATTCTGAGTCCTATGGTTTGGGTGACCTTTCTAGGGACCACCTTGTTGTGTCTAGATCACACCTGTGAGGGGGATGGGTTTTTGTAGGAAAACAAGCCACTTTATACCTTTATTCTCTCATACACGTCAGATTTTGTGATAACACATCAGATTATTTTACACCGACACCGAATTATCCGCAGATATCCAGATTGTTCAGATCTGATTGTTCAAACAGTGATGGCCTGTTCTTGTGTTGCATATCATATCATCATGTAAATTAATTTTTTGCATGTGCATTTCTAAGTATTCGAAGACTTATCCTTTGTTGACATTATCATAGAGATGAGTACTGGTTGTCGAGGCATCTTCAGTTACAAGTTTATGGATCCTAAGCAGAGTATTTTGAGAGGTTTGGAATCCCTTGTGGTTGGAGATAACAGAGGGGTTTTCATAGACAATTATGGTAATCTGTTGTCCATCCTCAACACTGACGTCAACATCACTGTTATTCATACTCTGGTTCAGTTCTATGATCCGCCACTTAGGTGCTTCATATTTCAGGATTATCAGCTAGCATCTACACTTAAGGAGTAAGCTTATATTCTAGGGGTTGAGATCAAGAAGTAGGTTCCTTTTCTCTACACCAGTGGTTGTCCGAAGTTTCCTCTCATTGCTGACGCTCTTTGCATTAGTAAGAAGGATGTGGAGGATAATCTCAAGACCAAAGGGAAGGGTATTCGAGGGTTTGCTTCGAAGTTCTTAGTTGACAAGGCCACTTCTTTTACTAAGGATGGAAACTAGAAGGCTTTCAACGCCGTTCTTGCTTTATTGATATATGGGATTGTCTTGTTTCCGAACATGGAGGATTTCGTAGATCAGGCTGCCATCAGTATCTTCTTGTCCAAGAACCCTGTTCCGACACTCCTTGCTGATACCTATCATTCTATTCATTCGAGGAATGAAAAGAAGAAGGGAGCCATTGTCTGTTGTGCTCCTCTGCTGTACCGATGGTTCATGTCTCACCTTCCACAGAAGGGTCCTTTTTTTGAGAACAAGGGTAATCTCAAGTGGTCTCAACGAATCATGTCTCTTACTACTGATGACATCTCTTGGTATTCTCGAGTCTACGATGATACTATGATCATTATTTGTTGTGGGAAATTCTCCAATGTACCTCTCTTGGGTACAAAGGGTGGAATTAACTACAATCCGAGACTTGCCTTCCGAAAGTTGGGATATCCTATGATTGCTGAGCCAGATCCTGAGGTAGTGGAAGAGTTCATCTTTCACGAAGGGGTTGATGACATGGGTTTGCTAAAGAGGTTTAGTGCCCCTTGGACTCATATTCATCTTGAGGGTAGAGTCGATTTAGGTAAGAAGAATTGCATACCCAAGGAAGCTTACACACTTTGGGTCAAAGAGCGCGCCAAAGAGATCTTGTTGCCATTCTCTCCTGAGCCTTCCATGAATGCCAAGCTTCCTACACTTTCCATTATTCCTCCATCTGAGATCGACCAACTCAAGCTGACTATTGAGAAGTTGAAGAAGGAGAATGCTGATCTTCGTCTCAACCATGGTAGAGTCACTTCTGAGAAGGATAGCATACAGATTGAGCTCCATCAGAAGTGGGAGCGCATGCTCAAAGAGGTGGAGGTTAAACAGAACAAGCGAAGGAAAGTAGGTAATGCTTTGAAAAGAACCTATGAGGGACTTACTTCGAAGAAGAGGCAGCTCGCTGACACCCAGTATCAAGCCTACAAGGATGAGTTAAGCTACAAGAAGCAACTTGAAGAGCTTCGAGGGAAGTTATCCGAGTTCAAGACAAAGTGGCAAAATGAGCATGACCGTGCTAATCAATTAGAAAAGGACTTTTCTCAGTGTCAGGCCGAGCTCGACAAAGACTTTGGTGAGATTCAAAAGCTACAAGATCAAGCACATCAGAGCCGAGAGCAGATCAGTCAGCTCAACACGGAGAGTACTCATTGGGAGCAACAAAGTCGTCATCTACAGAACCTCTTGGATCAGAAAGAGGTATTTCTTCAGGATATGCTTCAGGGACTAAACCATTCCTTGCTGCGCAACCTCATGAAGGATGCGAAGTACTGGAGTGAGAGACACGGCCGTCTAGCCAGATTTTTTGAGCACGCACTCGAGGACTTGCCTGGGTTATTGAGGGATGCATATGCTGATGTATTGCCACACCAGACTCCTTGGGCTATTTTCCACTTCTTGTCTGTTTGTAGGGTGGTCTTTGATAGGATCCATGCTAATCTTGTTGTAGCCAAGAGGGCAGATATTTGATTTGTACTTGACTGATACTTTTTCCTTTAATTGTTAAATGAATGGAGTTTCTTGCTAATCTTATCTTTCGCACCTTTACTTAAATGCTTTATGATTTCTGCCAACAAAGATAAGTTTAAGAATTCTTGGAATTTAAAACTTTACTTTTGCGTGCATACCATACATTCATTTGCACACATATGCACGTCCTTTCATCCGGAAAACCATTGCTCATCCTTGTCCGTCTTCCGCTTATAGCAAGACGACGACTCGACATTGGTATTTCACTCGATCAAGCAAATCCAGAATCATGGTTGACTTCGAAGCTGAGAACGCTACTTATATGGAAACTCTGGCTTAATTCCAAGGTCAGATAGATCAGTTTCAGACTAACATGGATGTTATCATGGAACTCCTTCGTGCTCAGAAGGATGATGCTGCTGTTGCCGCTATTGTTGCAACTGTCACTGATGCAACCGTTGTTACTCCTGTTGTGACTGTTTCTCCTGTTGTTACGGCTACTCCTGATGTTGCTCATTCTCCTGCTACGGTTGAAGTACCTATTGAGCCTGTGTTTCAGCCTGCCGTTCATCCCTCAAACTCTTAGTCTGGGGTGAATAAGATGCCTGCTAATTTCCCATGGGGCATGCCTCCGAATTACACTCCTCAGATTGCAAATAATGGTGCCTTCGCATCATATCAGCCTTATGTTGTGTCCATGACTAATGGGAATACTGCTACATATCTGTGGGATATGTATACTCCGGTTCCACCTCTAGTGGTGAATGATGATCATGAGAATCTTCAGGTTTTGACTCGTCAGACTCCTGGGTTGGCCGATATTGAAACTCCTGATGAAGAAGAGCATGTGTATAGGGGTCCTCCTATTCATGTTCTGGTTTCATCTCAAGCAGCTCAAACTGATGTTTAAAATGTTCATCCTGGAATGTTCTATCTTGGGGCATCTTCTTCCGCTGCTGTGGTACCACCTCCGCATTATCCGTTTGGTGTTCAGATGAGTCAGAATGCTGGTCAGATGGTTAATCAGGGTTTGGTATATCCTTCTCAGTTTGCTACTCCGCAAGTGCACGCTCCAGCCACATCTCAGCTGCCAAATCCTCAGATTCTTGTTAAGCCCGCTAATCAGAGTAGACCTGTTGACTACAAGTTGTTTGAAGACCGTATCAGAGCTATTGAAGGATTTTCTGCTTTCGGCTTGGAGGCCAAAGACTTATGCTTATTTCCGAATGTTGTACTGCGGCAGAAATTCAAGATACCTGAGCTTCCAAAGTATAAAGGCTTGAGTTGCCCGCGTAGTCACATCACTATGTACTGCAGGAAGATGGCATCCTATATTGATAATGATGAATTGCTAGTTCATTGTTTTCAAGATAGTTTGTCTGGTGCTTCATTGGATTGGTACATGGGCTTAGAGCGCAGCAAAATCCGTACTTGGAGGGATCTGTCTGAAGCGTTTTTGAAGCAATACAAATACAATCTTGATATGGCGCCTACCAGATTGCAGTTGCAGAATCATTCTCAGCGCTCAGCTAAAACATTTAAAGAGTATGCACAAAGATGGCGTGAGATGGCATCTCGTGTGCGACCTGCTCTCTCTGACAATGAGTTGGTTGACATCTTTATGGGTACATTGCAAGGATCATAATATGATAAAATGGTGGGCAGTTCTTCATCGAACTTCGCTGATGTTGTGACCATTGGCGAACGGATTGAGAATGGTTTGAAGACTGGAAAGATTTTTGGAGCTGCTTCCCAGCAACCAACTACTAGAAAGTCTCAGAACAGTCAGTCAAAGAAGAAAGAAGGTGAAGCCAACGCTGTGACAGCCCAAGTTTCTCCTCAGTATCAAGAACCCATGGCTCATATGCCATATTATCCATATCCGTACATTGCTGTTGCACAATATCAACAACCTCTGTACCAGTATCATCCGCAACAACCAGTTTAGAATACTCAGAATCAGCAACAACCGCAACGTCAACAACAGAACCAATAAAACAACAAAAATCAGCAGAATCAGAACCGTTAGAATAACAACAATCAAGGAAATCATAAGCGTACGAATTTCGACAGAATTCCGGTGTCATACACTGAATTGTTTCCTTACTTGGTTCACCAAGGGGTAATTGTTCCCAAGGAGATCGCACCTGCAATTCCTCCATTTGGTCCGAAGCATAATCTAAATGCGTCTTGTGCCTATCATGCTGGATACATAATACATGCGATAGAGGACTGTTTGGTTTTCAAAACTAAGGTTCAAGAGCTCATCGATCGAAAGATTTTGACTTTTGCTGAAGAAGGTCCTAACATTCAGCACAATCTGTTGCCCAATCAAGGTGGACTTGCGGTAAACATGATTGATGATGACTCAAAGGCTTAATTGATCATGGATATCGATGAGGTAAAGACTCTGATGACTATAGTTTTTAAGAGATTGAAAGGGCTGCTTGGTAAATGTCAGATTTGTGACGATAATCCCAACCAGTGTCGAAGGCTGAAGGGTTGTGTCCAAATTTTGATGAATCAAGGTGAAGTCCAATTTTCCAGATCTAAGTCTATTGAAGAGGTTGCTACTCTGGAGCCATTCACCATTGTCTATAGGAAGGTTCCTGTGGAATCCCCTAAGAAGAAGGTACAACCTATTGTTGTTTGCCCACCAAAACTGTTTTCGTATCAGAATTCTAAGGAAGTACCTTGGAGGTATGGATCAAATGTGTTTTCGGGAGGTCAAGAGATAAGGTTTGCCGAATCTGAGATTGTGAATGTTACAACTGCTAGAGGTATGACTCGTAGTGGACGAGTGTTTGCTCCGAAAGTCTCTACAAAGCCGGTACAACTTCCAACTATTGTTCCTCCCAAGGAAAGCCTACATCTGCAACCCATGTTGTTCAACAATGAGCATCTACTATGGCACCAATGCCAACTATTCCATCTGAGGATGTTTCAAAGAATAAAGAGACCCTTGATGATCAAGAGTTCCTAAAGTTGATCAAGAAGAGTGACTTTAAAATTGTGGATCAACTGGAGCAGACTCCCTCAAGGATCTCAATTTTGTCTTTACTCATGAGCTCGCCCGCGCACAGATCAGCTTTGTTGAAGGTTTTGAACACTGCTCATGTTATGCATGATATATCTGTTGTCGAGTTCGATGATGTAGTGGCTAACATAACCGCAAGTCGATACTTGGGCTTTAATGAATCAGAATTGCCTCCCGAAGGGCTGCCCACAATAAAGCACTACACATTTCCGTAACTTGCACAGACATCCTGTTATCTCATGTTCTAGTGGATATAGGTTCTTCCTTCAATGTGATGCCTAAGGGCACATTGAGTCAATTACTGGTAGAAGGGAGCAAGATGAGACCAAGTGTCTTAGTTGTCAGAGCCTTTGACGGTTCTCGAAGGTAGGTCATCGGAGAAGTGGATTTACCCATCAAAGTTGGATTGCATTTGTTCACCATTACTTTCCAAGTGATGGATATCAATCATGCGTATAGTTGCTTACTGGGTCGCCCATGGATTCATGTTGCAGGGGCAGTTACCTCCACTTTAAATCAGAAGTTGAAATTCATGTTTGACGATCAGCTGGTCATCGTTTGTAGTGAAGAGGATCTGATTGTGAGCGAGTTATCATCTTTTCGATACGTCGAGACCGAGGAAGGCGTAGCTGAGGTGCTGTTGCAGTGTCTCGAGTTCAAAGATGTCAGCTCTGCTTCATAAAGTCAAAGTAGATCACCGTAAATAACCTTAGCATCCGCCAAGAGTGCTAAAGAGACCGTCGAGAAAGATGCTTTGTCTGGCTGGGGGCATGTGATTGATGTGGTTGAAAAGCATAATCGTTTTCGATTAGGTTATCATCCTGGTCGACAATCTAGTTCATATGGTCAGAGGCAGTGCAACTTGATCAAGTTTAGTAGCGCGGGTTTCCAGCAGAGTGACATCGTGGCTGCCATGGATGAGGCTGGTCCTAGCAACCAGATTTTAAGCTTTGTGCGCAAGTGTCCGCCGGGTTTCAAGCTCAACAATTGGACATCTACCGTGATTCCTGTGGTTTTTCCAACAAACATGTAATGCATTTTGCTTTCTCGTTCCCTCGTCATCGCCCGAGACGAGTGGATAGCTTGTAAAGGGCCTCATGCTTTGCAATATTATGTGATCAATAAATAAAAATTTTTTTTGCATTCAAAATCATGATCTATTTTCTTTCTTTTATTTTTATTTTTCACAAACAAATGGCAAAAGTTTCTTTTACTTTCACTTTTCAAAATAGCTCATTCTAAACATATTCATAAACATGCAGAACTAATAAGCGCATTGATAACAACATGGCAAACATCCATTATAATTATGGGATTCCAATTAACCAAGCCGAAGAAGATGGTGAAGAAGATTGTGAATTACCGGCTGAACTAGCAAGGCTTCTTGAGCATAAGCATAGAGAGATTCAGCCACACAAAGAGCCAGTGGAAGTTGTCAATCTTGGTACTGATGAAGTCAGAAGAGAAGTCAAGGTTGATGCATCCCTCGCTAAGCATGTACACTCCGAGTTGGTCAAGTTATTGAAAGATTATGTTGATATCTTTGCCAGGTCTTATCAAGATATGCCTGGGTTGGATACCAACATTGTTGAGCATCCCTTACCACTCAAGCCCGGATGTCCTCCTGTCAAGCAGAAACTAAGGAAGACTAGACCCGATATGGCACTTAAAATCAGAGAAGAGGTAAAGAAGCAGCTTGACACGGGTTTCTTAGCCACTTTCGAATATCCTGAATGGATTGGCAACATCGTTCCAGTTCTAAAGAAAGACGATAAAGTCAGAATGTGTGTGGATTATCGAGATCTTAATAAGGAAAGCCCGAAAGATGATTTTCATCTGCCTCATATTGATGTCTTGGTGGATAACACGGCGCAGTTCTCTGTCTTTTTGTTTATGGACAGTTTCTCAGGATACAATCAGATCAAAATGTCCCCAGCTGACATGGAGAAGACTACCTTCATCACACCATGGGGTACATATTGTTACAAGGTCATGCCATTCGGTTTGAAGAATGCAGGGGCGACATACCAACGAGCGATGACAACCCTCTTTCACGATATGATTTATAAAGAGATTGAGGTTTACATGGACGATATGATTGCCAAGTCCAAAACAGAAGATGATCACCTGGTTCATCTGAAGAAACCATTTGACAGACTCCAGAAGTTTAGATTGCGGTTGAATTCTGCGAAGTGTACCTTCGGAGTTCAATCTGGTAAAATGTTGGGCTTTATTGTGAGTCATAAGGGCATTGAAGTTGATCCCGATAAGGTTCGGGCAATTCAGAACATGCCGCCTCCCAAAACAAAAAAAGAAGTCCATGGCTTTCTGGGCAGACTTAATTACATCTCAAGGTTCATTTCTCATTTGACGGCTACTTGTGAACCGATGTTCAAATTACTAAGAAAAAATCAATCAGTCGAATGGAACAACGATTGTCAAGAGGCATTTGACAAAATAAAGTAATACTTGCAAGAACCACCGATCTTAGTACTGCCGGTTCCTGGTAGGCCATTAATCATGTATCTCACTGTTCTCGATGAATCAATGGGATGTGTATTGGGTCAACATGATGACACTGGAAAAAAAGAACATGCAATTTACTATCTGAGCAAGAAGTTCACTGATTGTGAGACCAGATACTCACTCTTGGAGAGAACTTGTTGTGCTCTGGTATGGGCTGCTCGACGCCTAAGACAATACATGATTTGCCACACTACTTTATTGATATCCAAAATGGATCCGATAAAGTACATATTCGAAAAGCCTACTATCTATGGAAGGATTGCTCGGTGGCAGATGTTGTTAATTGAGTATGACATCCAACATGTTACCCAGGAAGCAATAAAAGGGAGCGTCTTGTCTAACTACCTTGCTCATCAACCTATAGAGGGTTATCAACAAATGAAGTTTGACTTTCCTGATGAGGATGTTCTGTTTATCAGAGACTATAAAACTCCAGACCCTGACATAGGACCCGAACCAGGAGCGCGATGGACGCTCGTGTTCGATAGTGTCTCCAATTCTAAAGGTCGTGGAATTGGCGCTATCCTCATCTCTCCAACAAGTTTTCATCTTCCCTTCACTGCCAGATTATGCTTTGCATGCACCAACAATATGACTGAATACGAAGCATGTATCTACGGTATTGAAGCGGCAATTGACATGAGAATCAAGATTCTTGAGGTCTATGGAGATTCTGCTTTGGTTATTGGCCAAGTCAGAGGGAACTTTGTGACTCGGGATTCCAAGCTGGTTCCGTACCAAAAACACATAGCGAAATTAATTCCTTACTTTGATGAGATTTATTTTCATCATATCCCCAGAGAGGAAAATCAACTAGCTGATGCTCTTGCCACTTTAGCATCCATGTTCAAGGTCAAGTGGAAGAATGAAGCTCCTCATATGCGCATTAATCATTTGAACGAACCAGCACATTGTTTAGCAATCGCGGATGAGCCTGATGACAAGCCTTGGTTCTACAATATCAAGAGGTATTTGGAAAAACAGGAATATCTCGAGGGTATTACTATCATTGACAAGAAGGCTCTTAGGCGGCTCTGCGCCAAATTCTTCTTAAGTTGTGGTGTAATGTACAAGAGGAATTATGATTCCGTGTTGCTCAGATGCGTGGATAGACACGAAGCATGCACGATCATAAGGTCCATACATGAGGGCTGCGAGGGTGTACATGCTAAAGGTCCTGCCATGGCTAAGAAGATCCTTCAAGCTGGGTATTACTGGACAATAATGGAGGTAGATTGTTACAACTTTGCCAAAAGATGTCACAAGTTCCAAATCTATGGAGACAAGATCCATGTGCCTCTAACTCCATTGAACGTTTTAACTTCACCTTGGCCATTCTCTATGTGGGGTATAATCATGATTGGGATGATCGAACCAAAGGCTTCCAACGGTCATCAATTCATCCTAGTCGCTATCGACTACTTCACCAAGTGGGTTGAAGATGCTTCTTATGCAAATGTTACACGACAAGTGGTTGCCAGATTTATCAAGAAAGAGATAATCTGTCGTTATGGCATTCCTAGCAGCATTATCACTGACAATGCAAGCAACCTGAATAACAAAATGATGACAGAGTTGTGTCAAGAATTCAAGTTCGAGCACCACAACACTTCACCATATCGGCCCAAGATGAATGGTGTCGTCGAAGCAGCAAATAAAAACATCAAGAGGATTGTCCAGAAAATGGTCAAGACATACAAAGATTGGCATGAAATGCTTCCCTTTTCACTACATGGCTATAGAACTTCAGTTTGCACTTCTACTGGGGCAACTCCGTATTCGCTTGTATATGGTATGGAGGTTGTTCTACCTATTGAAGTCGAGATTCCTTCGCTAAGAGTTAGCATGGAAGCGGGTCTTGACAAAGCCGAATGGGTCCAATCCAAATACAACTAGTTGAATCTCATTGAAGAGAAGCGCCTTACAACCGTTTGTCAGGGTCAATTGTATCAGAGATGCCTCTAGCGAGCCTTTGACAAGAAATTTCTCCCTCGAACGTTCCATGAAGGTGAACTCGTGCTCAAGACATATTCACCTGTTCACTCGGATCCACGAGGCAAGTGGACTCCCAATTACGAAGGACTTTTTGTTGTCAAGAAGTCCTTCTCAGGCGGAGCCCTGATCCTCACTACTTGGATGGGGAGGAATTGCCATCGCCCGTGAACTTCGTTACAGTCAAAAAATATTATGCCTGAAAAAAATGGATAATAGCCCGCTAGATTGACATCCGCAAGGACAATCTAGGCAAAAACGGGTGTCCCGATGGACCAAAAAAAGAAATGTCCATGCAAAAGTTAGGGACATACGAAAAAAAACAATAGCAGCCCGCTAAGTTGAAAACTCGAAAGGGAGATTTAGGCAAAAATGGGTATCCCGGTGGATGAAAAAAAACATAGAAAAAATGTCCAGGCAAAAATTAGGGATAAAGGCGTTGACTGTGAACACCTGAACCTCTCTTCATCATAGCTGGACCTCAGACGGTAACAGAGCAGTCGAATCATTATCAACTGGTGCAAGGTGTTGGAACCTAGACTTGTAGTGGATGGTAGCAATGTTGTAATTAATGAAAAACATGACTTCCCTTTACCATTTACATTTTGTTTTTCAATTTTTCTTGCAAATTTCCTCATCAAGGATTTTTTGCATCCTTGTACACATTATGTACATATTTTTCACATTCAATAAAAATACGTCATTTGTTTTCTCGATTGTTTTCTTTCCAGTATTTTGTTTGCAAAATAAGAAATTATTTATGATCACATAATACCATAAACAGTTGAGAATAATAAAAAGCTAAAATCAGGGGAGAAAGCATTATGCATTGCATATTTTACTGGTAATTCCTGCAGGATAATTGGTAATATCCATTGACAAGCCTAATGCCCGATTTACACCGTGATTGTTCTTTGAAGAGATTGTTGTTTCCCTAACAGAGCCATCATTTCCCCAGCAAGTGCCATTATGGATTCTTGGGAAAGGTTGTTCACTTCCTATTTTCCTAGCAGATCCATAATGTCCCCAGTAGAGTGGCCGAATGATGTACTTCAATCGGAGACTTGATTGTTCTTTTCCCCAACCTAGGTCGCACAGCAGCATGTCAAAACTATCATGCGCCGGCAACGGTCTGACTTGATTTCTTATTTTCCCCAAACAAAGAGGATCCTCCGAGCCTTTGAATTCCCCAGACAGGGTCAGTCAAGGTGTCCGCAGCAGAGTCAGTGGCAGTTTGGAACATGGAGTTTCCTAGTTTCATCTCCCCAGAAAAGTCAGTCATGATGTGAAGATTGTCATGATTCTCTTATCCCCGACAGTGTCAATAGTGATAGTCTAGAAGTTTGAGACTTCTGGGTGAAGTCGTCACCATTCAGAGGCCTTTCCCCAGCAAGATCTAGCTTAGCCTGTGGGTTCTTTCCTCAGCCGAGGATGTCGAGTTCGTTTTGCTACAATCTCTGCCTAACCTGCCGCACATTATCTGGACCCGCACCTTTGCATTGCATGATCTCAAGCATCATGTAGAACACATACATGGCATATGCATTGAGCATACTCCCTTTCTTTTGGCCTGATTCATCTCCCGGCAGATATTTAGCCAAACTTCAAACACTCTTTACACTTGAAACTCTTCTTTTGTTGCTGTCGGCAAAATTTTTGAGCTACTCTTTTATTTAATCCCCTTTTACCTCGAATCATCGAAAAGATGGCGCAATTCGAACATTCAGGTCCAAGAGGATTAAATACGGGCAGCTATCGTTACCCCGAAATTTGACCTCCCTCTTTTGCCTTTTGCATAGGCACGTGCATTGGCATCGCTGGCATATGCATCCGCACTTTTTTGTATGTATTTCTTGTTGCAGGATTTTCAGGTTTTTGCCCGATTAATCGCATCCTCACAAGGTCATTAAATCGTCCAATCAAGCTCAAAATAAAGGTTTCCATGTTAACTCATCAAAACAAGAGGTGGAAAATCGAAACCGCGACTTCAGCATCATTTCCCAAGCAAATTTGGGCAAAATTGGCTAAAGTAACCGGTTACCCTATGGTGAGTAATCGGTTACTCTGTACAAAGTTGCAGTTCCTGCTACATTTTTGGGGACAGCAGCTGTGTGCACTCTTTGGTCTTTGGTTCTACAGTGTTCTAGCAGCATGTGGAATATTCTAGACATCTCTAGACATTTCAAGACTATTCAAGACATTCCAAGTGCATTTATTTTAATGCTTCACTCTAAATTAAGTGCACCATGTTCCTTAATTTCAAAGCATGTCAACCTTTGGATGTTAGAGTTTACATTGGGATTGTTACCGAGTTGATCCTAACTAACCGATTTAACCGCTTGACTCAGTGAGTCAAGTGTAACTAACTCTTAGCCTAGTTCCAAACCACCCAAAGCTAAGTCCAAACCAAATTCCAAACCTCTCACACTCCAAACCAAAAGTCTATATAAACAAAGCTTCACTCATTTTTCAAAAGGAATCACTCTCAATCATTTCACACAAATCTCTCACATTTCACTCTCAATTCTCTCACATTCTCTTTGAATTCTTTCTGTAACTTCCTAATCTTCATCTCAATTTTCTTCTCAAACCTCACCACAGCTCTTCTCCATCTCACTTCTACATTGGAAGTGATTATTTCTTGAGCTTAACCTTCATCACATTGCAATTATACTTAAGTTTCTGGAGTTCTATTGGTTTTTGGATTCATCTCAAGTGTTTTCTTCAAGTTTCAACGGTTCGAATTCGTATTTTAGAGTTTTGCCGCAATTTGCTTGGTTTCGATACATTTCGGCTATAATTGAAGTTTCCTCTGGTTTTCTTTGATTATCTTCATCAAGATCACTTTGCAACAATCACCAAGCCAAATCTCAGGCTTGTAGGTTGGTAGATCTCACTAATTTTACTGTTTCGATCATTTTCGTATCATTCGCGATGTAGTTTCGATACTTTTGTGTGTGAATTGATTTTGCATTATTTGATCCATGATCTTGATGTGTTAATTAATTTTATCACTGCTTATTTACTGTTTTCAAGCTTGATTTTCGTGCACAAATCCATGCCCTAGCATGTGGTAGTTTAAATAAGTGATTTAAAGGCTGAAAGTGTTTTTTCAACAAATGTTTTTGCCACTGTCACAGTGGTAACCGGTTACCCTATGGTGAGTAACCGGTTACTCAGTGTATTTTCACCAAAAAAACGCAATTTTCAAGCAAGTAACCGGTTACCCTATGGTGAGTAACCGGTTACCACTGTACAGAATGGCCATTTTTGAGTTTTCTCAAGCTTGTTTGACATTCTTTCTTCCTCTAACTTCCGTAGATTGACATACTTGAGATTTATGGATGTTTTAAGTGTTGTTAACCTCTGTTAAAAGCATATTTACAATAATTCAATGATTGATTTATCAATTCTTACAATTATGTGTGTTCTTGATTTTTGTTTGAACATGCTAATTTTTGCACAATCTTGGATCACTTGGCACATGATTTGTGATACATGCTAATATCTGTTTGGCACTGTTTTTCACTTTCATTTCTTGATAACATTAAGTTTGTTCTTTATTGAGCAAATTTAATCTTGCATAATCAATAATTTGCACCTTTTGCTTTAATGGTTTTCCATTCTCTTTGGAAAATTGTTAGCATGTCAATTCCCCTTGATCAAATAATCGTAACCTTGTTTCGATTGGTTGATCCTTCCTTTGCTCTTCTCTTTAGGCTTCCTTTAGAGCTTTCTCTCTCTTTCGTCCTGCTGAGTTGGAGTTCTGCACGATGCACTGACGCACTGGAGCACTGTACAACTTGGAGCTGTTATGCTGCCCGATTCAATTTCTGCACTACTCCCTGTGTGTTATGGAAGGAATGAGAATGGAGAATTCCTACTCTCATTCTGACTACTTCAGGTAGGGGAAGAATGACCCTGTGCCTGGCTTAGTCACCTCTATCTCCAGGTGGTAGCGTATTCCTCTTCCCCAGTCGAGTCGATCTTAGATCACTCCTATCTCTTTATCAATCTCTTTTGATCAACCACCTCCTTGGTTAAGGTCATTGTCTTTGGGTTAGCAAACTCTCTTTGTTTCAACACCCTACTTCTTTTCTTGTGGTCAATCATTATTTCTTGATTCCCTTGAAGAGTCGATTCCTCTTTTCTTCGGTTAATCACAGTCTTTCTGTTAAAACCGAATCCCCAAGAGTTCGCAACCTTCTCTTGGTTCTTCTCCTTTCGTTTGGTTACCCACTACCTGGCAGTTAAGACACCAATTTGTACTTCTTCTCAGTTAACCACAGTCTATCTCATAACATACTGAGTCTCCTCTTGGGATAATCACCTTCTCTTGGTTAATCACCCACTTTTTCAGTTAACCACAACCAGTCTGTTAAAACACTGAGCCCCTTTCGAGTTAATCACCTTCTCTTGGTTAATCACTCGTTTCTTTTCGGTTAATCACACTCTTCTCTTGGTTCGAACACTTGCGCCCTTGGGTTAGTAACCTTCTTTTGGTTCAAATACCCTTTATTCGGTCAGGTATTGTTTGTTCAGTCGGGGGTACCGAACTCTTTTGGGTCACGACCTTCGCTTGGTCCCGCACCCGGCCTTTAGGTCACAACCTTCGCCTGGTCTCACACCCGTTCGTTTGGTTGATCACAGTCTGTATGTTAAAACCTCTTTTCCCCACAGAGTCTTACTCTCTTTCTCGGTTAACCACTGTCAGTCAGTCAATAAACCGAATCTTAGTTCTCTTATTTTGGATCCCCAGTAGGGTCTTATCCCTCTAATCCCCAGCACGGTAACTCTGTTCTCATACTCCCAGTGGAGTCCTTATTATTAATTTTGCTCTTTTATCTTCTTGGTTTTATCACCACTCTTGCACTTTATCCCCAACTCAGTCACTATCTTTTCTTTGCACTCCTTTCTTGGTTTTAACACCCATTCTTTTGTCTCCCCGCGGAGTTTTCTTTCCTTCTTTCTTTCACTCTTGGTTTTGACACCGCCTTCCTTTCCTTTTCCTTTTCTGTCTTAGTTCCACGAACTACGGAAGCTCTGATTCTGCATTCAGTCGAATGTATGATACGTAGGCACGAGATCTCGATGATCTTGGCGAGCACACTTCCACCTTCTTCCTTTTCTCCTTTCTTTTCCCGGGTTCCATGAACTACGGCGCTCTGATTTCCTATTTGCACTATGAGGGTACGTAGGCACGAGGGCCCCAATCCTCTATGAGCACTTTCTCACTTTCTTTCTTTATTTCTTTTCTCCTCTCTCTCTCTCTCTCTCCTTCTTTTAGCTAGAAGCCTTTAGATAGATAACTCACCCAAGCCTAGAAGCAAGCGAAATGGTTCCAGTCGAGTACGACGGATGTGTTAGGTGCTAGTACCTTCCTTTCGCATAACCGACCCCCGTTCCCGTTTCTCTTCCCCTTGGGTTTTATCGATATTTTCCCTGTCCTTTGGTACTAAATAAAGTTCGGTGGCGACTTTGTGTTATCTTTGAGTGTGCGATTCACTCAGGTATAAACCAGCCATCTTCAGTCGGCGACTCTGCTGGGGAGTCCTTGCTTGCAAGTTGGGGGTATCTCCTAGTTTTGTATGCTTTCTTGCTTGCTTGGGTGTGTATCTTTTGCACTTTACTTGCTTTATCATTATGCTTTAGCTTTATGTTTATTTACTGCATTTCTTTACTGCTTTGAATATTCATCTGTTGTATATTCTGGATATCTGCTATTTTCTGCTGTTGTTGGGATGGGTAGATATTATTGGAGAGAAAATTCCTAACACCGAGCTTAGTATACACATAGGCTAGAACGTGGATAGTCGTGAGGCCTGCGTTTCGCGCGTTGGGTTATCACGAGAGCCACATCCCAGATCGTGATTCGCTTGAAAATACTTTCGTCCTGTGAGAATTCACTATGGTGGGGTGTTTTCATTCTGAGTCCTATGGTTTGGGCGACTTTTCTAGGGACCACCTTGTTGTGTCTAGATCACACCTGTGAGGGGGATGGGTTTTTGCAGGAAAACAAGCACTTCATACCTTTGTTCTCTCACACACGTCAGATTTTGCGCCGACACATCAGATTATTTTGCACTGACACAGAATTATACGCAGATATCCAGATTATTCAGATCTATTTGTTCAGACGGTGCTGGCCTGTTCTTGTGTTGCATATCATATCATGATGTAAATTAATTTTTTGCATCTGCATTTCCAGGTATTCGAAGACTTATCCTTTGTTGACATTATCATAGAGATGAGTATTGGTTGTCGAGGCATCTTCAGTTTCAAGTTTGTGGATCCTAAGCTGGGTATTTTGAGAGGTTTGGCATCCCTTATGGTTGGAGATAACAGAGGGGTTTTCATAGACACTTATGGTAATTTGTTGTCCATCCTCAACACTGACGTAAACATCACTGTTATTCATACTGTGGTTCAGTTCTATGATCCGCCACTTAGGTGCTTCACATTTCAGGATTATCAGCTAGCACCTACACTCGAGGAGTATGCTTATATTCTAGGGGTTGAGATCAAGAAGCAGGTTCCTTTTGTCTACACCAGAGGTTGTCCGAAGTTTCCTCTCATTACTGACGCTCTTTGCATTAGTAAGAAGGATGTGGAGGATAATATCAAGACCAAAGGGAAGGGTATTCGAGGGTTTGCTTCGAAGTTCTTAGTTGACAAGGCCACATCCTTTGCTAAGGATGGAAACTGGAAGGCTTTCAACGCCGTTCTTGCTTTGTTGATATATGGGATTGTCTTGTTTTCGAACATGGAGGATTTCGTAGATCAGGCTGCCATCAGTATCTTCTTGTCCAAGAACACTGTTCTCACACTCCTTGCTGATACTTATCATTCTATTCATTCGAGGAATGAAAAGAAGAAGGGAACCATTGTCTGTTGTGCTCCTCTGTGTCATACCCCAAATTTTGACCACTAAGATTTCCCATCATTGTGAAAATCATCCTCACAATATGGAGGAACCATCATACTTCATCAGTCTCCCCAAAGATGGGTGAGCATCCACTACAATCAAATTTAGGGTTTCAAGCCCTCTCAGAGTTCTTAGACAAAGGATCAATCAAGAAATGACATGATCTTCAACTTGTCTAACCTCCCAAACATCTACAATGGATCAAAAGGACTCCCACTTTAAGGATTAAGCACAAGGCTGCTCCCTTCCAGATAGATCAAGCCTCAAGATCGCTAGTGTCACCAAATTTGGGTTTGGTCGACCAGGGCCTCCAGATGGAAATTTTCCTCTGGGCATGAGCCAATTCTTCAAAGCATATCCTAAAATACTCCATAGAACCTCATGGGCCCAAGCATCAAGTCAATTTGACCTCAGGGGATGCATACATCAAAAATCAGGAATTAGGGTTTCTTGACCTAATTAACCCCAAAGTTGACTTTTGGGACAAATCATGAGCCAAGACCTCAAGAGATGATTTGAGGGTCTCCAACATACCATATTGATCCATTTGTAACAATGGATTGATCCAGGAAGCTTGAGCAACAAGTCTCAATTTCATCAGTACCACAGTTAGGGTTTCGCGAGAAAAGTCAACTGTATCTTTGACTTTTGACCAGGACATGCTCCCAAACCCTAGTACATGATTCAATAGACCCTATAACACCTATGAAATCAATCCATCAAGTTATATTTAGGTCAAGGACTTGATTTCATAGAGGATCGCACAGTTTGGAATTCATCTGACAAAAAGTCAACTGTGCACAAAAGTCAACTTTGACTTTTTGAGATTTTTCACAAAAATGGTTTTTTAACCCTAAAATGATGTTAATGTATAATTTGAATCATCATTCAACAATAAAAATCAAGAAAAGTGGGATAACTTGTAAAAGGGGTAACCATAAAAACTTAGAAAATTTTCTAAGTTATGAACAAAGTGGCAAGGGTACCAACTTTGGAGGATCATAACTCCTAAACCACAAAGCCATTTTTCCCCATCCAAAGCTTGATTTGTAGATCTCATTACCCTCTACAAAAGCTTAGAATTGACTTCCCTCCAAATTCCTCATGTATTTTGAGTTATGGAATGATCAAAATCACAAAAAGTGAAAATGTCACTTTTTTCCAACACTTAGTGAAATTTTCACTAAGTCAGAATCTGCCTTCACTTTTTTCCAAATGTAGGGGGATTTTTCACTTGGATCCAAAAGGTATCAAAACCTAATATGATCAAACAGTTCTTGTATCATATGAGGGTTTTCCAAAATGGCCAAGAACATCACCAAATTCCACTTGGGCCAAGAGATATGACAATGGCAATATGCCTTGCTGAAAACTGCCAAGGCTAGGCAGAATTTTACAATTTTGCTCAATTTGGCAAAATCTGATAATTCCAAGCCTTGTCATCACTTTGGACACATCTGAGGATCAAATCTAAAGGGGACAAACACTGAGCCAAGCCTCCAAAGTCCTTGGAACAAGAAGTAGCATGCCAAACCTAGAATTACCTAAAAGAGGGACAAGACTCCAATTTTGGATTGGAGCATTCAATGCATACACCAAGGTGGCATGGTGCAAGACCAAGGGAACCACAGCCCTGTGCCTTAACCTCTAGTCAATGGCTAGAGGAGACTTGGATTCCAAAGTGCAACCATTGGCCAAACCTCTGCTGTAGTTGCCATTCACTATTGATCCCAAAACAAACTTGCACTACTATAAATAGAGCTCATTTGTGCTCAGTTTGAGTACACCAAAGCCATCAAACAGATGATTTCCTCAAAATCCCTCTCTTTAGGCCAAAATACCTTCTTTAGCAAGGTAACTCTGAGTTTTTGAGTTAGAAAGCATTTCCATCACAACTCATGATCCTAACACCTCATAAACATCATATGTAGGTGATCCAAACTATCAAAAGTGACATGTAACACCAAAATCACAAAGTCACCTCTCAATACCTCAAAATAGGCCTTTTGTACATTTTTCAAGCCATGTCTTGATTCAGTCACTTTCCAAACCAGATAAAACCTCAAACACACTCCAAATAACATCCTTGAACTTTCCCAAATGGTTCCCCCCATATGGAACACCATTTGAGAGAGTTGATATTTTGGTCATTTTAACCCCTTTTGCAAGAAAGGGCCAGTTTCTGTTTTTGCAGGTTCCAGCTGATTGCAACTATCCTCAAAGCTTCTAAGGGATCATTTGAGAGTGTCCAAAGCATCAAACCATTTCTGGAACAAGAAGTTTGGCAAATTGTACGAAAAACTCCAAAAGCTCAAAAAGAGGTAAGCATCATGACTTGAACTTTCCAAAATATGCATTGCTTTGAAGTCCACTGATCATACACACCTCATACATGTTATATATGTTGTGTTTGGACCAATTCATCATGTAATTCATGTCTGTATCAAAGTGTAGCATAGAAAATGCAATTATAGGCCTTTTTCAAAACCACTATCGGGTTTTGAGGAGGGAGTATGATCTGAAAAAAATACCACCATGATTGGATTCCTTGTGAAATTCTAGGCCAGGTGCATATAAATTTTGTCCCCAAACATTGAGAAATGAGAAAGTTATGGACCTTCGCGTTTCTTGGCAAAACTTGCCTTGCCTTGCCTTGACCAGGCCTAGAAAACAAGGCATGCCTTGTATATTTGTGGTTTCACTTCAAGCAATGGATGTATCACCACCTCAGTGGTAAGGCGCGCGCCCTATAACCTTGAGGTCATGGGTTCAAACCCCACCCATGCCATTTTGTGTTTTCTCACATTTTTGCTATTTTTTTCCAATATTTTCATGTTTTATTATTTAATTGGAAAATTAATAACTCCTTCAATTTTAATTATTTTTTATTGGTTCTTTTTGCAGAAAATCACAAAAGTGTTGAAATATTTCATTCCACAAAAAAATTAAGTTTATATTATATATTTAATATAATTATTATTTTTGTGAATAAATTCCTTTTTAATGTTTTTAAACATTTTAAAAGTGAATATTTACTTTGAAAATCAAAACCAAGTGAGTTTTAATTAACCTTGTGATTAATCCCTCATTTCTCAAACCTTAAACAAAAATCACAAATGGTTTATTCAAACTTATTTGGTATTTTATTTGATTTTCTTTAAATATTTACTTTTAAAGAATAACAAATTAGGGTTTCTTTGATTTTCACCCTCATCAAACAATTTCAAACACTTTTGGGCCTCTAATAGAGTGTAAGACCCAATCCTTTGTAAATACAAAACTTTTTGGGCCTCACTTATTGTATAAGTCCCGTTGTATTTCAAAAAGTTCAACGCGATCATCGTCTGTTGAAAAACAAACCTTGGGCCTCTCCTCGAGCTATAAGACCCATTCAAAATATTTTGGGCCTCTATTAGAGTGTAAGACCCAACCCCCTTTGAAAACCAAACCATTTTGGGCCTCAATACATTGTATAAGACCCACCGCGTTTTTGAAAATCTCGGCGCGATCGCCATTTTCAAACAAATGACCCTGGGCCTCTCCTTGAGCTGTAAGCCCCACCACTTGTACAAAAATAAATCTCTTGGGCCTCTTGAGAGAGTGTAAGACCCATCCCCTTGTACAGAAAACCTTTCTTGGGCCTCATTCACTTGTATAAGTCCCTCTGTACAAAACGACAGTGCGATCACTGATAAACCTTGGGCCTCTCCTTGAGCTGTAAGCCCCAACATCTTTTCAAAATACTTTATCCTTTAATTTTGAATATACTGTTGTTTTCAATCTTTCTTTGTTCAACAACTAACCAAACAACATGGAAGCTCTACAACCGAGTAAGTGTTTATATGCTTTCTTTATTCGCTTTCATATACATATAAACTGTATTGTGGGGCTGTTTCACTGTAAGTCTTCTTTCATAACCTCATATCAACTATGTAATACTAGTATAGATATTTAGAGTTTCCCCGACAACTACGTCTAGCACTAAGCCCTGTTGATCACTCTTAAATAGACAAAACTAGATCCCCCATAGGATTACCAGACACAGTCTTCCCTCGTCTTGGGGTTAAACAATATGGAGACGTGAAAGGCAGCATTCTCGGTGTACCCTTTCTCAGACTGTCACTCTTAGAAATTGTCAAAGAAACTCTAACTCCCCAGAGATGATCTTTTCTTCGTGAATGGCATCTCTTGAGTTTCTTCCAAATTCTCGGACTTTCCTGGCTTGATCTATTCTCTGTGAATAGTCTGTTTTGAATTTCTCAGGGTTTGGGGACCCACAAGCTTCCTAAAAGCATCCCCGCCTCCTCTTGGGCGTTGTACAAGGACCCTACGGCTTCTTAGAAGTATTCACAGCCTCCTCTTAGGCTTCGTATAAGGATTCTTCCTTCGGGAAGAGAGCCTCCTCTTGGGCTTCGTACAAATTGTCCCTCGGCTTTTTAAAAGTTTCCAGCCTCCTCTTGGGCTTCGTACAAATTGTCCCGACGACCTCCTAGAGGTATAGGAACAGAAATTAGTCATCTTAATAGAACAGTCTTTCAAAGAGTCTAGATCTTTCTACCGTGAACGTACTACTACTGTTTCTTTAAGCATAGTACAAAAGATAAAACTCTAGACTTGGACAGTCTAATCTCCTTGAGTCTCGAAGGCATTCTCAAGTAGGGAAAAAACACCAATAGACTCGGACAGTCTCCAATACCCTCTGGATTCCCCATTTCCTTAAAGAACAGGAAATAACCCTGATCCTCTGATCAATCCCAAAGCATAGCCTTACCTTTAATCAGTCTCTTTATAAGAACTGATTTTCTCTTTTAACCAACCTACTGGACCTGTCACTAAACTGAAACAGCAATCCTTTTAGCCTCTATTTCGGGCTTCGTACGAGATACAAAAAGACTCTCTTGTTGAGTCAATAATCCTTTTAGCCTCCATCTCGGGCTTCGTACGAGATACAAAAACACTATCTTGTTGAGTATAAAAAATCTCTCTTGTTGAGTCAACCTTTAGCCTCCGTCTTGGACTGCATACATGACACATCTAAAAGCACTCACTTGTTGAGTCAAACCTTTTTAGCCTCTCTCTCGGGCTTCGTACGAGACACACAAAAGCACCCTCTTGTTGGGCCAATAGCCTCCTCTTAGGCTTTGTATAAAAAAACCCCCGATTGAGTCAATCAACCTTTTAGCATCAAAACTGTGCCTCGTTCACATGATACAAACATCAATAACTCCTTTCATCTAATCGCTGTAAGCGGCAAGCCTCTGGATTATTTACATCCATGCCACTGTCCCTCTTTTAGCATGAGAAATTCCTAAGGAAAGATAGCATTGCTCTACACTGAGTTAAAGTCTTCTCCTTCAGGTTAAAACCCCCTATAAAGAAAATTATGGCATTGCTAGGATTCACATATCCCGGTTAAAGTAATCCTCCCTTATAGTCAGTCACCCAACAGTCGTGACAAACAGACCCCCTTTAGAGATGACAAATTCTCTCTAAAGATAAAACCTTTTTAGCTTCATATCTTGGGCTTCAAACAAGATACAAATAGACCCTTCAGCTTCACATCTTGGGCTTTGAACAAGATACAAACCACCTTTAGCTTCACGTCTTGGGCTTTAAACAAGACACCAAAACAACACCATTTCCTCCCATAGAATAGGAGGAACTACGATCGCTCTGATTTCCCTATTTCGGTAAACGGGAATACGTAGGCATAAGATTGAAAGAAAAATCTTAGCGAGCACACTAATCCAAAGCCCCAAATCCCGCACCTTCACATATCAATCGAAAAGCATCAGTCTTAACCTCCCACCAATCGCCCGGGCACTATTTTAACAAAATAACCTAAGAGAGACCCACAATCTTTGTAGCATCTGTGAACCAACAGTCATCTGTTCAAACTCAATTTGCAAGCAGGGTTAATTGGAGACATCTATTTCCCTTTCTTCATCAGCTTCAATAGGATAAAAAATGAATCGAGCTGTACAATGATGGGCAAGAGTTCGGTGAACCCTTTCTGGGCGCCACTTTTCTGTAGCGAGCGAAACTTGACGTGTTTCTTAAGCACTGTCGCTCTTTGGGGGTTACTACAGTTCGATTCATTTTTTATCCTATTGAAGCTGATGAAGGAAGGGAAATAGATGTCTCCAATTAACCCTGCTTGCATACTGAGTTTAAACAGCGGTCTGTTAGGTTACGGGTGCTATATGGTAATAGGGCCTTTTTCTTCTTTCTTTTTTTCTTTAAGACTGAAAACATTGGACGGTTCATGGGTAGGATGTTTTAGGACTGAGGGTATGGGATTTGAGTTTTTTTTTAGTGTGCTCACTAAGATTTTTCTTTCAATCTTATGCCTACGTATTCCCGTTTTCCGAAACAGGGAAATCAGAGCGATCGTAGTTCCTCCTATTCTATGGGAGGAAATGGTGCTTTGGTGTCTTGTTCAAAGCCCAAGACATGAAGCTAAAGGTGGTTTGTATCTTATTCAAAGCCCAAGATGTGAAGCTAAAAGTTTCGTCTTTAGAGAGAATTTTTCATCTCTAAAGAGGGTCTGTTTGTCACAACTGTTGGGTGACTGGTTATAAAGGAGAATTACTTTAACTGGGATATGTGAATCCAGTAATGCCATAATTTCCTTTATGGGGGGGGGGGGGGGTTTAACCTGAAGGAGAAGACTTTAACTCAGTGTAGAGGAATGCCATCTTTCCTTAGGAATTTCTCATGCTAAAAGAGGGACAGTAGCATGGATGTAGATGATCCAGAGGATTGCCGCTTACAGCAATTAGATGAAGGGAAAGGAGTTGTTGATGTTTGTATACTATGAACGAGGTACAACTTTGATGCTAAAAGGTTGATTAGTTCAACCGGGGTTACCTTATACAAAGCCTAAGAGGAGGCTATCGACCCAACAAGAGGGTGGTTTTTGTGTGCCTCGTACGAAGCCCGAGAGAGAGAGGCTAAAAGGGTTGACTCTACAGGAGAATCTTAAATATGTGTCTTGTACGAAGCCCAAGACGGAGGCTAAAGGTTGGACTCAAAAAGAGAGTCTTTTATACTCAACCAGAGAGTGTTTTGTATCTCGTACAAAGCCCGAGATGGAGGCTAAAAGGGTTTTGTCTCCACAACAGAGTCTTTTATACTCAACAAGAGAGTGATTTTGTATCTCGTACGAAGCCCGAGATGGAGGCTAAAGGTTTTGACTCAACAAGAGAGTCTTTTTGTATCTCGTACGAAGCCCGAGATATAGGCTAAAAGGTTTTTGCTGTTTCAGTTGAGTGACAGGTCCAGTATGCTGATTTAAAGAGAAAATCAGTTCTTATATGAGTATTGTCTGCACTCAGGGATTTGATTGAAGGATCAGGGTTATTTTCTGTTCTTTAAGGAAATGGGAAATCCAAAGGGTATTGAGACTGTCCGAGTCTACGGGTTTCATCTTCTAGTTTTGAGACTCAAGGGAATTAGACTGTCCAAGTCTAGAGTTTCATCTTTTGTACTACGTTTGAGAAACAGCAGTAGCAAGATCTATACTTTTTGAAAGACTGTTCTATTAAGATGACTAATTTTTGTTCCTATACCTCTAGGAGGTCGTCGGGACAATTTATACGAAGCCCAAGAGGAGGCTGGAAACTTTTAAGAAGCCGAGGGACAATTTGTACGAAGCCCAAGAGGAGGCTATCTTTCCCGGAGGAAGAAATCATTTATACGAAGCCTAAGAGGAGGCTGTGAATACTTCTAAGAAGCCAACGGGTCCTTGTACAACGCCCAAGAGGAGGCGAGGATGCTTTTAAGAAGCCTGTGGGTCCCCAAACCCCGAGAAATTCAAGACAGGCTATTCACAGAGAATAGATCAAGCCAGGAAAGTTCGAGAATTTGGAAGAAACTCAAGAGATGCCATTCACGGAGAAAAGATCATCTCTGGGGAATAGAGTTTCTTTGACGATTTCTAAATGTGACAGTCTGTGAAAGGGTTCACCGAGAATGTTGCCTTTCACGTCTCCATATTGTTTAACCCCAAGAGGAGGGAAGACTGTATCTGGTAATTTTATGGGGATCTAGTTTTGTCTATTCTAAGAGTAATCAACAGGGCTTAGTGCTAGACGTAGTTGCCGGGGAAACTCTAAATATCTATACTAATATTACACAGTTGATATGAGTTTACGAAAGAAGACTTACAGTGAAACAGCCCCACAATACAGTTATATATATATATATATATATATATATATATATATGAAAGCAGATAAAGAAAGCATATAACCACTTACTCGGTTATAGATCTTCCATTCTGCTTGGTTCGTTGTTCAACAAAGAAAGATTGAAAACAACAGTATATTCAAGATTAAAGGAGAAGGTGCTTTGAAATGAAAAATTGGGACTTACAGCTCAAGGAGAGGCCCAAGGTTTTTATCAGTGATCGCACTGTCATTTTGTACAGAGGGACTTATACAAGTGACTGAGGCCCAAAAAGGGTTTCTGTACAAAAGGATGGGTCTTACACTCTCTCAAGAGGACCAAAAGGTTTAAAGAAAAAGAGTGGGGGCTTATAACACGAGGTTAGGCCCATATGATTTTTTCGTTTAAAATGGCGATCGCGCCGAGATTTTTGAAAACGTAGCGGGTCTTATACAATGACTGAGGCCCAAAATGGTTTGGTTTTCAAAGGGGTTGGGTCTTACACTCTAATAGAGGCCCAAAAGTTTTTGAATGGGTCTTATAGCTCGAGGAGAGGCCCAGATGGTTTGTTTTTAAACGGGCGACGACCGCGCCGAACTTTTCCTTTAACGCAAAGGGACTTATACAATATCTGAGGCCCAAAAATTGTTTTCGTTAAAAGGGGATTGGGTCTTACACTCTAATAGAGGCCCAAAAGTTTTGAATGGGTCTTATAGCTCGAGGAGAGGCCCAAGGTTTGTTTTTCAACGGAAGATGATCGCGTCGAACTTTTTGAAATACAACGGGACTTATACAATAAGTGAGGCCCAAAAAGGTTTGTATTTATAAAGGATTGGGTCTTACACTCTAATAGAGGCCCAAAAGTTTGAAAATGATTTGTGACGGTGAAAATCAAAGAAACCCTAATTTGTTTTCTTTTAAAAGTAAATATTAAAAGAAAATTAATGAAAAATACCAAATGAATTTGAATAAACCACTTGTGATTTTTGTTTAAGGTTTGAAAAATGAAGTTTTAATCACAAGAGATATTAAAACTCATTTGGTCTTGATTTTTCAAGATGAATGTTCATTTTAAAATGTTTAAAAACAAATAAAAAATGAATTTATTCACAAAACTACTAATGATACACCCATATTGTGATCATGATTTGCACAATGATGGGAATCTTAGTGGTCAAAATTTGGGGTATGACAGATGCCCCTATTTAATCTTCTTGGACCCGAAGGTGCGAATGACGAAGGTGTTCGGGCATTCGGGGTGCAAGAGGATTAAATATCGGAATACCCAAAATTTTGATGGTGGTTATGAATGGTAGCTTACGCATTCATCTTCTTTTGCTAAGCGATGACGCTTAGAAAAGGTAAACTTCCCCTCGATCCTGGTTTTCAGCCAAGGAACTGGTCTTAGTTTCTGAAATAAACTTCTCCTCTATCCTAGTTTCCAGCCAAGGAACTGGTCTTAGTTTCTGAAATAAACTTCCCCTCGATCCTAGTTTCCATCCAAGGAACTGGTCTTAGTTTCTGGAATAAACTTCCCCTCGATTCTGGTTTCCTACCAAGGAACTGGTCTAAGTTTCTGATATAAACTTCCCCTCGTTCTTGGCTTCCTACCAAGGAACTGGTCTTAGTTTCTGAAATAAACTTCCCCTCGATCCTGGTTTCCTACCAAGGAACTGGTCTTAGTTTCTGAAATAAACTTCCCCTCGATCCTGGTTTCCTACCAAGGAACTGGTCTAAGTTTATGAAATAAACTTCCCCTCGATCCTGGTTTCCTACCAAGGAACTGGTCTCAGTTTCTTTTGTCAATATACTTTATTGACAAGGGACGCTATTCGTAGCGGTTTTCCTCAAACTTCTCGCCGAATTTTCCTAGGGAGATGCCATTTGATGGGAAAAAGAATGATGTCAGACTTGCTGGGGACCCCAATCGTCTGAGTTGTAGAGGTACACTCAAATGAGATTCATCCTAGGATATTACAGCTCGCTCGAGTGAATCAGCTTGCTGTTGATATCCCTCGGAGGGGTCACTGACTTTGGGAACCTTTTAGAACCCGTTCTACAGGTACAAAAATTGACCAAAATAGTACAACCTTTGGGGATGGGTAGAGTCGTGACTCCATGCTCATGACGTTGAACCCTTGAACCCATGTTTTCAAATGTTTTTGTCTGCTACATTCATGCATTCATTTAAAAAACTCTTTTCAAACAAGAAAAAAATCTTTTTTCAAAAGAACTAAAACAATAATTGCAAATATCAGAGGCAGCGTTATGGATTTCGGTAGAAGAAAAACGCACAAGTACACCTTCAAGGCTCCAAAACTAGAAGACTTAAGGAAGTTGGGAAGGATGATTACCAATCCTGAAACTTTCAGAGATAAGCACAGAGGACTGTTGTCTCTGTTAAGGGTCAATGTGGTTAAAGGGATCCTGTCTACACTGGTACAGTTCTACGATCCAGTTTACCAGTGCTTCACTTTCCCGGATTACCAACTAGCACCAACGCTGGAGGAATATTCTCATCTGATTGATTTACACATCACTGATCAAGCTCATTTTTCTGGTCTAGAAGAAATTCCAAAGGATCAGACCATTGCAGGAGCCATTTATTTGGACGAGTCAGAGGTCAGGACTCACATGACCACTAAGGGTGGCATACATGGTTTGTCAGCCCAGTTCTTGACAAAGAAGGCCCTGTACTTTGCTAGTATAGGGAACATGACTGCTTTTGAAAGCATCTTTGTCTTACTCACCTACGGGTTATTTCTGTTTCCTAACATTAATAACTTCGTTGATATCAACGCCATTAAGGTTTTTCTCATTGGAAACCCTGTGTCAACTTTACTTGCAGACGCATATCATTCTGTACACTTAGGGAATTTGTACAACTGAGGGGAGATCACATGTTATGTACCTCTGCTATACAAATGGTTTATCTCCCATTTGCCTAAGTCTGCTGCTTTTTGGGATCAAAAGAATACTTTACATTGGTCGCAGAGAATTATGTCTCTTACCAACTCTGACATAGATTGGTGCAATAGGATTTATGAGGGAATCAGGATCATTGACCGTTGTGGAAACTTCCCCAACGTACCCCTCATAGGAACTAAGGGAGAAATCAATTACTATCCAATATTGGTTCGTCGTCAATTTGGATACCCGATGAAGCATGTCCTGCGGAATACTCATCTGGAAGGTCTTTTCTTCAAAGAAGGAGAAAATGACAGAGCACAAAAGATGGAAATAGTGCACGCTTGGAAACATGTTCATAAGAAAGGGCGAGAGTCTCTAGGAAAACCGGACTGTGTCTGGGTGGAGCCTTACCTCCACTGGGTATAAAGTCGAGCTCTCAAGCTAAGGATTCCTTATCCTCGTCACGGAGTTCTTCCGCCAAGGGAGTCTGTCATGTGCTTCATGACTGAAACGGAAAAACTCCAGGTTACTCTCAACAAAGTTCAGCGGGAGAGGAGGTCTTGGAAGAACAAGTACCGCACCCTCAATGTGGAGTGTATCAAAATACAGCAACTACTGAAGGATAAAGATGCTCTGATTGAGATTTTGGAGCAGCATGCTGTGGATAATCAGGATGACCAAAGGAATTTGCTCGTTCCTTTCACCTGGCAAAGGAATGACAACCCGACAACGGCCCAAGAGCCTCGGCCCAAGAAAAGGAAAGTACCAGAATCAACACCCGGTTTCTCCTCATAGAGGACTCGGGACCCCTTAGCTTAGGTTTCTATTTCCGCACCTTGTAATATACTATTTCTATTTTCGTAATCCTTTGAATTCAATAAAACGGGGTTTCCCCACTTTTTGATATTTGCAATCTAATTGTCAAAGTTTATTTTGATTAAACCAAAAAACAATTAATATAATCATTGCATTCATCATTCTCACGCAACGTATTCTCCTTACCTACGAATCTCACGTTTGTGTCTCAGTTCTAGAGTCAAACTGCCTCATTCATACAATACTCGGGCCAATCGTCAGAAAAAGATGAATAATCTTGAGGAAGAGAACAGAGAGTTGAAAGAAGAGATCGACGCTATGAGAGAGGATATGAGAAAGATTCGTAACGACATGCAAGCCATGGCAGAAGCTCAGCTACAAAGAACTATGATCTCAGAGGTCACCTCAACGGCCATAGTGGAGAAGTATGATCCTAGGTACAAAATGTCGAAAGATCGTCCCTGGGGCATGCCTGTTAACTATATCCCGGAAGGATATGTTCCGCCGATCACTGGAGATCCAGAAACTTCAGCAGAAGCCGCTGGGCCTGAAGGTTACAAACTTCGGGAAAGAGAAGATGCCAGAGGCATACTGAGGACTCCTAAAGGTTACAAACTTCGGGAAACGCCAAGATTCACGGTCGTAGTCACGGTACCACCCCCTGTGGTGCACATTGTCCCGGAAGGACAGATTCCACAGATACCTTCTGGTAGAAAGGAAACTATGTTCGACAGGATGGACGAGTTCCAAGAACAGTTCCTGGAGATGTAAAAGGAACTGCAAGCCATCCGCGGTCAAGATTTATTTGGAAAGGACGCCGCAGACCTTTGTCTAGTCCCCAATGTGAAAGTTTCGCACAAGTTCCAGGTGCCCGACTTTGAAAAATACAAGGGTAACTTTTGCCCTCAGAGTCACTTGGTAATGTATGCTCGGCGAATGCTGGCTCAAACAGAGAATCAGGACCTACTGATTCATTACTTTCAAGATAGTTTAACCGGTGCCGTACTCAAATGGTACATGGGTTTAAACCACGCTACGATCATCACATTCAGAGATCTAGGCACTTCCTTCTTCCAACAATATAAATACAATTTGGACATGGCACCAGACAGAGATCATCTCAGATCAATGTCGCAAAAGGATAAACAAACCTTTAAGGAATACGCTCAGAGATGGCGTGAAATTCCCGCCCAAATTTGTCCACCTCTTGAGGAAAAAGAGATGACAAAAATCTTCTTAAAGACCTTAAGCTCATTTTACTATGACAGAATGGTTGCCAGTGCGCCCAGTGACTTCACCGAGATGGTCGGTATGGGAGTTCGTCTTGAGGAAACCGTCCGAGAAGGACGTCTAGTCAAAGACACTGGATCACCAAGTAGTACAAAGCGATACGGTAGTGCTCTCCCTAAGAAAAAAGAGCAAGATATTGGGAATATCTCTCTCGGAAAGCAAAGGCGACGTTATCAGCCAGTAGCGGCTATGACTCCTGCTATCAATCCTGCACCTATTTCTACGTATCAACCTCAGGTTGTGCAGAGCCAACCTAATCAGCAAAGGACACAACAGCCTCTTCAGCAGGCTCGTCCTCCATACAATAACAACCATACAACGCGGCCACCAGGATTTGATCCTATACCCGTATCGTACACAGAACTATTTCCGTTACTACTAGCCAAGGGGCACATCCAGACTAAATCCCCTCTTGCAATACCAGAAAATCCGCCTTTTTGGTTTAAGGTGGACCAGACTTGCCCTTATCATCAAGGAGGATCAGGGCATAACATAGAGAACTGTCTCAGTTTTAAATCTGATGTGCAAAAGCTTGTTAGGAGCGGGGTCTTATCTTTCAAAGATACGAATCCGAATGTTCTCACGAACCCGCTGCCTCAACACGAGAAAGCTACAATCAATTTGATAGAGGGAGAGTCTAACAATGTCTATCAAATTCATGATGTACTCTTATTGAAAACCAACTTGGTTAAGATGCATTATAGACAGAGTGGATATGGCCATGTGCCACCTCACAATTATCACCAGTGTGATATTTGCTCTAAAAACAATCAGGGATGTTCTGTGGTGCAATCAGCTCTACAGGAACAGATGGATCTCAGATGGATCTAAGAGCACCGAGTTCGTGGAGTTAACATGGTTTACACGAATTCCAACGTCATTCAGAATCACGACATCTGTGCGATGAATGCCAACTTGGTGGCAATGCACTCAAGGCAAATCTAGTATCATAATCTGCCACGACACGATTACAGTTCTTGTCTGACTTGCTCGATAAACAAACAGGGATGCTCTTTTGTACAAGAAACCCTCCAGCGTCAGATGGATCTTGGGTGGATCCAGGACTACCATGATAGGAATCCCTATCAGATCAACATGGTTCAAATCTTCGATATTCACTTAATGAATACCAACCTGGTAGAGTTACATGTTGAGCAGGTCCGACTCGGGTTCCTGATTTCACATAACTATCAAAGTTGTAAGGCGGGTTGCGAAAACAATCAAGGTTGTGCCCTTGTCCAGGGAAGTTGTTCACCCATCTTTGGGGAGACTGATGAAGCATAATGATACACCCATATTGTGATCATGATTTGCACAATGATGGGAATCTTAGTGGTTAAAATTTGGGGTATGACACTTTGTAACCATGCAAAAATTCGCGCTACAGAAAAATGGCGACTCTGCTGGGGAGAACGAGATCTTGTTCTCTTCCCATCTCTTAGATAGAAACCTTAAAAAAGTCCCACAGAAAAGTGGCGCCCAACGTGGGGCCCTTTTCTTTTCTTTCTTTCTTTGGGGATTTCACTAGGATAGGACTTTTTTTGACTTCACTAGGATCTTAGGTCAAAACCTTTAAAGTTGGGAAGGTACCACATAATGGCGACTCCTCCAGGGAGCCATTTTTGTCAGGAACATAGGATTAATAGCTCTTTAAAGTCTAGGACTTTAGGACAAATATATATATATTTCTTTTCCTAATTGATATCTATGTTTATTTTTCTGCTAATGGGAATGCGTGTGATGCCGCATGTGGAAAGATTGAGTATACACCTAGGAAAAACCTCTTTTAGTATTGCGGAAACTATTGGAAATGGTTGTCACGCGATACTACCCTCTTCTGATGGTTCTTCGAAAAACATCACCTAGCACGGTTCCCAGCCCGCTGGTGTTTTCTCGACAAGAACTGATGATTTTGAGAGACAGGTACAAAAATCACTAGTATAAACCTTTAGGGGGGGTAGAGCTTTGACTTCATGACACCGACCCTTTGACCCCATGTTTTTTCTATGTTTTTTGTGTGCTGCATTCATGCATTCATCAAAAAAAAACATTACATCAAAGAAAAATTTTCTCTTCTAGTCTCTCTTTTTCAAATTAAACTAAGACAATGATTGCAAATGTCAGAGAAAAAAATTGCGCTCATGGATTTCGGTAGAAGGAGAACTCATAAGTATACCTTTAAGGTTCCAAAACTAGAAGATTTGAGAGGATTAGCGAGGATGATTACTAACCCTGAAGCATTCAGAGCCAAGTACGGAGGTCTGCTACCTCTGTTAAGAGTCCATGTGATTGAAGGAATCATGGAGGCACTCATTCAGTTTTACGATCTGGTCTATCACTGTTTCACGTTCCTGGATTACCAGCTCGCACCAACGCTGGAGGAGTATTCTCACCTAACCGATCTACACATTACTGATCGAGCTCCATTTTCTGGACTGGAAGAAATTCCAAAGGATCAGACCATTGAAAGAGCAATCTATTTGGATGAGTCAGAAATCAAGACTCACATGACCACCAAGGGTGGGCTCCCAGGTTTGCCAGCCCAGTTCCTGACAAAGAAGGCTCTGTACTTTGCCAGTATAGGGAACATGACTGCTTTTGAAAGAATCTTTGTCTTACTCACTTACGGGTTATTTCTGTTTCCCAACATTAATAGCTTCGTCGATATCAACGCCATTAAGGTTTTTCTCATTGGAAACCCTGTGCCAACTTTGCTCGTGGACGCGTATCATTCTATACACTTAGGAAATTTGTACAGCGGAGGGATGATCACATGTTGTGTACCCTTGCTATACAAATGGTTTATCTCCCATTTGCCTAAGTTTGCTGCTTTCTGGGATCATAAGAGTGCTTTACGTTGGTCGCAGAAAATCATGTCCCTTACCAACTCTGATATAGATTGGTGCAATAGGATTTATGACGGGATCAGGATCATTGACCGTTGTGGAAACTTCCCCAATGTACCCCTCATAGGAACTAAGGGAGGAATCAACTACCATCCAGTATTGGTTCGTTGTCAATTTGGATACCCGATGAGGCATGTCCCGCGTAATGCTCATCTGGAGGGTTTTTTCTTCTAGGAAGGAGAAAATGACAGGGCACTAAAGACGAAAATAGTGCACGCTTGGAAACATGTTCGTAAGAAAGGACGGGAGTCTCTAGGAAAACCGGACTGTGTCTCAGTGGAGCCTTATCTCCACTGGGTACAAACTAGAGCTCTCAAGCTAAAGATGTCTTATCCTCGTCACGGAGTTCTTCCGCCGAGGGGATCTGTCATGTACTTCATGACTGAAACGGAAAAACTTCGTGTTACTCTCAACAAAGTTCAACAGGAGAGGAGGTCATGGAAGAACAAGTGTCGCACCCTTAATGTAGAGTGCACCAAAATACAGCAACTGCTGAAAGATAAGGATGCTCTGATCGATATTTTAGAGCAACATGTTGTGGATAATCAGGATGACCAAAGGAATTTGCTCGCTTCTTTCACTTGGAAAAGGAATGACAACCCGACAATGGCCCTAGAGCCCTGGTCAAAGAAAAGGAAAGCACCCAAACCAGTACTTGAGCTCTCCTCAGAGAGGACTCAGGATCCATTAGTTTAGATTTCCTTTTTTAGCACCTTGTAATCTATTGTATTTCTATTTTCGCAATCCTTTGAATTCAATAAAACGGGGTTTCCCCACTGTTTGATATTTGCAATCTAATTGTCGAAGTTTATCTTGATTAAACAAAAAAAAACAATTAATATAATCATTGCATTCATCATTCTCACGTCACGTATTCTTCTTACCTACGAATCTCACATTTGTTTCTCGGTTCTAGAGTCAAACTGTCTCATTCGTACAATACTCGGGCCAATCATCAGAAAAAGATGGATGATCTCGAGGAAGAGAATAGAGAGTTGAGAGAAGAAATCGACATTCTGAGAGAGGATATGAGAAAGCTTCATAACGACATGCAAGCCATGGCAGAAGCTCAGCTACAAAGGACTGTGATCTTGGAGATCACCTCAACGCCCATAGTGGAGAAGTCCGATCCTAGGTACAAAATGCCAAAAGATCGTCCCTGGGGCATGCCACTTGACTATATCCCGGAAGGATATGTTCTGCCAATCAATGAGGATCAGGGAACCGCAGCGGGAACCGCTGGGCCTGAAGGTTACAAACTTCGGGAAAGCGAAGATGCCAGGGACATGACAGTAACTCCTGAAGGTTACAAACTTCGGGAGGCACCGAGAGTCTCGGCCATAATGATTATACCACCGCCTGCGGTACACACTGTCCCGGAAGGACAGATTTCACATATACCTTCTGGTGGAAACGACAACATGTTCAAAAGAATGAATGAGTTCCATGAACAGTTCCTGGGAATGCAGAAAGAACTGCAGGCCCTTCGCGGTTAGGATTTATTTGGAAAGAACGTTGCAGACCTCTGTTTGGTCCCTAATGTGAAAGTCCCGCACAAATTCCAGGTGCCCGACTTTGAAAAGTACAAGGGTAACTCTTGCCCTCAGAGCCATCTGGTGATGTACGCTCGGTGAATGTCAGCTCAAACAGAGAATCAGGATTTACTGATTCATTACTTTCAGGATAGTTTAACCGGTGCCGCCCTAAAATGGTACATGGGTTTAAACCGTGCTACGATTAGCACTTTCAGAGATCTTGGCACTGCCTTCATCCAACAATATAAATACAATCTGGACATGGCACCCGACAGAGATCAACTCAGATCAATGTCACAAAAGGACAAAAAGATACGGTAGTGCTCTCCCTAAGAAAAAAGAGCAAGATATTGGGAATATCTCTCTCGGAAAGCAAAGGCGACATTATCAGGCAGGAGCGGCTGTGACTCCTGCTATCAATCCTGTGCCTATTTCTACACATCAACCTCAGGTTGCACAGAGCCAGCCTAATCAGCAAAGGACACAACAGCCTCCTCAACAGGCTCGTCCTCCATACAATAATAACCGTACAACGCGGCCACCAGGATTTGATCCTATACCCGTATTGTACGCAGAACTATTTCCGTTACTACTGGCTAAGGGGCATGTCCAGACTAAGGATCCTCTTACAGTACCAGAAAATCCGCCTTTTTGGTTTAAGGTGGATCAGGCTTGCCCTTACCATCAAGGAGGACCAGGGCATAACATAGAGAACTGTCTCAATCTCACATTCGACGTGCAAAAGTTTGTTAGGAGCGGGGTCTTATCTTTCAAGGATACAAATCCTAATGTTCTCGCAAACCCGCTGCCTCAACACGAGAAAGCTACAGTCAATTTGATAGTGGGAGAGACTAACAACGTCTATCAAATTCATGATGTACTCTTGCTAAGGACCAATCTGGTCAAGATGCATTGCAGACAGAGTTGTAGGGCAGGTTGCGAAAACGATCAAGGTTGTGCCCTTGTCCAGGAAACCCTTCAGCACCTGTTGAACCACTGGTGGCTTCCAATCTATATGGATGAAGACACCCAACAAATTGGTATTACCAACGGGAACCCTACTCGGCATCAAAGTCAGGACGTTCAATCTGTGGAAACTGACCTAGTGAGGTTACATTGTATTCAAAGCGGGCGTGGCTAGGTGCCACCACAAAACTATGAACGTTGTAGGGTCTATTCGGAAAGTAACCAAGGATGTTACCTTGTGCGAGCAGCTCTTCAGGGTCAAGTGGATCGTAGAGAGATTCGCCCATATCCGGGTTCTGGTCCAATCAACTGGGCTCCGGACTACCTCGCTGATCAAATTGAGGATGTTGTCGTAATCTCTGATCATTAGAGGGCTAGGGATGTTTGTACCATCATCCCTCTACTTGACGAATCTAGAGTTCCCAACCAGGAACGGATCGAAATTGCTTACGATGGTCGGAAAAATCAGAAGGTTCCCATAGTCATCTATCTACCGGTACCATTACCGTATGAATTAACTAAGGCTATGCCTTACAAATACAGTCCAACAACAGTCGAGAATGGAAAGGAAATTCCATTACCCTCCATCGTGAATATTGCAGACATCAGTCGAGTAACACGGAGTGGTCGAATCTTCAAACAGAAGTTCCCAATCCACCGGTCGGTCAATCCAGTAATCCCGACCTTTCAAAAAACAACGATGAGATGCTGAAGCTCATCCAAAGGAGTGAATACAACATTGTTGATCAGCTATTACAAACTCCTTCAAAGATCACTGTGCTATCACTTTTACTCAGTTCAGAAGCGCACAGGGAGGCTCTACAGAAAGTCTTGGAGCAAGCCTTTGTGGAACAGGATGTAACAATCAGACAGTTCGATAGCATTGTCTCTAACATCACTTCCTACAATAACTTGGGATTTAGTGATGAGGAATTACCTGAAGAGGGTCGCCGTCATAACATGGCGCTCAATATCACGGTCAGCTGCCAGGGCGATGCTTTAGCCAGTGTACTGGTATACACAGGGTCAGCCCTGAATGTTATGCTGAAGTCCACTTTGATGCAATTATCCTTCAAAGGACCCCCGATGAGAACCAGTGAGGTCGTCGTCAAAGCATTTGACGGGTCCAGAAAAACGGTTATCGACGAAGTCGACCTTCCCATAACTATTGGTCCTCACACTTTCCAAGTCGTTTTCCAGGTCATGGACATCCGGGAAACATACAGTTATTTATTAAGAAGACCTTGGATACATCAGGTTGGGGCGGTCACCTCAACCTTCCACCAAAAGTTCAAGTTCGTCCAGAACAACCAGCTCGTCACAGTCTGTGGAGAACAAGCCTTGCTCGTGAGTAACTTATCATCATCTACTAGTGTAGAACCCGAGGAGGTTATTAGAACTTAGTTCCAAGCACTGTAGGTGAGCAAGGACAATCAATCTGAAGAGGGAACTTCCATTTCCTCATACAAAGATGCTATCAAAGCGGTCGAGAGTACCAATACAACAGGATGGGGACAGCTAGTCATTCCTACTGACAATAAAACAAAGAAGGGTCTTGGTTTTTCTGCAACCTGTACCCAGACAACTACTACCAGCAATGAAAGTTTTCATCCCATTCAAGACTTCTTCCACATTGGAGGTTTCCTTCACCCAGTGCCTCAAGAAGTGCATACCATCAATAAAGATGATTCCTCTGATATGGAGGAAGAATGGGAGTCCTATCTTAACAAGGACGGCTATATGTCTCAGGAAGAAGTGCCTACACCATTTTGCTATCCCGCATAGAGTCCGAGATTTATACCCAGGTCAGATGTCGAAATGATATACGGAGATTGTGATCCGGAAGGATGTCGTGCTCCACCAAACTCATTAGAGGAAGACACTCTGATGAAGGACAACTTTGACCACAACTATTATGGCCCGATGGATGGCCTGCCTATCTGGCAGCCGTATCCCAGAGACTTGGGGCAAGAAAATCAGCCGAACAATGAAAATCAGCTGAGCATCATTGAAAAGAATACCTGCATCCCCACCATGTCATGGGATCAACAATCAGGTCATTCAGAAAACATCCAGTACGACGATGAATTTGCAACGTTTGCAGGACTTGAATTCATCAACTATGCTTTTCCAGAGGTCAACGTCATCGAGAAGGATGACTCATCCAGTTCCAAAGAAGTGTGGGACACCCTGGGACAACCAAGTGGGAAATACGACTATATGGTCAAGTACACTGCTCCCGAAAGCTCTCGTATCAGGCTCGAAGACATCCAGCCAACTGGGTGGGGAGATCTACCTGAGAGCACCAATGCTATGCAAAATGCAACAGAGGAATCCTCCTACGACAACTCTACCTGGGCGACAGATTCCAATGATCCTGCTCCACCAGAAATCAGCATTATTTCTGAAGACAAATCAAGGAAGGTGCCAGACTTTGTGATTCACCGAAGAGTTCGCCGCTAATGGGTTGCTGTCGATGTTCCGAAGATTGTTCATAAGTCAAAGTAATTGTCATTTTTAACCTTTCACCCTACCCAGGTGAAACGGATGTTTTGATAGGGCTCACTTTCTGTAAATTTCCCTCTTCACTTTGCCCAAAGCGACATAGTTTTGTTTTATAGGGCTGTAATTTCAAGAATCGACTTGTTCATGAATAAAATAACGTCGTTCTGTAATTCCCGCATTTATTATTGTTTTCTCTTTTCTCTTTTTTTTCAGAAAATGGTAATCCTAAAAAACAAATCAATAATAAAAAAAACAAGCAGTTTTCCAAAGAAATACACTGCACACACTCTTGCATTCTCTCTATCTCTTCTAAACACAAATCATAGCGTCATGCAGATTGCTTATTTTAAACCCCGTTAAAACATACGACCCGATGCCTTCTCCCAACTTTAAGTTCCCGGTATTTGAGGCTGAAGAAGAAAATGATGACGAAATCCCAGAAGAGATCTCTCGATTAATCAGACAGGAGGAAAGGTCCATTGAACCTCATAAAGAGTCGTTGGAAATGGTAAACTTAGGTTCGGAAAAAGAGAGAAAAGCAATCAGGATTGGGGCACTGCTCAGTCCAACTGCCAGAGAGGGTTTGGTAAAGCTTCTCAAAGAATTCCCCGATGTATTCGCTTGGTCCTATCAGGATATGCCAGGGTTGGATACCAGCATCGTGGAACATCATTTATAGTTGAGAACGGAATGTCCGCCAGTAAAACAGAGGTTGAGACGGACTCACTCGGACATGGCCATCAAAATCAAAGAGGAGGTACAGAAACAGATTGACGCGGGTTTCCTCACCACATCAGAATATCCTCAATGGTTAGCCAACATCGTACCCGTTCCAAAAAAGGATGGAAAAGTCAGAATGTGTGTGGATTACAGAGATCTAAACAAGGCTAGTCCAAAGGACGACTTTCCTTTACCATACATTGACATGCTGGTTGACAGTACAGCAAAGTTCAAAGTTTTCTCATTCATGGATGGATTCTCGGGCTATAACCAGGTCAAAATGGCGCCGAAAGACATGGAGAAAACTTCATTCATTACCCCCTGGGGTACCTTTTTGTTACAAGGTGATGTCGTTCAGTTTGAAGAACGTCGTAGCAACCTGTCAAAGGGCCATGACTACTCTGTTTCATGACATGATACACAAGGAAATCGAGGTATATGTCGATGATATGATTGCCAAATCTAAAACAGAAGAGGAGAATGTGACCCATCTGTCAAAGCTATTCGAGCGGTTGATTAAGTACAAACTCCATTTGAATCCCAACAAGTGCACCTTCGGTGTCCGTTCGGGAAAACTCTTAGGGTTCATCGTCAGCCAGAAAGGAATTAAGGTTGATCCTCACAAGGTCAAGGCCATTCGAGAAATGCCTTCTCCGAAAAATTAAAAACAAGTCAGAGGATTCCTGGGACGTTTGAACTACATCTCCAGATTCATATTCCTCGGTACACTATGCTGGAGAAAACTTGTTGTACTTTGGCTTAGGCAGCCAAACGTCTTCGCCAATATATGATTCGTCACACTACTTGGTTAATCTCCAAAATGGATCCAATCAAGTACGTCTTTGAAAAACCTGCTCTCACGGGAAGGATTTCCCGTTGGCAGATGTTGTTATCAGAATATGACATAGAATACCATGCTTAGAAAGCCGTTAAGGGAAGTATTTTAGCTGATCATTTGGCTCATCAACCGATTGATGATCAAGAATCAATCGGGTTTGACTTCCTAGACGAAGATGTCATGTATCTAAAAATGAAAGACCGCAATGAACCGCTACCCAGTGAAGGGCCAGAACTAGGTTCCCAATGGGGGCTTATCTTTGACGGAGCTGTTAATCATTACGGAAACAGAATTGGGGCAATCATTGTCACCCCTTAGGGTACCCACATTCTTTTCACCGCCAGACTGACATTCAAGTGCATAAACAATGAGGCCGAATACGAAGCTTGTATTATGGGTCTCGAAGAAGCGATTGATTTAAGGATCAAAAACTTGGACGTATATGGCGACTCAGCCCTGGTTATCAATCAGATTAAAGGAGATTAGAACACATACCAATCAGGATTGATTCCTTACAAAGACTACGCAAGAAGGTTGCTACCCTTCTTCAACAGAGTTGAATTTCATCACATCCCTCGTGAGGAGAATCACCTGGCTGATGCATTAACCACTCTCTCTTCCAAGATTAGTGTAGGTCAATGGAATGACATACCTAAGATCGACATAATGCGCCTTGAACGGCCCACTTACATTTTCACGATTGAAGCAGTCATAGACGACAAACCTTGGTATCACGATATCAAATGCTTCCTTCAGAAACAAGAGTACCCACCTGGGGCTCTAAGAAATGACAGGAAAACCCTCAGAAGGCTGGCAGGCAGTTTCTTCCTGAGCGGTGACACACTCTATAAGAGAAAATTTGACATGGTCTTGCTCCGATGTGTAGACAGACCAGAAGCAGACATGCTGATAAAAGAAATTCACGAGGGGTCCTTTGGCACTCATGCCAACGGACATGCAATGGTGAGAAAAATTCTAAGAGCAGGGTACTATTGGTTGACCATGGAATCCGACTGCTACAAGTACATGAGGAAGTGTCACAAGTGTCAGATATACTCCGACAAAATTCATGTACCGCCAACGCATCTCAAAGTTCTTTCTTCCCCATGCCCTTTTTCCATATGGGGAATCGACATGATTGGCTTGATTAAGCCCAAAGCTACAAACGGACATCGGTTCATTCTGGTAGCCATTGATTACTTCACTAAGTGGGTCGAAGCAGTGTCGTACGCTAATGTAACCTGACAAGTGATGGTCCTATTTATCAAAAATAATATCATCTGCCGTTATGGTGTTCCGATCCAGATCATTACAGATAATGGATATAACTTGACCAATAAGATGATGAAAGAGTTATGCGCAGAGTTCAAGATCGAACACCATAACTCATCTCCCTACCGACCAAAGATGAACGTAGCGGTAGAAGCGGCTAACAAGAACATCAAGAAGATTGTTCAAAAGATGGTTGTAACCTACAAAGATTGGCACGAGATGCTACCCTTTGCTCTTCACGGTTATTGTACATTTGTCCGCACTTCAACAGGGGCAACCCCTTTCTCTCTAGTATATGGCATGGAAGCAGTGCTTCCCATAGAATTAGAGATCCCATCAATCCGGGTATTGATGGAAGCTAAGCTTACAGAAGCTGAATGGTGTCAAAGTCGACACGACGAACTCAACCTGATCGAAGAGAAACGGATAACGGCACTATGCCACGGTCGGTTGTATCAGCAAAGAATGAAGAAGGCGTTCGACAAAAAGGTTCGACCTCGCGTCTTCAGGAAAGGAGACCTTGTGCTTAAAAAGATACAATCATTTCTCACTGATTCCCGGGGCAAATGGACTCCGAATTATGACGGCCCCTATGTGGTCAAGAAAGCTTTCTCAGGCGGTGCCTTGAGACTTGCAACCATGGAAGGAGATGAATTGGCCTACCCCACAAATGTTGATGTAGTCAAGAAATACTTCGCCTAAAAAAAAGCCTCGGTGGATTGAAAACCCGAAAGGGCGGTCCAGGCAAAAATTAGAGACAAACTCAAAAAAAAAATCATCCCGGTGGATTGGAAATCTCAACGTACAATCCAGGAAAAAATTAGGGATAATGGCAAGTAACTACGTCTGATCAGTTCAACTCCTTAGCAGTTACATCATCCATCAGGAAAGCTCCAGTTAAGGTCATCATCGACAGAAGCTCAGGATGCCCAGAATTCAAAGTTGGTAGAAGGATAGTGGTCATTATGTTTCAACGTATCCCCTTTTCCCTGTAAATTACCATTTTCAAACTTTGTAAATACTCTATGGAATCACGCGTTTGGCTGATCTCCATCCTATCAATAAAAGTTGAGCCCTTGTGCTTTTATTTGCAATTCATATTTGTTTTAGCTTTACAGAATGATGTTTTAACATGATCAACGATTCTTGAAACGAAACAAAAATGAATTTACTTGTTAAAATTGTTCTTCTTTTTAAACTAAAGATGGCAATTTCTTTTGACTGTTGAACATCAAAAGAACATCGATCACTTCTCCAAAGGTGTTCGAGCCTCAAAGTGCAGAATCGAAGTTTTCCTTCTAAACCAGTATGCCTGAATGAAGGATCAGCTATGTCAGATGCGAATGCTCCATTTGACCTCTTCGGCCGAGTTCTCATCTCCTAAGCTCGACCAACGGTTATTCCCCACAGGGACTATCTCTCCTAAGCAAGGCAGAATTGCTACTTTTGGACCAGCGGTACTTCTTCGCCCCGCGATGGCCGAGTATCCAGTCATGTTCATCTATTAGTCTGTATGGCGCGTCAGTTTTGTCAGCATATACATACATACATCATGCATTATTGATTTACATTCATATTCATATTGCATCACTATCACTCCCGTCGGTCTTGTCCCGTAGTGGTGACAGTCTTCTCAATCGAGTTGTCAAGTTCTTTCCTCGTCAGGAAAGGTTACGTTTGAACAATCTCTCTACTCTAGTTTATTTCTGGATCAGAATTGGCCCTTGACCACTTTGATAACTTGAACCTCTGAAAGACCAGAGAACCTTCAACCGATGTCACTCTTCGCCATTGAAGATGATATTTTTACTTTCCCGGATTAAGGAAAATCCCTAGAGGAAGCCTCTTAAGCAGAGATTCGGCAATACAGCAGTTTTTATCCAAAAAAAAACCGCTGATGAAAAGGTCATCAGCACCTCAAAATTGGATCACATCATATGGCGTTTCTCTGAAAAGATCTCCGAGAAAAGTATGATGCAATATCCCCAAGCGAAAGCAGTCGCTCAAGAGACTTATTTTCCCCAATAGAGTCGGCAAATGGTGTCTCCAAACAGAGAAGTTTGTACACCTCTACAACTCAGAAGACTGGGTTCCCCAGCGAGTCTGACATCAAACTTTTTCCATCAAATGGCATCTCCCTAGGAAAATTCGGTGAGAAGTTTGAGGAAAAACGCTATGAATAGCATCCCATGTCAAGAAAGTTTATTGACAAAAGAAACTGAGACCAGTTCCATGGCTGAAGACCAGGATCGAGGGGAAGTTTATATCAAAAACTAAGACCAGTTCCTTGGTAGGAAACCAGGATCGAGGGGAAGTTTGTATCAGAAACTGAGACCATTTCCTTGGTAGGAAACCAGGATCGAGGGGAAGTTTATTTTAGAAATCTGAGACCAGTTCCTTGGTAGGAAACCAGGATCAAGGGGAAGTTTATTTCAGAAAACTAAGACCAGTTCCATGGCTTAAGACCAGGATCGAGGGGAAGTTTCACCCTTTTCTAAGCATCGTTGCTTAGCAAAAGAAGATGGATGAGCAAACTGCCATTCATAACCACCATCAAAATTTCGGGTATTCCGATATTTAATCCTCTTGCACCCCGAATGCCCGAATACCTTCGCCATTCGCACCTTCGGGTCCAAGAAGATTAAATAGGGGCATCTGTCATACCCCAAATTTTGACCACTAAGATTTCCCATCATTGTGAAAATCATCCTCACAATATGCAGGAACCCTCATACCTCATCAGTCTCCCCAAAGATGGGTGAGCATCCACTACAATCAAATTTAGGGTTTCAAGCCCTCTCAGAGTTCTTAGACAAAGGATCAATCAAGAAATGACATGATCTTCAACTTTTCTAACCTCCCAAACATCTATAATGGATCAAGAGGACTCCCACTTTAAGGATTAAGCACAAGGCTGCTCCCTTCCAGATGGATCAAGCCTCAAGATCGCCAGTGTCACCAAATTAGAGTTTGGTCGACCAGGGTCTCCAGATGGAAATTTTCCTCTGGGCATGAGCCAATGCTTCAAAGCATATCCTAAAATACTCCATAGAACCTCATGGGCCTGTAGCGAGCGATTTTGGACGTGGTTCTTAAGCGCTGGTCGCTCTCTGCGGTTTGAGCTTAAACTACAGGTCGATTCATTTTTTATCCTATTGTGAGCTGATGAAGGAAGGGAAATAGATGTCTCCAATTAACCCTGCTTTGCATACTGAGTTTAAATAGCGGTCTGTTAGGTTACGGATGCTATCAATGTGGGGGGGCCTTTGTACTGGTTATTTGTATTTTCGCCAATACAGTTTCTTTCTTTTTATCTAGACAGAAGGTTTCTGGCGGGGAACAAGGATTAGGATGTTAGGACTGATGCTTTTTGATGTGAGAGTATGGGATTTGGGTTTTTTGTTTAGTGTGCTCGCTAAGATTTTTCTTTCAATCTTATGCCTACGTATTCCCGTTTACCGAAACAGGGAAATCAGAGCGTTCGTAGTTCCTCCTATTCTATGGGAGGAAATGGTTGTTTTGGTGTCTTGTTCAAAGCCCAAGACATGAAGCGAAAGGTGATTTGTATCTTGTTCAAAGCCCAAGATATGAAGCTAAAAGGTCTCAACTTTAGAGAGAATTTGTCATCTCTAAAGAAGGGTTTGTCTGTCACAACTGTTGGGTGACTGGTTATAAAGGAGAATTACTTTAACCGGGATTTGTGAATCCGACAATGCCATAATTTCCTTTATCGGGATTTTAACCTGAAGGAGAAGGCTTTAACTCAGTGTAGAGAAATGCTATCTTTCCTTAGAAATTTCTCATGCTAATAGAGGGACAGTGGCATGGATATAGATGATCCAGAGGCTTGCCGCTTACAGCGATTAGATGAAAGGGAAGGAGTTGTTGATGTTTGTATACTGTGAACGAGGCACAGCTTTGATGCTAAAAGGTTAATTGGATTAACCAGTGGTTTTCTTATATAAAGCCTAAGAGGAGGCTAATTGTGTCTCGTACAAAGCCCGAGAGAGAGGCTAAAAGGTTTTTGACTCAATGAGGGAATCTTTTGGTATCTCGTATAAAGCCCGAGATGGAGGCTAAAATTCATTTGGCTCAGTAAGAACCTTTTTGTATCTCGTATAAAGCCCGAGATGGAGGCTAAAGGGTGATTGACTCAATGAGGGAATCTTTTATGTGTCTCGTACAAAGCCCGAGAGAGAGGCTAAACGTTGTTCGACTCCGCTGGGGAGAATCATTGTACAAAGCCCAAGAGGAGGTTGTGGTTACTGTTTCAGTTTAAGTGACAGGTCCAGTATACTGATTTTAAAAGAGAAAATCAGTTCTTATATGAGCAATGTTGTACTCAAGGATTTGATCCAAGGATCCAGGTTATTCCTGTTCTTTAAGGAATCGAGAAATCCGAAGGGTATTGAGACTGTCCGAGTCTGCGGGTTTCCTTCCTATTTAATGAACGGGTCACTTGAGAATGTCTTTAAGACTCAAGGAAGTTAGATTGTTCAAGTCTAGAGTTTTATCTTTTGTACTATGCTTTGCGAAACAGTAGTAGACTCTATGAAAGGACTGTTCTATGCAGATGACTAAGTTCTGTTCCTATACCTTTAGGAGGTCGTTGGGACAATTTGTACGAAGCCCAAGAGGAGGCTGGAAGCTTTTAAGAAGCCGATGGGTCCTTGTACGAAGCCCAAGAGGAGGCTATCATTCCCGGAGGAAGAGATCATTATATGAAGCCTAAGAGGAGGTTGTGAATACTTCTAAGAAGTCATAGGGTCCTTGTACTAAGCCCAAGAGGAGGCGGGGTTGCTTTTAGGAAGCCTGTGGGTCCTTGTACGATGCCCAAGAGGAGGCCGATGCTTTTAAGAAGCCCGTGGGTCCCCAAACCCCGAGAAATTCAAGGCAAGCTATTCACAAGGAATAGATCAAGTTAGGAAAGTTCGAGAATTTGGAAGAAACTCAAAGATGCCATTCACGGAGAATACATTCATCTCTGGGGATAGAGTTTCTTGACAATTCCTAATGAAGACAGCCGAAGAGAAGACTGTATCTGGTGATCCTATTGGGGATCTAGTTGTCTATTTCTACGAATAAACGAAACGGTGTCACCTAGTTCTAGACGTAGTTGCCGGGGAAACTCGAAATATCTATACTATTATTACACAGTTGATATGAGTTTACGAAAGAAGACTTACAGTGAAACAGCCCCACAATACAGTTATATGTATATGAAAGCGGTAAATGAAAGCAATAACCACTTACTCGGTTGTAGAGCTTCCATGCTGTTTGGTTAGTTGTTCAACAAAGAAAGATTGAAAACAACAGTATATTCAAAATCAAAGGAGAAAGTGCTTTGAAAAAGAAAGATTTGGGGCTTACAGCTCAAGGAGAGGCCCAGGGTTTTATCAGTGAGCGCACTGTTTGAATTTGTACAGAGGGACTTATACAAGTGACTGAGGCCCAAAATGTTTTTCTGTACAAAGGGATGGGTCTTACACTTTTTCAAGAGGCCCAAAAAAGTTTAAAGAAAAAGAGTGGGGCTTATAACACGAGGGTAGGCCCAGATGATTTTTCCGTTTAAAAATGGCGATCGCGCCGAGGTTTTCTTTTAACGCGGAGGGACTTATACAATAAGTGAGGCCCAAAATGTTTGGTTAAAAGGGGGTTGGGTCTTACACTCTATTAGAGGCCCAAAAGTTTTGAATGGGTCTTATAGCTCGAGGAGAGGCCCAAAAGGTTATTTTTCAAAAGGCGACGATCGCGTCGTTTGTTTTGACGGTATCGGGACTTATACAATGCACTGAGGCCCAAAAATGGTTTGGTCAAAAAAGGATTGGGTCTTACACTCTATTAGAGGCCCAAAGTGTTTTGAAAATGATTTATGAGGGTTGAATTAATCCAAAAACCCAAATTTGTTTTCAAAAATGTATTTAATTGAATAAAAATTCAATTAAAATGATCAAAATTGTTTAACATGTGAAAAACAAATTGTGATCTTGGATTAATGCTTCAAAAATTAAGTATTGACCTACAAAATAATTAGAAAGCATTAAAAGTTGCAAAATCAATGTGGAAAAATGTTTAAAATGTCAAAAACAATTAAAATATTAATTCGTTGCAAAAATATCAATTATATGAAATAAATAATATTTTTGGGATTTTTTGGGAAAATAAAATATTTTAACATTTTTGTGAATTATTAAAAAAAGAATCAACTCAAAATCATTAAAACTCAGAGAGAAATTAATTTTTGAATCAATTAAACAAAAATCACAAAATTCAAATATTTGAAAATTCAAAAAAGGCGCCAAGAACAGCTGAAGAACACGCGCGTGTTCTGGGTTTGGCTGATTTGTATTTTCTATCCAATCTCCCTGAATACTTGATTATAACATGCAATCCATATATCATTATGCTCGTCTCAACCTCACGATCATGTCTATGTCCATTAATTTCATTTAAATTAAATACATAACAAGAAATCATGAAAAATCCTCAAGAACCCTAATTTCTGCATGAAGGCCAGGATTTTTGATACACGATTCAAACAATGCAATTAATTAAGGGAAAACATTCCATGCATGATTATGAACATATGGCCAAATTATTGTGCAGTAAAAATTGCATGGATCATAGAGTTAGAAGAGCTCATGCTTACCACTTGTAGCTGGTGATCGTGATTTGTGTTGGAGGTGTTATAGCTAGGTTCCAATGATGTGGATAGCTTCCCTAGGTACCAAGTGATGTGTCTGAGTGCTTGGAATGGATTGAAATGGTTTGGAGTTGAAGATGGCACCTCAACTGCAAAACTGTCAAGAACTTGAGTAATTGGATGGTGATTTTGTGAAATCAGTGTTCCAGATGTTATATGAGTGTTTGGATCACTTCTATATGATGTATGTGAGGTGTGTGAGTGATTGGTTTGATTGGAAAAGCTCTCAAACTCAAAACCCGATAGCTACCTTGCTAAGAAAGGCATTTTTGCCAAGAGAAAGAGATTTTGAGGAAAGCATCTGTTAGATGGCTTTGGTGTACTCAAACTGATCACAGTTGAGCTCTATTTATAGTAGAGCAAGTTTGTTTTGCAAGGAATAGTGAATGGCAACTGGTAAGTAGGTTTGGCCAATGTTGGCAAATGAAAATCCAAGTCTCCTCTAGCCATTGACTAGAGGTTAGGGCACAGAGCTTTGGTTCCCTTGGTCTTGGATAAGTCTTGACTGATTTCAAATGAGAATGGCTCAGTCCATGCCACCTTGATGCTTCCATTGAATGCTTCAATCCAAATTTGGAGTCTTGTCCCTATTTTGGCCATTCTAGGTTCAACATGCTATTTCTTGTTCCATGGACTTTGGAGGCTTGGCTCAGTGATTGTCTGTAGCACCCCAAAATTTGCCCTACCTTTTCCTGGCTCATGTTTCTTTCTCATTTGCATCTCATTTAGGTCATACTCATTCATTCATTTTGCATTGGACTCTTGAGGCGGGGGATCAAGGCTTTCTCAAGGGCATCATGTCATCTTCTTTAAGACATTTCATCAGCGTACATATCAAGGAGGATCAGATTCTTATTCATGGGGAGTTTGTTTGGAATTAGGCAATGTCAAGATTAATCGTGTGGGTCACATGGAATTCGAGATACAAAGTCACCCTAAACCATTATCCATTCCTTTTTAGTCATTTTCAATATTCAAAATCCATAACCATTTTCAAGTCCACATCTAAAACTATAAAGATTCATTCATTTTTTTTAACCCATTTTCAATTTCATTTTAAACATTTTTGTCTTTGTCACCCTTTTTTAACTAAATCCATTTCTTTATCCAAGATTCCTCAAACATGTCAAATTGTCATTCAAACTCCAAAGCCCATTTATAAATAACTTCCAAAAAAAGAAGATTGCCATCACAAAAATTGAACATTTAAAGAAGATATCACGGACCCCTGTTTGATTTTCAGTTCTTCAATAGGAAACACGGCTCTTTGGGGTCATCTATGATGGTAAACAACATCAATAATTTATCACCGGCATACGATGTCAAAAGATCTTCTTTTGAGGAACTACCAAAGCACACAAACGTTGCATACAATATTCCCCAACTCAGGTTATAGTCCTATTGAATCCCGCACAGGATATTTTGAGTGAAGTGTGTTAGTGGGTGTATTTTGGTTTTAAAGATGGGGTCACTTTGGTTCCTAGAAGTGGAAGAGAAATTGTTAAAGGTGGCCTTGAGCTCGGTGATTCTGCTGCGGTTGTAGACCTGCAGAAGGTGATTAACCAGCGGAAAAATAAGGCATCAGCAACATAACAGAAAAACTTCAACAAGAAAAAGATAGCAGCAGAAACTTAAGGCAATTCAACATTTTAGTTACAAATACTAACCGTCATCTTCATAACCGAAAAAATTCTGGAAGCTCTCGCTAACATTTCTAACAGAAACTGATAAGAGTTTTCTAACAGTTTTTCACTCCTAATTTTTCCATAACAATCTCTAACAACTTTCCTAACGACCAGAACTCCCTAACCGAAAACTAACAGAGCTTCACAAAAAAGTTTTCAACGAATTCTTCTACAATCCAATTTCATCAAGCTTCAACTTCGAGTTCTTCATCAATCTCGTAACCAATTCAAACTTCACACATCTTCATCAACCAATCTTCACCATCACGCTTCTGCAACAGCAACAACAACTTTGAAGCTTTAACAATCCACAATCTTCACAATTCCTCAACCTGGAACTGAATTATCTTCAATATTCTTCAAACTTCCACCTCATTGCGATTCAATTCCCATTCTCGTCAATTTTCATCGAGCCAAAAAATGGGCAGAAACCACACTGAATCCAAAACCTGAAATCCACATCAAGAAAACTCTAACAGAAATTCAGAACTCTCTCTTCTCGGATTCATGTTCATCATCGATCATCGTCAATCTCAACCTACCGTCACCAAGTCTTCTTCGATGTCCATCGAATCCGCAACCTGCAATTTAATCATAGTGTCAAAGATTAGGATTGCGATAACGGTTCGATTCGAGATCAACTCAACAGCAAGCAGAAGCAGATTCAAGGACGAGATTCCGCAACCGGTTGTAGCGTATTCGAAATAGAAGAAGAAGAAGGAAAGGAACAGAGTAGAGTAGAGGAGCATTACCTATGAAACCGTTATCGTCATTAAAGCCGCGACGCGTTTTGGTTGAATGCGAAGTGAACACGATGCGATTCGCGATTGTGTTTGTAAGAATCGATGCCGAGTTTGATTGAAGGTCGCCATGGAGTTTTGAAGCGCCATTAAGAGGTTCGATGGTTGCAAGAAGCACGGTTTACAAAGTGAAACTCACGGAGGGATTCTTGAGTCCGATTGAAGAGTGAAATGTGTTTGTAGGAAGTGATTATGTATTTGCGCGTTCGGAGAAGCGATTTTTGGAATCGCGTTTACAGGGGATTCGGTGCGATGATTGAATTCGGAGAAATTGGGGAGAAGAATAGAGAAAACAGAGAGAGGTGGAGAGCGGCGAGGAAAGGCGCGGCGGATGTATTTTGTAGAGGCAGAAGGTGAAGATGAGGGTTGTTCAATGAGAGTTAGGGTTCTTTTTGAACCTATTTGTCTCAATGTTTGAATCGGGCTCAAAGCACCACTCCATGGATTCATTTTCATACCCTCGACAATCAGAACTGCACCCCCCACGGGTAACCTTTTCCCTTTATCTTTTCTTTTTAATTTTTGTTTTTTAGGGATTAATTAGATTTTAATTAGATATGATTTTTAGGATTAGAGTTTTTTAGATCAATTCTAACCTCTATTAGAATCAGATGTGTGGAACTAATTTTGGATAATTTCTATTAACTTTTGTTTAGAACTAATTTCAATTCGATTTAGATATTAATTTTAGATATGGCTTTTAATTTCAAACTACAATTTGTTTTTGCTTAATTGCACTAATCATTTTTGCTTAACGGTACTAATCGTTTTTGCTTAATTGTACTAATTGTTAATTGCACTAATTGAATTTTTGTTTAATTGCACTAATGATCTTTGCTTAATCATTTCCTAATTGTTTTTGGATTAGGTGCACTAATAGTTTTTTAGCTTAATTGCTTATTAATTGTTTTTGCCTAAGTGTTTACTAATCGTGGTTTTTGCTTAATTGCATTAATTTTTTTGCTTTTTGCTCACTAATTGATTTTGGCTTAATCGCTTACTAATAATTGTTGGTAGCTAGATTAACATTAGGTAATCAACTTTAGAATTAATTAGAACTAGGTTTCTAGAATTAATTCACCGTTTAGATTTTTTTTCGAACTAGATGTTAATCTTGACTTTAATTGAAATTTAGCTTTGTTTAGTAATTGATTAGTTTTAATTCGACTAATTAGAATTGGTTTTTGATAATTGTTTTCGGACGATTATTTTTTGGTTTAATCATAACCCAATTGCTTTTTGCTTACTAACTGTTTTTGCTTAATCACATCCTAATTGATGTTTTTGCCTAATGGTTCTCTAATCGGTTTTAGCTTAATTGCTTGATAGTTGTTTTGTAGCTTGATGACTTGATAATAGGTTTTTGGCTTGATTGACCACTAATTGTTCATTAATCGTTTTTAGAAATAGAAATTAACTTTGAACTAATTGACATTGACATAGTTTGAATTGATTTTGTTCTTACATTGACTTTACTTAGATTTTAATGATAACATTAACTAATCATTTTAATAGTTTCATTTGGTAATTTTGTTAATTGTCTTTAATATGTTTGCATAGATTTTTGACTAATTGTTGCTTACATTTAGTATTGATTTCATTTACTTCCTATTTGATAATTTCCATTTGGATTTGGACTAACCTTTGGGTTTGTTTTGTAGTGTTTTACATTTGATTAGTAAAATGTAGAAGTTGCTGCCACATACACAGCTGCTGTACACAAAGTGTGCTGTTAAATGTCGCAATTCTGTCTAGAATTTCTTACACCCATTCTGTTTTGTAAATAGTAGCTGTTATAGACTCTTTTTACTTGTTGCTAGTTTTTACAGCTATTCAGGTGCAGGAGCGTTGTTGTTGCTGCTGTTTATGGCTCATTGCCATGTTTCGTCTTAAGGACTTAAACTTGTTTTACTTTAGCCATTGGTGGATGTTTATAAGAGATGTGTGCACTTCTAACATGAGTTCAATTATGGTTTTGGTTTACTTTCATGTCCTTTGCCTATGCTTGTAACCCTTAGGTGATTTCTTTTGTTGGTTGGTCTTGTAGCATAGTTGTAACTTGACTTGTAATTTCATAATCCTTTTAGGTCTTTCACTTTGACTAGTGTGACTCAAATGTACATAGCCATTAGACTTAGGTTTCATGTTGTACATACACTCTCTTGTTATTACTAATGTCTTTGGTTCACATGTGCAAGGTACATAAAAGAGACATTCCAAAGGTGGTGTGACCATTTCATTTTGTAAATAAAAGCTTGTTTCTAACTTGGTTTGCTATATGCTTATAGGTGCTTTCGTGACTTGCTTTCGTTGCGCTTTCGTTGCTTTGCTACGGATTCATATCCATTTGGTAGGACTTCTTATCTCTTCACTTCTCTTTAAAGCTTTCAAATGCCATGAGAAGTAGGAATAGCAAATGCCATGATAAGTAGGATTGTATGGAAAGCCCTCAAGTGAGGCCATGATTGTGCTTGTTTGATGTTGTGCTGAAGACCTTTAAGGAGGCAATTGACGGAAGGCAGGGTTTGTAATCGACCCCCGTTATTCTAGTCGAGTCGTTCTTAGCTCTCATTACATGATTGAAGCTTTGAACATCACCTGCTCCTGTTATCGAGTCAGTCAAGTGGAAGATAGGGTTCGCAACCGACCCCCACTCGTTGTCATTAGCTCACATCGACCGATGTTAACGCTTATGTGATCTCATTCATATCTCTTTTAATGATCTACTTTGATATTTGATATCATTGTATTGTTTGTTTTAGCTTTTGTTCCCTCATTAGGATACCTATTCTAACTTGTCCAAGTTAGATAGGTTAGAAAACATAACATAGGACTAACACTGTTTTCTTTTGTTTTCTTTTAATTCATTTCGTGATTGATTTATCCAGTGTTTACTTGTCTGATGACATGATCCCGTAGGATTCCTAGCTCCACTTAATTTTCGATTAAGTCGGAGGTAGGAGAGACATTAGGATAGCAATCCATGCCTGATAACATTAGATAGCTTCCCTCCTGATCCTGACCTTAGGACCATTGATGCATGTTAACTTGTAGGACCGAGTTCCCCCCTTAGACTTTCTGTGTGTCCTTCCCTTTTGTTCTCTCGCACCCATGCGATCGAGACCGTTTCTTATCCGTGGTCGTTACCACGAACTACGGATGCTCTGATTCCTCATTCCCTAATGAGGATACGTAGGCACGAGGATCCCTATCCTTGGCGAGCACACTAACAACTAACTTCCGTTTTCTCTTACACTTTGAGTCTTTTTTCCTTTCTTTTAGGATTAGATTCTCATACCTCACAAACCATTAGAATCACTCCCTTAACTAATCAATTAGGATTGAGTCTTAGATCACATAGATTTTACCTTTCTTCCTCTCTTGAGTCTCTCTTCTCATCTCAAAGAAAATTCAAAATATCTAATAAAGGTAGGCATTTATTGCATTTAGGCCTTTCATATAAAGAAAAGATTATAAGGGGTCTTCTCTTATAATCTTATAGTGTGTAGCATATAGCCCATCTTGGGTCAATGTGTTAAACATTTGATTTTGTATGAGGGACTTAAATGCAATACTTGTTGAAGGTACAAATAAAAAACACTTCTTCATTTCTTAATCAACAAAAACACTTAATAAATACAAGTATGCTAGTGTGTTTGAACCTTGACAATTGGAACTAGGTGTGGGGGTCTTCTTCACCCTTAGTGTGCTTTCTTACTCATTCCATCTTGGAATGTGAGAACGTACACATTCCAATGACTAAGATTCAGATACACTATCATATGCAAACAAATGAAAAAACTCTTAAAAGACAAAAACAAACAATAACGTCTTTCCTTCGGGAATTCTTTCCTCATCTTATTCACTCCTTCTGTAAGGATGCGTCATTTCCGTTCTACCGCAAACAGGTAACGCCTAAGTCTCCCTACAGCAAGCCGCAACACCTAAACTGCTAGGACGCGAACGTTGACGTATTCCACTAAAAAACACAAACAACTTTCCCTTAGGTGAGGGGAACTACGTCGCTCTAATTCTCATGCTCCCGATGAGATACGTAGGCAGTGGGGTAGGGCCCATGCGAGCACTTCTTTTATTTTCCCTACATTTGTTTCTCTTTCTATTTCCATTCCCTTTCTAGTTCTTTTTCCAGCATCCTTTCCTTACACCCTTTGATCGAGACAAGCAAGCGTGGATCCCATCGGGTACGATGGACGCGAGGGGGTGTTAATACCTTCCCTTCGCGTAACCGACTCCCGAATCCAGTTCTCTTGGTCGCAAGACCATGCTCTATCCTTTCCTTCAGGTTTATGCAGTGTTTCCTTTCCCTCTCTTGGGATAAATACACATTGCTGGCGACTCTGTTTGGTGCCACTTTCACGTTTGTACTAGGATGAAAATCCCGGGGAGCGACATTGTCCCCTTTAGATTCAATCCTCAGATGTGTCCAAGTGGATAGGAGCATTTGAATTTGGCTGATTTTGGCAAATCGAGCAAATTTGCAAATTCTGCCTTGCCTTTGACAGATTTCAGCAAGGCAACTTTCCAATGTCATAACTCATGGTGTAAGTTGAATTTGGTAATGCTCTTGACCATTTTGGAAAGCCCTTACATGATACAACAACTGTTTGAACATGTTTGGTTTTGATCTCTTTTGAATCCAAGTGAAAAATCCCTCTACATTTGGCAAAAAGTGAAGGCAGATTCTGACTTAGTTAAAATTTCACTAAGTGTTGGAAAAAGTGATATTTTCACATTTCAGCCATTTTGATCACTCCCTAACTCAAAATCCTTAATGAATTGGACTTAGGTCTAGTTGAAGTTTTTGTAGAGGGTAATGAGGGCTACAAATCCATCTTTGGATGAAAAAAAATGGCTTTGTGGTTTAGGAGTTATGATCCTCCAAAGTTGGTGCCCTTGTCACTTTATTTTTAACTTAGAAAATTTTCTAAGATTTTATGGTTACCCCTTTTACAAGTTATCCCACTTTTCTTGATTTTTCTTGATGAATGATGATTCAAATCATACATTAACATCATTTTAGGGTTAAAAATCCATTTTGGTGAAAAATCTCAAAAAGTCAAAGTTGACTTTTGTGCATAGTTGACTTTTTATCAGATGAATTCCAAACTGTGCAATTCTTCAGGAAATCATGTCCTTGACCTAAATCAAACTTGATGGACATGTTCCATGGGTGTCATAGGGTATATTGATACATGCCATAGGGCTTGGGAGCATGTCCTGGTCAAAAGTCAAAGTTACAGTTGACTTTTCCCTTAAAACCCTTACTGTGGTGCAGATGAAATTGAGACTTATTGCTCAAGCTTCTTGGATTAATCCATTGTTCCAAATGGATCAATATAGTTCATTAGAGACCCTCAAACCCTCTCTTGAGGTCTTGGCTCATGATTTGTCCCAAATGTCAACTTAGGGGTGAATTAGGTCAAGAACCCTAATTCCTGATTTTTTATGAATGCATCCCCTGAGGCAAAATTGACTTGATGATTGGGTCCATGAGGTCCCATGGAGTATATTAGGTTATGTTTTGGATCATTGGCTTGTTCCCAGATGAAAAATTTCCATCTGGAGGCCCTGGTCGACCAAAACCCTAATTTGGTGACACTGTCGATCTTGAGACTTGATCCACCTAGAAGGGAGCATCCTTGTGCGTGATCCTTGAAGTGGGAGTCCTTTTTTATCCTTTGTGTATGTTTGAGAGATTTAGACAAGTTGAAGATCATGTCATTCCTTGATTGATCCTTTGTCTAAGGCTCTGAGAGGGCTTAAAACCCTAATTTTGATTGTAGTGGATGTTCACCCATCTTTGGGGAGACTGATGAGGTATGATGGTTCCTCCATATTGTGATGATGAGTGACACAATGATGGGACATCTTAGTGGTCAAAATTTGGGGTATGACAGATGCCCCTATTTAATCTTCTTGGACCCGAAGGTGTGAATGACGAAGGTATTCGGGCATTCGAGGTGCAAGAGGATTAAATATCGGAATACCCGAAATTTTCATGGTGGTTATGAATGGTAGCTTGCACATTCATCTTCTTTAGCTAATCAATGATGCTTAGAAAAGGTAAACTTCCCCTCGATCCTGGTCTTTAGCCAAGGAACTGGTCTCAGTTTTCTTTTGTCAACCTCCCTCCCGTTCCTGGTTTCCTACCAAGGAACTGGTCTCAGTTGCTGATTCAAACTTCCCCTCGATCCTGGTTTCCCACGAAGGAACTGGTCTTAGTTTCTGATTTAAACTTCCCCTCGATCCTGGTTTCCCACCAAGGAAATGGTCTCAGTTTCTTTTGTCAATAAACTTTACTGACAAGGGACGCTACTCGTAGCGGTTTTCCTCAAACTTCTCGCCGAATTTTCCTAGGGAGGTGCCATTTGAGTGGAAAAAGTTTTGATGTCAGACTTGCTGGGGAACCCGGTCGTCTGAGTTGTAGAGGTGTACAAACTTCTCTGTTGGAGATGCCATTTGTCGATTCTACTGGGGAAAGCGAGTCTCTTGAGAGACTGTTTTCGTTTGGGGGCTTACATCATACTTTTCTCGGGATCTTTCCGGAGAAATGCCATATGATGGGATCCAATTTTGAGGTGCCAATGACCTTTTCATCGGTGGGTTTTTCGGAGAATGGCAGCTGTACTGCCAAATCTCTGCTTAGGAGGCTTTCTCTGGGGATTTTCCTTAATCCGAGAAAGCAAGGATCATCTTCAATGGCGAAGAGTGACATCGGTCGAAGGTTCTCTGGTCTTTCAGAGGTTCAAGTTATCAAAGTGGTCAAGAGCCAATTCTGATCCAGAAATAAACTAGAGGAGAGAGAATGTTCAGACGCAGCGTTTCCTGACGAGGCAAGAACTGACGACTCGATTGAGAGAACTTCTATCACAAGGGGACAAGACCGACTAGAGTGATAGTGATGCAATATGAAATGTGAATGCAAATCAATAATGCATGATGTGTGTATGTTTATGCTGACAAAACTGACGCGACATACAAACTGACAGGTGAACACGACTGGATACTCGGCCATCGCGGGGCGAAGAAGTACCGTTGGTTCAGAATAGCAATTCCGCCTTGCTTAGGAGAGATAGTCCCTGTTGGGAGCTATATTGATCGGGCTTAGGAGATAAGAACTCGGCCGAGGTGTGTCAGACAAAACAAGGTCTCTGACACAGTCGATCCCTTCAGTCAGGCGTACTAGGCCTAGAATGAGTACTTTGATTCTGCACTTTAAAGTTTGCTTACTTCTGGAGAAGCGACCGATGTTCCTTTGATGTTCAACAGTCAAAAGAAATTGCCGACTTTATTTTAAAAGCAGAAAAAGTTTTAATAGATAAATTCATTTTTGTTTTATTTCAAGAATTGTTAATCATGTTAACAACGTCATTCTGTAAAGCTAAAACAAATAAGAATTACAAACAAAAGCACAAGGGCTCAAATTTTATTGATGAGATGGAGATCAGCCAAACGCATGATTCCAAAGAGTATATACAAAGTTTGAAAATGGTAATTTACAGGGAAAAGGGCTACGTTGAAACATAACAACCACTATCCTTCTACCAACTTTGAATTCGGGGCATCCTGAGCTTCTGCCGAAGATGACCTTGACTGGAGTTTTCCTCCGATGGATGGTGTAACTGCTGCTGCTGAGGGACTTGCCTCTGTTGAACATAGTTACTTGCCACTATCCCTAACTTTTGCTTGGATTGTACTGTGATGTTTCCAATCCACTGGGATGATTTTTTTCTCTGTCTCTAACTTTTGCCTGGACCGCCCTTTTGGGTTTTCAATCCACCGAGACGTGTTTTTTTTTTTTTTTAGTTTAGGCGAAGTATTTCTTGACTACATCAACATTTGTGGGGTAGGCAAATTCCTCTCCGTCCATGGTTGCAAGTCTCAAGGCACCGCCTGAGAAAGCTTTCGTGACCACATAGGGGCCATCATAATTCGCAGTTCATTTACCTCGCGAATCAGTGAGAAATGACTGTATCTTCTTGATCATGAGGTCTCCTTTCCTGAAGATGCGAGGTCGAACCTTTTTTTCGAACGCCTTCTTCATTCTCTGTTGATACAGCTGACCATGGCATAGTGCCGTGATTCTCTTTTCTTCGATCAGATTCAGTTCGTCGTGTCGGCTTTGACACCATTCAGCTTCGGTGAGCTTGGCTTCCATCAATACTCGGATTGAAGGGATCTCTACTTCTATGGGGAGCACTGCTTCCATGCCATACACTAGAGAGAAAGGGGTTGCCCCTGTTGAAGTGCAGACAGATGTGCGATAACCGTGAAGAGCAAAGGGTAACATCTCGTGCCAGTCTTTGTAGGTTACAACCATCTTTTGAACGATCTTCTTGATGTTCTTGTTAGCCGCTTCTACCGCTCCGTTCATCTTGGGTCGGTAGGAAGACGAATTATGGTGTTCAATTTTGAACTCTGCACACAACTCTCTCAACATCTTGTTGTTCAAGTTAGATCCATTATCAGTAATGATCTCGCTTGGAGCACCATAACGGCAGATGATATTGTTTTTGATAAATCGGACCACCACTTGCCAGGTTACATTGGCGTACGACGCTGCCTCGACCCACTTGGTGAAATAGTCAATGGCTACCAGGATGAACCGATGTCCGTTTGAAGCCTTGGGCTCAATCATGCCAATCATGTCGATTCCCCATATGGAAAATGGCCATGGGGAAAAGAGAACTTTGAGATGTGATGGCGGTACATGAATTTTGTCGGAGTATATCTGACATTTGTGACACCTCCTCATGTACTTGTAGCAGTCGGATTCCATTGTCAACCAATAGTACCCGGCTCTCAAAATTTTTCTCGCCATTGTATGTCCGTTGGCATGAGTGCCAAAGGACCCTTCATGAATTTCTTTCATCAGCATTTCTGCTTCTGGTCTGTCGACGCATCGGAGCAAGACCATGTCAAAATTTCTCTTATAGAGAGTGTCACCGCTCAGGAAGAAGTTTCCAGCCAATCTTCTGATGGTTTTCCTGTCTTTTCTGAGTGCCCCAGATGGGTACTCTTGTTTCTGAAGGAAGCATTTGATATCGTGATACCAAGGTCTGTCGTCTATGACTGCTTCAATCGTGAAGATGTAAGCGGGCCTTTCAAGGCGCATTATGTCGATCTTAGGTAGGTCGTTCCATTGACCTACACTAATCATGGAAGAGAGAGTGGCTAATGCATCAGCCATGTGATTCTCCTCACGAGGGATGTGATGAAACTCAACTCTGTTGAAGAAGGGTAACAACCTTCTTGCATAGTCTTTGTAAGGAATCAATCCTGATTGGTATGTGTTCCAATCTCCTTTTATCTGATTGATAACCAGAGCTGAGTCGCCATATACGTCCAAGTTTTTTATCCTTAAATCAATTGCTTCTTCGAGACCCATGATACAAGCTTCGTATTCGGCCTCGTTGTTCATACATTTGAACGTAAGTCTAGCAGTGAAAGGAATGTGGGTACCCTGAGGGGTAACAATGATTTCCCCAATTCCATTTCCATAATGATTAACTGCTCCGTCAAAGATAAGTCCCCATGGGGAACCTGGTTCTGGCCCTTCACTGGGTAACGGTTCATCGCAATCTTTCATTTTTAGGTACATGACATCTTCGTCTGGGAAGTCAAACCCGATTAGTTCTTGATCGTCAATCAGTTGATGAGCCAAATGATCGGCTAAAATACTCCCTTTAACGGCTTTCTGAGCGTGGTACTCTATGTCATATTCTGATAACAACATCTTCCAACGGGCAATTCTTCCCGTGAGAGCAGGCTTTTCGAAAATGTACTTGATTGGATCCATTTCGGAGACCAACCAAGTAGTATGACAAATCATGTATTGGCGAAGACATTTGGCTGCCCAAGCCAAAGCACGGCAAGTTTTCTCAAGCATCGTGTACCGAGTCTCGCAGTCGGTGAATTTCTTGCTTAGATAGTAAATGGCAGACTCTTTCCTTTTGGTTTCGTCTTGTTGGCCAAGTACACATCCCATTGAGTCCTCCAGAACTGTGAGGTAAATGATCAGTGGTCTTCCTTCCACTGGAGGTGATAGAATCGGAGGATTCAACAGATATTCCTTAATACTGTCGAAGGCGGTTTGGCAATCTTCTGACCAAACGCAATCCTGGTTCTTTTTCAATAATTTGAAAATCGGCGCACACGTGGCGGTCATAAGGAATATGAATCTGGAGATGTAGTTCAACCGTCCTAGGAATCCTCTGACTTGTTTTTCAGTTTTCGGAGAAGGCATTTCCTGAATGGCCTTGACCTTGTCAGGATCAACCTCAATTCCTTTCTGGCTGACGATGAACCCTAATAGTTTCCCTGAACGGACACCGAAGGTGCACTTGTTGGGATTTAAGCGGAGCTTGAATTTTCTTAGACGTTCGAATAATTTTGACAGATGTTCAACGTGCTCACTCTCTGTTTTTGATTTTGCAATCATATCATCGACATACACTTCGATTTCTTTGTGTATCATGTCATGAAACAGAGTAGTCATGGCCCTTTGATAGGTTGCCCCGGCGTTCTTCAAACCGAACGGCATTACCTTGTAACAAAAGGTACCCCATGGGGTAATGAACAAATTTTTCTCCATGTCTTTCGGCGCCATTTTGATTTGGTTATAGCCCGAGAATCCATCCATGAAGGAGAAGACTTTGAATTTTGCTGTACTGTCCACCAGAATGTCAATGTGTGGTAAAGGAAAGTCGTCCGTTGGACTTGCCTTGTTCAGATCTCGGTAGTCGACACACATTCTGACCTTTCCATCCTTTTTCGGAACGGGTACGATATTGGCTAACCATTGAGGATATTCTGACGTGGCGAGGAAACCCGCATCAATCTGTTTCTGTACCTCCTCTTTGATTTTGATGGCCATGTCCGGGTGAGTGCGTCTCAACCTTTGCTTCATTGGCGGACATTCTGATCTCAACGGTAAGTGATGTTCCACGATGCTGGTATCCAACCCTGGCATATCCTGATAGGACCAAGCGAATACATCGGGGAATTCTTTAAGAAGCTTTATCAAACTCTCTTTGGCATTTGGACTGAGCAGTGCCCCAATCCTGATTTCTTTTCTCTCTTTTTCTGAACCCAAGTTTACCATTTCCAACGGCTCTTTGTGAGGTTCAATGGACCTTTCCTCTTGTCTGAGTAGTCGGGAGATCTCTTCTGGAATTTCGTTGTCATTTTCTTCTTCAGCCTCGAATACTGGGAACTCAAAGTTGGGAGAAGGCATCGGATCGTATGTTTCAACTGGGTTTAAAATAAGCAATCTGCATGACGTGAAGATTCGTGTTTAGAAGAGATAGAGGAAAATGCAAGTGTGTGCAGCGTATATATTTTTTTTTACTGCTTGTTTTTATTATTGAATTGTTTTTTAGGATTACCATTTTCTGAAAAAACAAAAAGAGAAAACAGCAATTAATGCGAAAATTACAGAACGACATTATTTTATTAATGAACAAGTCGATTCTTGAAACTACAGCCCTATAAAACAAAACTCTGTCGCTTTGGGCAAAGCGAAGAGGGATATTTACAGAAAGCGAGCCCTATCAAAACATCCGTTTCACCTGGGCAGGGTGAAAGGTTAAAGATGGCAATTACTTTGACTGGTGAACGATCTTCGGAACCTCGACAGCAACCCATTGGCGGCGAACTCCTCGGTGAATCACAAATTCTTGCACCTTCCTTGATTTGTCTTCAGAAATGATGCTGATTTCTGGTGGAGCGGGATCATTGGAATCTGTCTCCCAGGAAGAATTGTCGTAGGAGAATTCCTCTGTTGCATTTTGCATAGCATTTGTGCTCTCAGCTGTACCTCCCCATCCAGTAGGCTGGATATCTTCGAGCCTGATACGAGAGCTTTCAGGAGCGGTGTACCTGACCATATAGTCGTATTTTCCACTCGGTTGTCCCAGAGTGTCCCAAACTTCTTTGGAACTGGAGGAGTCATCTCTCTCGATGACGTTGACCTCAGGAAAAGCATAGTTGATGAATTCAAGTCCTGCAAACGTTGCAAATTCATCTTCATGTTGAGTAGTTTCTGAATAACCTGAGTGTTGATCCCATGACATGGTGGGGACATAGGTATTCTGTTCAATGATGGTCAGCTGATTTTCATTACTTGGCTGACTTTCCGGCCCCAAGTTTCCTGGATAAGGTTGCCACATTGGCAGACCATCCATTGGGCCATAGTAATCGTGGTCAAAGTTGTCTTTCATCAGAGTGTCCTCCTCTAATGAATTTGGCGGAGCACGGCATCCTTCTGGATCACAATCTCCGTATATCATTTCGATGTCTGACAGTGGTATAAATCTCGGACTTTCTGTGGGAAAGCAAAAAGGCATAGGTACCTCTTCCTGAGACATATAACCGTCCTCATTAAGATAGGACTTCCATTCTTCATCTGTGTCAGAGGGATCTTCCTCATTGATAGCATGTACTGCTTGAGACACTGGGTGAAGGAAACCTCCACTGTGGAAGAAATTTTGAAGGGGATGAAGACTTTCATCGCTGGCAGCTGTCTGGGTACAGGTTGCGGAAAAACCAAGATCCTTCTTTGTTTTATTGTCAGTAGGAACGACAAGTTGTCCCCATCCTGTTGTATCGGTACTCTCGACTGCTTTGATAGCATCTTTGTATGAGGAAATCGAGGTTCCTCCTCTGAACTGATTGTTCTCGCTCATCGACAGTGCTTGGAACTACGTTCCAATAACCTCCTCGGGTTCTATACCAGTAGATGATGACAAGTTGCTTACAAGCAAGGCTTGTTCCCCACAAACTGTGACAAGTTGATCGTCCTTGACGAATTTTAGCTTTTGGTGGAGGGTCGAAGTAACCGCTCCAGCCTGATGTATCCAAGGTCTTCCTAATAAACAATTGTACGTTGCCTGGATGTCCATGACCTGTAAAGTGACTTGGAAAGTGTGAGGACCGATAGTTATGGGAAGATCAACTTCGCCGATAACTGTTTTTCTGGATCCGTCGAACGCTTTGACGACGACCTCGCTGATTCTCATCGGAGTTCCTTTGAATGATAATTGCATCAAAGTGGACTTCGGCATAACATTCAGGGCTGACCCTGTGTCTACCAGTACGCTGGCTAAAGCATCGTCCTGGCAGTTAACTGTGATATTGAGCGCCATGTTATGACGGCGACCCTCTTCAGGTAATTCCTCATCACTAAATCCCACATTATTGCAGGAAGTGATGTTAGAGACAATGCTATCGAACTGTCTGATGGTTACATCTTATTCTACAAAGGCTTGCTCCAAGACTTTCTGTAGAGCCTCCCTGTGGGCTTTTGAACTGAGTAACAGTGATAATATCGAGATCTTTGAAGGAGTCTGTAATAGTTGATCAACAATGTTGTATTCACTCCTTTGGATGAGCTTCAGCATCTCATCATCATTTTTCGAAAGGTCGGGATTACTGGATTGACCGACTGGTGGATCGGGAGCTTCCGTCTGAAGTTCCTTTTCTTTGTTATGTTCCCCAACTCCTCGGTTGAAGATTTAACCACTCCGTGTTACTCGACTGATGTCTGCAATGTTCACGACGGAGGGTAATGGAATTTCCTTTCCATTTTCAATTATCATTGCACCGTATTTGTAAGGGATAGCCTTAGCTGATTCATACGGTAGTGGTCTCGGTAGATAGATGATTATGTGAACCTTCTGATTTTTCTAACCATCATAAGTGATCTCGATTCGTTCCCGGTTGGGAACTTTAGATTCGTCAAGTAGAGGGATAATGGCAAAAACATCCCTGGTCCTGTGATGACTAGAGATCGTGACAACATCCTCAACTTGCTCGGCAAGGTAGTTCGGCGTCCAGTTGATGGGTCCAGAACCCGGATATGGGTGAATCTCTCCACGATCTACCTGACCCTGAAGAGCTGCTCTCACAAAGTAACACCCTTGGTTACTTTTCGAACAGACGCCGCAACGTTCATAGTTGTGCGGTGGTACCTGGCCACGCCCACTTTGAATACCATGTAACCTCACTAGGTTAGCTTCCACAGATCGGACATCCCTGGTTTCTGTTATTGATACTAATCTGTTGAGTATCTTCATCCATATAAATTGGCATCCACCGGTGATTTAACAAGTGCTGAAGTGCCTCCTGGACAAGGGTACAACCTCGATCGTTTTCGCAACCCGCTTTACAGCTTTGATAGTCATGTGACATTAAGAATCCGAGCCGGACCTGCTCAGCATGTAACTCTACCAGGTTGGTATTCATCACGCGAATATCGAAGATCTGAACCATGTTGATCTGATAAGGGTTCCTATCATGGTAGTCTTGGATCCATCCAAGATCCATCTGACGCTGGAGGGCCTCTTGTATGAAAGAGCATCCCTATTTGTTTACCGAGCAAGTCAGACAGGAACTGTAATCGTGCCGCGGCTGATTATGATACTGGCTTTGCCTTGAGTGCATTGCCACCAAGTTGACATTCATTGCATGGATGTCGTGGTTCTGAATGATGTTAGAGTTTGTGTAGACCATGTTAACTCCACGAACTCGGTGCTCTTGGATCCATCCGAGATCCATTTGTTCTTGTAGAGCTGCTTGCACTACAGAACATCCTTGATTGTCTTTAGAGCAGATATCACACTGATGATAGTTATGAGGTGGCACATGGCCATATCCAGTCTGTCTACAATGCATCTTGACCAAATTGGTCTTCAACAAAAGTACATCGTGAATTCGATAGACATCGTTAGTCTCTCCTTCTATCAAATTGACTGCAGCCTTCTCGTGTTGAGGCAGCGGATTTGTGAGAACATTAGGATTCGTATCCTTGAAGGATAAGACCCCGCTCCTAACAAGTTTTTGCACGTCGGACTTGAAATTGAGACAAGTCTCTATGTTATGCCCTGGACCTCCTTGATGATAAGGGCATGTCTGATCCACCTTAAACCAAAAAGGCGGATTTTCTGGTACTGTAAGAGGAGATTTAGTCTGAATGTGCCCCTTAGCCAGTAGTAATGGAAACAGCTCTGCGTACGTTATGGGTATAGGATCAAATCCTGGTGGCCGTGTTGTACGGTTGTTGTTATATGGAGGACGAGCCTGCTGAAGAGGCTGTTGTGTCCTTTGTTGGTCAGGTTGGCTTTGCGCAACCTGAGGTTGATACGTAGGAATAGACGTAGGGCTGATAGCAGGAGTTACAGCTGCTATCGGTTAATAACGTCGCCTTTGCTTTCCGAGAGAGATTTTCCCAATATCTTGCTCTTTTTTCTTAGGGAGAGCACTACCGTATTTTTTAGTACCGCTCGCCGATCCAGCGTCTTTTACCAAACGTCCTTCTCGGACGGCTTCCTCAAGACGTACGCCCATGCCGACCATTTCGGTGAAGTCACTGGGCGCACTGGCAACCATTCAGTCATAGTAAAATGAGCTTAAGGTCTTTAAGAAGATCTATGTCATCTCTTTTTCCTCCAGAGGTGGAAAAATTTGAGCGGCAATTTCACGCCACCTTTGAGCATACTCCTTAAAGGTTTCCTTGTCCTTTTACGACATCGATCTGAGTTGATCTCTGTCGGGTGCCATGTCCAAATTGTATTTGTATTATTGGATGAAGGCAGTGCCAAGATCTCTGAATGTGCTGATCGTGGCACAGTTTAAACCCATGTACCATTTGAGTGCGGCACCGGTTAAACTATCATGGAAGTAGTGAATCAGTAGGTCCTGATTCTCCGTCTGAGCTGACATTCGCCGAGCGTACATCACCAGATGGCTCTGAGTGCAAGAGTTACCCTTGTACTTTTCAAAGTCGGGCACTTGGAATTTGTGCGGGACTTTCACATTAGGGACCAACCAGAGTCTGCGGCATCCTTTCCAAATAAATCCTGACCGCGAATGGCCTGCAGTTCCTTCTGCATTTCCAAGAACTGCTCCTGGAATTCCTCCATTCTGTCAAACATAGTTTCCTTCTTACCAGAAGGTGTCTGTTGAATCTGCCCTTCCGGGACAGTGTGCACCACAGGGGGTGGTACCATGACTACGGTAGTGAGTCTTGGCGTTTCCTGAAGTTTGTAACCTTCAGGAGTCTTCAGTATGCCCCTGGCATCTTCGCTTTCCCGAAGTTTGTAACCTTCAGGCCCAGCGGCTTCTGTTGTGATTCCCTGATCTTCAGTGATCAGCGGAACATATCCTTCCGGGATATAGTTAACAGGCATGCCCCAAGGACGATCTTTCGGTATTTGATACCTAGGATCATACTTCTCTACTATGGGCGTTGAGGTGATTTCTAAGATCACAGTTCGTTGTAGCTGAGCTTCCGCCATGGCTTGTATGTCGTTACAAAGCTTTCTCATATCCTCTCTCAGAGCGTCGATCTCTTCCTTCAACTCTCTATTTTCTTCCTCAAGATCATCCATCTTTTTCTGACGATTGGCCCGAGTATTATACGAATGAGACAGTTTGACTCTAGAACCGAGACACAAACGTGAGATTCGTAGGTAAGAAGAATATACGATGTGAGAATGATGAATGCAATGATTATATTAATTGTTTTTTGGTTTAATAAAAATAAACTTCGACAATTAGATTGCAAATATCAAACGGTGGGGAAACCCCTTTTTATTGAATTCAAAGGTTTACAGAAACGGAACTACAGTAGATTACAAAGTGCAGAAACAGAAACCTAAGCTAATGGGTCCCGAGTCCTCTCTGAAGAGAAATCGGGTGCTGATTCTGGTATCTTCCTTTTCTTTGACTGGGGCTCTTGGGCCGTTGTCGGGTTGTCATTCCTTTGCCAGGTGAAAGGAGCGAGCAAATTCCTTTGGTCCTCTTGATTCTCTACAGCATGCTACTCCAAAATTTCAATCAGAGCATCTTTTTCTTTCAGTAATTGCTGTATTTTGATGCACTCTACGTCGAGGGTGCGGTACTTGTTCTTCCAAGACCTTCTCTCCCATTGAACTTTGTTGAGAGTAACCTGAAGCTTTTCAGTTTCCGTCATGAAGTACATGACAGATTCCTTCGGCGGAAGAATTCCGTAACGAGGATAAGGCATTTTTAGCTTGAGAGCTCTAGTTTGTACCCAATGGAGATAAGGCTCCACCGAGACACAGTCCGGTTTTCCTAGAGACTCTCGTCCTTTCTTATGAACATGCTTCCAAGCATGCACTATTTCCATCTTTAGTGCTCTGTCGTTTTCTCCTTCCTTGAAGAAAAGACCTTCCAGATGAACACCCAGTGGGATGTGCCTCATCGGGTATCCAAATTGACGGCGAACCAATATCGGATGGTAGTTGATTCCTCCTTTAGTTCCTATGAGGGGTACGTTGGGGAAGTTTCCACAACGGTCAATGATTCTGATTCCCTCATAAATCCTATTGCACCAATCTATATCAGAGTTGGTAAGAGACATGATCTTCTGCGACCAACGTAAGGCACTCTTGCAATCCCAAAAAGCAACAGACTTGGGCAAGTGAGAGATAAACCATTTGTAAAGCAGAGGTACACAGCATGTGATCTCCCCTCCGCTGTACAAATTTCCCAAGTGTACAGAATGATACGTATCTGCGAGCAAAGTCGGCACAGGGTTTCCAATGAGAAAAACCTTAATGGAGTTGATATCGACGAAGTTATTGATGTTGGGAAACAAAAATAACCCATAGGTGAGCAAGACAAAGATGCTTTCAAAAGCAGTCACGTTTCCTATACTGGCGAAATACAGGGCTTTCTTTGTCAAGAACTGGGCTGGCAAACCTTGGATGCCACCCTTAGTAGTTAGGTGAGTCCTAACCTCAGACTCGTCCAAATGAATTGCTCTTGCAATGGTCTGATTCTTTCGAATTTCTTCCAGTCCAAAAAATGGAGCTCGATCTGTGATGTGTAAATCGATCAGATGAGAATACTCCTCCAGCGTTGGTGCTAGCTGGTAATCCGGGAATGTGAAACAGTGATAAACTGGATCATAAAACTGAATGAGCGCATCCATGATTCCCTCAATCACATGGACTCTTAACATTGGTAGCAAACCTCCATGCTTGGCTCTGAAAGCCTCTGGGTTAGTGATCATCCTTGCTAACATTCTCAAATCCTCTAGTTTTGGAACCTTGAAGGTGTACATATGAGTTCTCCTTCTACCGAAATCCATTAGTGCAATCCCTTTCTCTGATATTTGCAACCACAGTCTTAGTTTAATTTGAAAAACAGAGAGACTAGAAAAGAAGATTTTTTTTTTGAATGTTTTAATGTTTTTTAAATGAATGCATGAATGCAGCACACAAAAACATAGAAAAAACATGGGGTCAAAGGGTCGTTGTCATGAGGTCAAGGCTCTACCCATCCCCCAAAGGTTTATACTAGGGTGATTTTGGTACCTGTACTCATTATCCTCAGCTCCTCCCAGGAAAGCAAAACAACAAGCGGATCGCCAGCGAGTTATAGAGCAATCTTAGAGTAAGTGCCATTCACCGAGAATAGATCACCAGCCTCAAATGAGGGTAGTATCGCGTAACAACTATTTCCGATAGTTTCTGCACTACGAAAGGGTTTAGCTCCTCAGCTTCTCAGACTTAACAATCGGCCCATTGTCTAGGTGAGAGAATGGGTTGCATTGGTCAGCCTCCACTGAGGTTGATGGTCGACCCCGTCGCCATCACTTATCTTAAGTGTATACTCAATCTTTCCACATGCGGCATCACACGCATTCCCATTAGCAGAAAAATAAACACGTATAGCAATTAGGAAAAGCAGTATATATATTTGTCCTAAACATCCTAGACCTTTAAAGCTATGAATCTTAAGTTCCTGACAGAAATTGGGTTCCCCGGCGGAAGCCCCAATCTGTGGTATTCACTCAAGAGATAAAAAGGAAGACCGTGCCTAGATCTAACTTTGAACGGCCCCACAGTGGGCGCCATTTTTCTGTAGCGAGCGATTTTGGACGCGGTTCTTAAGCGCTGGTCGCTCTCTGCGGTTTGAGCTTAAACTACAGGTCGATTTATTTTTTATCCTATTGTGAGCTGATGAAGGAAGGGAAATAGATGTCTCCAATTAACCCTGCTTTGCATACTGAGTTTAAACAGCGGTCTGTTAGGTTACGGATGCTATCAATGTGGGGGGGCCTTTGTACTGGTTATTTGTATTTTCGCCAATACAGTTTCTTTCTTTTTATCTAGACAGAAGGTTTCTGGCGAGGAACAAGGATTAGGATGTCAGGACTGATGCTTTTTGATGTGAGAGTATGGGATTTGGGTTTTTTGTTTAGTGTGCTTGCTAAGATTTTTCTTTCAATCTTATGCCTACGTATTCCCGTTTACCGAAGCAGGGAAATCAGAGCGTTCGTAGTTCCTCCTATTCTATGGGAGGAAATGGTTGTTTTGGTGTCTTGTTCAAAGCCCAAGACATGAAGCGAAAGGTGATTTGTATCTTGTTCAATGCCCAAGATATGAAGCTAAAAGGTCTCAACTTTAGAGAGAATTTGTCATCTCTATAGAAGGCTTTGTTTGTCACAACTGTTGGGTGACTGGTTATAAAGGAGAATTACTTTAACCGGGATTTGTGAATCCGGCAATGCCATAATTTCCTTTATCGGGATTTTAACCTGAAGGAGAAGACTTTAACTCAGTGTAGAGCAATGCTATCTTTCCTTAGGAATTTCTCATGCTAAAAGAGGGACAGTGGCATGGATATAGATGATCCAGAGGCTTGCCGCTTACAACGATTAGATGAAAGGGAAGGAGTTGTTGATGTTTGTATACTGTGAACGAGGCATGGCTTTGATGCTAAAAGGTTAATTGGATTAACCAGTGGTTTTCTTATATAAAGCCTAAGAGGAGGCTAATATGTGTCTCGTACAAAGCCCGAGAGAGAGGCTAAAAGGTTTTTGACTCAATGAGGAAATCTTTTGGTATCTCATATAAAGCCCTAGATGGAGGCTAAAATTCGTTTGGCTCAGTAAGAACCTTTTTGTATCTCATATAAAGCCCGAGATGGAGGCTAAAGGGTGATTGACCCAACGAGGGAATCTTTTATGTGTCTCGTACAAAGCCCGAGAGAGAGGCTAAACGTTGTTCGACTACGCTGGGGAGAATCATTGTACAAAGCCCAAGAGGAGGCTGTGGTTACTGTTTCAGTTTAAGTGACAGGTCCAGTATACTGATTTTAAAAGAGAAAATCAGTTCTTATATGAGCAATGTTGTACTCAAGGATTTGATCCAAGGATCCAGGTTATTCTTGTTCTTTAAGGAATCAAGAAATCCGAAGGGTATTGAGACTGTCCGAGTCTGCGGGTTTCCTTCCTATTTAACGAAGGGGTCACTTGAGAATGTCTTTGAGACTCAAGGAAGTTAGACTGTCCAAGTCTAGAGTTTTATCTTTTGTACTATGCTTTGCGAAACAGTAGTAGACTCTATGAAAGGATTGTTCTATGCAGATGACTAAGTTCTGTTCCTATACCTTTAGGAGGTCGTCGGGACAATTTGTACGAAGCCCAAGAGGAGGCTGGAAGCTTTTAAGAAGTCGACGGGTCCTTGTACGAAGTCCAAGAGGAGGCTATCAATCCCGGAGGAAGAGATCATTATACGAAGCCTAAGAGGAGGCTGTGAATACTTCTAAGAAGCCGTAGGGTCCTTGTACTAAGCCCAAGAGGAGGCGGGGTTGCTTTTAGGAAGCCTGTGGGTCCTTGTACGATGCCCAAGAGGAGGCCGATGCTTTTAAGAAGCCCGTGGGTCCCCAAACCTCGAGAAATTCAAGGCAAGCTATTCACAAGGAATAGATCAAGTCAGGAAAGTTCGAGAATTTGGAAGAAACTCAAAGATGCCATTCACGGAGAATACATTCATCTCTGGGAATAGAGTTTCTTGACAATTCCTAATGAGGACAGCCGAAGAGAAGACTGTATCTGGTGATCCTATTGGGGATCTAGTTGTCTATTTCTACGAATAAACGAAACGGCGTCACCTAGTTCTAGACGTAGTTGCCGGGGAAACTCGAAATATCTATACTATTATTACACAGTTGATATGAGTTTACGAAAGAAGACTTACAGTGAAACAGCCCCACAATACAGTTATATGTATATGAAAGCGGTAAATGAAAGCAATAACCACTTACTCGGTTGTAGAGCTTCCATGCTGTTTGGTTAGTTGTTCAACAAAGAAAGATTGAAAACAACAGTATATTCAAAATCAAAGGAGAAAGTGCTTTGAAAAAGAAAGATTTGGGGCTTACAGCTCAAGGAGAGGCCCAGGGTTTTAACAGTGAGCGCACTGTTTGAATTTGTACAGAGGGACTTATACAAGTGACTGAGGCCCAAAATGTTTTTCTGTACAAAGGGATGGGTCTTACACTCTTTCAAGAGGCCCAAAAAAGTTTAAAGAAAAAGAGTGGGGCTTATAACACGAGGGTAGGCCCAGATGATTTTTTCGTTTAAAAATGGCGATCGCGCCGAGGTTTTCTTTTAACGCGGAGGGACTTATACAATAAGTGAGGCCCAAAATGTTTGGTTAAAAGGGGGTTGGGTCTTACACTCTATTAGAGGCCCAAAAGTTTTGAATGGGTCTTATAGCTCGAGGAGAGGCCCAAAAGGTTATTTTTCAAAAGGCGACGATCGCGCCGTTTGTTTTGACGGTATCGGGACTTATACAATGCACTGAGGCCCAAAAATGGTTTGGTCAAAAAAGGATTGGATCTTACACTCTATTAGAGGCCCAAAGTGTTTTGAAAATGATTTATAAGGGTTGAATTAATCCAAAAACCCTAATTTGTTTTCAAAAATGTATTTAATTGAATAAAAATTCAATTAAAATGATCAAAATTGTTTAACATGTGAAAAACAAATTGTGATCTTGGATTAATGCTTCAAAAATTAAGTATTGACCTACAAAATAATTAGAAAGCATTAAAAGTTACAAAATCAATGTGGAAAAAATATTTAAAATGTCAAAAACAATTAAAATATTAATTCCTTGTAAAAATATCAATTATATGAAATAAATAATATTTTTGGGATTTTTTGGGAAAATAAAATATTTTAACATTTTTGTGAATTATTAAAAAAAGAATCAACTCAAAATCATTAAAACTCAGAGAGAAATTAATTTTTGAATCAATTAAACAAAAATCACAAAATTCAAATATTTGAAAATTCAAAAAAGGCGCCAAGAACAGCTGAAGAACACGCGCGTGTTCTGGGTTTGGCTGATTTGCATTTTCTATCCAATCTCCCTGAATACTTGATTATAACATGCAATCCATATATCATTATGCTCGTCTCAACCTCACGATCATGTCTATGTCCATTAATTTCATTTAAATTAAATACATAATAAGAAATCATGAAAAATCCTCAAGAACCCTAATTTCTGCATGAAGGTCAGGATTTTTTATACACGATTCAAACAATGCAATTAATTGAGGGAAAACATTCCATGCATGATTATGAACATATGGCCAAATTATTGTGCAGCAAAAATTGCATGGATCATAGAGTTAGAAGAACTCATGCTTACCACTTGCAGCTGGTGATCGTGATTTGTGTTGGAGGTGTTACAGCTAGGTTCCAATGATGTGGATAGCTTCCCTAGGTACCAAGTGATGTGTCTGAGTGCTTGGAATGGATTGAAATGGTTTGGAGTTGAAGATGGCACCTCAACTGCAAAACTGTCAAGAACTTGAGTAATTGGCTGGTGATTTTGTGAAATCAGTGTTCCAGATGTTATGTGAGTGTTTGGATCACTTCTATATGATGTATGTGAGGTGTGTGAGTGATTGGTTTGATTGGAAAAGCTCTCAAACTCAAAACCCGGTAGCTACCTTGCTAAGAAAGGCATTTTTGCCAAGAGAAAGAGATTTTGAGGAAAGCATCTGTTAGATGGCTTTGGTGTACTCAAACTGATCACAATTGAGCTCTATTTATAGTAGAGCAAGTTTGATTTGCAAGGAATAGTGAATGGCAACTGGTAAGTAGGTTTGGCCAATGTTGGCAAATGAAAATCCAAGTCTCCTCTAGCCATTGACTAGAGGTTAGGGCACAGAGCTTTGGTTCCCTTGGTCTTGGATAAGTCTTAACTGATTTCAGATGAGAATGGCTCAGTCCATGCCACCTTGATGCTTCCATTGAATGCTTTAATCCAAATTTGGAGTTTTGTCCCTATTTTGGCCATTCTAGGTTCAACATGATATTTCTTGTTCCATGGACTTTGGAGGCTTGGCTCAGTGATTGTCCCCTTTAGATTCAATCCTCAGATGTGTCCAAGTGGATAGGAGCATTTGAATTTGGCTGACTTTGGCAAATTGAGCAAAGTTGCAAATTCTGCCTTGCCTTTGACAGATTTCAGCAAGGCAACTTTCCAATGTCATAACTCATGGTGTAAGTTGAATTTGGTACTGCTCTTGACCATTTTGGAAAGCCCTTACATGATACAACAACTGTTTGAACATGTTTGATTTTGATCTCTTTTGAATCCAAGTGAAAAATTCCTCTACATTTGGCAAAAAGTGAAGGCAGATTCTGACTTAGTGAAAATTTCACTAAGTGTTGGAAAAAGTGATATTTTCACATTTAAGCCATTTTGATCACTCCCTAACTCAAAATCCTTAATGAATTGGACTTAGGTCTAGTTGAAGTTTTTGTAGAGGGTAATGAGGGCTACAAATCCATCTTTGGATGAAAAAAAATGGCTTTGTGGTTTAGGAGTTATGATCCTCCAAAGTTGGTGCCCTTGTCACTTTATTTTTAACTTAGAAAATTTTCTAAGTTTTTATGGTTACCCCTTTTACAAGTTATCCCACTTTTCTTGATTTTTCTTGATGAATGATGATTCAAATCATACATTAACATCATTTTAGGGTTAAAAATCCATTTTGGTGAAAAATCTCAAAAAGTCAAAGTTGACTTTTGTGCACAGTTGACTTTTTATCAAATGAATTCCAAACTGTGCAATTCTTCAGGAAATCATGTCCTTGACCTAAATCAAACTTGATGGACATGTTCCATGGGTGTCATAGGGTATATTGATGCATGCCATAGGGCTTGGGAGCATGTCCTGGTCAAAAGTCAAAGTTACAGTTGACTTTTCCCTTAAAACCCTTACTGTGGTGCAGATGAAATTGAGACTTGTTGCTCAAGCTTCTTGGATTAATCCATTGTTCCAAATGGATCAATATAGTTCATTAGAGACCCTCAAACCCTCTCTCGAGGTCTTGGCTCATGATTTGTCCCAAATGTCAACTTAGGGGTGAATTAGGTCAAGAACCCTAATTCCTGATTTTTTATGAATGCATCCCCTGAGGCAAAATTGACTTGATGATTGGGTCCATGAGGTCCCATGGAGTATATTAGGTTATGTTTTGGATAATTGGCTTGTGCCCAGATGAAAAATTTCCATCTGGAGGCCCTGGTCGACAAAAACCCTAATTTGGTGACACTGTCGATCTTGAGACTTGATCCACCTAGAAGGGAGCATCCTTGTGCTTGATCCTTGAAGTGGGAGTCCTTTTTGATCCTTTGTGTATGTTTGAGAGTTTTAGACAAGTTGAAGATCATGGCATTCCTTGATTGATCCTTTGTCTAAGGCTCTGAGAGGGCTTAAAACCCTAATTTTGATTGTAGTGGATGCTCACCCATCTTTGGGGAGACTGATGAGGTATGATGGTTCCTCCATATTGTGATGATGAGTGACACAATGATGGGACATCTTAGTGGTCAAAATTTGGGGTATGACAGGGCCCAAGCAACAAGTCAATTTGACCTCAGGGGGTGCATACATCAAAAATCAGGAATTAGGGTTTCTTGACCTAATTCACCCCTAAGTTGACTTTTGGGACAAATCATGAGCCAAGACCTCAAGAGAGGATTTGAGGGTCTCCAACATACCACATTGATCCATTTGTAACAATGGATTGATCCAGGAAGCTTGAGCAGTAAGTCTCAATTTATTAGTACCACAGTTAGGGTTTCGCGAGAAAAGTCAACTGTATCTTTGACTTTTGACCAGGACATGCTCCCAAACCCTAGGACATGATTCAATATACCCTATAACACCTATGAAATCAATCCATCAAGTTTGATTTAGGTCAAGGACTTAATTTCATAGAGGATCGCACAGTTTGGAATTCATTTGACAAAAAGTCAACTGTGCACAAAAGTCAACTTTGACTTTTTGAGATTTTTCACAAAAATGGTTTTTAACCCTAAAATGATGTTAATGTATGATTTGAATCATCATTCATCAAGAAAAATCAAGAAAAGTGGGATAACTTGTAAAAGGGGTAACCATAAAAACTTAGAAAATTTTCTAAGTTATGAACAAAGTGGCAAGGGTACCAACTTTGGAGGATCATAACTCCTAAACCACAAAGCCATTTTTCCCCATCCAAAGCTTGATTTGTAGATCTCATTACCCTCTACAAAAGCTTAGAACTGACTTCCCTCCAAATTCCTCATGGATTTTGAGTTATGGAATGATCAAAATCACAAAAAGTGAAAATGTCACTTTTTTCCAACACTTAGTGAAATTTTCACTAAGTCAGAATCTGCCGTCACTTTTTTCCAAATGTAGGGGGATTTTTCACTTGGATCCAATAGCTATCAAAACCAAATATGATCAAACAGTTGTTGTATCATATAAGGGCTTTCCAAAATGGCCAAGAACATCACCAAATTCCACTTGGGCCAAGAGATATGACAATGGCAATATGCCTTGCTGAAAACTGCCAAGGCTAGGCAGAATTTTGCAATTTTGCTCGATTTGGCAAAATCAGATAATTCCAAGCCTTGTCATCACTTTGGACACATCTGAGGATCAAATCTAAAGGGAACAAACACTAAGCCAAGCCTCCAAAGTCCTTGGAACAAGAAGTAGCATGTCAAACCTAGAATTGCCTAAAAGAGGGACAAGACTCCAATTTTGGATTGGAGCATTCAATGCATACACCAAGGTGGCATGGACTGAGCCATTTGCAACTGAATTCAGTCAAGACTTATCCAAGACCAAGGGAACCACAGCCCTGTGCCCTAACCTCTAGTCAATGGCTAGAGGAGACTTGGATTCCAAAGTACACCATTTACCAAACCTCTGCTGCAGTTGCCATTCACTATTGATCCCAAAACAAACTTACTCTACTATAAATAGAGCTCATTTGTGCTCAGTTTGAGTACACCAAAGCCATCAAACAGATGCTTTCCTCAAAATCCCTCTCTTTAGGCCAAAATACCTTCTTTAGCAAGGTAACTCTGAGTTTTTGAGTTAGAAAGCATTTCCATCACAACTCATGATCCTAACACCTCATAAACATCATATGTAGGTGATCCAAACTATCAAAAGTGACCTGTAACACCAAAATCACAAAGTCACCTCTCAAAACCTCAAAATAGGCCTTTTGTGCATTTTTCAAGCCATGTCTTGATTCAGTCACTTTCCAAACTAGATAAAACCTCAAACACACTCCAAATAACATCCTTGAATTGTCCCAAATGGTTCCCCCCATCTGGAACACCATTTGAGAGAGTTGATATTTTGGTCATTTTAACCCCTTTTGCAAGAAAGGGCCAGTTTGTGTTTTTGCAGGTTCTAGCTTATTCCAACCATCCTCAAAGCTTCTAAGGGGTCATTTGAGAGTGTCTAAAGCATCAAACCATTTCAGGAACAAGAAGTTTGGCAGATTGCACAGAAAACTCCAAAAGCTCAAAAAGAGGTAAGCATCATGACTTGAACTTTCCAAAATATGCATTGCTTTGAAGTCCACTGATCATACCCACCTCATACATGTTATATATGTTGTGTTTGGATCAATTCGTCATGTAATTCATGCATGTATCAAAGTGTAGCATAGAAAATGCAATTATAGGCCTTTTTCAAAACCACCATCGGGTTTTGAGGAGGAGTATGATCTGAAAAAAAATACCACCACCATTGGATTCCTTGTGAATTTCTAGGCCAGATGCATATAAATTTTGTCCCCAAACATTGAGAAATGAGAAAGTTATGGACCTTCCTGTTTCTTGGCAAAACTTGCCTTGCCTTGCCTTGACCGGGCCTAGAAAACAAGGCATGCCTTGTATATTTGTGGTTTCACTTCAAGCAATGGATGTATCACCACCCCAGTGGTAAGGCGCGCGCCCTATAACCTTGAGGTCATGGGTTCAAACCCCACCCATGCCATTTTGTGTTTTCTCACATTTTTGCTATTTTTTTTTCCAATATTTTCATGTTTTATTAATTAATTGGAAAATTAATAACTCCTTCAATTTTAATTATTTTTTATTGGTTCTTTTTGCAAAAAATCACAAAAGTGTTGAAATATTTTATTCCATAAAAAAATTAAGTTTATATTATTTATTTAATATATTTAGTATTTTTGTGAATAAATTCCTTTTTAATGTTTTTAAACATTTTAAAAGTGAATATTTACTTTGAAAATCAAAACCAAGTGAGTTTTAATTAACCTTGTGATTAATCCCTCATTTCTCAAACCTTAAACAAAAATCACAAATGGTTTATTCAAACTTATTTGGTATTTTATTTGATTTTCTTTAAATATTTACTTTTAAAGAATAACAAAGTAGGGTTTCTTTGATTTTCACCCGCATCAAACAATTCCAAACACTTTTGGGCCTCTAATAGAGTGTAAGACCCAATCCTTTGTAAATACAAAACTTTTTGGGCCTCACTTATTGTATAAGTCCCGTTGTATTTCAAAAAGTTCGACGCGATCATCGTCCGTTGAAAAACAAACCTTGGGCCTGTCCTCGAGCTATAAGACCCATTCAAAATCTTTTGGGCTTCTATTAGAGTGTAAGACCCAACCCCCTTTGAAAACCAAACCATTTTGGGCCTCAATACATTGTATAAGACCCATCGCGTTTTCGAAAATCTCGGCGCGATCGCCATTTTCAAACAAATGACCCTGGGCCTCTCCTTGAGTTGTACTCCCCACCACTTGTACAAAAATAAATCTCTTGGGCCTCTTGAGAGAGTGTAAGACCCATCCCCTTGTACAGAAAACCTTTTTTAGACCTCAGTCACTTGTATAAGTCCCTCTGTACAAAACGACAGTGCGATCACTGATAAACCTTGGGCCTCTCCTTGAGCTGTAAGCCCCAAATCTTTGCAAAATACTTTATCCTTTAATTTTGAATATACTGTTGTTTTCAATCTTTCTTTGTTGAACAACTAACCAAACAGCATGGAAGCTCTACAACCGAGTAAGTGTTTATATACTTTCTTTATCCGATTTCATATACATATAAACTGTATTGTGGGGCTGTTTCACTGTAAGTCTTCTTTCGTAAACTCATATCAACTATGTAATACTAGTATAGATATTTAGAGTTTCCCCGACAACTATGTCTAGCACTAAGCCATGTTGATCACTCTTAAATAGACAAAACTAGATCCCCCATAGGATTACCAGACACAGTTTTCCCTTCTCTTGGGGTTAAACAATATGGAGACGTGAAAGGCAGCATTCTCGGTGAACCCTTTCTCAGACTCTCACTCTTAGAAATTGTCAAAGAAACTCTAACTCCCCATAGATAATCTTTTCTCCGTGAATGGCATCTCTTGAATTTCTTCCAAATTCTCGGACTTTCCTGGCTTGATCTATTCTCTGTGAATAGCCTGTCTTGAATTTCTCGGGGTTTGGGGACCCACAGGCTTCCTAAAAGCATCCCCGCCTCCTCTTGGGCGTTGTACAAGGACCCTACGGCTTCTTAGAAGTATTCACAGCCTCCTCTTAGGCTTCGTATAAGGATTCTTCCTTCGGGAAGAGATCCTCCTCTTGGGCTTAGTACAAATTGTCCCTCGACTTCTTAAAGTTTCCAGCCTCCTCTTGGGCTTCGTACAAATTGTCCCGACGACCTCCTAGAGGTATAGGAACAGAAATTAGTCATCTTAATAGAACAGTCTTTCAAAGAGTCTAGATCTTTCTATCGTGAACGTACTACTACTCTTTCTTTAAGCATAGTACAAAAGACAAAACTCTTGACTTGGACAGTCTAATCTCCTTGAGTCTCGAAGGCATTCTCAAGTAGGGAAAAACACCAGTAGACTCGGACAGTCTCCAATACCCTCTGGATTCCCCATTTCCTTAAAGAACAGGAAATAACCCTAATCCTCTGATCAATCCCAAAGCATAGCCTTACCTTTAATCAAACTCTTTATAAGAACTGATTTTCTCTTTTAACCAACCTACTGGACGTGTCACTCAACTGAAACAGCAATCCTTTTAGCCTCTATCTCGGACTTCGTACGAGATACAAAAAGACTCTCTTGTTGAGTCAATAATCCTTTTAGCCTCCATCTTGGGCTTCGTACGAGATACAAAAACACTCTCTTGTTGAGTCAACCTTTAGCCTCCGTCTTGGGCTGCATACAAGACACATCTAAAAACACTCTCTTGTTGAGTTAAACCCTTTTAGCCTCTCTCTCGGGCTTCGTACGAGACACACAAAAACACCCTCTTGTTGGGCCAATAGCCTCCTCTTAGGCTTTGTATAAGAAAAACCCCGGTTGAGTCAATCAACCTTTTAGCATCAAAACTGTGCCTCGTTCACAGGATACAAACATCAACAACTCATTTCATCTAATCGCTGTAAGCGGCAAGCCTCAGGATTATTTACATCCACGCCACTGTCCCTCTTTTAGCATGAGAAATTCCTATGGAAAGATAGCATTGCTCTACACTGAGTTAAAGTCTTATCCTTCAGGTTAAAACCCCCTATAAAGGAAGTTATGGCATTTCTAGGATTCACATATCTCGGTTAAAGTAATTATCCCTTATAGTCAGTCACCCAACAGTCGTGACAAACAGACCCCATTTAGAGATGACAAATTCTCTCTAAATACAACACCTTTTTAGCTTCACATCTTGGACTTCGAACAAGATATAAATAGACCCTTCAGCTTCACATCTTGGGCTTTGAACAAGATAGAAACCACCTTTAGCTTCACGTCTTGGGGTTTGAACAAGACACCAAAACAACATCATTTCCTCCCATAGAATAGGAGGAACTACGATTGCTCTGATTTCCCTGTTTCGGTAAACGGGAATACGTAGGCATAAGATTGAAAGAAAAATCTTAGCGAGCACACTAATCCAAAGCCCCAAATCCCGCACCTTCACATATCAATTGAAAAGCATCAGTCTTAACCTCCCACCAATCGCCCGGGCACTATTTTAACAAAATAACCTAAGAGAGACCCACAGTCTTTGTAGCATCTATGAACCAACAGTCATCTGTTCAAACTCAGTTTGCAAGCAGGGTTAATTGGAGACATTTATTTCCCTTCCTTCATCCGCTTTAATAGGATAAAAAATGAATCGAGTTGCAGTACCCCAAAGCGATATTGCTTCGCAACCACGTAAAAATTCGCGCTACACTCTGCTGTACTGATGGATCATGTCTCACCTTCCACAAAAGGGTCCTTTTGTTAAGAACAAGGGTAATCTCAAGTGGTCTCAACGAATCATGTCTCTTACTGCTGATGACATCTCTTGGTATTCTCGAGTCTACGATGATACTATGATCATTCTTTGTTGTGGGAAATTCTCCAATGTGCCTCTCTTGGGTAAAAAGGGTGGAATTAACTACAATCCGAGACTTGCCTTCTGACAGTTGGGATATCCTATGATTGTCAAGCCAGATCCTGAGGTAGTGGAAGAGTTCATCTTTCATGAAGGGGTTGATGACATGGGTTTGCGGAAGAGGTTTAGTGCCGCTTGGACTCAGATTCATCTTGAGGGTAGAGCCAATTTGGGTAAGAAGAATTGCATTGCCAAGGAAGCTTACACACTTTGGGTCAAAGAGCGTGCCAAAGAGATCTTGTTGCCATTCTCTCCTGAGCCTTCTATGAATGCCAAGCTTCCTACACTTACCATTGTTCATCCATCTGAGGTCGACCAACTCAAGCTGACTATTGAGAAGTTGAAGAAGGAGAATGTTGATCTTCGTCTCAACCATGGTAGAGTCACTTCCGAGAAGGATAGCCTACAGATTGAGCTCCATTAGAAGCGGGAGCGCATGCTCAAAGAGGTGGAGGTTGAACAGAACAAGCGAAGGAAAGTAGATGATGCTTTGAAGAGCACCTATGAGGGACTTACTTCGAAGAAGAGACAGCTCGCTGACACCCAGTATCAAGCCTACAAAGATGAGTTGATCTACAAGAAGCAACTTGAAGAGCTTCGAGGGAAGTTATCCGAGTTCAAGACAAAGTGGCAAATGAGCAAGACCGAGCTAATCAGTTATCAAAGGACTTTTCTTAATGTCAGGCCGAGCTCGACAAAGACTTCGGTGAGATTCAGAAGCTACAAGATCAATCACATCAGAGCCGAGAGCAGATCAGTCAGCTCAACACGGAGAGTACTCATTGGGAGCAACAAAGTTGTCATCTGCAGAACCTCTTGGATCAGAAAAAGGTCTTTCTTCAGGATATGCTTCAGGGACCTAACCATTTCCTGCTGCACAACTTCATGAAGGATGCAAAGTACTAGAGGGAGAAACACGGTCGTCTAGCCAAATTTGCTGAGCACGCACTCGAGGACTTGCCTGGGTTATTGAGGGATGCATATGCTGATGTATTGCCACACCAGACTCTTCGGACTGTTTTCCACTTCTTGTTTGTTTGTAGGGTGGTCTTTGATAGGATCCATGCTGATCTTGTTGTAGCCAAGATGGAAGATATTTGATTTGTACTTAACTGATGCTTCTTTCCTTTATTGTTGAATGAATGGAGTTTCATGCTAATCTTATCTTTCGCACCTTTACTTATATGCTTTATGATTTCTGTCAACAAAGATAAGTTTAAGAATTCCTAGAATTTAAAACTTTATTTTTTGCATGCATACTATACATTCATTTGCACACATATGCACGTCCCTTCATCCGGAAAACTGTTGCTCATTCATGTCCGTCTTCTGCTTGTAGCAAGACGACGACTCGACATCGATATTTCACTCGATCAAGCAAATCCAGAATCATGGCTGACTTCGAAGCTGAGAAGGCTGCTTACAAGGAAACTCTGGCTCAACTCCAAGGTCAGATGGATCAGTTTCAGACTAACATGGATATTATCATGGAACTCTTTCGTGCTCAGAAGGATGATGCTATTGCTGCCGCTGTTGATGCAACTGTCACTGATGCAACCGTTGTTACTCCTGTTATGACTGTTTCTCCTGTTGTTACGGTTACTCCTGTTGTTGCTCCTTCTCCTGCTACGGTTGAAGTACCTATTGAGCCTGTGTTTCAGCCTGCCGTTCATCCCTCAAACTCTCAGTCTGGGGTGAATAAGATGCCTGCTGGTTTCCCATGGGGCATGCCTCCGAATTACACTCCTCAAATTGAAAATAATGGTGCCTTCCCATCATATCAGCCTTATGTTGTGTCCATGCCTAATGGGAATGCTGCTACATATCTGTGGGGTATGCATACTCCGGTTCCACCTCGAGTGGTGAATGATGATCATGAGAATATTCAGGTTCCGGCTCGTCAGACTCCTGGGTTGGCCGATATTGAAACTCCTGATGAAGAAGAGCATGTGTATAGGGGTCCTCCTATTCATGTTCCGGTTTCATCTCAAGCTGCCCAAACTGTTGTTTAGAATGTTCATCCTGGAATGTTCTATCCAGGGGCATCTTCTCCCGCTACTGTGATACCTCCTCCGCAATATCTATTTGGTCTTCAGATGAGTCAGAATATTGGTCAGATGTTTAATCAGGGTTTGGTATATCCTTCTCAGTTTGCTACTCCGCAAGTGCACGCTCTGGCCCCATCTCAGTTGCCAAATCCTCAGATTCTTATTAGGCCCGCTAATCAGAGTAGAACTGCTGACTACAAGTTGTTGGAAGACCATATCAGAGCTATTGAAGGGTTTTCTACTTTCGGCTTGGAGGCCAAAGACTTATGCTTGTTTCTGAATGTTGTACTGCCGCAGAAATTCAAGATACCTGAGCTTCTAAAGTATAAACGCTTGAGTTGCCCCCGTAATCACATCACTATGTACTGCAGGAAGATGGCATCTGTCATACCCCAAATTTTGACCACTAATATTTCCCATCATTGTGCAAATCATCATCACAATATGGATGGACCATCATGCCTCATCAGTCTCCTCAAAGATAATTGAGCATTCACCACAACTAAGAATTAGGGTTTCAAGCCCCCTCAAAGCTCTTAGACAAATGATCAATCAAGAAATGACATGATATTCAACTTGTCTAACCTCTCAAACATCCACAATGGATCAAGAGGACTCCCACATCAAGGATCAAGCACAAGTATGCGACATTCCAAGTGGATTAAGCCTCAAGATCGCCAGTGTCACCAAATTAGGGTTTTGGTCGATCAGGGCCTCCAGATGGAAATTTTCCTCTGGGTATGAGCCAATGCTTCAAAGCATAACCCAAAATACTCTAAGGGACCTCATAAACCCCATCATCAAGTCAATTTAGCCTCAGGGGATGCATTCATAAAAAATAAGGAATTAGGGTTTCTTGACCTAATTCACCCCTAAGTTGACTTTTGGGACAACACATGAACCAAGACCTCAAGACATGATTTGAGGGTCCCTAATACACTACATTTATCCATTTGCAACAATGGATTGATCCAAGAAGCTTGATTCACAAGTTTCAAGTTCATCAGAACCACAGTTAGGGTTTCGCAGAAAAAGTCAACTGTGCCTTTAACTTTTGACCAGGACATGCTCCCAAACCTTGGGACATGATTCAATACACCCTATAACGCTTATGAAATCAATCCATAAAGTTTGATTTAGGTCAAGGACTTGATTTCATAGAGGATCGCACAGTTTGGAATTCATCTGATAAAAAGTCAACTGTGCCCAAAAGTCAAAGTTTGACTTTTTTATTTTTTGATCAATTATGGTTCCCTAACCCTAAAATGATGTTAATGTGTGAATGGAATCATCATTTATCAAGAAAAATCAAGAAATGTGGGATAACTTGTAAAAGGGGTAACCATAAAAAACTTAGAAATTTTATATGTTATGGAACAAAGTGGCTAGGGTACCAACTTCCAAGGATCATAACTTGAGATCCAAGCAACCATTTTGGTTGGTCCAAAGATGGATTTGTAGCTCTCATGGCATACTTTAAAAGTGTCAACTGCACCTCATTCCAATTCATCATGGATTTTGAATTATGGTCGGATCAAAATGGCTGAAAATATGAAATGTCACTTTTTCCAACACTTAGTGAAATTTTCACTAAGTCAGAATCTGTTTCACTTTTTTCAAAATGTAGGGGAATTTTTCACTTGGATCCAAAAAGTATCAAGACAAACTATGATCACACATATGTTGTATCATATGAAAGCTTTCCAAAATGGCCAAGAACTCCATCAAATCCCATCTGAGCTAAGAGTTATGACAGTGGCAATATGTCTTGCTGCAACTGTCATAACAAGGCAGATTTGTGCATTTTGCTCGATTTGAGCAATTTATGCAAATGAAAAACAAGTTTATCTATCTGAACACCTCAGGGATAGACCAAGGAGGGACAAACACTGATCCATAAGCCTCCCAAATCTTTGGAACTAAAAATAGCATGCCAAACCTAAAAAACCCTAAAGAGGGGACAAGACTCCAATTTTGTTTTGGAGCATTCAATGGATGCACCAAGGTGGCATGAGCTGAGCCATTTCCAACTGAATGATTCAAGGATGATCTCTGAACTTGGGAACCAGAGGCATGTGCTCTAACCTCTAGTCAATGGCTAGAGGAGACTTGAGATTCCAAAATGCTCGAATTGGCCAAAGGTCTGCAGCAGTCTCCATTCACTATTGCTTGCAAAACAAACTTGCTCTACTATAAATAGAGCTCATTTGTGCTCAGTTTGAGTACACCAAAGCACTACAACACTTGCTTTCCTCAAAATCTCTTTCTCTAGGCAAAAATGCCTTCTTTAGCAAGGTAACTCTGAGTTTTTGAGTTAGAGAGCAATTCCATCATAGCTCATGATCCAAACACATCCAATATGTCATATCTAAGCTGTCCAAACTCTCACAAGTGACCTGAAACACCAAAACCTCAAAGTCCCTTCTCAAAACCTCAAAATAGGACTTTTTGCACTTTTCAAGCCATGTCTTGATTCAGTCACTTTCAAAACCAGATAAAGCCTCAAACACACTCCAAATATCATTCTTGAACTGTCCCAAATGGTTCCCCACATCTGGAACACCATTTGAGAGAGTTTCTATTTTGGTCACTTTTACCCCTTTTGCAAGAAAGGGCCAGTTTCCATTCCTGAGGTTTTCAGCTGTTTCCAATCATCCTAAAAGCTTCCAAGGGATCATTTAAGGGTGTCCAAAGCATCAAATTATTTCTGGAACAAGGCACTTGACAGATTGCCCAAAAAGCTCCTAAAGAGGTAAGCATCACAACTTGAACTCTTTGAAATATGCATTGCTTTGAAGTCCACTAATCATACACATCTCATACATGTTATATATGTTGTGTTTGGACCAATTCATCATATGATTCCTGCCTGTACCATGAGGTAGCACAGAAAATGCAAATGGAGGCCTATTTCAAAACTACTATCGGGTTTTAAAATGGGGACCTCGTCTGAAAAAACCACCACCATCATTGGATTCCTTGTGAAATTCTAGGCAGGATAGACCTAAATTTTGTCCCAATCCATGGAGAAATGAGAAAGTTACAAGCTTCACGTTTTTTGCCAAAACCTTGCCTTGCCTTGTCTTGGCCAGGCCAAAAACAAGGCAAGCCTTGTATATTTGTGGGTGGGTTTTGATACACGGATGTATCACCACCCCAGTGGTAGGAGGTGCGCACTGCACACAAGAGGTCTGGGGTTCGAATCCCCCTCGCCCCAGACCCCTTTTTAATGTTTTTTTCCATTTTTCTATTATTTTTTCTTATTATTTTTAATGATTTGAAAAATTAATAACTCCCTCAATTTTAATTATTTTTTATTGGTTCTTTTTGCAAAAAATCACAAAAATGTTGAAATATTTTATTCCATAAAAAGATCAAATTTATATTATTTATTTAATATGTTTGGTATTTTTATGAATAAATTCATTTTTAATTGTTTTTAAACATTTTAAAAGTGAATATTCATCTTGAAAAATCAAAACCAAATGAGTTTTAATTCATCTTGTGGTTAAAATCTCATTTTTTAAACCTTAACCAAAAATCACAAGTTGTTTATTCAAGCTTATTTGGTGTTTTATCATTTTTTATTGATTTTCTTTAAGAATTCACTTTTAAAAATAATGAAATTAGGGTTTTGATCGATTCCACCCTCATCAATCATTTTCAAACACTCATGGGCCTCTAATATAGTGTAAGACCCAATCCCCTTTTAACCAAAACAATTTTGGGCCTCAGATATTGTATAAGTCCCTCTTCGTTAAAAGAAAAATCTCTGCGCAATCGCCAGTTCAAAAATCAAATCATCTGGGCCTACCCTCGTGTTTTAAGTCCCATTTATTTTATTTAAAATCTTTTTGGGCCTCTATTAGAGTGTAAGACCCATCCCCTTTGTAAATACACCGCTTTTTGGGCCTCAGTCATTGTATAAGTCCCGCTGTCTTTTCAAAAACAACGGCGCGATCGTCGCCTTTTTAACAAAACCAATTGGGCTTCTCCTTGAGCTGTAAGTCCCATGCCTTGTACAAAAATAAATCTTTGGGCCTCTAATAGAGTGCAAGACCCATCCCCTTGTACATAAAAACTTTTTGGGTGTCACATATTGTATAAGTCCCTCTGTACAGTTTTCAAGACAACGGTGCGATCATCGTTAAAACTTGGGCCTCTCCTTGAGCTGTAAGTCCCAACAATCTTTTCAAAACACTTTCCCCTTTGATTTTAAATATGTTGTTATCAAAACTTTCTTTAATTTCTTTGTTGAACAACTAACAAAACAACATAGAAGCTCTACAATGGGTAAGTGTTTATTCGCTTTCATTTACTGCTTTCATATGTATATAACTGTATTGTGGGGTTGTTTCACTGTAAGTCTTCTTTCACATCCTTTTATATACTTGTCACATATCCACTGTGTAATACTAGTATAGTTATTTAGAGTTTTCCCTGGCAACTACGTCTAGCACTAGGTAAAGCCTTGTTGGTCACTCTTAAATACAAACAAAACTAGATCCCCATAGGATTTCCAGATACAGTCTTCCCTTGCCTTGGGGTTAAACAATATGGAACAAAGAGAAAGGCAGTATTCTCGGTGAACCTTTTCTCAGACTGTCACCCTTAGAAATTGCCAAAGAAACTCTAACTCCCCAGAGATGATCTTTTCTCTATGAATGGCATCTCTTGAGTTTCTTCCAAATTCTCAAACTTTCCTGGTATGATCTTTTCTCTGTGAATTGCATTTCTTGAACTTCTCTTGGTTTGGGGACCCACAGGCTTCCTAAAAGCATCCCCGCCTCCTCTTGGGCGTTGTACAAGGACCATTCGGCTTCTTAGAAGTTCTCATGCCTTCTCTTGGGCTTCATACAAGGACCCTGACGACCTCTTAAAGGTATAAGACAGAACTTAGTCATCCTTCGCTAGAGCAGTCCTTCCAGTGTCGAAACTCCGGCCACTTTAGGGTTGATTCTCATCCCTTAATGCCCGTGCCTCATCTTAGGCATAGTACAAAAGATAAAACTCTAGACTTGGACAGTCTAAGCCTCTTGAGTCTCAAAGACATTCTCAAGTTCCTTTCAAACATAGGAAGAAACATTGATCACTCTGAAACCCGGTCTCTCTCATGAGAGTTCCCCACACTTGGACCCGCTTTAGGATCTCAATAATCCTCAGCAGTAAGTCAGCCTCCTCTTGGGTTTTGTACCAATGATTCTCCCCAGCAGAGCTAACCTTTTCAGACTCTCTTGTTGAGTCAATCACCTTTAGCCTCCGTCTTGGGCTTTGTATAAGACATATAAAACACTCTCTTGTTGAGTATAAAAGACTCTCTTGTTGAGTCAATCTCCTTTTAGCCTCAATTTCAGGATTCGTATGAGACAGCAAATCACTCTCTTGTTGAGTATAAAAGATTCTTTTGTTGAGTCAATCAACCTTCGGACTCTCTTGTTGAGTCAGCCTTTTTAGCCTCCGCCTTGGGCTTTGTATAAGACAGATAAAAATACTCTCTTGTTGAGTCAAACCATTTAGCCTCCGTCTTGGGCTTCGTACAAGACATATAAAAGCACTCTCTTGTTGAGTCAATCACCTGTTCAAGACTCTCTTGTTGAGTCAACTCTTTTAGCCTCCTTCTTGGGCTTTGTACAAGGCACATACAAGCGCTCACTTATTGAGTCTAACTCAGTTCAGCCTCCATCTTGGGCTTTATACAAGATACATTCTCCCCAATGGAGTCAAAATCCCTTTTAGCCTCAATCTTGGGCTTTGTACAAGACAGAAAGAACATTTTCCCCGGAAAAGTCAAACTTCTATCCTCCTCTTAGGCTTTGAATAAAGAAAACCCTGGTTGAGTCAATCAACCTTTTAGCATCAAATTTGTGCCTTGCTCACATCATACAAACATCAACAATTCCTCTTTAGAGATGACAAATTCTCTCTCAGTCTAACCTTTAGCTTCATATCTTGGGCTTTGAACAAGATACAAACCACCTTTAGCTTCATGTCTTGGGCTTTGAACAAGACACCAAAACAATCCCTTTCCTCCCATAGAATAGGAGGAACTACGATCGCTCTGATTTCCCTGTTTCGTTAAAAGGGAATACGCAGGCATAAGATTGTGAAATCTTAGCGAGCATACTAATCAAAAACCCAAAGTCCAGTACCTCCATATATCAACCAAAAAGAATCAGACCTAACTGTCGCTCCCGGGATTTTCATCCTAGTACAAACGCGAAAGTGGCACCGAAACAGAGTCGCCAACAATGTGTATTTATCCCAAGAGAGGGAAAGGAAACACCGCATAAACTTGAAGGAAGGAAAGAGCATGGCCTCACGACCAAGAGAAAGGGTAAGGGAATCGGTTACGTGAGAGGAAGGTATTAACACCCCCTCGCGTCCATCGTACCCGATGGGATCCACGCTTGCTTGTTTCGATCAAAGGGTGATAGAAAAGGATACTGGAAAAGGAACTGAAAGAAAGAAAGGAGAAAGAATGGAAAAGGAATGAGAAACAAATGTAGGGAAAATAAAAGAAGTGCTCGAATGGGCCCTACCCCACTGCCTACATATCTCATCGGGAACATGAGAATCTGAGCGACGTAGTTCCCCTCACTAGGGATGGATTGTTTGTGTTTTTTTAGGAACGGCTAACGTTCTAGCTCAGGTGTTGCAGGCTCCCTGGTCCGAGTGCGTTACCATCTTGCAAAAGAACGAGTAGAAGCGCGTTCGTACGCTAAGAATGAGTGAGATGAGAAAAGAATTCCCGAAGGAAAGACGTTATTGTTTGTTTGTCTTTTTTTAAGCAAGAATTGTTTTGAATGCTTTTGTGTTCTGTAACAAGTATTGTATTTACGAGCGGCTAACTCTCTCCATCTTTGAGCATACTCTCGAAATGATTCGTTATCTGCCTGAGACAAGTCTTGCAAATGTGTTCGGCTGGGAGCCATGTCAAGATTATAATCGTACTGCTTTACAAAGGCGTTGGCTAGATCTGTCCATGATCGGATGCTACCACTTCCCAACTGCATATACCAACTCAACGATGCCCCACTCAGACTGTCCTGGAAACAGTGAATCATGAGCTTATCATTATAGACATGTGAGGTCATTCTTCTGCAGAACATCACCAAATGTAGCCTCAGACAGCTATCTCCTTTGTATTGCTCAAACTTCGGCATTTTAAACTTTGGAGGCATTACCAGGCCAGGCACCAAACACATGCTCAAATCATTCAGATCAAAAGTATCACGCCTCTCCAGGGCTTTAATTTTCTCGTCCAACACACGGTATCTTTCGTCATCAATAGATCGTGGATCCTTAGGGTTCATCTTTGGAACTACCCCCTGGGCATCTGGCACAGAGAAGGTAAAGCTCTGATAGTCTGTGGCATCAAGAGAAGAAGAATGTCCATCTCGGAAGATGGTACGCTCGTGTATAGCATGATTCTCAACAAGAATTCGTACAGGTTGAGCTTGAGCAACATTGTTCACCGGAGGCGGAATAACATTCTCATTTCTTTGAACATTGGCCTCTCCCCTTATCATAGCGGACATAGCTTCCATTAGTTGATCCAACTGATGCTTCATCAAATCGACATCGGCCCTAGTCACAAACTGATTCTGTTCCCCAGAGTTCATGATCCTTCCCAAGGTTGATTCAAGTCCAATACAAAAGTCGGGAAATCAAACTGCAGATCAGATAAAGGATGGATGAGCTCACTGGTCAGGCCGGGAGAAAGGATATGCAAAAATGATGCAAGATGCAAATGCAATGCAATAATATGAATGCAATAAGACATGGGATCAAAGATTCCACATAATCTGAATAACCGCTGTGCTGATGACGGAATAAGTTCATGAGTCTGTTCTGAAGAGAATACCGGAATACCAGAATACCGGATGATCAAAATACCAGAATACCAGGCTGATGAGTCCACACTGATAGGAAATCCAAAATATCGGGTATGTTGAAGGTCAAGGTTACCTGCAAACCTGTAAACAACCCGCCCCTCTCACATGTGGGTACTAGGATGTTCAGTATCCCGGGCTCTCAGGTCGAGAAATGATGATACGTTCACCATTTCTGGTTTGGCATCATCATCAATTGAGGAGGCCTCAACTGATTCTCCAAAACGAAAGGTCGTCAGCTTTTGGCACTGAGGTCGAGAAGCAATAGTACATTCATCCCTCGGGGTACAGTACTATCGCCAATCGAGGAGTGCCTCCACTGATTCTCTTTCAAAAAGGATAACCTATAGCAAGTTCCCAGCATTGGGTCCTCGGATCGAGAATATGCAATGGGTTTCCCACAAAGTGTGGTCTGCCACTGTCACAACTCGGGAGGAGTGTCGTAACTGAGTCCTCGGGAATGGTCACTAGAGTCGACAGCTCTCTAGATCGACATCCTGGAATACGCAAGATACGTACGCCATGATGGGTCCCAAGATAGCCTCGTCTAGCTGTGAATTTCGTGATTACCCAACGTACACAGATGGTACGTAGGTCCCACTACTATCCACTCTAGTCCTATGTATGTACTCAAGCCTGTGTACTGGGCTCATCTCTCAGAAATCCCATCCCGCCAAACAGACAGAACAGTACAACACAGTATAATATATGAAATGTAAATGCTAACATGCTGTAAATATGGTACAAGTAATAAAATACAGTAAACAACAAATACAAGATAACAGTAAACACCCAATGAAAGAAATGCAAACAAGCGCTAGGATTGACTCGCTTAGGATGGACCAGCAATAGGTCAACCTGTCCCCAGTGGAGTCGCCAGCTGTCGCTCCCGGGATTTTCATCCTAGTACAAACGCGAAAGTGGCACCGAAACAGAGTCGCCAGCAATGTGTATTTATCCCAAGAGAGGGAAAGGAAACACCGCATAAACCTGAAGGAAGGAAAGAGCATGGCCTCACGACCAAGAGAAAGGGTAAGGGAGTCGGTTACGCGAGAGGAAGGTATTAGCACCCCCTCGCGTCCATCGTACCCGATGGGATCCACGCTTGCTTGTTTCGATCAAAGGGTGATAGAAAAGGATACTGGAAAAGGAACTGAAAGAAAGAAAGGAGAAAGAATGGAAAAGGAACGAGAAACAAATGTAGGGAAAATAAAAGAAGTGCTCGAATGGGCCCTACCCTACTGCCTACGTATCTCATCGGGAACATGAGAATCAGAGCGACGTAGTTCCCCTCACTAGGGATGGATTGTTTGTGTTTTTTTAGGAACGGCTAATGTTCTAGCTCAGGTGTTGCAGGCTCGCTGGTCCGAGTGCGTTACCATCTTGCAAAAGAATGAGTAGAAGCGCGTTCGTACGCTAAGAATGAGTGAGATGAGAAAAGAATTCCCGAAGGAAAGATGTTATTGTTTGTTTGTCTTTTTTTAAGCAAGAATTGTTTTGAATGCTTTTGTGTTTTGTAACAAGTATTGTATTTAAGTCCCTCATGTAGGATCGAATGCCTCGCATATCGACCCAAGACGGGACGCATGCTAAACATTCCAAGAAAGTGAGAGAAGACCCCTCACTTCCTTGTTCCCACATGAAAGGCCTAAATACAATAGGTGTTATGCCTTTATTAAGTGCTTTTTACTTTTATTATGAGAAGAGAAGAAGTGACTCAAAGGAGGATCAAAGGAAAAATCTAAGTGGGGGACTAAGACTCAATCTTAATGTTGTCATATATGGTGATCCTGAGGTTAATGAGGTTTAAAGATTCTAATCCTAAAAGAAGAGAGAAGAGACTCAAAGTGTAAGAGAAAATGGAAGTTAGTTGTTAGTGTGCTCGCCATGGATATGGATCCTCGTGCCTACGTATCCTCACTAGGGAATGAGGAATCAGAGTATCCGTAGTTAACGGTACTACGGGCGGACAGGAAACGGTCTCGATCGCATGGGTGCGAGAGAACAAAAGGGAATGACACACAGAAAGTCTAAGGGGAAACTCGGTCCTACAAGTCAGCATGCAATGATGGTCCTAAGGTCAGGATCAAGGGAAGTCTACCTAATGTTGTCAGGCATAGATTGATATCCTAATGTCTCTCCTACCTCCGAATTAATCAAAAATTAAGTGGAGCGAGGAATCCTAAGGGATCATGTCATCAGACAAGTAAACACAGGATAAATCAATCACAAAAATGAATTAAAAGCAACGAAGGAGCAAACAATATCAGTTAACAATAATATCACACAATCACAATAAGAAAAAGGGAGCTTTAGCCAAGGGGTCATATCAACCGAGGCAAACAAGCTAGCTGTGGGAAGTAGGTACTCATCCAATGGTATCAAGAACCATGGAGAGCAGAATAAGAAAGGGGAAGATGTGAATCAGATCACATAAGCATCAGCATTGGTCAATGCGAGCTAAAGACAAAGCGTGGGGGTCGGTTACGAACCCTATCTTCCACTTGACCGACTCGATAACAAGAGCAGGTAATGCTCAAAGCTTCAATCATGTAATGAGAGCTAAGAACGACTCGACTAGAATAACGGGGGTCGATTGCAAACCCTAACTTCCGTCAATTGCCTTCTTGGAGGTCTTGCCAGGGGAAATGGGAATGGGATGCCTCATAGAGGTCTTCAGGCACAATATTAAACAATCACAAACAGAGCCTCCTTTGAGGACTTCCATCATTGCCGGCCAAGTGACACGGACTCCCAATCCTACTTCTCATGGCATAAAAAGAAAAAATGCGGAATTAGTAAAAGAGAAGAGAAGTGATACCGAACGGATATCAATCCGTAGCAATGTAAGCAAAGTATTAGCAAACCGGCAAACTTCTAGTAACCTAACATAAATGGGAAAAAGTGTTAGAAAGTGAAACGGATCCGTAAAAGGCATGGAACCAAATGCTCTTAAATAAAACAAGGCCATAAGCCATAAACAGCAGCAACAACAGCGCTCCAGCACCTGCATAGCTGTAAAAACTAGCAACAAGTAAAAACAGTCTATAACAGCTACTATTTCCAGAACAGGGTAGGTGTATATGCAACCAGCCAGGATATCAACATTCTACAGCACACTTCGTTCACAGCAGCTATGTATGTAGCAGCAACTTCTACTTCACTCAATTAACTAAGTCAAGTGTAAAACACTACAAAACAAACTCAAAGGTTAGTCCAAATTCAAATGGAAATAACTAAAGTGAGCAACTAAGATCAAAAGGGAATGTCAATAAGAAGTAATTGAAATTCATGCTAAATGTACACCACTTAGTCAAAACTAACATGTAACAAGTATTAAGGACTATCAACAAAGTTATCAAATGAAACTATTAAGAATATTAGTCAATATTAGCATTAAAATCAAAGCATAGTCAATGTTAAAACAAAATCAAATCAAACTACGTCAATGTCAATTAGTTCAAAGTTAATTCTACCGAACAATTAATGGACAATTAAGTCCAAAAAATCATTAGTTCCCTTAAGCAAAAATGAGTAATGCAATTTAAGCTAAAAATCAATTAGTGAGCAATTGAGCTAAAAATGATTAATTAGCAATTAAGCTAAAAAACAATTATTCAAATCCAATCTACTTAGTCAAACTAATTACTAAAACCTAAGATTTATTGAAAATCTAGTTCTAATGTAAGATTATCTAAATTCAATTAAACCCTAATCAATTACTAAATCAATCAACCAAAGTTGAAACTAGTTATCAACCTAATTAATCAACACAAAAAGCCAAAAACTAAAATCATAATCAATTAGCATGGAAAATGAAGTCAGAGGGTGTAGTATTGAAAGTGGGGGCGTGATGAGGAGACAAGTGGTGAAATGAGCAAAATTGGATGAATGGGTTTAAGAACCCAACCCGGTTCAATATTAGCTAAAACCTAAACCTAAATAAGGGAGTGAGATCCTAATAAAAACCTCACAACACTCTCCTCTTCCCTCAGCATGTCGTCTTCACCTTATCATTCATCAACCCTAAAACGCCGCCGTCAATGGCTTCTTCTCTCCAAACTCAAAGTTTTATTGCAATCTCTCCCTAAACAACGTCGCTCTCCCTTTCACGACCGGCGCCGTCTCACTCTTTCCCTTTCTTCCATGGCCGCCGTTCGCAACACCAGAACCCTCCGTTCAAATCACACCGTCGGCGACCACTCTCTCAAACTCTCCTTTTCAACCTTACCGTCACAATCTTCTTCTTCCTTCCCCTCTTCAAATCATCGGCGTCTCACAACAACTCGCCTCCCTCATCCGAATCGAGCGATGCGCTCCTATTTCATCTATACAGTGAATCGCGGCATAGCAACATCAACCTAAGCTAACGAAAAACCGCTATTCGAATTCGAAACTTCCCCAAATCGGAGCCAGAACTCTAATCGCTACATTGTGAAATCAAGATTTGAGGTGAAACGAATGTACCTGCTCGACGATGATAATGACGGTGACGACGGTGCTTCGATTCGCTCAACCACACATGACATTACGCTTGAGGTAAGAATTTTTTACCGTTCTTGAATTCCCTCTTCATCTTCTACTTTTTTCCGTGAATCCAAAACCGTTGTCGTGATTCTTGCGAGAAGATCGTGCTTGTGATATTGAGTTTTTTGCGTTGCTGTTATCGATTTGCAGGTTCCAATGACGATGTGATGATGATGAAAATTGATGATGTAGAGAATTCATGAGATTGATGAATGCTGGAGTAAAGTTTATTGCAGAATTCTGCAAGTTGAAATGGAAGATCGATGAAGATGGGTCATGGTTTCTGGAGATTGAAAAACGAAGATTGAAGCGTTGGTGATTAAGATTCAAGGAGAGTTGGTTGAAACGAGTATGGTGCGAAGGTGGAGATGAAGTGTTGATGCAGTTTGTTGAAGATGGTGAAAGGATATCGGAATTTCGAGGTTGAATTGGAGATTGATGAAGAGTTCTTGAGGATGGAGGTTCTGTGATGACAGTTGGTGAGGAGTTCGAAGTTCGGTTATGGTGGTTAAAGATTGGAGAGGATTGGATGAGAGTGGGAGGAAGAACTGAAAATGGAGAGAGTTTTCTGTTAGAAGTTGTTGCTGTTGGTTAGATTTTTTCTGGTTTTTTCAGTTATGGATTCGGTTAGAAAAAAAATGGTTAGGGGAAATTGTTAGAGTCGGTTCTAATGGGGAACTCATGAAAACTGTTATGTGTTAGAAATTGGGATTGGTTATAGGTTTTGTGACAGTTAGGGAATCTTCTGGTGTTTTTGAGTTTTTCTTTTGCCATGAATTTCTGTTATCAGTGAAAAAAAGAAAAGTCTGGTTGGAGTTTTGTTATGAATTTTCTGTTGTTAATGTATTTTCTGATGCGGATTTTCTTTTCAAATGAAATTCTCCCTCATTCACTTGTGTAATAGCTGCTAGAAATAATATAAACAAATGAACTGCTGATTTCCACTGCTGATGATGAATTCCGTATGAGCCACTCCGATTTTCATTTGCAACCTAGCTACCAGCACCCTGTGACTCATAATAACCGACCTCACCATAATGCCAATATGAATTATTATCATTATGCGAAAACTAGACGCATGTTTATTTTTATTCCCCTGAATAGCAGATTGAGCGGCTGAATAGTAAGTCTCTAAGGAGTACCATTTTTTGGACAATTGTATCATAGTACCAACAAGGGTAGCGAGGATCAAAAACCACTTTTTCTGGATACCCACGATTCCCTTGTGAAATTCACAACCACCAAACCGGAGAGGTTCCACAAGTAGTTAACCAAAGAAGTAATACCCAACCTCTTCGAATAGAAGGTGTGCGAGTATACCTTGGCTGGTAACATAAAGTAGGCCACACTCTTGAAACTCACCTTGTGTGGGTACTCCATATTCAAAGTATTGGACAATTGTTTCTCCCTTTGCTACTTTTCATTTGAAATGATAAGAGCTCTCAGATCATAGTTTGTGTGTGCACATGACACCAACTTTAATCACACACCCAAGTAAGTAACAAACCATACTTCATTTAATTCTCAATGATAAGTCGGTTACTCACTGCATTAAGGACTACTCCCATAGGAAGAATGCCTTGGCACACAAAAATCCATAACTTTATATTCCGCAATTCCATTCTCTTAAGATCTTGCATTGATGAGAGATGTTCTCATTACGAAAATAATTTCCTGAGGAAATCTTGAAGATAAAACTGAGCTATGCAATGTAGAGAGAACACGACCACCAAGATATCCTTGACATGAAAATCTTAATCCAATGAACCTCGATTGAGAAATGTCTGCAAGCTCAAACACGAGTAATAAAACCCTAATCATCCTTGAGTTGTACACTGAATGAATAAACGGCTTAAGTTGAGAAGGCATCAAACCCTGCTTCACACCCGTGACATCCTGACCCGATGCTTTCGGTGGATCCTCTGAATAGAACAACCTTGGAACTTGATGAGCCTCTAAATATGAAGATAATCAATGAATAGAGTTCAACCTCTTGCTTCACTTTGACCTGAAATAGGAACCGACTGAATCACCACTGCCTAGGGTAAATTACTGATAACAAGAAAGTATCCTTTGATCCCACGTCTTAAGAGCTCATGCAAATGTACGAATGAGTATGACCTAATGGATATGCAGGATTGCGAAGCGAAAACTAGAAAAAGGTAGGGCAAATTTTGGGGTGCTACACTAACACCTTACCAAAAGCCTCCTATACAGTCAAGACACTCCGTTCTTTTAAGCAAATAACCTAAGACAGGCCCCCCTTTTGATAGCATCTGTAAACCAACAGCTTTGACTGTTTAACCTTAGTATGCAAGCAGAGTTAATTCGAGACATCTATTTCCCTTCCTTAATCAGCTCAACAGGATAAAAAATGAATCGAACTGTAGTACCAAAGCGATAGTGATTCGAAACCACAAAAATCGCGCTACAGAAAAATGGCGACCACAGTGGGAGGCATTCTTTTCTTACAGTTTTAGGTAGAAACCTTGAACAAGTCATTTTCACTGTGGCCGCCACGGGAAAATGGCTACCACAGTGGGAGCTGCACCGTTCTCCCATCTCTTAGGTAGAATCCCTTAAGTTTAGAAAGTGTCACAGAAATGGTGACTCTGCTGAGGAGTCATTGTCTGTATAGGATCATAAGACTAGAGGTTTAGGATGTTAGGACAAATATATATATACTGCTTTTCCTAATTGATATTCGTGTTTATTTTTCTGCTAATGGGAATGCGTGTGATGTCGCATCTGGAAAGAATGAGTATACACCTAAGATAAGTGATGGCATTATACGGGTTATCTTATGGGGAGTGAATCCCAGATAAGAGGTCCAGGTCGACCATCAAATCAGTGGAGATGTCCTTTGCGAATTCAATGCCTATACGACTTCGGTTGTTGAAAGAAGATTGTTCCATTGGGCTATCCGAGAAGCTGAGGATTTTAGTAGACTGAAACCATTTTGTAGTGCGGAAGCTATCAGAAATAGTTACCACGCGATACTACCTTCATTTGAGATTACTCTAAGATACTACAGCTCGCTGGCGATCCGCTTGTTGTTGTTATCCCAAGAGGGGTCAGTGATTTTGAGGACAGGTACAAAAAATCACTAGTATAAACCTTTGGGGATGGATTGAGTCTTGACTTCATGACACCGACCCTTTGACCCCATGTTTTTTCTATGTTTTTGTGTGCTACATTCATACATTCATTTAAAAAACATTAAAACAAAGAAAAATTTCTCTTCTAGTCTCTCTTTTTCAAATTAAACTAAGACAATGATTGCAAATGTCAGAGAAAGAGATTGTGTTATGGATTTCGGTAGAAGGAAGGCTCACAAGTACACCTTCAAGGTTCCAAAACTAGAGGATTTAAGAGGTTTGGCGAGGGTGATAACCAACCCTGAGGATTTCAGAGCTAAGTATGGAGGACTGCTGTCTCTGTTAAGGGTCCATGTAATTGAAGGAATCTTGTCCACACTAATCCAGTTCTACGATCTGGTCTATCACTGTTTCATATTCCCAGATTATCAACTAGCACCAACACTGGAGGAGTACTCTCACCTGACTGATTTGCATATTACTGACCAAGCTCCCTTTTCTAGACTGGAAGAAATTCCAAAGGATCAAACCATTACAAGAGCAATCTATTTGGACGAGTCAGAAGTCAGGACTCACATGACCACTAAGGGTGGAATTCAGGGTTAGCCAGGCCAGTTCTTAATTAAGAAAGCTCTGTACTTTGCTAGTATAAGGAACGTGGCCGCTTTCGAAAGCATCTTTGTTTTGCTTACCTACGGGTTATTTTTGTTTCCCAACATTGATAACTTCGTTGATATCAACTCCATTAAGATTTTTCTGATTGGAAACCCTGTACCGACCTTGCTCGCAGATGCTTATCATTCTGTACATTTAAGGAATTTGTATAGCGGAGGAATGATCACATGCTGTGTACCCCTGCTGTACAAATGGTTCATTTCCCATTTACAAAAGTCTGCTGCATTTTGGGATCAAAATAATACTTAACATTGGTCGCAGAGAATCATGTCTCTTACCAACTCTGACATAGACTGGTACAATCTAATCTATGACGGGATCAGGATCATTGACCCCTGTGGAAATTTCCCAAATGTACCCCTCATAGGAACTAAAGGAGGAATCAATTATCATCCATTGTTAGTTCGTCGTCAGTTTGGATACCCGATGAGGCATGTCCCGCAAAATGCTCATCTGGAAGGTCTTTTCTTCAAGGAATGAGAAAATGACAGAGCACTAAAGACAGAAATAGTGCATGCCTAGAAACATGTTCATAGGAAAGGACGAGAGTCTCTAGGAAAACCGACTGTGTCTCGGTGGACCCTTATCTCCACTGGGTACAAACTAGAGCTCTCAAGCTAAGGATGCCTTACCCTCGTCAGGAAGTTCTTCCATTAAGGGACCCTGTCCTTTATTTTATGTCTGATACGGAAAAACTTCAGGTTACTCTCAACAAAGTTCAATAGGAGAAGAGGTCTTGGAAGAACAAGTGTCATATTCTCAATGTGGAGTGCAGGAAAATACAGCAACTGTTAAAAGAAAAAGACGCTCTGATTGATATTTTAGAGCAACATGCTGTAGAAAATCAGGATGACCAAAGGAATTTGCTCGCTCCTTTCACTTGGAAAAGGAAAGACAACCCGACAACGGCTCAAGAGCCCTGGTCAAAGAAAAGGAAAGTACCAGAACCAGTACTTGAGCTCTCCTCAGAGAGGACTCGGGACCCATAAGTGTAGATTTCCTTTTACAGTACTATGTAAATTACTGTATTTCCATTCCGCAATCTTTGAATTCAATAAAATAGGGTTTCCCCACTGTTTGATATTTGCATTCCAATTGTTGAAGTTTATTTTGATTAAACAGAAATTAATTGAAATATAATCATTGCATATCATTCATCATTCTCACATAACGCATTCTTCTTACCTACGAATCTCACGTTTGCGTCTCGATTCTAGAGTCAAACTGTCTCATTCGTACAATACTCAGGCCAATCGACAGAAAAATATGGATGATCTCGAGGAAGAGAATAGAGAGTTGAGGGAAGAGATCGACACTCTGAAAGAGGATCTGAGAAAGCTTCATAACAACATGCATGCTCTAGCAGAAGCTCAGATGCAACAACAAAGGACTGTGATCTCAGAGATCACATCGACGCCCATAGTGGAAAAGTATGATTCTAGGTATAAAATGCCGAAAGATCATCCCTGGGGCATGCTTATTAACTATATCCCGGAAGGATATGTTTCGCCGATCACTGAAGATCAGGGAACCACAACAGGGGTCGTTGGGCCTGAAGGTTACAAACTTCAGGAAAGCGAAGATGCCAGAGACATGACAGCAACTCCTGAAGGTTACAAACTTCGGGAGAGGGAAGCACCAAGAGTCTCTGCCGTAATGACTATACCACCACCCATGGTACACACTGTCCCGGAAGGACAGATTCCACATATACCTTCTGATGGAAGCGAAAGTATGTTCGACAGAATGAATGAGTTCCAGGAACAGTTCCTGGAGATGCAGAAAGAACTGCAAGCCCTTCACGGTCAGGATCTATTTGGAAAGGACGCCGCAGACCTTTATTTGCTCCCCAATGTGAAGGTTCCGCACAAATTCAAGGTGCCCGAATTTGAAAAGTACAAGGGTAACTCTTGCCCTCAAAGCCATTTGGTGATGTACTTTCGGCGGATGTCAACTCAGACAAAGAACCAAGAGCTACTGATTCACTACTTTCAGGATAGTTTAACTGGTGTCGCACTCAAATGGTACATGGGTTTAAACCGCACTAAGATCGGCACTTTCAGAGATCTTGGTGCTGCCTTCGTTCAACAATATAAGTATAACCTGGACATGGCACCGGACAGAGATTAACTCAAAGCCATGTCACAAAAGGATAAGGAAACCTTTAAGGAGTACGCTCCGAGATAGCGTGAAATTACCGCCCAGATTTGTCCACCTCTTGAGGAAAAAGAGATGACAAAGATCTTCTTAAAGACCCTTGAGCTCATTTTACTACGACAGAATGGTCGCCAGTGCGCCCAGTGACTTTACCGAAATGGTAGGCATGGGAGTTCATCTTGAGAAGCAATCTGAGAAGGACGTTTAGTTAAAGACACTGGATCACCAAGTAGTATAAAAAGATACGGTAGTGCTCTCCCTAAGAAAAAAGAGCAAGATATTGGCAATATCTCTCTCGGTAAGCAAAGGCGACGGTACCAACCAGTAGCAGCTGTAACTCCTGCTATCAACCCTGCGCCTGTTCCTACGTATCAACCTTAGATTGCTCAGAGCCAACCGAATCAACAACAATATCAGTAAAGGACACAACAGCCTCTTCAGCAGGCTGGTCCTCAGTACAACAACAACCGTACAATGCGACCACTAGGGTTCGACCCTATACCGATGTTGTATGCAGAACTGTTTCCATTATTACTGGTTAAGGGGCATGTCCAAACCAGGTCTCCTCTTACAGTACCGGAAAATCTACCTTTTTGGTTCAAAGCGGATCAGACTTGCCCTTACCATCAAGGAGGACCAGGGAAAAACATAGAAAACTGTCTCAGTTTCAAATTCGATGTGTAAAAGCTTGTTAGGAGCGGGGTCTTATCTTTCAAAGATACGAATCCGAATGTTCTCACGAACCCGCTGCCTCAACACGAGAAAGTTGTGGTAAATTTGATAGAGGGAGAGTCCAATAACAGCTATCAAATTCATGATGTACTCTTATTGAGGGCCAACTTAGTCAAGATGCATTGAAGACAGAGTGGATATGGCCATGTGCCACCTCATAATTATCATCAGTGTGATATCTGCTCTAAAAAAAATCAAGGATGTTCTGTGGTGCAATCAGCTCTACAGGAACAATTGGATCTCGGATGGATCCAAGAGCATCGAGTTCGTGGAGTTAACATGACTCATGCAGGTTCCAACATCATTCAAAACCATGACATCCGTGCGATGAATGTCAACTTGGTGGTAATGCACTCAAGGCAAATCCAGTATCATAATCTGCCGCGGTACGATTACAATTCCTGTCTAGCTTGCTCGGTAAACAAACAGGGATGCTCTTTTGTACAAGAGGCCCTCCAGCGTCGGATGGATCTTGGGTGGATCCAGGACTACCATGATAAAAATCCTTATTAGATCAACATGATTCAAATCTTTGATATTCGTTTGATGAATACCAGTTTGGTGGAGTTACACGCCAAGCATGTCCAACTCGGTTTTCTCACTTCACATGATTATCTGAGCTGTAAAGTATGTTGTGAGAGTAACCAAGGGTGCGCTCTCGTTCAAAGAACTTTGGAACACTTGTTAAACCATTGGTGGCTTCCGATCTATCTAGACGAAGACACCCAACAAATCAGTGTGACAAACGAGAACCCTATTAGGCATCAAAGTCAGGATGTCCGATCTATGGAAATAAACCTAGTAAGGTTACACTGCATTCAAAGCGGACGTGGCCAGGTGCCACCACACAACTACGAGCACTATAGAGTCTGCTCTGAAAATAATCAAGGATGTTACCTCGTGCGAGCAGCTCTTCAAAGTCAGTTGGACCGCCAAGAGATTCAACCGTGTCCAAGTTCTGGATCAATCAACTGGACGCCAGACTATTTTGCTAATTAGATTAAGGATGTTGTCGTGATCTCTGATCACGAAAGAACCAAGGATGTTTGTACCATCATCCCTCTACTTGACGAATCAAAAGTTCTTAACCAGGAACTGATTGAAGTTACTTACGACAGTCAGAGAAATCAGAAGGCTCTTGTAGTTATCTATCTGCCGAGACCAGTGTCGTACAAGTCTGATAAAGCTATCCCTTACAAATACGGTGCAGCAACAGTTGAGAATGGAAAGGAAATTCCATTACCCTCCGTCGTGAATATTGCAGACATCAATCGAGTAACACGGAGCGGTCGAATCTTCAACAGAGGAGTTGGAGAGCCTAGCAGAGAAAAGGAACCTCAAACGGAAGTTCCCAATCCACCAGTCGGTCAATCCAGTGATCCCGGCCTTTCAAAGAACGATGATGAGATGCTGAAGCTCATCCAAAGGAGTGAATACAACATTGTTGATCAGCTGTTAAAAACTCCTTCAAAGATCTTTGTGATATCTCTTTTACTCAGTTCCAAAGCCCACAAAGAGGCTCTATAGAAAGTCTTAGAGCAGGCCTTTGTGGAACAGGATGTGTCGATACGGCAATTTGACAGTATCGTCTCTAACATCACTTCCTACAATAACTTGGGGTTTAGTGATGAGGAATTGCCAGAAGAAGGGAAAAGCCACAACATGGCGCTCAATATCACAGTCAACTGCCAGGACGATGCTTTAGCCAGCGTACTAGTAGACACCGGATTGGCTCTCAATGTCATGCTGAAGTCAACTCTAATGCGACTATCACTTAAAGGACCTCTGGTGAGAGGCAGTGAGGTCATTGTCAAAGCATTTGATGGATCCCGAAAAACAATTATCCGCGAAGTCAACCTTCCCATAACTATCGGTCCTCACACTTTCCAAGTCACTTTCCAGGTCATGGACATCTGAGCAACATACAGCTATTTGTTGGGAAGACCTTGGATACACCAGGCTGGGGCAGTCACTTCGACACTTCACCAGAAGCTGAAGTTTGTCAAGAATGACCAACTCGTCACGGTCTGCGGAGAGCAAGCCTTGATCGTGAGCAACTTATCATCGTCCACTTGTGTAGAACCAGAAGAGGTTGTCGGAACCCAGTTCCAAGCACTTTCAGTGAGCAGTGACAACCAATCATAAAAAGGAACATCGATATCCTCGTACAAAGATGCTCTCGAGGTGATCAAAAGTAACAATGCAAAGGGATGGGGACAACTTGTCATTCCTACTGATAACAAAGCGAAGAAGGGTCTTGGTTTTTCTGCAACCTGTACCCAGACAGCTACAAAAGATGAAAGTCTTCATCCCATTCAGAACTTCTTCCACAGTGGAGGTTTCCTTCACCCAGTGTCTCAAGAAGTACATACCATCAACGAGGGAGATTCCTCTGACACAGATGAGGAATGGAAGTCCTATCTTAACGAGGACGGTTATATGTCTCAGGAAGAAGTGCCTATGCCATTTTGTTATCCCGCACAGAGTCCGAGATTTATACCAAGGTCAGATGTCAAAATGATATATGGAGACTGTGATCCCGAAGGATGCCATGCTCCACCCAACTCATTGGAGGAAGACACTCTGATGAAATACAACTTTGACCATGATTATTATGGTCTGATGGATGGACTGCCTATCTGGTAGCCGTACCCAGGAGACTTGGGGCAAGAAAATCAGTCGAACAATGAAAATCAGGTGAGCATCATTAAAAATGATACCTGCGTCCCCACCATGTCATGGGATCAACACTTGAGTCATTCGAAAAATATTCAGCACGACAATGAATTCGCAAAGTTTGCAGGACTAGAATTCATTAACTATGTTTTTTCCGAGGTCAACGTTATCGAGAGGGATGACTCCTCCAGTTCCAAAGAAATATGGGACACCTTAGGACAACCGAGTGGAAAATACGACTTCTTGGTCAAGTACACCACTCCTGAAAGCTCTCGTATCAGGCTCGAAGACATCCAGCCAACTGGATGGGGAGATTTACCTGAGAGCACAAATACTATGCAAAATACAACTGAGAAATCCTCCTACGACAACTCTGCCTGGGAGACAGATTCCAATGATCCTGCTCCGCCAGAAATCATCGTTATTTCTGAAGACAAATCAAGGAAGGTACCAGACTTTATGATTCACCGAGGAGTTCGCCGCCAATGGGTTGCAGTCGATGTTCCGAAGATCGTTCATAAGTCAAAGTAATGGCCATCTTTGTATTAACCTTTCACCCTGCCCAGGTGAAACGGATGTTTTGATAGGGCTCACTTTCTGTAAATATCCCTCTTCGTTTCGACCAAAGCGACAGAGTTTTGTTTTATATGGCTGTAGTTTCAAGAATCGACCAGTTCATAAATAAAATAACGTCGTTCTGTAATTTCCGCATTAATTGCTGTTTTCTCTTTTATCTTTTTCAGAAAATGGTAATCCTAAAAAACAATTCAAATAATAAAAACAAGCAGTAAAAAAAATACACTGCACACACTCTTGCATTTCTCTCTATCTCTTCTAAAAATAATCATAACGTCATGCAGATTGCTTGTTTTAAACCCCACTGAAACATACGATCCAATGCCTTATCCCAAATTTGAATTCCCGGTATTTGAGGCTGAAGAAGAAGATGACGACGAAATTCCAGAAGAGATATCCCGATTACTCAGACAAGAGGAAAGGTCTATTAAACCTCACAAGGAGCCGTTGGAAACAGTCAACTTGGGCTCAGAGGAAGAGAGAAAAGAGGTCAAGATTGGGGCACTGCTCAGTCCAACTGTCAAAGAGAGTTTGATAAAGCTTCTCAAAAAATTTCCCGATGTATTCGCTTGGTCCTATCAGGATATGCCAGGGTTGAATACCAGCATCGTGGAACATCATTTACCGTTAAGATCAGAATGCCCGCCAGTAAAATAGAGGTTGAGACGGACTCACCCAGACATGGCCATCAAAATCAAAGAGGAGGTACAAAAATAGATTAACGTGGGTTTCCTCGCTACATCAGAATATCCTCAATGGTTAGCCAACATAGTACCAGTTCCAAAAAAGGACGGAAAGTCAGAATGTGTGTGGATTACAGAGATCTAAACAAGGCTAGTCCAAAGGACGACTTTCCCTTACCACACATTGACATGTTGGTAGATAGTACAGCAAGGTTCAAAGTCTTCTCCTTCATGGATGGATTCTTGGGCTATAATCAAATCAAAATGGTGCCGAAAGACATGGAGAAAACTTCCTTCATCACCCCACGGGGTACCTTTTGTTACAAGGTAATGTCATTCGGTTTGAAGAACGCCAGGGCAACCTATCAAAGGGTCATGACTACTCTGTTTCATGACATGATACACAAAGAAATAGAGGTATATGTCGATGATATGATTGCAAAATCTAAAACAGAGAGGGAGCATGTGACCCACCTGTCAAAACTATTCGAGCGGTTGAGAAAGTACAAACTCCACTTGAATCCCAACAAGTGCACCTTCGGTGTCCATTCAGGGAAACTTTTAGGGTTCATCGTCGTCCAGAAAGGAATTGAGGTTGATCCTGACAAGGTTAAGGCCATTCAAGAAATGTCTTCTCCAAAGACTGAAAAACAAGTCAGGGGATTCCTGGGACGTCTGAATTACATTTCCAGATTTATATTCCTCCTAACCGCGACGTGTGCGCCAATCTTCAAATTACTCAAAAAGAATCAGGACTGCGTTTGGACAGAAGACTGCCAAACCGCCTTTGACAGTATCAAAGAATACCTGTTGAACCCACCGATTCTATCACCTCCAGTGGAAGGAATACCACTGATCATCTACTTAACAGTCTTGGAAGACTCCATGGGTTGTGTGCTTGGCCAACAAGGCGAAACCAAAAGAAAAGAGTCTGCCATCTACTATTTGAGCAAGAAGTTCACTGACTGTGAAACTCGGTATACTATGCTTGAGAAAACTTGCTGTGCTTTGGCTTGGGCAGCCAAACGTCTTCGCCAGTATATGATTCATCACACTACTTGGTTAATCTCTGAAATGGATCCAATCAAGTACGTCTTTGAAAAACCTGCTCTCACAGGAAGGATTGCCCGTTGGCAGATGTTGTTATCAGAATACGGCATCGAGTACCACGCTCAGAAAACCGTTAAAGGAAGTATTTTAGCCAACCATTTGGCTCATCAACCGATTGAAGATCAGGAATCAGTCTGATTTGACTTCCCAGACGAAGATGTTATGTAATTGAAAATGAAAGATTGCGATGAACCGCTACCCAGTAAAGGGCCAGAACCAGGTTCCCAATGGGGACTAATCTTTGACGGAGCTGTCAATCATTATGGAAACTGGATTGGGGCAATCATTATAACACCTCAGGGTACCCACATTCCTTTCACCGCCAGACTGGCATTCAAGTGCACAAACAACGAGGCCGAATACGAAGCTTGTATCATGGGTCTCGAAGAAGCGATCGACTTAAGGATCAAAAACTTAGATGTATATAGCGATTCAGCCCTGGTTATCAATCAGATCAAAGGAGATTAGAACACATACCAATCAGGACTGATCCCTTACAAAGACTACGCGAGAAGGTTGTTACCATTCTTCAACAGAATCGAGTTTCACCACATCCCTCGTGAAGAGAATCACATGGCTGATGCCTTAGCCACTCTCTCTTCCATGATTAGTGTAGGTCAATGGAACAACTTACCTAAGATTGACATAATGCGCCTTGAACGGCCCGTTTACATCTTCACGATCAAAGCAGTCATAGACGACAAACCTTGGTATCACGATATCAAATGCTTCCTTCAGAAACAAGAGTATCCACCTGGGGCATTAAGAAAGGACCGAAAAACCCTCAGAAGGCTGGCAGACAGTTTCTTCCTAAGCGGTGATACACTCTATAAGCGGAATTTTGGCATAGTCTTGCTCTGATGTGTAGACCGACCAGAAGCAAACATGTTGATGAAAGAAATTCGTGAAGGATCCTTTGGCACTTATGCCAACGGACACACAATGGCGAGAAAAATTCTAAGAGCGGGGTACTATTGGTTGACCATGGAATCTGATTGCTACAAGTACAGGAGGACGTGTCACAAGTGTCAGATATACTCAGACAAGATCCATATACCGCCAACACATCTTAAAGTTCTTTCTTCCCCATGGCCTTTTTCCATATGGAGAATCGACATGATTGGCATGATTGAACCCAAGGCTTTGAACGGACATCGATTCATCCTGGTAGCCGTTGATTACTTCACCAAGTGGGTCGAAGCGGCGTCATACGCCAATGTAACCCGACAAGTCGTGGTCCACTTTATCAAAAACAATATCATCTGTCGTTATGGTGTTCCTAGCCAGATCATTAAGGATAACGGATCCAACTTGAACAATAAGATGATGAAAGAGTTGTGTGCTGAGTTCAATATCGAACACCATAACTCATCTCCCTACCGACCCAAGATGAACAGAGCGATAGAAGCGGCTAACAAGAACATCAATAAGATTGTTCAAAAGATGGTTGTAACCTACAACGATTGGCACGAGATGCTACCCTTTGCTCTTCACGGTTATCGCACATCTGTCCGCACTTCAACAGGGGCAACCCCTTTCTCTCTAGTATATGGCATGGAGGCAGTGCTTCCCATAGAAGTAGAGATCCCATCAATTCGGGTATTGATGGAAGCTAAGCTAACTGAGGTTGAATGGTGTCAAAATCGACACGATGAACTAAACCTGATCGAAGAAAAGCAAATAACGGCACTATGCCACGGTCAGTTGCATCAGCAAAGAATGAAGAAGGCGTTTGACAAAAAGGTCCGACCTCGCGTCTTCAGGAAAGGAGACCTTGTGCTAAAGAAGATACAATCATTCCTCACTGATTCCCGGGGCAAATGGACTCCTAATTATGACGGCCCCTATGTGGTCAAGAAAGCTTTCTCAGGCGGCGCCTTGAGACTCGGAACCATGGATGGAGAGAAATTTGCCTACCCCACAAATGTTGACGTAGTCAAGAAATACTTCACCTAACTAAAAAAATAAAATAAAAACGTCTCGGTGGATTGAAAAACCGAAAGGGCGGTCCAGGCAAAAATTAGAGACATAATCAAAAAAATTATCCCGGTGGATTGGAAATGTCAAAGTACAATCCAGGCAAAAATTAGGGATTAATGGCAAGTAACTATGTCCGACGAGGTTAAATGCCCTGCAGTAATGCCATCCATCAGGAAAACTCCAGTCAAGGTCATCTTCGACGGAAGCTCAGGATGCCCAGAATTCAAAGTTGGTAGAAGGATAACGGTCGTTATGTTTCAATGTTCCCCTTTTCCCTTAAATTACCATTTTCTAACTTTGTAAATACTCTATGGAATCATGCGCTTGGCTGATTTCCATTCTATCAATGAAATTTGAGCCCTAGTTCTTTTGTTTGCAATTCTCATTTGTTTTAGCTTTACAGAATGATGTTTTAATATGATCAACGATTCTTGAAATAAAACAAAAATGAATTTACTTGTCAGACTTTTTCCTGCTTTTAAAACAAAGATGGTAATTTCTTTTGACTGTTGAACATCGAAAGAACATCAATCGCTACTCCAGAAGTAATTGAGCTTCAAGGTACAGAATCAAAGTACTCATTCTAAACCAGTACACCTGAATGAAGGATCAGCTATGTCAGATGCGAGCATTCCATCTGACATCCCCGACAGAGTTCTCATCTCCTAAGCCCGACCAACGGTTGTTCCTCACAGGGACTATTTCTCCTAAGCAAGGTAGAATTGCTATTTTGAACCCAGTGGTACCTCTTCATTCCCCGCAGTGGCCGAGTATCCAGTTATGTTCATCTATTAATCTGTATGTCGTGTCAGTTTTGTCAGCATATACATACATACATCATGCATGATTTATTCGCATTCATATTCATATCGCATCACTATCACTCTAGTCGGTCTTGTTCCCAAGTGATAAAAGTCCTCTCAATCGAGTTGTCAGTTCTTTCCTCGTCAGGAAATGTTGCGTCTGAACAATCTTTCCTCCAGTTTATTTCTGGATTGGAGCCGATCCTCGACCACTTTGATAACTTGAACCTCTGAAAAGCAAGAGAGCTTTCGAAAAATGTCACTCTTCGCCATTGAAGATGATATCTTCACTTTCCCAGATTAAGGAAAATCCCCAGAGAAAGCCTCTTAATCAAAGATTCGGCAATACAGCGGTTCTCCTTCGGAAAATTCGCTGACAAAAAAGGTCATCAGCACCTCAGGATTGGATTGCCTCACATGGCATTCCTCCGAGAAGATCTCAAGGAAAATTGTGATGTAATATCCCCAAGAGATAGCAGTCTCTCAAGAGACCTGCTTTCCCCAGTAGAGTTGACAAATGGTGTCTCCAATAGAGAAGTTTGTGCACCTCTACAATCAAAAATTTTTCCATCAAATGGCATCTCCCCAGGAAAATTTGGCGAGAAGTTTGAGGAAAAACCGCTACGAATAGAGTCCCTTGTTAAGAAAGTTTATTGACAAAAGAAACTGAGACCAGTTCCTTGGTAGGAAACCAGGATCGAGGGGAAGTTTATATCAGAAACTGAGACCAATTCCTTGGTAAGAAACTAGGATCGAGGAGAAGTTTACATCAGAAACCTAGACCAGTTCCTTGGTAGGAAACCAGGATCGAGGGGAAGTTTATTTCAGAAACTGAGACCAGTTCCATGGCTGAAGACCAGGATCGAGGGGAATTTTTTACCTTTTCTAAGCATCGTCGCTTAGCAAAATAAGATGGATGAGCAAACTTCCATTCATAACCACCATCAAAATTTTGGGTATTCCGAACTTTAATCCTCTTGCACCCTGAATGCCCGAATACCTTCGCCATTCAAACCTTCGGGTCCAAGACGATTAAATAGGGGCGTCTGTCATACCCCAAATTTTGACCACTAAGATTTCCCATCATTGGGCAAATCATCATTACAATATGGATGGACCATCATGCCTCATCATTCTCCTCAAAGATGATTGAGCATTCACCACAACTAAGAATTAGGGTTTCAAGCCCCCTCAGAGCTCTTAGACAAATGATCAATCAAGAAATGACATGATCTTCAACTTGTCTAACCTCTCAAACATTCACAATGGATTAAGAGGACTCCCACATCAAGGATCAAGCACAAGGCTGCAACATTCCAAGTGGATTAAGCCTCAAGATCGCCAGTGTCACCAAATTAGGGTTTTGGTCGACCAGGGCCCCCAGATGGAAATTTTCCTCTAGGCATGAGCCAATGCTTCAAAGCATAACCTAAAATACTTTAAGGGGCCTCATAAACCCCATCATCAAGTTAATTTAGCCTCAGGGGATGCATTCATAAAAAATCAGGAATTAGGGTTTCTTGACCTAATTCACCCCTAAGTTGACTTTTGGGACAACACATGAACCAAGACCTCAAGACATGATTTGAGGGTCCCTAATACACTACATTGATCCATTTGCAACAATGGATTGATCCAAGAAGCTTGATTCACCAGTTTCAAGTTCATCAGAACCACAGTTAGGGTTTCGCGGAAAAAGTCAACTGTGCCTTTGACTTTTGACCATGGCATGCTCCCAAACCTTGGGACATGATTCAATACACCCTATAACACCTATGAAATCAATCCATCAAGTTTGATTTAGTTTAAGGACTTGATTTCATAGAGGATCGCACAGCAGTTTGGAATTCATCTGATAAAAAGTCAATTGTGCCCAAAAGTCAAAGTTTAACTTTTTGATTTTTTGATCAATTATGGTTCCCTAACCCTAAAATGATGTTAATGTGTGAATGGAATCATAATTCATCAAGAAAAATCAAGAAAAGTGGGATAACTTGTAAAGGGGGTAACCATAAAAAACTTAGAAATTTTCTAAGTTATGGAACAAAGTGGCTAGGGTACCAACTTCCAAGGATCATAACTTGATATCCAAGCAACCATTTTGGCTGGTCCAAAGATGGATTTGTAGCTCTCATGGCATACTTTAAAAGTGTCAACTACACCTCATTCCAATTCATCATGGATTTTGAGTTATGGTTGGATCAAAATGGCTGAAAACATGAAATGTCACTTTTTCCAACACATAGTGAAATTTTCACTAAGTCAGAATCTGTTTCACTTTTTTCAAAATGTAGGGGAATTTTTCACTTGGATCCAAAAAGTATCAAGACAAATTATGATCACACATATGTTGTATCATATGAGAGCTTTCCAAAATGGCCAAGAACTCCATCAAATCCCATCTGAGCTAAGAGTTATGACAGTGGCAATATGCCTTGCTGCAACTGTCATAACAAGGCAGATTTGTGTATTTTGCTCGATTTGAGCAATTTGTGCAAATGAAAAACAAGTTTATCCATCTGAACACCTCGGGGAGAGACCAAGGAGGGACAAACACTGATCCATAAGCCTCCTAAGTATTTGGAACTAAAAATAGCATGCCAAAGCTAAAAAATCCTAAAGAGGGGACAAGACTCCAATTTTGTTTTGGAGCATTTAATGGATGCACCAAGGTGGCATGAGCTGAGCTATTTCCAACTGATTGAGTCAAGGATGATCTCTGAACTAGGGAACCAAAGGCCTGTGCTCTAACCTCTAGTCAATGGCTAGAGGAGACTTAAGATTCCAAAATGCTCAAATTGGCCAAAGGTCTGCAGCAGCCTTCATTCACTATTGCTTGCAAAACAAACTTACTCTACTATAAATAGAGCTCATTTGTGTTCAATTTGAGTACACCAAAGCACTACAACACTTGCTTTCCTCAAAATCTCTTTCTCTAGGAAAAAATGCCTTCTTTAGCAAGGTAACTCTGAGTTTTTGAGTTAGAGAGCAATTCCATCACAGCTCATGATCCAAACACATCCAATATGTCATATCTAAGCTGTCCAAACTCTCACAAGTGACCTGAAACACCAAAACCTCAAAGTCCCTTCTCAAAACCTCAAAATATAACTTTTTTGCACTTTTTAAGCCATGTCTTGATTCAGTCACTTTCAAAACTAGATAAAGCCTCAAACATACTCCAAATATCATCCTTGAACTGTCCCAAATGGTTCCCCACATCTGGAACACTATTTGAGAGAGTTGCTATATTGGTCACTTTTGCCCCTTTTGCAAGAAAGGGCCAGTTTCCATTCCTGAGGTTTCCAGCTGTTTCCAATCATCCTAAAAGCTTCCAATGGATGATTTGAGGGTGCCCAAAGCATCAAATTGTTTCTGGAACAAGGCACTTGACAGATTGCCCAAAAAGCTCCTAAAGAGGTAAGTATCACAACTTGAACTCTTTGAAATATGCATTGCTTTGAAGTCCACTGATCATACACATCTCAAATATGTTGTGTTTGGACCAATTCATCATGTGATTCATGCCTGTACCATGAGGTAGCACAGAAAATGCAAATGGAGGCTTATTTCAAAACCACTATTGGGTTTTAAAATGGGGACCTCATCTGAAAAAACCACCACCATCATTGAGTTCCTTGTGAAATTCTAGGCAGGATAGACCTAAATTTTGTCCCAATCCATGGAGAAATGAGAAAGTTACAAGCTTCACGTTTTTGGCCAAAACCATGCCTTGGCCAGGCCAAAAACAAGGCAAGCCTTGTATATTTGTGGGTGGGTTTTGATACACGAATGTATCACCACCCCAGTGGTAGGAGGCGCGCACTACAAACAGGAGGTCTGGGGTTCGAATCACCCTCGCCCCAGACCCCTTTATAATGTTTTTTCCATTTTTCTATTATTTTTTCTTATTATTTTTAATGATTTAAAAAATTAATAACTCCCTCAATTTTAACTATTTTTGATTGGTTCTTTTCGCAAAAAATCACAAAAATGTTGAAATATTTTATTCCATAAGAAGATCAAATTTATATTATTTATTTAATATGGTTGCTATTTTTATGAATAAATTCATTTTTAATTATTTTTAAACATTTTAAAAGTGAATATTCATCTTGAAAAATCAAAACCAAATGAGTTTTAATTCATCTTGTGGTTAAAACCTCATTTTTCAAACCTTAAACAAAAATCACAAATTGTTTATTCAAACATATTTGGTGTTTTATCAATTTTTATTGATTTTCTTTAAGAATTCACTTTTAAAAATGATGAAATTAGGGTTTTGATCGATTCCGCCCTCATTAATCATTTTCAAACACTCATGGGCCTCTAATAGAGTGTAAGACCCAATCCCCTTTTAACCAAAACAATTTTAGGCCTCAGATAATGTATAAGTCCCTCTGCGTTAAAAGAAAAATCTCGGCGCAATCGCCAGTTCAAAAATCAAATCATCTGGGCCTACCCTCGTGTTATAAGTCCCATTTCTTTTATTTAAAAACTTTTTGGGCCTCTATTAGAGTGTAAGACCCATCCCCTTTGTAAATACACCGCTTTTTGGGCCTCAGTCATTGTATAAGTCCCGCTGTATTTTCAAAAACAACGCGTGATCGTCTCCTTTTTAACAAAACCAAATGGGCTTCTCCTTGAGCTGTAAGTCCCATCCCTTGTATAAAAATAAATCTTTGGGCCTCTAATAGAGTGTAAGACCCATCCCCTTGTACATAAAAACTTTTTGGGCCTCACATATTGTATAAGTCCCTCTGTACAGTTTTCAAGACAACGGTACGATCATCGTTAAAACTTGGGCCTCTCCTTGAGCTGTAAGCCCCAACAATCTTTTCAAAACACTTTCCCCTTTGATTTTGAATATGTTGTTATCAAAACTTTCTTTAATTTCTTTGTTGAACAACTAACAAAACAGCATGGAAGCTCTACAACGGGTAAGTACTTATCCGCTTTCATTTACCGCTTTCATATGTATATAACTGTATTGTGGGGTTGTTTCACTGTAAGTCTTCTTTCACATCCTTTTATATACTTGTCACATATCCACTGTGTAATACTAGTATAGTTATTTAGAGTTTTCCCCGGCAACTACGTCTAGCACTAGGTAAAGCCTTATTGGTCAGTCTTAAATACAAACAAAACTATATCCCCATAGGATTTCCAGATACAGTTTTCCCTTCTCTTGGGGTTAAATAATATGGAACAAAGAGAAAGGCAGTATTCTCGGTGAACTTTTTCTCAGACTGTCACCCTTAGAAATTGTCAAAGAAACTCTAACTCCCCGGAGATGATCTTTTCTCCGTGAATGGCATCTCTTGAGTTTCTTCCAAATTCTCAAACTTTCCTGGAATGATCTCTTCTCTGTGAATTGCATTTCTTTAACTTCTCTTAGTTTGGGGACCCACAGGCTTCCTAAAAGCATCCCCGCCTCCTCTTGGGCATTGTACAAGGACCATTCGGCTTCTTAGAAGTTCTCATGCCTTCTCTTGGGCTTCATACAAGGACCTTGACGACCTCTTAAACGTACAAGACAGAACTTAGTCATCCTTCGCTAGAGCAGTCCTTCCAGTGTCGAAACTCTGACCACTTTAGGGTTGATTCTCATCCCTTAATGCTCGTGCCTCATCTTGGGCATAGTACAAAAGATAAAACTCTAGACTTGGACAGTCTAAGCCTCTTGAGTCTCAAAGACATTCTCAAGTTCCTTTCAAACATAGGAAGAAACACCGATCACTCTGAAACCCGGTCTCTCTCATGAGAGTTCCCCACACTTGGACCTGCTTCAAGATCTCAATAATCCTCAGCAGTAAGTCAGCCTCCTCTTGGGCTTTGTATAAATGATTCTTCCCAGTGGAGCTAACCTTTTCAGACTCTCTTGTTGAGTCAATCACCTTTAGCCTCCATCTTGGGCTTTGTACAAGACATATAAAACACTCTCTTGTTGAGTATAAAAGACTCTCTTGTTGAGTCAATCTCCCTTTAGCCTCAATCTCGGGCTTCGTAGGAGACAGCAAATCACTCTTGAAATTCTGGTACCAGATATGTGATGTTACGTGTGAGGTCACAACAACACACTCTGCAATGGACAAAGTAAAACAATAGAAGAGTACATAAGGATTGTTCACCCAGTTCAGTTAAACAACCTACTCTGGGGGCTACCAAGCCAGGAAGGAATTTCACTATCAGTAGAATTAATTTACAGACTCAACAACCCAGTTGACATCTCCTAAACTTAATCTCTACCTAATGAACTTTCTACCTAAGAGACCAGTTAGGTATGAGAACACTACTCACTTCCTAAAACACCTCAGTGATATAATTCAAAGATCACACCCTTTGAAAAACCCAACTTGATTCTGCTTCACATCTTTGATCAAGAATAACTCAAAACAACAACACCAATTCACACTAGAATGGTTTACAATACACACACGAAGACTCAAATGACTCTCAGTCTTTAGCTCTCTTTCTTCTGTACTTTTCCTTCAGGATTGATGCACTTTATATAGCTATATGATTTGGTCTTGAATCTGCTACAATATCTGACCTGATTTGTTATTTAAAACTGAATCTTCAAAACAGATTTTCTCTCTCAAAATCTTCTTAAATCTTCAGCCTTTAAACACTCCTACAAATCTGCATCAAATCTGTTTGTAACAGAAAATATCTCCTCCAAGATATTCGCATCCAATTACTCTGCCAGCTCTCCCAAATTCCAGCTAAAACGCTTAACCCTAAAAACATCTCAAACCTGATGTTTTACTGATCTGCATATCTGATGTCATGACATCGCATGCGACATCAGACTTTAAAACTTCAACAACTTAAATCCTTAACATAAACCAATGTTAAGACTCAATGTTAAGACATCACCCATATGACATCAACATTGAACACTTTGTTTTACCAAAATTCTAGCCAATCCAAGAACCAACAATCTCCCCCTTTGGCTAATTTTGGCTAAAACAATCTCTGCAACATCAGAGACTTCAGCAGCGGATAAACTTTAAAAATAGTTAAAAACTCCTAGCAGTTAGCAGTTCTCCTTCAAAATAGCTCCTACTTCAGTAAAGGGTCAAGCTCCCCCTCAAAACCAGAACCAGCAAACAGTTGCACCAACAATTCTCCCCCTCAACTTCTGCAGCACATCAGAAACTGGATTCACAACCCCACCTTGCCCACCTTGGCTTGGCTAACTTGGCTAACTCTCCCCCTTTTTAGCCATAATTGGACAAACACCTACTAACTACCAGTTAGTACTAAGCTAGCTCTCATTGTCAGTCTAAAGTCAGCATGCAAGACAAGACAAATCATAGAACATAAAAAGTGCTTAAAGAGCCACAATATTAAAATTACATAATTAAGCACATCAAGTGCAGAACAAAACAACAAAAGCAAAAAAAAACTATTGTCTAGCAGAAACAACAAAAGAAATTTAATCTTCATCAGAGCTAGCCCCATCTTCATCATCTTCAGTTTCTGAATTTTCAGTATTGACATTAGCACCTTTATCACCATCACCTTGTTCCAAGGATTTTATCATCAGTTCTATCTTCATCTTTCTTGTTGTGCTGGTACTAATGACCTCATCAAGATCTTTGCAAGTGTCCTTCAGTTCTTCAAGTAATTCAGCCTTGGTACTGTTTTTGCCACCAGCATCTGATGTTACAACAATGTCTGGAACATGATGTCCAGCAAATAACTTAGGATGCAAGGACAAGGCTGACTCCCTCTTGCAAGCTATATCTGAACTTGTTAAAGTTTCAGGATGTTGCTCCAAGATGATTCCACAAACAAGGGATGGGAATGCTATAGGTAACTTGATAGCATTTGTTTCAACATGTTTCACCACTTGCTCAAAGATGTAGCTTCCAAAGTCAAACTTGATCTTCTTCCCAACAGCATAGATAAACCTACCTAATCCCACAGCTGTTGTGGTTTTATGATTAGTTGGCACCCAATTTGCAGCTCCAATTCTGTGCAAGATAGCATACTTAACACTAAGTTTGCTAGTTGGCAGTTTTCCTTTCAAGGGCCACACTTTAACTTGACCAGTAGTTATTTCCTTGCAGACATCATTATCGGTGACTTCTAGCTCTGCAAACTCTTCTTCTTTTCTTCCTAGGTAATTGTTGATAACCTCAGGAGAGAATTCAATACATTTGCCTCTCACAAACGCTTTCATGAAATCCATACTTCTTTTGTCAGAAATATTCATAGGAATATTGACCATAAATTCCTTAACCAGACTGTCATAACACTTGGAGAACCTACAAATAGTCTTCACCAATCCAGCAACCTTAATCAGATCCATAATATCCTTCATCTCTAAAGCTTCATTCCCAAGCTCCCTCTCTAGGGCTAGTCTTCTTTGACATATAAATTTCCACATTGATGCACTGCTGGCATAATGAAAGGAAATGTTGTCAACTGGCACTTCAGGGACTTTGTCGGAGATTCTCTTCAAAATTGTTTTTCTGACAGGTGTGATGTCTTGAACATTATCCTTAACATCAAAGTCAGAATCAGAATCTTCCCTTATCTTCCTCTTTTTGGAGGATGTAGCAACCTTGCTCCAAGGTTTTGTAGGACCAACAACAGCAGTTTTCTTCTTGCCTTCAGAAGATTTCTTTGGAGAGGATTCAACAGACTTTCCTTTCCTTGTCTTCAGTCTCTTAGCAATACTTGTAACAGCATATCCAATGACTTCATCATCAGATAAATCAACCACATTGATCACAGCCTCATTGTTTTCTTCACCGGGAGTAGTTTCAACAGGTGATGTTCTAACATCTGCCTTAACATTAGCTTCCTCATGCACATCATTTTCTTCCACTCCCACTTCAGAATCTTCAACAACAGACATAGCAAGTCTATGAAGATCTGAATCAACTCCTTGCATGTCTACCTTTTCTGTAGGCATCTGATTTAAAGGTACACAAATTCCTTTCACAGGTATACCTTTGTCCAGGATTTTGGTAGCTAGATTACCCATTCTCTTGTCAACATCAAACTTTTCTTCAACAGTTTGAGAAGTGGATGACCTGGGTGCTGTTTTATCACTAAATAGAACACTAGTAACAAGCTTCTTTGTTTCATTATCTCTAAAGGTAGTCGCAGCCCTTTTTGAAACAAGTTTAGAAGGTCTACATTTACCTGACTCTGGGAGCATCATGGAAATAGGCTCTATGTTCATAGTATCAGGTGCAGAACCTTCGTTTGAAGAAACCCTAACTTTTTCCCACGAAGAGCTTTGAGAAACAGATTTCTTTGATGGGGAAGACATCTGTTTTGACATGGTTCCCTTGAAGCAGTATAGGTTCAGAGACAGATGATTCTTCTTATTGAAGGAGATGAACAGTCGGGAGATATGAGCTTTGATGAAACGTGATATTGCTACAATAGGGAATGATGGTCTAAGGTATGGCGCCTGATTTTGTGTATCCCTTAAAGACCAATCAATAAGCTTCTCCCTCCAAATTAACTTTCCTTTTAAAAATTTAAAAGGATTCACATTAAGAGTAATTAACCCTAATTGACCTTTCAGCTGACTTTCACACTTGTTGTCACAATCTGATGTTACAACATCAACCTTAACATCACCAGATAAGCTGTCCACTTGAGGTACCCATTGATAGCAATTATCTCTGGATCTTATTCCCTTCATCACTACCTCATTCTGCTCATTTGTCACCACACACTCATCTTTGGTGTAGCTGACCTTACACCTTTCATCACACAGCTGACTTATGCTAATTAAATTAGCACTCAATCCTTTGACAAGAAGCACGTTGTCAAGATCAGGTCCATCATGACACTTCACTTTTCCAACACCTTTCACCACCCCTTTCTCTCCATTTCCAAAAGTACCATCAATTGAAGCGCAAGAATTGACTTCCACCAATTGGTTTTTGAATCCAGTCATGTGCTTTGAACAGCCACTGTCAAAGTACCATCCATCCTTAGCAGAGTGTCTATCTGAAGAGTGAGCCAATAGACATGTAACCTCAGCCTTAAGAACCCACTGTTTAACAACCTTGGGCCTGTTCACCTTCTGTCTGGGTTGAGGGTTAGACTTGGGATAACCATGTAGCTTGAAACAAGAAAACTGCATGTGTCCAAATCTGCCACAGTAAAAGCACCTAACTCTGTCCTCTCTGAAGTGGTTAAACCTTCTGGCACCTTGATGATGATACTGTTGTGGCTGCCACCCATAATGTTGTCTTCTTCTCCCATAGTTTGACTGTCTTCTATGGTGATGAGGCTTCCTTCTTCCATGATAATAAGGCACAACATTATTATATCCATAGCCATACATGTTTCCCTGATGTTGAGACATCTGATGGAACATGTTCTATTTGAACCTAGACGCCTGCATGCTCTTATGATATTGTGGAGGCATATACTGCCTAGCTCCAGAAACATGTGCCTTCCTTTGATGAGGACCATGAGCATGCCTCTTCCCAACATTTTGAGGTTGTGGATGAGCAACCTGCTTAGGTTTAGGATCCTATCTCTTTGTGTGATGTTGAGACATTGTTTGAGACATCTCCTTCTTGGTTCCTAAAGTGCTTGCTTCAGCAAATACCTTTTCCTCAACCACAAATCCTATGCCTGACTTATCTCCAACAACCTTTTCTGTCTGAAGGATCTTAGCAAGTGTGTCTGTACCACTGTTCAGCATCCTAACAGGTTTGGTCATATGATCAAGATGAGCTTTGACCAATAAGACTTCATTTTCCAAATCAGCTTTAGCAGTCTCAAGCTGAACAATTTGTTTCTTCTGTTTTTCACTTTCTTGACAGATTTCTGCACTCTTCAGACATAACTCATGATAGGAGGCTGCTAACTCCTCAAAAGTCAGTTCCTCATCACTTGATTCTCCATCAGACACACATGTCCCTGTCAAAGCACTGACATGCTTGGCTGACTCTTCTTCACTTTCACTGTCAGTATCAGACCAGGAAACTGTCAAGCTCTTTTTCTGCTTCTTAAGGAATGTAGGACATTCTTTCTTGACATTTCCATAACCTTCACACTCAAAGCATTGAATCCCTTTGTCTTGAGCAGTCTTCTCTTCATCCTTCTCTTTTGATTTGCTGATGTCAGAGGAGATGTTCTTAACATTGGGTTTGTAGTTTCTATTCATTCTCTTGAACACTTTGTTGAACTGTCTTCCCAGCATAGCAATAGCCTGAGATAGCTCCTCCTGAGATTCAGCATCATTCCCTTTCTTTTCTTCTTGAGAATTAGATACCAAGGCTATGCTCTTAGTCTTCTTTTCAGGTTCCTCTTCATTCAACCCTAACTCAAAGGTTTGAAGAGATCCAATTAGCTCATCAACTCTCATTTTGCTGATGTCTTGAGCTTCCTCAATTGCAGTCACCTTCATCTTATATCTCTTGGGAAGGGACCTAAGGATTTTCCTCACCAGCTTTTCTTCAGTCATCTTTTCTCCAAGAGCACTAGAGGCATTGGACAGCTCAAGAATACTCATATGAAAGTCATGAATAGTTTCATCTTCCTTCATCTTTAGACTTTCAAACTTTGATGTTAGAAGTTGAAGTCTTGACATCTTAACCTTTGAAGTTCCTTCATGAGTAGTCTTCAAGATGTCCCAAACTTCCGTGGCAACTTCACAGGTATTGATCAACCTGAATATGTTCTTGTCAACTCCATTGAAAATAGCATTTAAAGCTTTGGAATTACCAAGGGCAAGCTCATCTTCTTCCTTGGACCATTCTTCTTCAGGTTTCAGTTTTGAGCTGCCTTCTTTTTCTTTCCCAGCATCATCTTTCTCAACAACTACAGGTGCTTTCCATTCTTTTATGATAGCCTTCCAAGCCCTGCTATCCAAGGATTTCAAAAAGGTAATCATCCTTGGCTTCCAATAATCATAATTAGAGCCATCCAAAATAGGGGGTCTATTCACAAATCCACCAACCTCCTTGTCCATCTTTACCAGAAAGTATCAGCCCTAGATCTCACCCAGATTCAGAGCAGGATGCCTCCTCTGATACCAATTGAAATTCTGGTACCAGATATGTGATGTTACGTGTGATGTCACAACAACACACTCTGCAATGGACAAAGTAAAACAACAGAAGAGTACACAAGTATTGTTCACCCAGTTCAATTAAACAACCTACTCTGGGGGCTACCAAGCCAGGAAGGAATTTCACTATCAGTAGAATTAATTTACAGACTCAACAACCAAGTTGACATCTCCTAAACTTAATCTTTACCTAATGAACTTTCTACCTAAGAGACCACTTAGGAATGAGAACACTACTCACTTCCTAAAACACCTCAGTGATATAATTCAAAGATCACACCCTTTGAAAAACACAACTTGATTCTGCTTCACAGCTTTGATCAAGAATAACTCAAAACAACAACACCAATTCACACTAGAATGGTTTACAATACACACACGAAGACTCAAATGACTCTCAGTCTTTAGCTCTCTTTCTTCTGTACTTTTCCTTCAGGATTGATGCGCTTTATATAGCTATATGATTTGGTCTTGGATCTGCTGCAATATCTGACCTTATTTGTTATTTAAAACTGAATCTTCAAAACATATTTTCTCTCTCAAAATCTTCTTAAATCTTCATCCTTTAAACACTCCTACAAATCTACATCAAATCTGTTTGTAACAGAAAATATCTCCTCCAAGATATTTGCATCCAATTACTCTGCCAGCTCTCCTAAATTCCAGCTAAAACGCTTAACCCTAAAAACATCTCAAACCTGATGTTTTACTGATCTGCATATCTGATGTCATGACATCACATGCGACATCAGACTTCAAAACTTCAACAACTTAAATCCTTAACATAAACCAATGTTAAGACTCAATGTTAAGACATCACCCATATGACATCAACATTGAACACTTTGTTTTACCAAAATTCTAGCCAATCCAAGAACCAACAACTCTCTTGTTGAGTATAAACGACTCTCTTGTTGAGTCAATCAACCTTCAGACTCTCTTGGTGAGTCAACCTTTTTAGCCTCCGTCTTGGGCTTCGTATAAGACAGATAAAAATACTCTCTTGTTGAGTTAAACCTTTTAGCCTCCGTCTTGGGCTTCGTACAAGACATATAAAAGCACTCTCTTGTTGAGTCAATCACCTGTTCAAGACTCTCTTATTGAGTCAACTCTTTTAGCCTCTATCTTGGGCTTTGTACAAGACACGTACAAGCGCTCTCTTGTTGAGTCAAACTCAGTTCAGCCTCCATCTTGGGCTTTATACAAGATACATTCTCCCCAACAGAGTCAAAATCCCTTTTAGCCTCAATCTTGGGCTTTGTACAAGACAGAAAGAACATTTTCCCCGGAAAAGTCAAACTTCTAGCCTCCTCTTAGGCTTTGAATAAAGAAAACCCCAGTTGAGTCAATCAACCTTTTAGCATCAAATTTGTGCCTTGCTCACAGCATACAAACATCAACAATTCCTCTTTAGAGATGATGAATTATCTCTCAGTCAAACCTTTAGCTTCATATCTTGGGCTTTGAACAAGATACAAACCACCTTTAGCTTCACGTCTTGGGCTTTGAACAAGACACCAAAACAATCCCTTTCCTCCCATAGAATAGGAGGAACTACGATCGCTCTGATTTCCCTGTTTCGTTAAACGGGAATACGTAGGCATAAGATTGCGAAATCTTAGCGAGCATACTAATCAAAAACCCAAAGTCCAGTACCTCCATATATCAACCAAAAAGCATCAGACCTAACACCTTACCAAAAGCCTCCTGTACAGTCAATACACTTCATTCTTTTAAGCAAATAACCTAAGACAGACTCCTCTTTTGATAGCATCTATAAACCAATAATTTTGACTGTTTAACCTCAGTATGCAAGCAGGGTTAATTGGAGACATCTATTTCCTTTCCTTAATCAGCTCAACAGGATAAAAAAAATGAATCGAATTGTAGTACCAAAGCGATAGGGATTCGAAACCATAAAAATCGCGCTACAGTATCCTATATTGATAATGATGAATTGCTAGTTCATTGTTTTTAAGATAGTTTGTCTGGTGCTTCATTGGATTGGTACATGGGCTTAGAGCGCAGCAAAATCCGTACTTGGAGGGATCTGTCTGAAGCGTTTTTGAAGCAATACAAATACAATCTTGATATGGCGCCTACCAGATTGTAGTTGCAGAATCAGTCTCAGTGCTCAGCTGAAACATTTAAAGAGTACGCACAAAGATGGCATGAGACGGAATCTCGTGTGCGACCTGCTCTCTCTGACAATGAGTTAGTTGACATCTTTATGGGTACATTGCAAAGATCATACTATGAGAAATGGTGGGTAGTTCTTCATCGAACTTCGCTGATGTTGTGACCATTGGCGAACGGATTGAGAACGGTTTGATGACTGGAAAGATTTCTGGAGCTGCTTCTCAGCAGCCAACTACTAGAAAGTCTTAGAACAGTCGGTCAAAGAAGAAAGAAGGTGAAGCCAACGCTGTGACAACCCAAGTTTCTCCTCAGTATCAAGCACCCATGGCTCATATGCCATATTATCCATATCCGTACATTGTTGTTGCACAATATCAATAACCTCCGTACAAGTATCATCTGCAACAACCAGTTCAGAATACTCAGAATCAGTAACAACCGCAACGTCAACAACAGAACCAACAAAACAACAAAAATCAGCAGAATCAGAACCGTTAGAATAACAATAATTAAGGAAATCGTAAGCATTCGAATTTCGACAGAATTCCGGTGTCATACACTGAATTGTTTCCTTGCTTGGTTCACCAAGGGGCAATTGTTCCCAAGGAGATTGCACCTGCAATTCCTCCATTTGGTCCGAAGCATAATCCAAATGCGACTTGTGCCTATCATGCTCGATACATAGGACATGCGATAGAGGACTGTATTGTTTTCAAAACTAAGGTTCAAGAGCTCATCGATCGAAAGATTTTGACTTTTGCTGAAGAAGGTCCTAACATTCATCATAATCTGTTGCCCAATCACGGTGGACCTGCGGTAAACATGATTGATGATGACTCAAGGGCTTAATTGATCATGGATATCGACGAGGTAAAGAATCCGATGACTGTGGTTTTCAAGAGATTGAAAGGGCTTCATGGTAAATGTCAGATTTGTGACAATAATCCCAACCAGTGTCGAAGGCTGAAGGGTTGTGTCCAAATTTTGATGAATCGAGGTGAAGTCCAATTTGCCAAATCTAAGTCCATTGAAGAGGTTGCTACTCTGGAGCCATTCACCATTGTCTATAGGAAGGTTCCTATGGAATCCCCTAAGAAGAAGGTACAACCTATTGTTGTTTGCCTGCCAAAATAGTTTCTGTATCAGAATTCTAAGGAAGTACCTTGGAGGTATGGATCAACTGTGTTTTCTGGAGGTCAAGAGATAAGGTTTGCTAAATATGAGATTGTGAATGTTACAGCTGCTGGAGGTATGACTCGTAGTGGACGGGTGTTCGCTCTGAAAGTCACTGCAAAGCCAGTACAAGTTCCAACTGTTGTTCCTCCCAAGGAAACGCCTGCATCTGCAACCCCTGTTGTTCAACAAAGGGCATCTACTACGGCACCAGTGCCAACTATTCCATCTGAAGATGTTTTAAAGAACAAAGAGACCCTTGATGATCAAGAGTTCCTAAAGTTGATCAAGAAGAGTGACTTTAAAATTGTGGATCAACTAGGGCAGACTCCCTCAAGGATCTCAATTTTGTCTTTACTCATGAGCTCGCCCGCGCACAGATCAGCTTTGTTGAAGGTTTTGAACACTACTCATGTTAGGCATGATATATCTGTTTTCAAGTTCGATGACGTAGTGGCTAACATAACCGCAAGTCGATACTTGGGCTTTAATGAATCAGAATTGCCTCCCGAAGGAGCTGCCCACAATAAAGCACTACATATTTCCGTAACTTGCACAAACATCCTGTTAACTCATGTTCTAGTGGATATCGGTTCTTCCCTCAATGTGATTCCTAAGGGCACATTGAGTCAATTACTGGTAGAAGGGAGCAAGATGAGACCAAGTGCCTTAGTTATCAGAGCCTTTCACGGTTCTCGAAGACAGGTCATCGGAGAAGTGGATTTACCCATCAAAGTTGGACCGTATTTGTTCACCATTACTTTCTAAGTGATGGATATGAATCCTACGTATAGTTGCTTACTGGGTCGCCCGTGGATTCATGCCGCAGGGGCAGTTACCTCCACTTTAAATCAGAAGTTGAAATTCATGTTTGACGATCAGCTGGTCATCGTCTGTGGTGAAGAGGATCTGATTGTGAGCGAGTAATCATATTTTCGATACGTCGAGACCGAGGAAGGCATAGCTGAGGTGCTGTTGCAGTGTCTTGAGTTCGAAGATGTTAGCTCTGCTTCATAAAGTCAAAGTAGATCACCGTAAATAACCTTAGCATCCGCCAAGAGTGCAAAAGAGACCGTCGAGAAAGGTGCTTTGTCTGGCTGGGGGCATGTGATTGATGTGGTTGAAAAGCATAACCGTTTTGGATTGGGTTATCATCCTGGTCGATAATCTAGTTCATATGGTCATAGGCAGTTCAACTTGATCAAGTTTAGTAGCGCGGGTTTCCAGCAGAGTGACATCGTGGCTGCCGTGGATGAGGCTGGTCCTAGCAACCAGATTTTAAGCTTTGTGCGCAAGTGTCCTCCGGGTTTCAAACTCAATAATTGGACATCTACCATGATTCCTGTGGTTTTTCCAACAAACATGTAATGTATTTTGCTTTCTCGTTCCCTCGTCATTGCCCGAGACGAGTGGATAGCTTGTAAAGGGCCTCACGCTTTTGTAATATTATGTGATCAATAAATAAAAGTTGTTTTTACATTCAAAATCATGCTCTATTTTCTTTATTTTATTTTTATTTTTCACAAACAAATGGCAAAAGTTTCTTTTACTTTCACTTTTCAAAATAGCTCATTCTAAACATATTCATAAACATGCAGAACTAATAAGCGCATTGATAACAACTTGGCAAACATCCATTATAATTCTGGGATTCCAATTAACTAAGCTGAAGAAGATGGTGAGGAAGATTGTGAATTACCGGCTGAACTAGCAAGGCTTCTTGAGCACGACCATAGAGAGATTCAGCCACACAAAGAGCCAGTGGAAGTTGTCAATCTTGGTACTGATGAAGTCAGAAGAAAAGTCAAGGTTGGTGCATCCCTCGCTAAGCATGTACACTCCGAGTTGGTCAAGTTATTGAAAGAGTATATTGATATCTTTGCCTGGTCTTATCAAGATATGCCTGGGTTGGATACCAACATTGTTGAGCATCACTTACCACTCAAGCCCGGATGTCCTCCTGTCAAGCAGAAACTAAGGAAGACTATACCCGATATGGCACTTAAAATCAGAGAAGAGGTAAAGAAGCAGCTTGACGCGGGTTTCCTAGCCACTTTCGAAGAAAGACGGGAAAGTCAGAATGTGTGTGGATTATCGAGATCTTAACAAGGCAAGCCTGAAAGATGATTTTCCTCTGCCTCATATTGATGTCTTGGTGGATAACACGGCGCAGTTCTCTGTCTTTTCGTTTATGGACAGTTTCTCAGGATACAATCAGATCAAAATGTCCCCAGCTGACATGGAGAAGACTACCTTCATCACGCCATGGGGTACATATTGTTACAAGGTCATGCCATTCGGTTTGAAGAATGCAGGGGTGACATACCAACGAGCCATGACAACCCTCTTTCACGATATGATTCATAAAGAGATTGAGGTTTACGTGGACGATATGATTGCCAAGTCCAAAACAGAAGATGATCACCTGGTTCATCTGAATAAACCATTTGACAGACTCCGGAAGTTTAGATTGCGGTTGAATCCTGCGAAGTGTACCTTTGGAGTTCGATCTGGTAAATTGTTGGGCTTTATTGTGAGTCAGAATGGCATTGAAGTTGATCCCGATAAGGTTCGGGCAATTCAGAACATGCCGCCTCCCAAAACAAGAAAAAAAGTCCATGGATTTCTGGGCAGACTTAATTACATCTCAAGGTTCATTTCTCATTTGACAGCTACTTGTGAACCGATGTTCAAATTACTAAGAAAAATCAATCGGTCGAATGGAACGACGATTGTCAAGAGGCATTTGACAAAATAAAGTAATACTTACAAGAACCACCGATCTTAGTACTGCCGGTTCCTGGTAGGCCATTAATCATGTATCTCACTGTTCTCGATGAATCAATGGGATGTGTATTGGGTCAACATGATGACACTGGCAGAAAAGAACATGCAATTCACTATCTGAGCAAGAAGTTCACTGATTGTGAGACCAGATACTCACTCTTGGAGAGAACTTGTTGTGCTCTGGTTGAAGATGAAGACTCACCATCATCATCATCCCAGGTTGAAGATGATTAAATAGGGGCAGCTGTAGTACCTCAAATTTTGACCAATGTTTTTTTCATCTTTTAGAGATTTTTTTTGTCCTATTGGGGGGGGGGGGGGGTCATTCAGATTCCATCTAGGTTGTTAGGAGTTGGTTAGTATTTTTTTTTTTAGGCCCATTTTGGAATCGGTTTAATATAAGGTTTTTTATTTTAAAAAAAATATTTAATAAAAAAAGAAGAAATTTTGTTTATTTCGTGTTTATTTTAATATTGTTAGTGTCTTATTATTATTTATTCTTAGAAATTTTTATTAGAGTTAATTAGGGAGATTTGGGTTTTTAGATAGATTAGAGTCAGGTTGTCATTTTTGAGTTTAAGTTATTTTCGAATATTGTTATTGATTTATTAAACATATCTAATGTTTATTTATTTCACTATTTTAGGGGGTCATTAAACTTAATTGAATTTATTTAAATAAGTTTAAGTTTTAATTTTTATTAAGTTAGGAGATGTAGTACGTAGTTATAATGTAATTAGTAATTAAGGGATTATTTTTAGTTTTTGGGCTTTTAGAGGATATTGGGACTTATTCATAGACCAGTAGTTAATATTTTTATTTTTTATCATTTTTATTTATTTGTTTATGCAGTTAATATTTATGGTTATTATTTTTTAAATGTTTGATATTATAAAAAATATTTAGGTGCTATAAAATTTACACGTTTTTGGCAATTTTTATTAATTTTTTTTTTTTTTTATTATATATTTTTTGGGTGGTCAAATTTGTTGACCAAGTAAGAGGCGTCTTCTTCCCCATAGGGGAAACCCTAAATCTGTGCGAAGTGATAAGGATCAAATCAAATCGTTTCCATTAACTTTCCAAATCATTTTGTACAACAAATTACAAAATTTAATCAAACCCTAATCTAATCAAATCAAATAAAAAAGATTACAATTAACACTGATTACAAATCAAATACCAAATCCAAAATTTACAAAATAAAATCGAATCTAATAAATATCGAAAACCTAATTGGTACCTATAAAAACTAAAAACAAAATTCAGATTAAAAAAAGAAAACCCTAAGCAAAAAATTCTTGCAGCTGCGCGAATCCTTTCCTTCACCTAAAGCTCACGTTCTTCAGATAGAGACTTAGGGTTCATCACTAGAACCCTAATCGCTCTGAGCTAAGCCACATCCCCACCTGCAGAATAAGAGAAAAAAGGAGATTAGAAGAGAAAGGGATAAACAAAATACTACCAGTGTCACTACACGGACGGTAAACAAGATAAACTTAGCTTTTTTTTTGGATTTGATTCAGAGTCGTGGTTTGTTTGTGTTTGGGGGTTTTGGATCGGGGTTTTATTTGTGTTTCTGGATGTTCTGGGTTTGTTTGTGGTAGGGTTCTTGTTCTGGACTGGACCAATGGCTAGAATTGGCCCAATCCGCCTCAGCTCCAGAGCGGCCCAAATTGCCTAAGCCCAATCCATAGAGGGGAAAAAATGACCTTCCTGTCCCTCCAACCGGGCAAGGAACGCCACGTTCCTCCCCGGCGTTTACGCCCATTACGCACGGCTTCCTCGCTGCCCGAACAGCAAAGGACAGGTGCCCGGAACTGCGTTTATGCCCGACATAACGGCTAGTTTCTGGCACCCTGCCCGACATAACGGCTAGTTTGGGCAGTTACCTATTCTTTGGGGAAAACGGTTATTTCGCCCCGAAAATAGGACCGTTGGCCACGCGCTGGGGGCTCTATATAAACCCTCTCGCTTGAGAGGGTCAGGTATCATTCTCTCACCCTAAGAATACACTTTGTACTTGCCCCTTTTCTCTGACCCTTTCTTACTTGAGCGTCGAAGTGCCTTGCAGGTACACCCTCTTTTCTCCTCACCAACATTCCGAACACCCTGCACGCCTGACGACCATCATTCGTCCGAGCATCTTGCCATATGACGACCAGCGTACGTGGATTTGATCGAATACTCGAGATCAGTGGCGCCGTCTGTGGGAACTCCTTGTTCTCCCCTTCTATCTTTCCTCCTCGGAAACTAAAAGATCAAAACATACTTTCTTTGATCCACCCACATATGGCCGCTCAGAACTCCGCGAAAGGTGCTGACGCTACGGTTCTCACTCCCGTCAACAAGATGGACGCCGACGGCAGTTCTTTGCTACTTTCTGATCCCCGTTTCCTTCGGGACTGGGCCACTGCGTCTCCAACTCCTCCTCCCACCGAGCAAGGAGGCAAACAGCTACCGTTGGGGGATCGACCAATTCCTGGCCCTCCCAGCGCTGACCTGGCCGTTGCAGCCCTTCTGGAAGCTGTCAACCGCACAAACCTCCTTATCTTGCAGCAAGGAGAAAGGATAGGAGCTCTCGAGGAAGCATCTCTTCCAAGATCCTCTCCTCCCAAGAGAAAACACCAGAGATCAAGAAGCCCGCCACCTAGGCGCGGGGAGGACCGTATGACGAGGCGTGAGCCTGAACCACAACGCGTTCGCAAGCGCGACCAGATCTCCCCGCGGGATCAGTCACCACCAAGACACAAGAGAACGAGGCAGGGCAAGCATTCTCCACCGGTCAGACCTCGCGACTGGCCACGATCACCCTCACCTCGTAGAGACCGCCGCCGCGAGCGCAGAGAATGGTCACCATCAACTTCAAGTTCGGAAAGCAACGACGAGCCTCGCGGCCCGCTGTCCCGCGGGATCCTGGCCACCCGCCTCCCAAAAGGACTAGAGAAGCCTCCGTCTCTAGGGACGTACGATGGAACCACTGACCCTGACGAGCACATAGAAAACATAGATGCTCTTTTGGACTACAGAGGGGTACGAGGAGCCATCAAATGCCACATGTTCTCGACCACGCTCCGGAAGGGAGCAATGACCTGGTACAAACAACTGCCAGAGGAATCCATCACATCCTGGAGGCAACTCGGGAAGATTTTCTCCCGTCACTTTACCGCATCACGACGCCATCCAAAGACTGAGGCGTCCCTCGGAGCTGTCGTACAGGGAAGAGATGATCATCTTCGGGACTACATTGAGCGGTTCAACAAGGAGGCCGTCCAAGTGCCAACGACCGACGAGATGAAGAAATTCCTGCTAGAGCAGGGATTACGTCCTGGCTCAGACTTCGCGAAAGCCATCGGCCTCGATCCACCGAGGAACCTCAATGCCCTCCTCCACCAAGCCCAGCCGCATATACAGTACGAGGAGAAGGTTGCTGCCCACTCTGTCCGGGCCTCCCGACACCAAGAAGGTGCCCGGTCATCCAGAGCTGAAGAGCCCTCGACATCCCGTCGAGGAGATAAAAGACGCGACGATCGGCCTCGCGATGCACGCGAACAGAAAGGACCTTCTGGGCGGTTCCATGACTATACCCCCCTCACTACCTCGAGGGAGAAAATCTTGTCTGAATGTGCCAACTCAGAGTTCAAACAGGCGGGAGTCCGTTTCTCTAAACAGCTGCCGGCCAGGCCGGGTGTAGACAAGTCCAAGTATTGCCGCTTCCACAAGAGCCACGGCCATACGACGAAGAATGCATCCACCTCAGAGATGCCATAGAGATCCTCATTCGCGACGGCCACCTGAAGCAGTTCGCGAAAAAGAAAGACGCCCCCCGGCAAGAAACCCAGGAGAGCAAGAAGGTTGTAGAAGAGACTCTGCCCTCGGATGACACCAACGCGCAGGTCGCCATGTCCGTAACTCGGCCAGAAGACTTCCGCTTCCCTGATAGTCTTCCCGTCTCCACGTACCTCGCTGCTCACAGCCCGTGGGAGGCATTCCCGTCAGCCATGGTCTTTTCTGGTGGTGGGTACAACAAAATTACGGTCGGCTCAGTCAAGAGGAGATTCGACCAACTGATCAGCAAGAGCTCCAATGAAGTCACTACGCTGGACACCACTCACAAAGGATCCGTTCTTATTTCCTTCTACAAGGAAGAGCTCCTCGGAGGGTCGCCAAACTCAAGCATTCCGCTGCTTATCCGAGCAAGGATGGCGAACTTCGACGTTCGCAGAATACTCGTGGACCAGAGAAGTTCGGTTGATATAATGTACAACCACCTGTTCGAAATGCTGCAGCTGAATGACTCTCACCTTACTCCATACGTTGGATCCGACCTACAGGGATTCAACGGAGCGGTGACAAAGCCCCGGGGTTACGTAGAGCTCATCGTAACATTCCGTTCAGGAAAGACAACCCGAGCAATTAAAGCACAGTTTTTGGTAATCGATTGTCCGTCACTATACCAGTGCATCTTTGGAAGGCCAGCCCTGGCAGAGTTGATTGCAGTGCCTTCCACCGTACATCTCAAGATGAAGTACTACACTTCTGAAGGGATGGTCGCCACCCTCCACGGCGACATCGAAGCTGCCCGTCGGTGCTTTGAAGCAGCATCAAAAGGACTAAGCACCATCTCAGCAAAACCGAGGACCTCTGGTCGTCCCCCTCTGCCCAGCAGCTCCGAGCAGCCAAAACCGCTCCCCCAGGTCGAATCTATCGACTTGGACAGCCGTTTCAACGAGGAAGATCACGCCAAAGGCCCAACGACTTCGGGCAGCCAGTTCGACAACGGCGGTCATCTCCTACGCCCTGTCCCAGATGGCAACTTCGAGATCATTCCGTTCGGAGAAGACCCCCAACGGGGAGTGAAGATCGGAACAGACCTCCCCGACCTGGCCAGGAGACAACTAAAAGCATGCCTCCGGGAGAACGCAGACTTGTTCGCATGGAGCGCTGCTGAAATGCCAGGATTGAACCCGTCCGTCGCTTTCCACCAGCTTATAATTGATCCGGTCGTCAAGGCCGTTGTCCAGCGCAGAAGGAAATAGTCCCCGGAGAAGACGGAAGCCGCGGGAAAGTTATCAAAGACCTTCTAGAAGCTAGGTTTATTTCTGAGGCCAAATACACTACATGGCTCTCAAATGTTGTACTTGTAAGAAAAAATAACGGCAAATGGAGAATGTGCGTTGATTATACTGATGTCAATAAGGCCTGTCTGAAGGACGCCTACCCCCTCCCCAATATAGATAAGCTTGTAGATAACTTAGCAGGTTTTAAGCTTTTATCGTTCCTCGACGCCTACTCGGGCTACAATCAAATCCCAATGGCCGCGAGCGATAAAACGTACACGGCCTTCATGACCGAATCGGGCAACTATTACTACAACGTAATGCCCTTCGGGCTGAAGAACGTCGGCGCTACGTACCAACGAATGATGAACAAAGTCTTCCAAGGACAAATAGGCGACATGCTCGAAGTATACATGGACGATATGATCGTCAAGTCCCACGAGGAACTAGGTCATGTCGCCCATCTTCGCAAAATTTTCGAGCAAGCCAGAAAGTATCAAATGCGTTTTAATCCAGAGAAGTGCACGTTCGGTGTACGGGCAGGTAAATTCCTTGGCTTCTACCTAACGGAACGAGGAATAGAAGCTAACCCCGACAAGTGTCGGGCATTCTCTGAGTTCCCAACGCCCACGTCTAAAAAGAACATCCAATCCCTCAATGGGGTACTTACTTCGTTGTCACGCTTCGTTGCAAAGTCCGCTCAACACGCCCTTCCTTTCTTCAAGCTCTTGCGAAAAGAGGCAGCGTTTGAATGGACAGAGGAATGTGAAGCATCCCTCCGTCACCTGAAGCAAGCTCTGTCGAAACCGCCCGTATTATCACGGCCAGACGTCGGGGAAGTCTTGTTTCTATACCTCGCCGTCACTGCCAAGGTCGTCAGTGCCGTTCTCATTCGCGAGAATCCTAGCGGGCAAAAGCCAGTGTACTTCACGAGCAAAGCGTTGTAGGATGCAGAGCTGCGATATCAACAGATAGAAAAGGTAGCATTGGCCCTCGTCAATGCTGCCAGACGACTGAGACACTATTTCTTGGCCCACACGATCATGGTAAGGACGGATCAGCCCATCAAGCAATTGCTGGGACGACCAGACATGGCGGGCAGAATGCTCAAATGGTCGTTGGAACTGTCCGAGTTCGACATCCAGTACGAAAGCAGGAAAGCTCTTAAAGCCCAAGTCTTGGCCGATTTTATAGCGGAAGTAACCTTCTCAGAATCCTCGTCCCACATAGAAAATAGATGGACTATCTATGTAGACGGAGCATCCAGCTCGAGCGGCAGCGGGGCAGGGGTAATTTTGGAAAACGACGAAGGGACCATAATCGAGGCTTCTCTCACATTGTCTTTTCCCACGTCGAACAACCAGGCCGAATACGAAGCCTTCCTCGCCAATTTGCGTCTAGCCGAAGACCTAGGGGCTGAAGAAATCATCATCTGCACGGACTCCCAGATCGTAGCCCACCGGGTATTAGGAGAGTATCAGACCAAAAACGATAGTCTCTCTGAATACCTAACCCTAGTCAAGGGAAAAATGTCGAGGTTCAGAACAGTAGAAGTAAGACACGTTCCACGCGAACATAACGTGCGAGCAGACGTCCTGTCCAAACTAGCGAGCACCAAGAGGAAAGGCGGAAACAGATCAGTCATCCAAGAAATACTTCCCCGGTCCAGCATCGATAAGGGATCCTCGACCCTACACGTGCACGCGATTGGGGACAGCGATTGCTGGATGACGCCCATGTACAACTACCTCACTAGGGACGAACTTCCGGATGACCCCAAGGAAGCCAGCACCATCAGACGAAGAGCTTGCTCGTACGTCATCCTCGAAAACAAGCTCTATCGACGAGGCTTCTCCATCCCACTGCTCAAATGCATAGAGGAGGAAGTTGTCCCCCACGTATTGCGAGAGATCCACGAGGGCATTAACGCCCAGCACCTAGGAGGAAGGACCCTTGCCCACAAGGCCCTCCGGGCAGGGTATTATTGGCCAACCATGTAGCACGATGCCAAGGGGCATGTGAAGAAATGCGACAAATGCCAACGGCACGGGGACATGCACCTAGCTCCACCCAATGAACTGAAGAGCATGACTTCCCCGTGGCCATTAGCCTGGTGGGGCCTAGACATCCTAGGACCCTTCGTGACGGGGTCCATCCAAAACAAATACCTGATAGTGGGTGTGGACTATTTCACAAAATGGATAGAAGTAGAAGCCTTAGCAAAGATAACAGCACTTAACATTCTGCGCTTTTACAAGCGGAACATCCTTGCCCGTTTTGGGATTCCCCAAGCAATTGTCACGGACAATGGAACACAATTCACGGACAAGAAGTTCCAAGACTTTGTCGCCCATCTCGGAACAAAGCAACACTTCGCTTCTGTAGAGCATCCCCAGACCAATGGGCAGGCACAAGCGGCCAACCGCGTCATTCTTCGTGGCCTCAAGCGAAGACTGGATGAAACGAAGAAAGCCTGGGTCGAGGAGCTCCACGGTGTCTTATGGACCTACCGCACTACTCCCCAGTCCACCACCGGGGAAACACCTTTTCGCCTAGCATATGGTACGGAGGCTGTTCTACCCGTTGAAATCCACGTGCCGTCCAGGAGGACCAAATCACCTCTAGACGAGGAAATGAATAACGAAGTAATAAGAGAGGAGCTCGACCTTGTCAAGGAAATCCGAACAGGAGCAGCCCTCCGCGAAGCATCCCTTAAGCAAAAAATAGCAATCAGGCACAACACCAAAGTCTTACGATGAGAGTTCGATGTGGGCAGCCTTGTCCTGCGAAGAAATCACAAGGACTCTCACGAAGGCAAACTAGCAGCCAACTGGGAAGGACCATATAGAGTCCGTGCCAAAACGGGAAATGGTGCGTACTTCCTCAAAACCCTTAACGGGGATGCGCTCCCTCGACCATGGAACGCTGAGAAACTTAAGCAATACTACAGCTAAAGTAACTATAGGCTTCCTCGCATCAAGCGACCACCTAACGGTCATCGTGCTCGTCCAGGTACAAACGACGCACACGCACAAAGTAGAATCCCGCTCAAGTGAATGAGCTGGAGCTCTACTCGTCGGCGGTCCTCAACCGAGCATCGCCTTCGCCCAAGTACCATGATTGGCAGAACCCCAGCTCGCGATGGGACGTTCACGCCGCGATCTCAGGCCTCGATCGCGACCTGAGATCCGCAACCTCGCCGGGATCTTCCCCGGTTATTCGACCAGTTCTCCGCACTGACGAATCAACACACAACGAGCTATCTTTCAAAAAGAAAACTCCGTTAACAGACACACCCTCCGACGGGCAGTAATACATGCACAACTAATGTAAAGTACAGCAATACGAACAAAAATTGCATAAATAACGTTAACCGAGCATTAAATAAAAAGGCCACAAGGGCCAAAATTTGTGCGTATTACATAAAAAAGGGGGCCACACCCCCCCCCCCCCCCCAAAAATCAAATAAAGTTACAAGTAAATCAACGGCACGCAGGCCGGACAAAATACAACAACAACAAAATAACCAAAGCTCCTCATTCATCCGCTTGCTCGGCTGTTTCCGGCTCGGGTCTCTGCTCCTCCTCGGGCTGAACCTCAGGGGTGTCAAGAACAAGGCCTGTGGGCAAGACGATGCGATCATCCTCCACTCGCGCAAGGTAGTGGATACCCTCGGTCGAAATCTCGAGCCCAGGGTTCACCACCCGCAACTGGGCCACGGCACTGTCGAAGGACTCCACTGCCACGGCGATCCCGTCATCCTCGGCCCGCAGAATGCTGGCGACCAACTCAGCCCTAGTTTTCAACACTTTTATCTCGTCCGGTTCATCAGCACCCGGGGTACTGGCCGCCATCAGCTCCTTGTTCAACTCCTCGGCAACCTTTTTCTCCACCTTCAGCCTGGCGACCTCCTCTTTCAGCTTGGTCGTCTCCTCTTCGGCCTTCTTCCTAGCCTCACGAGCACCCTTGACTTCTTCCTTTAAGGACGCCTCGGAGGCCCGGGCAGCAGTGAGTTCAGCCTCAAGCACGGAGTCCCCTTCCGCATAAACGGCCGCCATTTCCAGCATCCTCACCATGGCGGAAGCATCCTGGGCCACCAGCGCCCTCTTGCTCGCTCGGTCCATGCTTCCCAGGCTGAGTGATTCTGCCCGCGAAACGATCAAAGTGTTACCCTCAAAGAACCTCCTGTCAAGGATGCACGGGGGGAGCTCAAACTTCCCTTTCTCAGGTGCCCGGGTCAGGTCCACGGCATCCGACGACCTTTGCCGCTTCGTTCACCCAGCCAGAGCCAGTGGGGAGTCCCGGGGAGCTGGAGTGGGAGAAGCAGAGGTCCCCGGAGCAGTCTGAACAAGGGAAGGAGCACGAGTACCAGCAGCAGTCCGGGTCTTAGGGGGAGCCGCTCCAGCCTTACCCCTCGCCATGGCGTTCCTCACCACACGATCACGAGCTTGAGGCATCTCACCTGCACAAATGAAAACAAGCATGTTAGCTATGAGGAACAGAAATAACACAAACAAAGTCTAAACAACTAAGACTACCTAGAAATTTTTCGACATCCGCAGGAGTCTTGCACTCCAGCAGTGCCTTAACGGGGATAAACCGGCGCTCGACCCTTTGACTCCCATCCTCCTCAAAGATAGGCTGCCCCTTACTCGTCCAACACTCAGCAAGGCTGAAAGGGTTTACCCAAGTCACCAGTCTCTCGTAAGCCACGGCATCCTGCTCGCATAGCGCGCTCGACTCAAAGACGTAAGCATTGGGCTTCTTTGAGAAGTGGTCAGGTGTCCAGCGGATCGGGAACTTGTACACTCTCTCCCCGATATACTTCCCTTCCTCGTTGAGCAGCTCCTCTCCGTTCTCATCACACTCCACCTCCCAGGCGTACACGCTGTCCTGGGCAGCCTCAGACAATGGCTCGACGATGAAGTACCGCCCCTTGAACGTTTGGATGGACTCCGAGAACGGCTTAAACAACTTTCTGGGCTGCTTCAAAGAGACCCATCTGTACCTTTTCCCCGCCAACTGCCGCTGTAGGTGGAAAACAGCAAAGAATAGAGGAAGGGTGGTCCCCAGAGCAAGGTGCTCGCACACCAACTCAAAAGCCCGTATAAAGGCCAGCGAATTGGGGTGGAGTTGAGAAGGCGCCAACTTCAGATGCACAAACATCGACCGCTGGAAGTCAGTGAAGGGCAACCTCAGCCCCAATTCCTTGAAAGCATATTCAAACATCGCGAAGAAGTCCTCGAAGCTCGAGCAGACCCCCTCGTCCGAATTAGGAAAAAGCACTCTCCATTCACCCGCTGGTCCCACCTCGGTAAAGACGTCCGCCGGAGACCTCGCGAACGTGGAAATATGCTCGGAGGGCTCGGCCACCTCCCACTCATCTGGACAGAATCCTTCAACGTCTTCATCCATGACGTCCACCTCTTCTCCCCCCTCAACTTCTCTCACTTCCCCCTCGACTTTGCTCGAGGAGTTCGATGCCGTCGAGCTCGAAGACGCAGAACTCGAGGCCATTGCGCTGCTACTCTCCTCGGAGACAGTTTCCTCCTCGGATGTAACTGGGATAACTTCCCTCTCTGGCTCCATCGCCACTACGATCACCTGAAAAAGCAGAGAAAGACAGTGAATTCGACAGGAAATCAAATCCACCCTTCCACCGCTAAGTCAAGTGAAAGGGCGCGCAGAAGGCTAAGGACAACGTCCCCGGCCTAAGCCCTAACATCAAACGAAGAAAAAAAAACCTCCCCGCGAGGAGATGCCCGAGACATACCATCTTCCTACGAGGAACCTCCCCGCGCTCGTGCCCAGATTCCGTTTGAAGCTCCGCCAGAAACTGCAAAGCTCCACCGAAATCTGGAAACGTTCTACCGGAAAATTCACCAATCCATCAGAAGATGGTAAGGCGCGGTGGCCACGACTCGCAACCACGACGTGGACAACCACGTTCACCGAACGTGCTACCTACTCCGGCAAGATGCTTGGTGCAGCAGGAGGGCAGAACCGCCGCCCACCACCAACACTCGTCGGAAACCTACCTATTTTGCCACCTAAAACTAACCCTAGCCGCATGCAATCTACCATTAACAACGAGAGAAAGTAAAACAAGCTAGAAATCAGAGAACTTACTTGATTTGAGTAGAAGAGAAAGACTGCTTGAGACTTCGCACGGTGGTCGGTTGCTCTAAAGACGGCGACGGGCAAGAACGCTGATGACGACGAAGAAAAATCAGAAGGGAAAAAGTGCAAAATGGGACAACCTTCCCCCTTTTATACCGAGGGGCACGTGCACACACGCGCCCGTAGGCAATAATGACTGCCCACTAGCCATAATTACCTATTAACTGCTACACAGGGCTCGATGCACACGTGGCAACCCAATGTTTCCCATTCTGTCTGACGCTTTATCTCCCCAAATGTCGGGCAATGTAGTCTCGACCACGAATATCACGGACATGGAGAGCCACGAGCACCTCGAGACAATCATCCTCGTCTCCAAACGACGACTCCGCGTTAGCTCCCCGAGCGACGAGCAGTCCTTAAGTCATCACTCCCATGATCGGGAGCAACGACTTGGGGGGCTCCTGTTCTGGACTGGACCAATGGCTAGAATTGGCTCAATCCGCCTCTGCTCCAGAGCGGCCCAAATTGCCTAAGCCCAATCCACAGAGGGGAAAAAATGACATTCCTGTCCCTCCAACCGGGCAAGGAACGCCACGTTCCTCCCCGGCTTTTACGCCCGTTACGCACGGCTTCCTCGCTGCCCGAACAGCAAAGGACGGGTGCCCAGAACTGCGTTTATGCCCGACATAACGGCTAGTTTCTGGCACCCTGCCCAACATAACGGCTAGTTTGGGCAGTTACCTATTCTTTGGGGAAAACGGTTATTTCGCCCCGAAAATAGGACCGTTGGCCACGCGCTGAGGGCTCTATATAAACCCTCTCGCTTGAGAGGGTCAGGTATCATTCTCTCACCCTAAGAATACACTTTGTACTTGCCCCTTTTCTCTGACCCTTTCTTACTTGAGCGTCGGAGTGCCTTGCAGGTACACCCCCTTTTCTCCTCACCAATATTCCGAACACCCTGCACGCCTGACGACCATCATCCGTCCGAGCATCTTGCCATCTGACAACCAGCGTACGTGGATCTGATCGAATACTCGAGATCAGTTCTTAAATAGGGTTAGGGTTCATACGCTTTAGGAATAGGGTTCTTCACTGAACCTTTAGGGTTCGTAGGGCTCATGGGGTTTTCTGGGTTAGGAGGAAGAGTAGGGTTAGGGTTCATGGGTTTCTGGGTTAGGATGAAGAGTAGGGTTAAGGTTCATGGGTTTCTGGGCTGGGGAGGGATTAGGGTTCATGAGGTATGAAGGTTCCGGTTGAAGTTCAACCGGAAACCTGGGTTGGGTGGCGGTCGGAGGATTTTTGGGACGGTGGTCGGAGGAGGGAGAGTAGAGAGAAGCGAGAGAGAATGGGTTAGAGAGAGAATGAGCGAATGAAGAGAGAGAAAGAGAAGGGAGAAATGAGAGGGATCTGAGAGGGAACGGGATAAATACTCCCTCCGTGAGGCCGTGGATGGACGCCAAGTGGCGTCTCCCTCGCTCTTGGATATGTTGACTGGGACGGTCAGCCAACCAATCACGTGCGTGCTTGTCCACGATGAGCCTGTGTTGACTGCACATCGTAGTCGTCCGTCTTGTGTACTTAGACCAGTCAACCAGATCTTTGGATGAGATCAAGAATGTTCAACACCATAGGATAATGATCATGTGGCACAGGGAGAGTCAACGGTCAGACTCTCCCCACCGTGGCTTTTTTTTTCTTTTTTTTCAGAATTAGATTTTGTAATTGGGCCCCTGCGCCCTAATTACTTTTTGCACCCCCACCAGAAGCCCAATTGCTTCTTTTCCAAAGGAGAAGCAACCCCCCCCCCCCCCCCCCCCCCTGTTTTTTTTTAAATAAAACAATAAGTTAGTTTTTAATTAAGATTTTTTTTTTTTCCTCATATAATTAAGTTAATTCCTTAACTTAATTGGGGTTTTAAATTTAGGGTTTTTTTGGTATAATTAAGTTAATTCCTTAACTTAATTGGGGTTTTAAATTTAGGGATTTTAGCATGATTAAGTTAATTCCTTAACTTAATTATTTAATGGGGTTTTTAAATTTAGGGTTTTTGTGATAATTAAGTTAATTCCTTAACTTAATTGTTTAATTAAAATATTAAAAATTTAGGGTTTTTTTGGTATAATTAAGTTAATTCCTTAACTTAATTGGGGTTTTAAATTTAGGGATTTTGGTATGATTAAGTTAATTCCTTAACTTAATTATTTAATGGGGTTTTTTAATTTAGGGTTTTTGTGATAATTAAGTTAATTCCTTAAATTAACTATTTAATTAAAATATTAAAAATTTAGGGTTTTTTTGGTATAATTAAGTTAATTCCTTAACTTAATTGGGGTTTTAAATTTAGGGATTTTGGTATGATTAAGTTAATTCCTTAACTTAATTATTTAATGGGGTTTTTAAATTTAGGGTTTTTGTGATAATTAAGTTAATTCCTTAACTTAATCATTTAATTAAAATATTAAAAATTTAGGGTTTTTTTTGGTATAATTAAGTTAATTCTTTAACTTAATTGGGGTTTTAAATTTAGGGATTTTGGTATGATTAAGTTAATTCCTTAACTTAATTATTTAATGGGGTTTTTTAATTTAGGGTTTTTGTGATAATTAAGTTAATTCCTTAACTTAATTATTTAATTAAAATATTAAAAATTTAGGGTTTTTTTGGTATAATTATGTTAATTCCTTAACTTAATTGGGGTTTTAAATTTAGGGATTTTGGTATGATTAAGTTAATTCCTTAACTTAATTATTTAATGGGGTTTTTTAATTTAGGGTTTTTGTGATAATTAAGTTAATTCCTTAACTTAATTATTTAATTAAAATATTAAATTTTTAGGGTTTTGTTGTAATTAAGTTAATTCCTTAACTTAATTATAAAATCAGGTTTCTAATTAATTGACTTAACTAATAAATTACATTTTAATGGGAGAAATAAAAGGGGTTGTTTTGGTTTTTTTTAATATAAAGTTTTGGATGTTTAAATTATTAAAATTCATCTAAAGGGACATTTAAGGGTTTAAACATGGGACAGAACTCTAATTTCCGAGAGCATAAACAAAGGAATAGGGTTTTGGGATAAGGGTTAAAATATGGTTTTTTTTTGTAAATTATTAAAATTAATTTTCTGTTTATTTTTTAAATAAATTAAGGGAATATGTTAATAATAAAGAATAAGGGATCTTTCTTTGGGATATAAAATCAAGGGATAATGCTCTTGGTCCGAGAGCCTAAATAAGGGATGGGATAAGGGATAGAACTCTTAATATCCGAGAGTATAAATAAATGGATTAAGGGATAGAACTCTTGATATCCGAGAGTATAAATAAAATGGATTAAGGGATAGAACTCTCCGTCGAGAGTATAAACAATGGACAGGGGATAGAACTCCTTATCTAGGAGTATAAATATTAGATTAAGGGATAGAGCTCCTTATCTAGGAGTATAAATATTAGATCAAGGGATAGAACTCTTTATCCAAGAGTATAAATAGTGGATTGGGTTTAGGATTAGGAATAGGATTAGGGGGTAGGAATAGGGGAGGAAAACTACGGTTACTCTGATCCTTCGAAATGAAGGTACGTAGGCATAGGGTTGTAAACCCTAGCGAGTATAATAATAAAAAACTTAGGATTCTTTTGTAAATAAATCATTTAGATAAACAAACAAGCATACCCTAAAATCTAAGGAGGATCCAATTGAGTACAATGGAAGTGAGGGGTACCTAACACCTTCCCCCTCACTTAACCGACTCCCCGAACCGTAGGAATCTCTGTCCTTGGGATTAGGATTTTTTAGGTTTATCATTATTTTCCTTAAAAAAATATGATGGCGACTCGATATTTTTGCCGGCCGCGACAACTGGGTTCTGGCAATGGAAGAAAAACTTAACCAATTTTTAAAGAATGATGTATGGGATCTTGTTCCAAAGCCTAAAGGTGTTCATATAATTGGAACTAAGTGGGTATTCAGAGACAAGCTCAATGAAAAAGGAGAAGTTGTCAGAAATAAGGCACGACTTGTTGCACAAGGTTAACAGTCAACAAGAAGGGATTGATTACAACGAAACATTTGCTCCAGTCGCCAGACTTGAAGTAATACGATTATTAATTTCCTTTTCAGTAAATCACAACATCATTTTATACTAGATGGATGTTAAGAGTGCATTCTTGAATGGTTATATATCAGAAGAAGTTTATGTCAAACAACCTCCTGGTTTTGAAAACTCAGAAAAATCAGATTTTGTTTTTAAACTCAAAAAGTCTCTATATGGTCTGAAGCAAGCTCCCAGAGCTTGGTATGATAGATTGAGCAAATTTCTTTTAGAAAACAACTTCACCAGAGGAAAAGTTGACACCCACTCTCTTCTGTAAATCATACAAAATGATATTCTTATAGTTCAGATTTACGTTGATGATATTATTTTTGGTTCTGCTAATCCCTCTCTATGCGAGGAGTTTTCAAAGTTAATGCAAGCAAAATTCGAAATGAGTCTGATGGGTGAGTTGAAGTTCTTCCTGGGAATTCAAATTGATCAGAAACCAGAGGCTACTTACATTCATCAAAGTAATTACACAAAAGAACTTCTGAAGAAATTCAACATGGTGGATTGTAAAATAGCAAAGACCCCAATGCATCCAACATGCATCATGGAGAAAGAAGAAGCAAGTGGTAAGGTTGGTCAGAAGCTCTATCGCGGTATGATAGGCTCTTTTGTATTTAAACTGCTTCTAGACCTGATATCTTATTCAGCTTACATCTGTGTGCTAGATTTCAATCAGATCCTAGAGAATATCATTTAACTGTTGTTAAACGAATATTAAGGTATCTGAAAGGAACTACTAACGTTGGCTTGATGTGTGAGAAAACATCAGAGTACACTCTTTCTGGTTACTGCGATGCAGACTATGCCGGAGACAGACTGGAAAGAAATAGCACATCTGGAAACTGTCAGTTCCTAGGGAATAATCTAATCTCATGGTCAAGTAAGAGACAATCAACAGTTGCTTTCTCAACAGCAGAAGCAGAATACATATCCACTTCCTTATGCAGTACGCAGATGTTGTGTATGAAAAATCAGCTAGAAGATTATCAGATACACGAGAGTAACATTCCTATCTTCTGTGATAATACTGATGCTATTTTTTTAAGTAAAAACCCAATCTTACATTCTAGGGCTAAACACATAGAAATAAAACACCATGTTATCAGAGACTATGTTCAGAAGGGAATTTTATGCTTAAAATTTATTGATACAGACCATCAATGGGCTGATATTTTTATAAAACCCTTGGCTGAAGATAGATTTCAAATTATTTTAAAGCATCTGAAAATGGACTATTGTCCAGAGTAAGAGTGCGTCAGAATCAAATGTGTTTAGTCAGAGGAAGTAATTATTTAAATCGTCAGAGCTACTTCGATCAGAAGTGTCTCCGTTCTGATGAAAACTTTTGGGTTGTCCAGATTCTAAAGTCATTATAACGTGTCATTTACTTAGAAAATGATTTTTGCGTGTAATTTCGATTATATCTAAATCATTACATTTACCCAAATTAAATGAATAGTAATTTTCTTGAAATTGACTTAAAACATAATTACATTCATTCATTAATCCCCAGTACGGTGTCCTATCCCCTTAGTTTTCAAAAGCATTTTAAATACCCACTCAAACTGTCTTATTTCTACTCCCACTCGATTAGAAACCCTAAAACCCTAAATCGTCTCTCTCTCTCTCTCTTTCAAACACTCAATCACCATCTTCATCCTCTCCGGTCCCAACCATCATCATGATGAACACCATTCAACAAGAAATGTTCACTTCGCCAAAGAATTTAAAGCGTCACTGAATCCCTCCCAAGAGTTACCATCTTCATCCATCGCACCTTCTACAACTTCCACGACCACCGCAATGATCACTTCGACTTCATCATCTCTTCCCACGATCGATGCAAACCGTGTAACGCAAAGAAATCCCTCAGTTACTTGTGCTGTACATGCGGACGATCTAATCGTTCTCAAAGAACTAGATGTCGACTTTGACAATCTTCGAGATAGTGGGTTTAACCTTCATGATCAAATTAACACTCAAGGATGGAAAAGTTACTTTGACATACTTAGAGGTCCTACCTATGAAGCCCTAGTAAAAGAATTCTGGAGGCAAGCTGAAACTGACGATCTTCATGTTGTCTCTTTTGTTATGGAACAAAATATTGTTATCACTGAGAAGTCAATCTCAGATCTGCTTGGAATGAAGTTCTTGGAAGACAAACGAGTTTATGGAAAGATCGAAAAATCTGACTCTGTCATCAACAAAGCAATTTTCACAAGTTGTCAATCTGGGAAAACAGAGTATAAAAGCAAGGACTTGCGTGATAATCTGAGAATCTGGCACAAGATTATTCTTGGGTGTATCAATCCAAGACCTTCAAAGAGTGCTGCAGATTTCTTCAATGCAAATCAAAAGTACATGTTGTACTATTTACACAAAAACGAGAAAATGTGTCTACCGTCTATTCTTTTCTACTATCTAAGGGATATGGTGCGCAACACAAGAACAACAGCTTCGCCGGAAAAGAAGATTGTAAATTATATTCCTTTCGGAAGACTACTCTCTGATATCTTTGTTGAAAGTGGCTTAGTGAACTATCTAGTTAAAGAATCTAGATATACAGAATACCTGACTCCAAGCATAGGAGAAACCTTCAATGCGATGAACCTCAAGCATATGAAAATGATCACAAACGTTGAAGTAAAACCTTTGTCTTTCTCTCATGATACTGTGATCAACCACAGACTTCCGGTAACAGACTATCCCATCTATCACATAGGAGATCATATAAATACAATTGTTGCATTCATTGCTATGATGAGAGAAAAAGGACATGACATGTCTAACTTCAGAATTAAAGATATCACTCCTAAACCTAAATATATTACCAGGAGCAAGAGGAAGCAAACTGAAGAAGATTCTGAGCCTATGAAGAAGAAAAAGGATAACAAAGTTGAATCCTCCAAGACTTCCACGCTGCAGTCTCTTCTTCTTGAGAAAACTAGTAAGACTGCTATTAATTCTTCCGTTTCATTGAATGTCACTAAAACTGTTACTACACCATCATCATCTCAAACTACCTTCATTCCTACCTCCAATCCACAAGTAAAGTTTAAATAACCATTCTTTTCGATTCCTCCTCCAACTACCAATATTCAATCATCTCCCATTTCATCAATCAGTACACCTATTTCGTCTGAAGCTATTTCTATCTACACCTCGACAATAACCTCTTCGCTCATTCAACCGACTGAACAAGGTTCTCCGAACCTACTCTCTGATTCTCATATCCTTAACATTGAATCAAGCTCTGAGGAAACCATCTCTGAAACTCTAGAGAATGTCACATCTGAACCTCTCATGGTTTCAGATATCCTAGAGTTATCATCTCCTACTGATCAACCAATGATTGAACATGTTCATACTGAGATTGTTTCATCTCAACCAGCACCATCTGAAACTAACTCTGCTAAGCCTGACCTTGCATTGGTCATCTATGACATACCCTTTCCAACAACTCTTGAAGAATGCATTGGTCAATTTCGTAACAAGGCGTTAAAGAAGGTTGCGAAATTAAGAACAGAAGTAAGCACAAGTGTCAAGCCTCTGGAGCTTGAGAATTTCTAGAAAATCTTCCATAAATGGTTGGATTCTACAAGCTTTTCAGACGCCACTAAAACTGCTGGAGTTCAGTTGGCGAAGGAAAGAGCAGATGTTGAAGAGCGGATAAGGGAACTCAAGCTTTTGGCTGTAAAACAGAAAGAAGCTGAAGAAAAAGCTGCTGAAGAAGCAAGACTTCTAGCAGAAAAGGCTGTTGAAGAAGCCAGATTGGCGCATGAAGCTAAAGCTACGGAAAGGCTAAGCAAGATGTTGCAGTTGGTTCCTCATCTGATCCTGCTATAATACGTTTGGAAAACGCAATTGAAGAAATCATAGGAGAACAATAGAAATTCAGAGAAAATTTTGAAGAACAAAAGACTGTCAATGCAAATGTCCAGAGCATGCTTCAAAAGATTTTGGACAAGATGTCCTCTGGAAGCACCTAAGCTTATTTGTGTTTCTTTTGTTTTTAAGATTTTAGATCTTAGTTTTTCACCCTTGGACTACAAATATTTTTTATCATGACAAAAAGGGGGAGAAGTAATGAATGTGATATTTTGATTCTCATAGTCAATCTCTGAAAAATAACGTTGTTTACATTCTAACCAATAAACTGTTATTTCTATTAGATTGTTTTTCTTTTCAGGAATTCTGATCCGATTAAAACATCATGAAGTTAATCTTCAGAAAATCAGAACTCTGTTGAAGAAATTAAAACATTTTGGTTTTGGGTTCTTGTCAAACTCTGAAGGATCAAGTTTGAAATTGAATCAATACTACGATGATTTCAGTTCTGACCTATTGAAATCAGGGGGAGTCCATCCAGAGAAATTCACCAAGTCTAAGACTCAGGGGGAGTACTTCATACGAAGGATAAGCATTCCTTAAACCTTTTATTACCCTTGCATTATGTACAAAATTGTGTCATCAAAATACATAGTTTTGTCATCATCAAAAAGGGGGAGATTGTGAGAACAAGATTTGGTTCTGCAATATTACTTCTAAGTTTTGATGATATCAAACGAGTATATTTGTATGAACAATTTTGTAAGTCTAATGTTTGTTACTTTTGAGAATCTAACAAACAGGTTATGATTTCGTTAATTGGCGTGGACATGATGCTAAAAGAGAACACTTCGACTACACGCTACACTTGAAGTGCTAAATAGCAGAAATTGCTTCAGGAAAATCTGAAGTTGGCAAGACTCTGATATAATATGGATAGAGAACAAGTTCTGAAGATTTGATGACAAAAAGGGTCTGATTGAACGAAGTCCAGATGCTGAAGGCTTACGCTCTCTAGATAAAGGGTTCTGAAGACCCAACCATAGTCTATACTCATGCTTCAACAAAATACTATCTGAAGCCTCTGAAGATATAAAGACAATTTTCTAAGTGAACAAAGGTTCTGAAGACCAAGTGCTGAAGACTCCAAAGGCGCAGTTCTGAGGACTCCAAGACTTAAAGATCTTAAGAATCAAGCTACATTTTCCCTTCTTACTCATGCTCGCAGTAGCCTCTGAAGTTAAGACGCCAAGAAGACTAAGCTATGAAGTACAGCTGTACCACAATACAAACGAAGATATCTTGAAAATAGTGCAAACGGTACAAACGAAGATATCATGACAAGACAGGACGCAAAAGTTTTATCTGTCCTCACGTCTCCATCAAGCCTCCAGTCTAGATAGCTATCATGATTACTTTTCAACAACTACTTTTTACAAGGCTATATAAAGACGCGAAGACTTTAATAAAGATACACACGAACGCTCACTGCAAAAATACTTTCTAACCAATATCTTTCTTAAGTCATTTTGATCTAAACTTGTTTACATTTCAGCTTATATAAGAAGCACTTTTCTGTAAATGAAACTTATTCAAACTTAGGTTTGTATTCCTTAAGAAAGACCTGTAGGGTTGTATTTCTTGAGAAGTCTAAGACGTGTTGTCTTAGAGGTTGTTCCTTGAGAAATACCGATGAGGTTGTATTTCTTGAGAAGTCTAGAACTTGAGAGTTTTAGAGGAGGTTGTTAGTCACCAGCAGTTTGGCTCGTGCATTGTATTAATCTGATTGATTAGTGGATTAAGACCTCATTTGAGAGAGGCAAAATCACCTTGGCGGGTAGACTAGATTAACTTGAGGAATTCTCAAGTGAACTAGTATAAACATACTGTGTTATCTCTTTCTAGCTTCATTAAGATTATTACTCATAAGTGAAAGGGTTGTTAAAGGGGGATTAATTTAAAGAAATGATTTTATTTTGAAAAACCAATTCAACCCCCCCCCCCCCATTTCTTGTGTTTTTCACACCTTCAATTGGGACTTAAGCAAGGAATTCTAGAGCCAAGATGCTTGAGCCACGTAAGTCTCTTGCTATCTGCTTGAGTTGTGAAAGTCTTAATCAAGTGGATTGATTGAGCAAGAAAGTCTTGGGCTACAATTCAAGAAGGAAAGTCTCAGCCAGAGTGGCTTGGAGCAGAAGTCTCGGCCATAGTGGCTTGGAGCAGAAGTCTCGGCCAGAGTGGCTTGGAGCAGAAGTCTCAGCCATAGTGGCTTGGATCAAAAGTCTTGGGTCTGAGGGACTTTAGCAGAAGTCTTGCGCTGAGGGTCTAAGCAAGGAAGTCTTGGGTTCGTGGAACCTAAGAAAGAAGTCTCGAGTGAGGAGCTTTAGCAAGAAGTCTTGGACCTTGGGTCTGAGCTAATGTAAAAGTCTTATGCAGAATGCATAACTGATTGTAACCATGATTTGATTATTGTGAAAATCTCTTGTGAAGCAAGGGGACTTGACTAATCTCAGTTTGGAAGGAATCAGTATAAATCTTTGTGTCTTCTGTTATTATTTATTTGCTTCTGTTAACATTCTGCTGCTAAGAATTAACCAGAATCTGAACACCAGTTTACATTTTGAACTCTGATCAGATGCAAACTAAGAAAACGAAAAACATAATTCAACACCCCACCCCTTCTTGTATACTTTTCTCACCTTCAGCTTTATCATCATGTGAGGGTGAATACATAGCAGCTTCGTTATGGGCATGCCACACAACATGGATGATGAATCTAGCCGATGAAATTACAGGGACGAATCATGGATCAATGACCTTGAAAATCGACAGCATGTCGGCTATCAACCTGGAAAAGAATCTAATAGCACACGAAGAAGAAAACACATCGAAATGAGGTTCCATTGCCTAAGAGAGCAGGTAGCAAATGAAAAGTAGAGCCCAAAGCATTGCAGATCAGAGAATCAGATTCCAGATATAATGACGAAGGCTATGCATGTCGAATTGTTCAAGAGATTAATAATAATGATGAATGTAGAAATATTGACACAATGAATTAGGTGGTGTGTTAAATTTGTAATTCTTTGTGTCAAAGTCGAAATAGTTTATTTGTATTTGACGGATGTCGAAAAGTGTTTTAGTGTGTGTGTGTGTGTGTGTGTGTGTGTGTGTGTGTCGAAATAGCCCCCGTGGAACAGAGTCTGTATTAATTGTATTTGACAGAAAGTCAAATACAGCTTGTCGAAGTATGCAGTCAAAGCATGTAGTTGTCGAAGGAGTTGACAAAGTCGAAATAGACTAACTTAGCTTAGTTTTAGTTGAGTTAGTTATTTTGTGATTATTTGGAAATGCAAGTAATCTCATCTATAAATAGAGGAGAGTTATATTTCTTTTGTAAGAAAGCAGATGAGAATAACAAGTTTTGTAATAGCTTTGTGTAGTTTTCAGAAATCACAGATGTGATTAACACACATTGTAGCAAAAACTTATAGTGCAGTTTGCACAATAATACATTCTTCTTCTTCCTTCAGAATTTCTCGTTTCTCATTTCCAATTGTATTGTTTTCTTCTTTCAATTTTCTGTGTAATGTAGAATTATCTTGCAACTAGGAGTGGTTGTTTCACCTGAGTAAAGGGTGAAGAACAAGAGGCGTAATCAATTCAAAAGATTGATTCTTATTCATCAAGATTGATTTGGTTAACTTCAAAATTAATATTTTCCCTAACACTGATTGCCTCTTAGTGTAGATAAGAAAGACATCTTCCTTGTAATGGGTAAAAAATTGCAGACAAACGCCACCAATAACTTACCATCTCTGAGGTGAGCTCACCATCTGCTAGAATGGTGTTGATGTGAATTTTACTAATACAATTCCATTTTTAAAAATAATTGTTCATTATTTTAATTTGCATTAGAATCATGAAATGAATCATTGTTGTTGAGGGAATATGAAATTACTAATTTCATATACTTAGCTTTAAAAGTGTATTTTATTTGCATTCTATTAAGTACTCTACTAACTACGATAAATAAAAATATTGTGATAAATAATATTAATTTTATTATTAAAATTAATATATCTAATCATTTTTCTAAAAATCGTACTTGTGTCTAATTCAAATAAGATATTTTTATGAGACATAAAGAATAAGGATTATACATATCTAAGAATAATAAATGCAACTCTTTTGATATTTTTATTGGTTCTGTTCTGGACTGGGCAGGCGCTTTGCCCTCAGCAGAGCAAGGCCCAATCCAGTCCAGCCATTGGCCAGGCTCAATGGCCAGAAACTAGTCGTTGGGCAGAAACTAGTCATTGGGCATGTCCCCCTCACTCGCTCAACAGTTCACGCGACCAACTGCCTCCCCGAATCTCACGAAGACGGTTGGACCAGGTCAAAGGGCCACGCGCTTTGCCCTCCACCTGGCAGTCTCTCACTGGTCGGCCAGATGCCTTGGCCACGTGAGAGACCTTGGCCCCGCGCTCGGGGTTCTCTTATAAATACCCGCTCACTTGAGAGGGTCAGGTATCCAATATCAAACATTAAATACCTCTATATTCTTACTTGCTTTCTCTCTTTTGACCACACTTACTTTGGCATCGGAGTACCTTGCAGGTACAACCCCCCCCCCCTTTACTCTCCTACAAACATCTACATCTGTCCTACGTGAAGGTCGTGACGATCCAGTCTGATCACCTTCGATCAGTGGCGCCATCTGTGGGAAACTGGCTTCCTCGTCTGTTGATTCAAGATCCCTTCTTTTTTAAGACCAAAGCTCTCCAAACCTTTTTTCAATCATCATGGCCTACACCAAGAACGATGATGCTCGCCAAGACTCTGTTGTTGCTGTAACGATTGATAACGCCGACCATGCCTTCCCAGGACCGGTTTTTCAGGAAACTGACCAACGGGACGGGAAGACTGCGTCCCCGACCCCTGATGAAGTGAAACCTCGAGCACCAGCTACTGAACGCGTTTTCGAATCCATTCTGGTTTCGCAAAACGCTGACTCAAGTACAGTTATTCTCATCGCCTCCCTCAACAGATTAAACCTCTTGATCTTCTAGCAAGGGGAAAAGATCAGCGCCCTCGAGCACGTCCTCCAGGAACGTCTTGCCTCAGAGAAACCGCTTAGCCGTCTCCACGTCCTCGGTCTCCCCCTTAGAAACAGAGACGCGACAGGTCCAGAAGCCTCTCCCCGAAGAGAAGACGATCAAGATCGGAAGAACCCGCGTCCGATCTCGCACGAAGACGTCACCCGGTCTCCTTCGCGGAAGTCAAGACGTTCCCCGACGTCCAAGAAGTCCCAACCTTCAAAAAGGCACGAGCATCGCCATGCACG